>CM056824.1:13330472-13932972 GCA_029853015.1 Chelidonichthys spinosus | reverse complement strand
GTTTGACTTTGCAAGATGAAGGACATTGTTGGGGTATAATTTATGGAGAATAAAAGTACTTTTTAATTTTCACACGGAAAAAACATCATGCAATTTATGAAATCATGCAATTAGAAAAAATATTTGGTTAACAGGGTGACAAAAAATATAATTGTTAACCCCTTTGGAATGTCAAACCGATATTGCCATGGCAATGTCATCAGGAAAACATCCATTTATCTAAAAAAGAAAAATGTGTCTATGTTTAACTGGAAGAAACACAAATGTGATCGAACCCAGAGTAAAACTGCTGGTTGAACTGATGAAGTTCCACCAGATAAATGAAATTTATGGTACATTTAGTGGGACACCGGCCTTAAATGGATCCCTTAAATATCTGCATCACATCAGTATGCTTCCTTCTTCTTGCTTTAAGGACAGTTTGACTTTGCTGATTAAAAGAAAAAAAGGAAACCCCATAAAAAGATCCAACCGGATTGTTAAAATAAAGCAAAGGGAGAAAATGCAATAACGGTAATGGAAACAGATTCTTTGAGTTATAGATACTTTTTTATTGTGTTATTGTTTGATTTTTTCCCAACCGCTTCAGAATATTTGCATTTTATTAGATGATGGAAACATCATATATTTTATTGGAAATGTGGTCTATTGGGGTCTTTCTGTTTGCTCTATAGAAGGACCCTATTGAAGAAGAAGCTACATGCTTTTTGCAAATTATTTCCCCGTAAATCCAAAAGAGATGGATTGAAGGAAAACAAAATTGCCGAAAATGTATAAATGTTACAAACTGAATCTTTACAACGTTTTGTTTTAAAAATAACTTATGGGCATACTTGATGTTCCTTATGATTATTGTATCACACACTGAACCTGATAAATGTATGTGAACATAGCGGTTATACAGTACATAAGTTTTTTTACATCGAAAAATAACAGAGGAAACCTTGTGATACCTGTTGATATTGAACATGCTCCCTTTTATAAATACATAATTCAAAAAAACTTTGAGTTTATCACGTAAAATACGATGGAGAACACTAATCTTTAGTCCACCACTTATTGCCCAGACTGTATCATTTACTGGGAAATGGGACACTGGCCTGTTTCTTACATTTCCATGCACAACATCCTCCCGTTTTGAGACAGGATACAGAAGTCATCTCTTGTTAAAGTGGTGCATGTAAAGGCAGACAGAAAAGGAAAAAAGGTCACACTCACAAATGGAGAAAATAATTGCGATGTATTGAGCATGAAAACACCTTAGGTCCTTCTATCTGTGTATGTTCTAATCTAACTATTTAGTAGTTAATGTATCCTACTATAGATATTCATGAATGGGATGTAAAATAACCATTTCTGCCAGATATGTCCTCAAATATACTGCATTTGAAAACAAGCTATTAACACTGGATATATATCTTTTGATGACATTGGTAAGCCATACAGGAAGTGAAATAAAGATATCTGAAGGTGTATTGAGCAGCTAACACATTTTGTGCATCTCCAGCCCGTTATTTTTTTAAATTAAATGTTTTTACCCCATAACATACAGGATCTCTCCAGAGCTTTGCTGACCTTTAAAACAACAACAAATAATGTCTCCCCTTCAGTCCCAATATTCCATTTATATGCTTAACTTGGCTGCTTGCATGAGTAGTGGAGGTACTGGAGGTATACTGCCACACAGGCCTGACAATCTCTGGTGATCTTCAATCGCCTTTCCATCTCTGGTGCCGTTCACATTTACCTTGTCCATCAGCTTTCAACCAAAGAGAGAGGAGCCCCTCCTATCCGGTTGGCAGAAAGTCTGTTGTAGGTGTGCAGCCTTTACGCCAGCTGCTGGATAGCTGCGATGCACCGGCCTGAATTTGATTTAAGTCAGTACCTCTGCCTTCCTGGCATCCACAACCCGCAATTGTCTTCTTCACCTTTCACTTGAGTATATGTGTGCGTGTGTGTGTGTGTGTGTGTGTGTGTGCAGTCTTCTACTGTGTATGTGAGCGAGATAAGAGACAGTTTGTGTCAGTGCGAGCATGTTTCTCTAGTAAATCACACTGTACACATGAGCAAAGTTACGCTTAATTTCTGATCGGATAATTTGATCATTGCTGATTTCAATCGGGAGTCGCTCTCACTCTCTCTCTCTCTTTCCCTCAGACGGTGACGGGGCAGGTGATGATTTTGTCCTCCAGCATCACGCTGACGACGAGGAAGACGAAGTAGAGCAGAAACATCAGAAAGCCCAGGAACTTGCTCATTCTCCATTTGCAAGCCGCGATGGACATGGTGACGAAGAGGAGCATGAGGAAGAGGAGGACGATGGCGCAGAACAGGCCGTTGCTGCTCACCTGCACCGGCTTGAAGTCGTTGATGATGTTGTAGATGAGCCAGGGGAATGGCAGACTGGAGGGAGATGGGGAAGAGTGAGCGTGTTGTTTAGGTTGTGACACACTGCATGTTTGCTGGCAGCGTGCAGGACTCACCCCACAGTGATATCAAAGATGTTGGAGCCCACAGAGCTGGACACGGCCATGTCACCGAGGCCTTTCCGTGCGACGATCACACTGGTGATCAGGTCAGGGATGGAAGTGCCAGCTGCTAATATGGTCAGACCCATTATCTCCTCTGTGATCCAGAAAGTTTCTCCAACCTGAATGAAAGAATAAGTTGCTCAATGTTCAAGCAGACCGCAGCAAAAGTGCCCTCTTGGATGCCCCTACTGTACGACAAAACTTGTGTTGACCCCTCAAACAGGCCTGAGTCCACAACCGCCGAATAAGTGTTTTGAGATAATATTCTTTTAGGTTGATAAAAGTGGAATGGCTGAGAAATTTAAAGTTTCAGAGCGGTGGTAGGACAGAAAAAGATTTTGTGGCGGGGCAAAGACCAGCGCAAAAGGTGCTATTACATGTTGATGTTGATCCTCTGAAAAGCCTTTTCCCCTTGCGTTTGGTATTTGTGTCCCAACAGAAGCTCACAAGGAGCCGGTAACATTGTTGTCCGGGAAGCAAATCAATTTAAATGCAACTCTACAATAATGCCGAACTGATTGCTATTATGTGAATCATCATGTCGAGAGATTTTTAAAAAAAAAAGCCATATTTTCAAGATGATTATTCAAAATCACACATTTCTAAATCTGTGTGAGAAGGTTCTTCTTCTTCTGTGCTCCACTGTGTTTGCTACGGTATTAAACCAGTAATGTGTCAGGCTTCCCCTAACACCTGGCTCGCAGCACTCGGCACTCACGTGAAGTAAAAAAGCAGGTACGTCGTCTCGGCGACCTCGCTCACATGACCTCATGCTTCAGGCCTGTCTGCATTTGCGCCGTTAAAATAGAGCGCTACAGGTTGATCTGGCGGTAGATCATGGCAGATTAGCCCAGATTAGCCGCTGCGGTCACACATGCAACACCCTGACTGCTGCACTGACTCACAAGAAATGCCTCAGAAATAGAATAGAATAGAGCAGTTATATGTAGAAATAGCCAAAGCGTGTCTGTGTGAAGTACCTGGTGAGCCCACCACACCATCAGGTAGGAGAAGAAAGCAATCCAACTGATGGCGCCAATGAAAGTGATGGGGAAGAACTTCGCTGAGCTCTAAAACAATGAACAAAAACAAATGTTCATCTATCAGACAGTCAAACAACCACTCAATCAATCATTCTCTAGCCAAGCCATGACCACGATATACCTCAAACTTTAGGGCAACGTCAACATATAATTCACTATTTTGATTCCAAGCAGGCCATGTAGTATATTAATAAGAATAGAGACGATATTCCAAATTTCTCATACTGAAAAAAACACAACAAGAGTGTAGAAACTCCGGTGTCACCTCTCTCCTGACGTCGGGCAGCGTGAGCCACAGAGGGAAGACGATGGGCAGGATGACGAGGTAGGTGATACGTTTCCTGGTGGTGTCGGGCCAGGCCAGGCTCAGAGGCTGGTCTTCATCCTCCTCTTCCTCACCGCCCTGCAGAAGGAGATCATAGAATATTTATATTCAGACATCTTTACGTGATTGCCTTCCTTTTTTTGTATGTACTCGACTGATAGAAACGTATGATTTAACATGTAGAGGAAGGTCTGAAGGTAAAAGGCAAACCTCGTCTCCTCCTGCAATGCCGTTCATGGGTGGTGTAACTTCCACCGCGACATTTGAACTGTTGGGGATGTTTTTATCAGCTTGAAGAAAGAAAAAGAAGCAAGATAAGAATAGCATTTAAGGAAGTTGTCCACAAGAACAGTATTGATATGAAATGAAAAAGAGAAGAGAGGAAACTGTACAATTTGCATTTCTTGGTTGTGCCTGGGCTCCTGTGTTGAGAAACAAAATATACTTGTTAATTAAGTATAACATGGCATCACAACAATACGCCCCTTAATAATGAATCAATCTAAAAAACATGAATAAATGAGCATGTAGGTTTCACAAGCTCACGGCTGATAACTCACCGACACCGTTGGCATTGGCAGCTTCTTCTTTGCACTTCTGTTTGGCCATTTTGTGAAGGATTGACGCCTTCTCTTTGAAACGTCCTGAAACAAAAGGGCCCATGGTCTCCTGAACATTTGTGATTAATTATGGTAGCAATTATGACCACACAGTGGTGGGACTACTTTCTACTGGAAAGAGCTAAGGACGTACTAAGAAGTGGAAAGTGGGGGTATAATTGAAAATGTGGAGAATTTTTCTTACCCATACCTTCATCACTGAGGGGGTCGAGAGTGTGGATCATCAGCTGGAAGATGCTGTTCCTCATCAGTGTGTTGTGTAGAGAGGCACAGCTGCCTTCCCTCTGCAGCCTCGGTTTGGCCTGCAAAAAAATACAGCAATTTATATTAAATTATAGAAACGACTTCTACATTTGACTTCATTCATCATTTTTATCCTAAAAATGCATATCTCTTAAAACACGGACAAATATGATGTTGGAGAGTTTATTTGAATGTGTTATCTCGACTGCAGCTTACAAGTTTCTCATATGGACAATGTACACCTTTTGTTTTCTATAAATTGTGTTATGGCTGACTTTGATAGATATAGTATACTGTAAATGTATGCTGGTGCATAAACATAAACCAAACACCCCCCCACACACACTCAGACACACAAAACAAACTCACCGTCAGCTTGTTCTCATCATCTCCAGGGGCATTCACCTTTAGAAACACAGATAAAGAAACCAATTTAAGTACAGTGTAGGTTTTATTATATGTAGTATAGACAAGGCGTGGAGACAGTAACACAAACACATGTACTATATGCAATCCAATACATTAGTATTCTAGATTTGTGTGGCGTTGTTGGATTGGATTGCATGACTACAACGGCGGGATGGGGAGGGGATAGGTGCAAGAATGAATTATAACAGTTACAGTACAGTCCAATAAAACCCTCATGAACCCAGAAGTGTTAAACAGATAGTCTAACTGAACGCATCAGTAAACAATGAATGAACAACAAAAACACACAAGAAGAAGTGTGAAATGGAAGTAGACGAGTTTGCACACTTTTTTTGCATATCTGGTTAAATGGGTGCACAATATGACCATGGGTGTCATCTAAAGGGGTTAAAAAGGCTTTTTTTTTTTAAAACTTTATCTCTATAGCACACGTCCACTCAAGGCAACACACTCACATTCCACAGGCTGGGACAGATAGAGACTGTGGTGGTTAACGTGGGGAGGGTTTCGTGTGGGAATCAGGGATTAAGACGTTTAAGAAAACAGGGAGGTAGATATTGTACTGTCAAATGTATTTGTTTGTTGGTACAGAAAAATGTATCAAAGAGGATTGCACAAGCTGGTTTCATTTGATGAATTTGGCAAATTATTGTAATGACTAGAACTTTTGAAATAAGTCGCCTCATGGGTGTTTTCGACCACACAACACTATCCACTGCACTTATAAGTACTGGTCTGTGTAGACGAGGTGGGGTACATCACACAGAGAGAGACACTGTTTCTGCCCTGGAGAAAAAAATCATATTGCTTTGATCATGTAAGATCAATAAAGAAGCTTTTATTGAAAGTTAAGATGAATCAGATGCAAGTCTGCTCCATGAAAGCTGGGCGGGAGTAAAACAAAGAACCAAGGCACGGCATAATTTGTGGTGTGGTTGGGAAGTAAGTCAAAATTGATTGTTGAGAAATCTTAGGAATTATGTTAGTATAATAGAGGCTCAAAACTACTTTTTCTAAACAGCGTAGTGTATTGAGAGGTTTTATGTGTAAGACGTTTTTTCACTGTAATTGAAGAATGGAATTAATTGAATTCCAAAGTGAACAGCAACAGTAAATCAACACAACTGTCATTTTCTTTGTCCATTGCAAAGATTTTACACATGTACATTTACAGTGCAGGTATTTTAAAATCCACTCACTGGCTCGCTCACGTGTGCCCTGATCACAGATTGACAGTCATTACTAACCCGCCTCTTTCCTTGATTAGTTCTAAACTTAATAGTGAGTAAGCTTTCACAAGCAGAGACTTCCTAATTCATATTCTAGAGTACAAATGTGTGAATAACTTGGAAGTTATCAGACTTTTAGAAAAGCTGAGAGCGAGGAGAGAAGTGGAGGGTTTTGTTGTGACATGTTTCATGATGGAGGCCCCAGTTTGAGCAGATAATCCCTTTAGCTTGCATCTGACAAGACACCTGCTGCTGTTATGGCAGCTAAAGTAGGCTAAATATAGGCTTTCCTTTTTGTTTTAAAGGGGTATGACTTCGATAGACTTGCCACATGTTTGTTTGAGCAGGTGTTCATTGCTGCAGCTGCATGAAGACCGCATGGCTACTGTTTAGAGCTCATGTTTTCCATTCAGCTGTGAATTTGCATACAGGATTCACTTACGACTCAAACCTGGCTAAAAACACCGGTGGTCATTTTCTAAATAACCAACGATCTCACAGCAAAGCTTGTTTTTTTCACTGAAGATGGAGGCGTTTCATGTTGGTTATATTTTTTATTTACCAAAATGAACGGAAACATATTTAGTTCAAAGTGAAGGAGTAACATAAGATGTTGTGAACAGCTGCCGGTTGCATCAATGTGAGTGCTGAGCAGCTCTAACGGCCGAGGCCAGTTGGGCATTAGTTCATGTAGGTCGGCGCTCACATGGCTGCTTGATGACAAAAGACACCTTGAACCTGCTGTAAAATGCTGAGAATGAAATGAGATTTTAATTGCACTAATTGTACTGCAGAAAACTTAGATACTTGTTGCATTTTGTAACATATTTGTATTCTGCATGACATACTGTGAGTTATTTTGAAACGCTGCTCATCTTTGTCACATCACGCCCCCTTACGGCTTATGTCCCTCCTCTCCGCCTTGAAGTGTTTGTGAGGTTAAACCCCCTCAGCTTTCCTTCAACAATCATCAATGGCTTCCAGCAAGTGAAGTGATTTTATAACAGTCGACGGTCCTCTACTTTTTTTTTTTTTAGCTCATCATTCCGGCAGGTTGCAAACAATCAAATCAAATATGGCGTAAAGATTATTAACTGTTATGATAGTTTAGAGATTTAGAGATTAGATCATCTAAATATGAAAGCAAGCACTACGCTGCTCATATCTACAAATTACATCCACCATGAAGTGGCTCAACGTGGGCCATTTTTGACAACTGTGAATTATGAAGCAGAATTTTAAATTCTTTCTCCATAAAAATCTTCTTTTGGGGGGTTAATTTAGATAGCAGCCATCCAAACTATAATAAATAACACTTAAGCATCAGAATCGTTCTATCTTAGGAAGTAAAGAGTTACTACAAGCTTATTCATGTTATAACAGAGCTGTTTGAGACCCGGAGGTGATCTGTTTAGAGGAATGAGACGAAAGCCTCAAGCTTAAAATATTTGTGTCACTTTTGACTGAGCTGCTGTTCCAGTTCAGTGGTCTCATCCCTGGTCCAGAAACCCTGGAAGACTTCCAAATCCTAAAATCCCACAGATTTACACCTTTCATCCCAAGTATCATCATCAATGTCATCACGTCAGTTCACCTTTCAAATTTACCGCACATTTCCGTCTCTCTCTCTCTCTCTCTCTCTCTCTCTCTCTCTCTCTCTCTCTTCTCTCTCTCTCTCTCTCTCTCACTGTCTCTGTCTCTCTCTCTCGTGTACACCTGACTGTCCAAGCTGTGGGACTTAGCCAGGATTAATCGGCAGAGATCACTACTTTTAGACCGGTGCTTTTCAAGCCTGCGTGTGAAGTCCTGCAACCTTCACAGGTCACTGTGCTGGCAAACACTTCCCTTTCACTGTCATCCATCAGCAAATATTAAAATCATTTCTAAGACGTACACAACTGCAATTTAATGGAATCGGTACTCTGCAGTATAAGCTAAGTGCTCAACATGACACGCCAACGGTTATAGAGGCATTCCTTATCACTGATCACAATGATCTGAAATAATAAAAAAAAGTCAGATTGGCTGTGCAAGTGTAAAATCAGCCAGTTAAGCTTTGTGCTGACCCAAGAACAGAACTAGACTCACTATCGTTAAATAAAGGTTGTATCATTTCTGCTGTAATTTTGTTGGATAACTACAAACTGCATGTTTGCTGTCGTCACCGCAGGTAAGCAGTTGATAAGGGGATCAGAGAGGATTGTCGTCTTTAGTGCCATTGGCAAGAAAACCATCAGATCTTCTCTGTCTCCCTCGCTACACAGACACTGTATGTACTGTGCAAAACCACCCGAAACATCCGCTCCTATGCTCAAAGCAAAAAACACAACGACACAGTTATGAGCACGACTGCAGGCTGAGGAAGGAGCAGTCAGTCATTTTCTGTCAGTGATCGGCTGATTCTTGCTCCTTTTAGGAGCGTCTGACTATTATTAGTGGATCTAATAGGATTGGAGGGCATTAACCAGGGGGATTATCAAGCAGCTACCGACACATGAGGGCAAGGCAGTTGGACATCGAGTGCCGGACGACAGCAAGAGAAAAGCTGTTCTTGGGCTGAGGCGAGGCAGCCTGAAGAACAGCTGATTCTCAGAAGGGCACAAATGTCAAAGAGTGCTTCTTCAACACTGATCAGCACCCAAATATACTGGACGTGCTCACAGGTTAAGAACCAGAATTGCACCAAATATACCAAAGAGGATTAGACGTACCACACAGTTCAGATGATACATTTGGGGGCCTGGGGACAAAATTGAACTGATTCTTGGTGAATTGATTATGGTGAAACAGAAATATCTGTGTTAAATTAGCTATTACACGTCCATTATTAGGGGAAAAAATTTAAATATCAAGAAGTCAGAGGCAAAACAATATGTATCTATTTAATATACTATCAGTGATTGCTATGCCATCGTTACTCTATAAAGCCCCGAAATAAATGGGAAAAAATAAATCTGATGCTTCTTAGGAAGCAGGCTGTGTTGTTTACAGTTACCTAAGCATTTAAGGGGATAAAAGCAGATACGGCCATATTGGAGCCTGGTGATCATGAGCTCATCTGCTCCCTAAAACGTGAGAACTTCTCCTGGCCTGAATCACTACCACAGAAGACGTGTTTTCAACCACTACTGCGTCTTAACAGTTTGTTCCTGGATACATTTCCACAGCACTTTCTAACAGGTCTAACTGAATTTAGCCTATCAAACAACAAGCCAGATCATGTGCAGCAGTGCAATACGTGTGCCCCTGAATAACTGGTAGCGGGTGATGTCGGTCTAGTAGGCTACTGTATTTTAAGTGTTTGTCACCTGAGTGCCGTATGTGATTACAACATCAGAGAGCAGCACATCTGACTCCAGCTGCACACACAGAAAAAGACGGAGAGACAGACGTGAAAAACAAAATAGCCTCTTTTTGTGTTGTTTTGTGTGTGTTGAACCTCCCCCACCCCGTCTTGAATCTGCTGTCTTGAGTACGGCAGCGAGCGCTCCGAGCTAATCTCAAAATGACACGTTCCCCCTCATCTTCTCCTGGCTGACATCAAGTGATTGGTTTAGTGTCTGCGAAGCCATTGGTAAGTGTGTCATAGGTCAGCATCCTCTGAGCATGAGTCACACTGTGAAAGAGCCTTTCAGAGAAGAATAACACTAATATCACTCTGATAAATAGCTTGGAGCACTTTCTCGTGTCTCACCCTTTCCTAAAGTTGTGACCAGATGTTTATCAAGCTGAAATAGAGGACAGACAACACTCGGAGCTACGACCTTCCTCGGGAGTCAAGAGGCCACTTATTCCAATGTCGGGACAAAGACAAGAGGAGCTGAAGGAGTGTGCTGATGGTTGAGGAGATGCTACAAGGATTTCTGGTTGATTTCCCTCAGCTGCTTTCATTTAAAAAATAAAACTAGGAGTGTGTGATATTTCGCAATTTCGCATTGTTATTGCTGATGTTCTGGTGCTATATATGCACGTAAATATAAACCTGATAAAACTACTACATGCTTCCTTTGTCATTATAAATGCACACATTCTAAATTGGATAGAGTTTTGATTGAAAGTCAAAACGATTTTTATAATTTCAGGCTTTAGTAGTTTGGACCACATTTACAGCTTATGTGATCTGAATGTTCAATCGCCTCAAAAGTGATTCTCTGAACATGATAGCAGATGGGAATAACACTGAAACCTTGATCAACAACCTAACCTAATGTCTTAGGTATTTTAACATAAAATGTCTTTTGCATTTCAATCCAGTTAAAGTGGGGATGTTTTATGGACAAGCTCTGTTACTTTTGTCCTATTCTCATAGTGTCTATTTGTCTGGACCTGGTCACTTAAAGTAGTTATGGAAGACGAGGCCTGTTCCTGGACTTAGTCAGCACCAAGAGGCTGCAGTCTGGCTCTGCGTCTGGTGCTGTCCAGGTGGCAGGTTAAGATAAATCTTCATAAGCTTCCAGAGAGGAAGTCCAGAGGGTTTGGCTGCTTGACAGAGTTCTGTCTCTTCAACACCCTATCTACTTCTCAGAACAGAAGCACTACTATTCTCTAGGTAAGCGGCCATGACGGGTTCACTCTGTGGAATATTTTCATTATGAAACACCAGTTCTCAGATGAATCATCAATAGATGAAAATCAAAAAACAGTCAGGTTTCCTTTGGATAAATGTCGTCGCCCCATCCTCTCACCGGATGTCAAGAATCATAAATGACCACGTAGAGAAAAGAAAAACAAAGAGCTGTACATTCCCCATTCTGAATTTAACTGGATACGTTCAACCTTTAAGAGAGTTTCACTTCAGTGAACGAGAACATTGCATTGAATGTTTGTATGGATGGACGAATGGAAGGATGGATGGAAGGATGGATGGATGGATGGATGGATGGGTGGAAAGATGGGTGGATGGATGCGTGGATGGATGGATGGATGTATGGATGGATGGATGGGTGGAAGGATGGATGCATGTATGGATGGATGGACGGATGGATGGATGGATGGATGGATGGATGGATGGAAGGATGGAAGGATGGGTGGATGGATGGATGGATGGATGGAAGGATGGATGAATGGATGGATGGATGGGCGGATGGATGCGTGGATGGATGGGGGGATGGATGGAAGGATGGAAGGATGGATGGATGGGTGGATGGATGGGTGGATGGATGGATGGATGGATGGTTGGATGGAAGGATGGATGGATGGATGGATGAATGGATGGAAGGATGGATGAATGGATGGATGGATGGCGGATGGATGCGTGGATGGATGGGGGGATGGATGGAAGGATGGAAGGATGGATGCATGTATGGATGTATGGATGGATGGATGGATGGATGGATGGATGGATGGATGGGGGGATGGATGGAAGGATGGAAGGATGGATGCATGTATGGATGTATGGATGTATGGATGGATGGATGGATGGATGGATGGGTGGATGGATGGGTGGATGGGCAGACTCAGGCTCACCTTTGGTGCCGTCTCCAGCTCGTCCACCTGGTTGCTGCCCAGGAGGGTCTTGATGAGAAGTTCTACTTTGGCATTGAACTTCATGAATGTCACGTAGAAGGTGTAGCACGACAGCAGACCGATACTTTCCCCAAACGTGATTTCATTATCCAGAAAGAAATAGATGAGCATGAGCAACCCCACGATATAGAACGAGACGTCTCTGAACAGAGGCCACCAGGTGAGGTTCAGCACCTCCTTGGAGAACAGGGCACACATCCCGATCACAAACAGGATGTTGAAGACGGCGGAGCCCACGATGGTACCGATACCCACGTTACTGTGGGAGACGAAGACTCCTATGACGGAAGTGAAGAGCTCTGGGGCGGAGCCACCTGCTGCCATGAAGGTGGCCCCTGCTACATCATCAGATATCTCCAGCTTCTCTGTGATGACAGTGAGTGCGGGAACAAAGAACTCATCGCAGACAATGGCTAAGGCTATGAACATGTACAACATGCCGAACATATGGAAAATCACATAGCCCTCACGTCTGTCCTCCACGCTGAAGTAGTCTGTTGGGTAGTCCCCATGATTCATCTCTATTTCAGATGATTTCATGGCCACCGGCGTGTCCTCTGGCGTGGCTGAGAAGTTGTGGTACTGCATGAGAGTTCTTTGGGGCACCGCCGCCTCTGCTGAGCCCTCAGCCGACGATTCCAGCTCCCGTGCCACTGTTGTGACCAGCGACAAGGCACTCCATGAACAGAATGTGCAGACTGCCACCATGCCGGCGATGAAGCCCAGAATCCGTGCGGGCCGGAGCTTTCTTTTGACGCCGTGGTAGTGGTGCCTGGCGCAGCTGCTGTGAGGTCCCAGAAGAGGCTCAGAGCTGGAGGAAGCCATCCTGTCTCGACTTCTTAGCAGGAAATCCATGGTGTTTGGCGCAGGTTGTCAGGCAGAGTGGAAGGGTCTGGGATCCCCTCCGGAGCTGGACTGGTGGTGCTGGTGGCTACGAGGGCGGGGGTTTGACAGGCCGCGGCGGTTCACCGATTTGTTTGCATGCTGCTTCCCGGTCTAAACACAATGGAAGCCCTGCAGTCTGATTCCAGGATCTAGCCCATTCAAAGGCTTCCTCATATTACTCACTGCAAGACAAAGGGGGAAATACATAGTTTTAATGCAAGGGAGCAGATCAATAATATCTATAATGTCTGTGTATAAAATTAAAAGGGAATGCATAAAGATAACCTTCTTAATCCGTATAAATATGTTGTCAACTGACTAACAGGCCTCGTTAGCCGTGGTACGTTCACTCTAGTACAATTTTAAGACACTTGTGCATTCCTTGAGTATTCAAATTTTCTACTACAACTTCATCTCAGAGGAAAATACTGAGTTTTTTAAACAACAGAATTGATCTAACAACCACAGTTGGTTAGCAAATACAGTGATGAATAAGATATATTAAATTATTATAAATAAAGTGACTCAACAGTGTATAGAGTAGTTAGAATGAGCCCCCATCCCGAAAATGTGTTTGCATTCTATTACATGAAAAATAATAACTTATTATATAGATATTTATAGCCTATATACGAAATAAATATCAATATAATGCTATTGAGCTTATGTGAACAGTATGAGGACAGATTCCAGGATTTTACTAAATAGATGTTAAATTATCTTTTAAGACTTAGATGAGGAATAATTGCTGGGAAAGTTATTTTCGCTGGGCTGTTAATAGGTAATAATTTGTTAACATAAACTTACAAAAATGTATGAAACATCTTTGAAGTATAAATGGAGCTGAAACCTTTTTATTTCCTTGATGTTGGAATAACAGTCTGTGCTAAATTGCTGATACCAGTTGATAGTAGCAGTATTAATAGCAACAATTCTGTTAAAGTGCTGTGTGCTGTGCCTCCTTGACATTGTGCTGAGAACCCGCAGTGTGATCTCTCCTTTAAGTGAAGCTTGGACATTAGTGAAAGCTCATTAGGGAGCTATTTAATCCCAGAGAAGATATACTTAGATTAGCCTCAGGCCCTGCACACTGATGCCGCTGCACAAAGTCAAAAAGCAAACACCAACAGAAAGATTTGTGCATTTGAGGGACAAATAGTACCTGATGAACATTCACATTATTCAATACTGCAACACCTCCACTGGGACAAACTGCAATGTTGAAACTTCATCTCATAAATCCTCAACAATGTTTGATATGAGATTTTTTTACCTTACATTTAACGTACATTTCACATTTTCAAAACAAACTGAGCTGTGAAATTAGCATTTAATTCAAATCAAGGGCATCAGAGAAAAGACACACTACAGCTACACAACAAAAGCACACAAATATATGTGTTTTTCATACCACACCTGCAAATCTCCCGTTTAGGACTCCAGCAGGTTGCAGAGTCTCCGAATAAATATTCCAGTAAATTGAAGTCCTGAGAGCTCAGAGTTCAGTCTGAAGGTCCCAACAGTAAATCCTCAGTGAGATTTCCCTTCCTCAGCTGAGGTTGAGCTCCAAGACGGCTGTTCAGAAAGCGCAGGGACCGAGGGCTCCTCCCTCCCTCTCACTGTTCCTCCCCCCTTTGATACTGCCTCTCTCCTTTCCTGTTCCTGTACATCTCCCCCTCTGCCTTTCCCCTCCTTGTCTTCCCTCTCTGGTCCAAGTACGGGGATCAGTGCCATCGATTACCGTCCATCTTACCTCCTCTCTCCACCAGCCCCGCCTCCACCTGTTCCCACCTCCACCAGTGTCATGCATCGTTTCTTCCCATCCCCACACCCAAGCAAATGGGTCTTACACAACAAGCTTAAATGGGTTGATGGGTCTGAAGCCTGCTGTCCTATCAGATCATACTGCTGTGCTCAAAGTCCTTGAAAACTATCTAAATTACTGTGTGACTTTAAACACTGCAGCATAGATCAGGAGGGACGCAGCATGATGATTGTATGTATTAGAGCTTTTTAACATTTAAATTAGGGTTGTCAAAGGTGAGATTTCTTTAACAAGCCACTATGGGTTTTCTTAATTTGTTTCTTTTTTTGTAATAATTTCCTTTGTATGTATTTGTTATTTCTGTTGCCTTTTTTATTGTGCAAATTAATAAATAAAAAATAAATAAAATTAAAAATTAAATAAATAAACTGTGAATGAAAAAGGCATAGCACATATTTTTATGAATGCACATCTCTTTCTGGACCAGTTTGAAAGTTTGCAGTACATGTTTCTGTCATAAACAACCAGTTGTTGGAAGTGACATCACCACGTGTCTCATTACCTGCATGTCTATGGCTTTAGATACAGCACCTGCTGCAAATCCCTCATTTGTAGCACAACAATAAAGCCTACTGGCACATGCTAATGTGGACCCATTGGGTTCAGCTTGTGGCTGCCAGGACAAGAAGCATGAGAATGTGTAGACACCATGTGGTGTTTTACAAAAGGAAAATACATGTGTAAATCTATCTTGAAGAAAATACACCTTAATGAAATCAAAGCAAAATTTTAGCCCCATGTGTGTGTGTGTGTGTGTGTGTGTGTGTGTGTGCATGTGGTGCTTGTCCACACTTGAAGCCAGGTCAGGCTTTACACAAGAGAACTGTAAGCTTCAAAAGCCTGAAGGTGAGTTCAAATGATGTGACCTATTCTGTTATGTAGCGTGTACCTAACGTAGCCACCTAACAGGTGCAGTGTGTGTCAGTGTGTGTGTGTGTGTGTGTGTGTGTGTGTGGAGAGAGAGAGAGAGAGAGAGAGAGAGAGAGAGAGAGAGAGAGAGAGAGAGAGAGAGAGAGAGAGAGAGAGAGAGAGAGAGAGATTGGAAGTGTCAAAGTCAAAACAAGTCAAATGAGATAAATACTTCCACCCCACTGGCACTGAATAGGAGTTTTGAATTCAACAATAAAGACTAGGATAAAAGTTACTTTGAAGAACTGTAGATTTATTTGAGTGAAAGAAAACTATAAACGTGAGTGGAGTGGCCCCTTCCACACTTCCCAGGCCCCTACTTCCTAGGAGCCCGTGCTCAGACTACACCCATCTTCAAACTCGACCTTCAGTTTGGTCTCGGTTAAACACCTGTAAAGTTTTGTGTCTGCAGGATTGTGACGCTATCGTGATGTACCATAATAACATTCCCTCGCAGTTCCTTTTGGGAACAGGAGCGTCATTTTTCAGCACAAATTCTGCACCGAGTATGATGACGTTTCGTGATGCTCACTGGGGCAATCTGACATAAAGGAAACCAGAGAAAATACAAACTGTTCAAAAATGACTCTGGTTTTGCGTGCTCTCTACATTAAGTCGACATACTGTATTTCTACACTGATGCAATTCTACGGCCTGAGGTGACACTTGGTTTGGCATAGAGGTGTTTGACCTCCATGAGGATTTGGCATTTGGTCTATAGCTGCTATATTGAGGGCCGTGTAAAGTCATGACAAGGCTAAACTTGTTATATAACCAAGGTAACCTGGCCCTCCTTAGGCAGAGGTAGATCACCTGCAGTACTTGAAATAAAAATAAGTCTCTTTGAGTGCAGAATAAAACTCTCCAGAATTTTGGCAGCTGTTTCAGGATTAATATTACTCTGTTTTCTCTTACAAAGTAAAGATGTAGCCTAATTTCAACTGGACACATCCATTAGCACAACCTCAGCCTAAAACACAGGTATAGATGAAACCCTTGTTTTGCATTAGACATCAATTTGCACACTCAAATAAATTATTCTGTTTTTTTTTTCTTTGTTTTTAATCAAGGTGAGAAGTGGCTCATTTGTAAAGTAATTTCCAATGCAGGGAAGAGTGAGAGATGTTCGTCGGTGAAGCTGGGATCAGCAGCAGCTTATTGGCTAAAGCTTCTGCCTGAAATAGCTGTTAAGTTATACACCAGTTAGACAGAGAGAGAGAGAGAGAGAGAGAGAGAGAGAGAGAGAGAGAGAGAGAGAGAGAGAGAGAGAGAGAGAGAGAGAGAGAGAGACCCTCTATCTGTGAGCTGCGGTGGACCAGGGTAATCAGTGAGATCTATATAATGAGTCTATGAATAGACCGATTCAAAAGAATAGGCAACAGCTTAGGTCCATGTTTACTTCTCGTCAGCTGATGTCATTCACATTCACTGCAGCCAGAGACATGATAAAAGACCATGGCTAAGCTACATGCTCCAGGTAAAATACATAGCGAAGTATGATATAGAAAACATGACCTTGCATTTGGAGTGATTTATGCTTAAAAGGCTTTATTGAAAGCTTGTCTTATTTTTTTTTTTTTTTTTTTTTTTCAAAGCAAAAGGTTTAAACCATTCTGAACCATTAGTTTGTTTGTTGTTGAGGGGTTTTTTTGGGAGGGGGGGGGGGGGCATGGGTGCAGACATGCATATAGGCCTATATGACTGAAGATGAAAGATCGGAAGTAGTTTTCTCTTTTTGGCAAACCCATGAGTAATATATCGGGTAACACTTTGTCTGGGTTTGGTGGGTTTTTGGTGTAGACCTACTAAAAACCTCCCAAAACCCTGAACCCTACCAGCTCCCACACAGTGGACATGCTTGTCATCATCATCATTACCTGTAGCCTCACAGAACGACGAGCTTACGCCGCTCTCTGTTGTACAGCTGTCACAAGAAGAGCAGCTTCTGTGGCAGACAATTGTCTTCTCTTTAATGTGGAGAGCTTTTTGGTATCGGATGCCAATCACATTGCAATGATATCATATGAGATAAAAATCGTACTGTTGAGCAGAACATAGAGTAGACGATGTGACGTATGCAAAGTGGAAGAGGGTCACAAAATAGAATACAGAGAAATACAAGACTAGAATATCAAGTAAAGCTCTGATCCTCAGATTCTGAGAGCAGGATTACTGCCGGTCCTGCAGCAGACAAGTTTAGTGCCTCTCTGCTCTTCAACAGCTCCATCTAGTGGTTCAAGTACAACATTACTTCTGTTTGTGATCCAAAAAGACAAATCTTCAGCTTTTCTTTCAATAACACATCAGAACAGAACCGAATTGGACGGGGGCTGAAACACAGAGTGGGACATCGTTCTGAAAAAAGAATGCATCTTGCAGCTCCTCTCCTTGCTAAATTGGGATTTAATTTCAGAGTTGCATCTAAATCTACTGGTAAGGCGGTCCAAACTTAATCCATGTGACATCAACATCTGCAATAACAACCTTCATGGTGTTTACACCAAATCAGCTGGAGACTGACATCGGCTCTGATCCACATCCACTTGTTTTTATTTTTATTAGGGGGCCTTGGGTGGAGAATAATTCCCAGCTCTGAAGGCAATGCTCACGTCTTTATGAATATTTCAGTTTCATTGATCCCAATGAGGGGCTGCACGGTGGTGTAGTGGTTAGCCAGCGAGAGGGCGCTGGTTCGATTCCCGGTTCGGGTTTGGGTTCCTGCTGTGTGGAGTTTGCATTTGTCAGCGCGGGTTCTCCGGCTTCCTCCCACAGTCCAAAGACATGATGACTTTAAATGTCCTAAATGATAGCCGGGCGTCCTGTCCAGGGTGAACCCTGCCTTCGCCCAATGTCAGCTGGGATCGGCTCCAGCCCCCCAGCAAGACTGGATACAGGATAAGCTGTAGACGATGGATGATCCCAATGATGTTACAGGAGCATCACTTCTCATCAGCGGTGATTTCACTGCAGTTTGGATCATTTTATCACACTATTATGTCTTACATCCATTTCTCAGAAACGGTGCAATCGTACCAAGACAGTGGCCACGTTCACCGTTTAGTAGCAATAAGCCTCAGTTCAGCAAAGAGATGCTGTGCAGAAAGAAACAACGCATTCAAGAGGGGGCATAAAAGAACTTGCATTTGAATTTGAATGGGAAGTGTGGAAGGCTGAGGCCAGCTCCCGGTCAGAAACACCAGTAAAATGGGCCACCAGTCTGGTTCCATGGAGCAAACACCAGACTTAAATATTATGCTACCTGGGATCAGACTCTCAACTAAAAGGGTCTCAAACTATAGATTAATCATGATTTTAGATATGAAAAATATTGAATTATGCTACTATTCTTACTCATTTTAGCCTGAAATAACTTACAGATGCCCAACACACTTTAAAATATCCTCAGCTGTATGCTACATTTACCCGACAGAGAAAGGTTACTGGTTATATTACAGGTAGAGATGTGACTCACAAAATATAATAATTTAAATATAATGCATTATTACAATCCTGCATCATAGAATTGAAAGCAGCTCCATCTTGAACAGACGGTGACCCGAATCACTAGGCAGGGATCGTGGGACGTTGCCTGAACAGCTCTGCATATTCCACTTATTTTTTATAACGACTGTTTTCATTGTGTGTGCTATGTGATAACACATTATTTTGTTGAGCAGATTGAAACAAATTCTGTGGTTGATGTGGTAATAAATGATTGACCTTTGAAGTATGAACCCTGTAAGACAAGAAAGGTTTAGCATTGGTGTCTGATGCACCATGCAGTTATAAGAACCATTGATTTGAGCAGTTATACTTTGGTTCCTGCAATGACTATGATATATTTCACACAGATCACCTGATCAATCCAATGTAAATATTTGCAGACCTAAATATATTATATTCACAGAGGAAATATCACAGCGTAGTCTGCTATTTTACTGAAACATACTACACACCAAGAGAGTACACTGTGAATGTGGCATCCAGAGTTGATCGGAGCATCGATGCGATGTAAAGACGAGGTAAACATCAAGCAGATAATTCTGGCAACACTTTATTTGGAGGCTTCATCTTTTCAGAACATCATAGATCTCGACAGAGTCTCCACAGTTCTCGACATGTTAAATTAACAATCATTATCTTGCACGTGTGATTAAGGGACGTAGTTGGTGCCAGAACTAAGACGGAAGGAGTTGGGTTTATGATCAAGGATAATAGTGAGAGTGGGCATTAGGCTGTTTCTTCTTTTGGTTTTGGAAAGGTTCCACTAGTCTTGCGGAGCTTCTCTCAAAGAAGCAGTGCACATAAAAAAATGATGTTGATATCAAAACATAAATGCACATAAATGTACAAGAAGGAAACAATGACCCTTTGGCAAACAGTGACCTCACTGTTGTGTGGTAAGTTGACCAGTAGCAGCTTCATGTGTCTGCAGTGCAGCTAAAACTAGAGTGCAGTATCTATTACTGAGCCTCTTGTAGGGTAATGGTGGGTTTAACAAAGAGCCTTTTTGCCAAAAGGTTAGTGTAATATGTTAAGGCAAATTTTAGGGGGGGAAAAAAAATGCTTTGGCAAAGAGTTATTTGAGCAAAGGATTTAACTGTTCAGTTAACTGAACACCAGCTGTGATATATTCAAACTATCAGTCTAATGCACCGTCCGATTATGCAGCCGGTGATCGTCATCAATCATCCAGGACTTCAATCTCAGAACATCAGCAACACCAAACAAAATGACCACCCACCCGAGCTCCGTTTGAATTATTCCCAGAGGAATCGATTACATTTCCTCTCAAATTAAGTGCCTTTTCGTTCCCATTCCAGAGCTCTCTGGCGACCTCAGCACTTCCTCTTCTTGCAGTACTCCGCTACCACCTCTGGCAGGATGCTCTCGTCCTCCTCCACATCCTCCGTCACCATCTTACCGACCAGCTGGAAGATGTCCTCGGCCGCCACGCCCATGGGCTCGGCCACCTTCACCGTCATCATGTCCTGAGTCAGGACCGTTCCTTTGGGGATCTTGACCTTGGCCACCAAGGACTTACCCAGCTGGAAGAAAAGGGGAAAATGAGTGACTTTATTATTGTTCTCATTGTACAAATATAAAAAAAAAATTCTACTTCTTTATCTTTCTAAGCCTTAAAAATGTCCCTCGACTACATTAAAGAGAGTATGTGACTTGCATGTCTTCTTGTGGGGGGAGGATGTCTCACCTTATCGTGGCACGGCTTCTCACACGCTAACATCTTCTTGACGCCGCTGCCCATTGCCCTCTCCACCAGTCGGACGGAACGAACCAGCTCGGCTAGCTCGCTGGGCACCAACGACGCTGCGTGGTCACTTCCTTTCCACGTCTTGTCCAAGGTCACATGACGCTCGATGACCTTTGCTCCCAGTGCAACAGCCGCAACTGAAATACTGATCCCGGACTCGTGGCCGGAATACCCAATGGGAATATCAGGAAATTCCTTCTGGTATTCCTGTAGTTTACAAGTGGGCGAGTGTTAAAATGAATAAGCCATCAGCAGCTGGTTAGCGTAGCTTAGCATCACTACTAAAGCTAGCTAGTTTCATAACATTATATCTTGTTTGTTGAATCATAAAAAAGTATGAACCTAAATATGCAAAATAAGCATATTTACCAGAATGAACATAGCATATTAAAAAACAGCAGTGTTATTTTGCCTCTCAGAGTTTTTGTCTTATTCTTATTCTTGTCTTATTAGTTGGCTTTTGTTCTTTGTTTTTGTTTTCATAACTAATGACCATCAATGTATGTTATAATTCTATGGACCAAGTCGTAAGGGTGAAATGCTGCCCCCTATTTCTTGCTGGTGGGCATTACACATTGCACCTTTAACTTCATAAGAATGCATAAATTCCACATGGCCATCAAAACCGGAATATTAACCAGTGCAGAGACGTGACATTTGAATGTCTCCTAAAAATAAATCGTGAGCAGCTGGAAGTGTTTAATTGGAATGGGCGATATTATTTGTGACAACTCAACTCAGATGAGATATTGTTTTCGTACTTTGGATCCAAGAGTAATAGTCTATTCTAGTCAAACATTCTCACCGTTAGCACTCTGAGGTTGACATCTTCAGCCTCCAGAGGGTAGGCGCTGGTGCACTGCAGGATGGCGAAGTTTGCGTTGTGCTCCTTGACCGTTTTGTAGACCCGACGCATCGTCTCCATGCTCTGCATCCCACTGGACACCACCATGGGCCGTCCTGACACAGACAAGAGGGGGACAACCCGATCAACATTATGTCTCACATGAGCAGAAGGCAACATTTCACTTATTCACCCTCACCTTTCTTGGCAGTCTTCTCCAGATAGGGGAAGTTGTTGGTGTCTCCCGAGCCCACTTTAAAGAAAGGCACATTCAGCTCATGGAGGAACTCCACTGCCATCTAAAATCACAGGGAGGGAAGTTATGGTTGAACTTGAACCTGATTAAAACGTCATAAAAGCCTTCATCAAACATCTCCTCCTTACCTCATCCATCCCAGAGGCAGTGAAGAAGATCCCCACCTCCTCAGCATACTTCTGCAGTTCCCTGTACTGCTCATGGCTGAACTCCAGATGGCGCTTGTGTTCACCATAAGTCTTCCCCCAGGAGTTAACAGAAGTGTACGGGCGCTCCAGGGCTCGCTTGTTGAATTTGTGCTCCAACTCACTCTTCTGGAATTTGGCACAATCAGCACCACAGTCCTGTGAAGATGGAAATAATAAATAAAGTCAATAAATAAAAGGGAGGCTTGAAAAACATAGTCAATAGAAATTATTCATCAGATTTCTATATTGTCCTAAAAAATGATACAGAACAGAGAGACAACTATGAACACAGGAAGTTTCCTGGAGAAGACTATTTAATTTGGTACCGATAGAGGGCACAGTGTTACTACACTTGTAATTCATTATTTTCTCTTTTTATTTAATTCAATTTCTGGTGAAACAAAGGAGGAGGAGGTGGATCCACATGTTTCCTAACTAAAAGCATACATAGCCTATAAAGTGGGGGAACAAAGTTCACAAACATGAATTAAAAATTAAAGAATACTATATTTGTTTAAAATGATGCAGTTATTTTAAAGGAAATTACTTTATTTGCTAAATACATAGTTCTCTTCGTTCAGGAAATGTCCAGTAACTTGTTAGTCATAAAACAGGCTTGTGCATGGGCTTACGATCACATACAGACGGCTAGTGTGGACACGAAGTGTCAGCTGTGAATCCACGAGCCGAACTCCATTCACAAATCTGTCAGTTTAACTCTCTAGGATGTGGCTACGTGTCTCAACACAAAAACAACTTCAGGGCCACTAGCCTGCAGATGGTCCATGAATAATCAAAATCACAATCTCAGCCATTCATTCAAGCATTAACGGCGAAAATGTTCCATTCAAAGTAACTTAATGATACAGACGAGGGCGATGTGGCGACCAAGATATTATATTTGCACGTTTTTATATGGAGTTCTTGGTTCCTTTGTGAGTGTCATGTATGTAAAAGATTAGAACATCAGGGCAAAAAGACGAAATAAACATTCAAATTAAAGCGATACGTGTCAATTTTATTACCTTTGCCATTTTGATCATTTTCTTGGCGATCTCAATGTCTCCCTGGTGATTTTGTCCAATTTCAGCGATGATGAAGCACGGATGACTTCCGCCGATCATCCTACCGGGGCACAGCTCGAACTTTAGAGGCATCTTGTCCACAGAAGCGAAATGCAACCAATGAAAAATAACAAAATTAACGGTATTCAGCGGAGAACGAAGCGAAATCGAAAATCCGACCGGAACAGTTCGTGTGCTGCACACGTCCAGGAAGCGGGAGGACATCCGTGTTGTATTTCATCGTAAAAGCCGGATATCCTTTACAAATAAGAGCATAAAACACATGCATGAAATACATCGAGTATTTAGCAGCGACATCTTCCTCTGAAGGCCACACAAATAATAAAAAACAAATCTTTATTTCTTCTCACACACGTAATCCTGTGGGATCATGAAAATGTTTGCAAAGAGAAGTCCATGTTGGCATTTTGTGTGCTAAATACAAAGTCCCTTCCTGGGAGTATCTGGGTTTGTCACTTGATGCGACCTGTGTCGTATTACACAGTTATGGACATCTGTTAATATAAAATATTGATTTGTGAAGCTTTAAAGTGGTGTAAGAGTTGAAATAGGTTGCTTCTAGCGGCCTCTTTGGCGGTAGATGTAACTGCAGGCGAGCCGAACAGCGTCGACTGTCTCTCATAGCGTGATGCCTTCAAATGCTCCACTCTGAAAGGAGGAAAGGTCTGTCGTTTTCCCTCGTTCTCGTCACTTTGCTTCTTGATTACTTGACATTCTTCACTTCATTAGTTTTTTGTTTATTTTTCTTGGGACTGGAATTTGAATGGTCTCCTTTCTCTGCCTGTTGATCCTCCATTGTGAGTCAGCAGTAATGAAATGTACCTGCTACTCCTTTCAAACACTTTAGACTAGAGGGAGCCTGACTCAGCAGTTAGATGTTATCGATTTCCGATTACAATGAAACGCAGCATACGCTTCTCCAACTGGGCAGACCAACCACTGCTGACTGACGTAAAAGTCACTAATTTTGAATGTTGCGCGGGAATCTCACCGGACACGGAGATCCTGTTTCTGGTACAAGCACTTTTATTAGTGGGTCACATGATAATTCACCATTGTTCTAACTCACTCTTTGATAGATGGTCACTTAAAGACAATTAAATAGATGAAAAAGTTAGACTGACACTTACAGTTCAATTAATATATTTTAATGGTAAGGTTGGCAATGGTGAGAAGAGTCCATCTTCTCACCATTGCCACTGCAAGCAGTCTAATAACCAAGATTATTGGAATTGGTGGCAACTGAAATAAAGGCAAAAAGACCCACATTGGTTAAATCTAGTCATACCGTCACTTAACGTTCCCGATAAAGAAAAACATTAAATATCCAGTTGAAGAATGACAAGGCGACAGCTTTCATTCACTTTTTACTGATATTGAAATCAAATGGACAATGAACACGCATGGTCAGGCAACAGCTGGCTAACACCTAGTTTTCTTTAAAGCCACAACTGTCTAATTTCAGTGACATAAACATTGTATATATTCTGTATATATATTGCCTTCTGTATATGTACATAGGTACACGCATAGAGTACATACACACACTGTGGAGGTTTAAACGCACACACAAACGGGTCATATGTATTGTAATAACTGGACTTTGTTCAGGCTTTTCAAAAGGAAATGCATAGATTGGAACACAATATGCCACAAGCAGGTTCTACACACAGTTCAAAGTACACACACTGAATTTGGGGTTTAATCTTGAATGAGTTTGGTCCTTATAAAAACAACAATAAAGAAACTGACATCTCGTCTTTGCAAGGATGGGGAACAGCAGGCAATTAAAACCAATTCACATCAATCAAGCCTCGTAGGTGAGAGAATGATTAGTAAGGTTAAGAGCTAGAGTACAGCATCATGGGAATTATATTGTTTGGGGCCCGTGTGCAGCATGTTGTAGTGTAGCTATAGGCCCAAACAAACATCAACCCTTCCCTTTTAGTGTCCCAACTCACCATCCTTATACAAGCATTACGTAAGAGAACAGATCACGAGACCTGGGGTGATCTAACAGGCCTTGATCTCAGTATGTTAAATGAGGTGGCGGAATCACAGACCGGACAGGTGAGCTGGTGCTTCAATGCTAATCCCTACAGCCCTGCCAGGTGGAGATAGATGAGGGTAGGGTCATTGGCTGTATCCTTCCACTGCTGCACTGGGGGGTAGGGGGGGCAGGACAGACACAAAAGTGGTGTAAGAAGCCCCTTTGTCTTCTGAATACAGATTGTGGTTATTGGGTGGGTTGGTCGGTGTGTAGTGATAGACTATGATATGGAATGACGCCCTGAGCAGCCTCGGCTGTTTAGCGGACGAGCGGGGACTGCTTCAGGGAGATGAGGACGGAGCGCATGCGGGACACGTCTTTGGCCTGCTTGCTGGACTTGGGGTTGAAGTCGCAGAGCCGGGCCACCCGCTCCCACTCCGTGCCAGGGTTGTTCTCATCCAGATCTGAAATCATAGCCTCCTCAGCCGCCCTACACGCAACAGGGGAGACAAGGAAGGGACACGGAGTAGAAAACAATCAGTGGAGGAAGAAGTAGGACAACAAAGAACACATACAGCTCCAAGGAAGTCCTCTGCTGATCACCAACACACAAGTTTGGGTGCAAAACTCAATCGTGCCCCTGATGATTCATTTGTTGGATGTATTCAATTAAAGTCTAAATTTCAGTTGAGAAATAGTCTTCAAATATATTGAACATACATCTTTACAGTCTGTTTTTATGACTTGGTGGGGCTTCGATGGTTCAGCAGAGTCTACCGTCGGGTAGGACAGTCCAACAGACATCTACAACAGTTTCATTACCTGTGGCATGCCCCCAATTCTGCTTACACATTACAGTACAGTCACCTGTATTTTGACTCTCCACGACAGTAAAGGGAGGTACATATAAAACACTGATGAGAAATCCAAAGAAAAACAGACCAAAGCTAAACAAAGTAATTAAAATTAAGCCTGACAAGCATTTTTGGTTGGTTAAAAATTAAGTTTGCCCAAACCCTTACACTTCAACTTGCCCTGTGGCTGCATATTTACAATGTTCTCTGGAGCCCCTTTCACACAGCCTGTTCAAAACAGGATTGTTGAGCGGTTTTTCCTGCTCGCTGCGTATGAAAGGAACAGAGCAAATGTCTGTAAGATGGCATGTCACCCCTAACCACCCAACGCATATAGCAGCTAACCTAGAGCAACTGAGAATGGCAACAAATTGGGAGGACAACAAGGTCCAGGTGCTTCTTACCATCCTTGGAGGATGCCATTATTTGGTTCAGCGTGAAAAAGAGCCGAAGCGCTATGTAAAAGGGGCTTTTCCTCAGCAAGACCCAAGTATAGGAATGATGTGCTCATCTCTACACTTGTCCTTGATTTAAAAGTAACAATACATACATGGCAAGTTGTTTTTTAACCAAGCCCAAAAGAACTGTAAGCACTGCTGGGCCTTAGCCATGCATTGCACTGTAGCTGAAAATAGGGCTATTTAGAGGTGTGGCAAATAATGTATAATAATAATTATTATTATCTTGAAATTATGTATCCGAATTGTGGAACAAATCAATGACTGTCTTCCTGGTGCAGGTATGTTGTTTTTAAATCATCTATCACAAAAAAAAGATATTGACACGATAGAGCTTACCACTAAACACTTGAAATTAAAACATAAAAGTAAAAAAAAAAAAAAGAGAGAAGAAAGACAAAACTTAAATATAAAAATGGACCAGTGCCACTATCACAAGACATTTAGAGATGCAAGCCACGGATTATGGCTGAACAAAAACCCTCATCACACCCCACCCACAAACATAGTAATAATTCCACTGCCAGGATACTTTTCTACATACACAATTTCTTTTTCTATTCCCCACCCAACCTGCAAGCACAAACTCAGAACTAACTACAGCACAGTACACAAAGCAAAATGGGGATGAGAAGCCAATGAACATTCACCATCACAACCAACTACAAATACACAAAAGGGACTAGAAGGACCACAACATCACAGAAGGGACATTATAACAGACCTCTAACTAGGCAGTGGATCTAACTGTTGGGATAGTATACCAAGTATCTTTGCATCATATAATTTTCTAACACACACACACACACACACACCCACACCCACACAGAACTGCATCTATCCCCTGCCAAAAAATATAAAGTATTTGGAGGTTCTGGGGATTCATATTTTTACTTAACTGGTCTAGGCGGTAGCAAGGATGGTTAATGTGTGTGCTTTAAGGTGCATAGGAAAAGAAAACAGGGAGAAACAGTTTCACAAGTCAGAATTTAGAAGAGAGAGAAAGAGAGAGAAGGGACGAAATGAAAGACAACAAAAATGAGCTTGAGCTAAATGCAGATGTTGAAAGCCAGCATGCAAAAGCGACAATTTTTTTTCTTCAAAATTACATTTTTTTTCCTTCTTCATAGGTGTTCAGAAAGATTGGTGTGCAGTCTTTGGTTTGGCGAGTGGAAAACACAATTTTGCCTCGTGCCATGTCAGTAACACTCGCACAAGTACATTATAGCCTGGGGTCTCATTTATAAAACTAACATCTAACAAGATGTCTCAAAACACCAGCAGATCATTATCTTAATAATAAAATCAGGATTTTAAAGTGTTTAAAAGCTCACCTACATGCAGTTTTATCTTGTCACAAGACATTAAGGCAGTTCATTTAACTACATTTGCTCCCACTCTCCAAATCTTAATAGGCATTGTTCAGAGATTTTACAGCAATGCATTTATTCACTTGTCACATTTTTAAATTCCCAACATTTATGTGGGAAGTGGTATTCACATCATTCAAGCCGTTTGTTCCTACTGAATGCTTATAAATGAGGCCCCTGGAGTTCCCCTCACAGTCTCATTCTAACAAGATGGAGGAGGAAGTGGTGTGATTCAGTGTCATACACCAACACTGCTGATTGGCAATCCCACATATAAGGTAACAACACGCTGCATGAACTGCATTGAGGTGTGCACATTAACAGAAAACAACCACTGGCTGTTGAAAAACACAAAATACCCCTTTCCCTAACTAGGGGAAGAGTATATACTTGTTTCTTTTAATAATAATAACTGATGACAGCTTTAACACTGCCACGGGTTTGGTCTCTCCTTGATCTTCCAAAGCTGATGAATAATGAGATCAAAAATGTGTATACCACAATGCAGCATATTGGATGCTCCCAGGTAACTTAACATTAAAACTAAAGGCTGCACGGCTCAGCCTATTGGATAGCTAGCTCGGCAAAGCGGTAGCTACAGAGCAGCTACACTTCTGAAGCATGAACACAAAGTTCAGTTTGAAGCAGTTGTGCAACCATGATATGACCAATGGTGTTATCATAATGTCTTTGCTGTGCATTTTATTCTGCAACAAGGACGGGAGAGAGATAGTTAGGACTGGACTCCATTACACTAGTTTGTTTTTAGAAACCCAAATTCCAAGCTGATAGAAAAATGGTACTTCAAGATGGAATTCAGAATCAAAAGGGACTGAACCAAAATTGTATTTCTGAAGAGGTGATTTATGACATTTCTGCATCCTAGAAAAACTATTTTTTTTAAAAGACATCAGTTTCTGAATCATGCAGATAGCTCAAATGAAAGTCCAATGAAAAGGAATGCAAGTTTTGGTACGATCCCATTCTGCACATAAATGAGTGGCTAGGGCTGGGGATATGGGAAATTAGGGTGAATACTGAGGAAGTTTGTGGAGATTCAGAAGAAGGAAATATCCCCAAGAACAATGTCAACTCTGCACATTGCTCAGTGAAATACTTATTATATAGAAAATAAAAAGGAGGTGTTGTCAAGTCCATCCAAACGAAAACCCAAGTCCAATTACAAACACACAATTGCTTCAAACATAACTATATGCATCCTTCTCTTGAATTATATATTTTGTAGATTAATTTGAGGGGAAAATCCAAAAAATCACCATATCACATGAAAAAATTAATAAATCATGTTTCTAGAAATATGTTAAGTAGAAACAAAACACTTCCTGTGAGAGTCCATACAATGAATGTAAGCAAGTGTTCATTCTTGGAAATTCATGTATTGTTGCAAAACGTTTTGCTGAAATGAGGAAGGGAAATAGTATGGAAATTAATAACGGATGAGACAGTCATAAAATAACTGATTTGATTCCTATGGATGTGACTGAGTAACGTGGCATTGTGCATGTCGTGGCATGCAGTAATTCTCTTTACGTAAATACCCTAACAGGCATCCACTCACAAATGACATGCAGACATATAGCCGGAAATTAGAATATTGATGTTTACATTTGAAAAAAAAAAAAAAAGCCAGATGAAGCGTGTAACAATTTCAAATCCAAGTAGTTAAAAATGGAAAAACTAGAGATGAAACTAAAACATGACAACACAAAAGGAGCCAACTAATGTCCCGACAAGTAATGAGATGATGATGTCAATGGTTGGATGCTGGGACTTGATGACAATGGAAGGGGGAAAAGCAAAAAAAGAGAGGGGAGGATGTTAGTTGGAGCAACATACACATAACCAATGAGTTCAGAGAAGGGCTGCTTGTAGAAGTCTTCATCCAGCACCCTGGACAAACATCCGCCCAAACGACAGCAAGAAGGCAGGAGAAAAGAGAGACAGCGATAAAAGGCAGAACAGAATGGAAACACAGGCATTATCTGTTACCATACAATCATAAGGAATAGGCATATTATCAAAGGCTTAAGTTTTTTGGAGGACGTCGAAATGAGGCGGTTTCAAAGGCTCGTGGAGGCTTTGAGCTGTTTGTGTCCTGTCACTGAAATCTATGTTTCCATGTTTTTGGTGTTCTGGCACACACCATCAGCTCTTCACACACAAGTGAGAGAGTAACGTCATCTTCTGAACCATTCACTCAATGAACTGAATCTTTGCAATATGTTGTAATTAGCTATAGCTAATGACTAAGTTACTAACTAATAATTTACAGCTTCTCTAATGTGAGGACTCATTTGCTTATCTTTGGTTCATATTCATTAAACACTTATGGCTTTTTTGGAATGGTCAAAAATAAATGGTAAATTAGAGGGACGCATCTATCTTTTCTATATACTTGACAGTACAAACAAAGATATTAATTGATTAGGTTGGAAAGAAGAAACAGATTAATGATGAAGTGACTTGTTAGTTGCTATCCTAACTCCACATTTGTGTATCAGTTATTTTTTTTTTCACCAACAAAAAGATCTTCCATGTGAAAAGTTCATCCATCAGTAACACTTTTCCACCAGACACAGGGTTGCCAGATGAGTAGGGAGTCCTACCTGCAGGTACTTTATTATTAATACAACAGCAAGGCTACATTACAGTGCAGGAGAATCTGAGACAGAAACATTGCAAAATGACGAGTTAATAGCTCAATCTACATATTTGCCTGATGATTTGTCAGAGCAGTTCTTAAATACTTCCCTTGAGCCACTATGCTACACTAAACAAGCAGGAAGCCAAACGTCTCAGTGTGATTGTCTCTCAGACTTCACTCACACATTTATGACCAGGTGGAGTAAATCTAAGATTATAACACAATAAAATAGTTGTTGTAAGTATCCATGACTAAATCTGCTGTACAGCAAGATCTAAAATTAGCTGTTAAATTTTAGCCAAACCTTAAGCAGAGGTGCTGTGTTGGGAGAAAACTTTATGAATATGAGGTCAAAGCCTGAGATGCTAAGATCCTCCTGTATCATCAAGTTCTTGGCTCATCTACTGTAGCATCTCAGGTTGGCCTCTAATGAAAAAGGCTTGACTTCACATTATAATCAATGAGAAGAGCTGCTAACTGGACGGAATGGTTTAGCGAAGGATATGAACGTTGACGTGCTGGGATAGCGGCACACCTTTTTGGAACCTCAAGGCTAAGGTGTACCCATTTATTTTCCTACACTGAGTCACATTTGAGTGTTCAGCCATATAAAACTGCTGAACTAAGAACCATTGACACCCTTTTTAAATATTCAAACTTTGTGAGGATCCTTCATAAAATAACCCTGGCTTCTTTCTGACCAGTCACAAATGTAATTGCGTTCTTATCCATGGAAATATCAGCCCTCCCTCATTTCCATCATTTCTTGTGTCCTAACCCTCTGTGAAGCAAGTACCTGTTATTGGTTTTGGTTTTCTCCAGCTGCTCATTCTGCCTGGCATGCCACTCTTCCAGCTCTACCTTGGCTTTCTCCTTCCACTCTGACTCCTGCTTCAGAGAATTTTCATCTGAGGAGAATAGGGAGGAGGGGAGTGTTAAATAAATAAAGAGACTGATGGGAATGAAAACGCAATTTAACAGTGATAACATTGTCACTGGTCAGCCCAGTTCCCTTATAAAAAAAAAAAACACTCTGGTCTGTGCTTACCAAGCAACTCCAGACGTTCGCCTTGCTCCTCCCTCCACTTGCGTAGGCTTTCAGGTTCAGCCTGCAGACGGTCTGCATTGGAAATCGCTGCATAGGCATCAGATGGGCCGTTGCTTTCCTGAGGAACAAAGGACATATACAGACAGAATTATCTTACTTCATAGAAACCAATTTCATCATTGTGTTTGTATGGTGTTTTAAAAGAAAGTTGTATGTTGAGAGGCTTTATTAATCCAAGCTGGCCCACTTTGAGTTTTATGAGGTTAGTTTCACTCACTGAAAGAAGTCCTGACAGTGCAAAAGACAGCAATGTTGCAAAGACAGCACAGGAAAAGGAAGTTGGAAGACATCTAACAGCCAGATATTCAAACATCTGATGTCAGCATTGAATTCACACTACTAGTGCTACAAGGAAATTAGTATTTTCCACACCAACACTTAAAAACTACAAATATTTTATATACATTTGATACAATGGGAAGCTGCAAATTGGTTCACAAAATTAAGAAAAAACTAAAAGACCCATTAGAAACTCTAGTGTATATTAATCTTGTCACTTTACATAAAGATAAATCTGATAAATAACAACTTTGGTTATATATTGGGTAGTTTTGGTCATCATTCCTTTCAGTATGTATGTTTCTCTAAATTGCTAAAATCTGGGAACATTAAGTCAGATGGGCCAAGAAACCCAAACAGTCAGTTGATCAGTCAGGTTTGAAGTAAAGCATTAGGTTACCCAAACTTTTTAGAGAGAAAATAACATTACAACAATGTATCCAATGCAAACATCCATCATAATTTACTAGTGGACTTCCTGGTTGGCTTACCATACTTACAATACATGCATTTTAGGTATGTTCTTTCTGTTATACAGCCACACAAAGTGATATAGATGAAAACATGTAAATGAGTGAGTTCATCATTACAATTACTGATAATATTGTTGTTGGGACTTTGAAATTGTATGACTGGAAATTTTGAGCATATTCTAGTCCTGCTCAATGTGTTAAGTGTCCTGACTTCTGTTGTGATGACACTATAAATACATTTGAATTGAGAAATTTAATGGAAAGATTGATGGCCATATCTCAGCAATTAATTTAGTAATTTTGTGTGTATAATGTTAGAATAACTGATAGAAATGAGGGCCAAAATGATGAAAATAAGACAGTAGTTGCGATAAACTAAAACTGGCCAAAGCCATCAAAGTGGGTGGGGTTAAAACTTTTTTTAGCCCGTAAGTTACGACTTCAAGTCACGACTCACGACTTGGTAGCGTTCCAGGCAAGTCATAACAAACCTTTCTGCGGCTCTGATCTGATGGTCTGCGGGCAATGTGCTCATTTACTTTACGATGCCTATTTATGTCTGTTTATGTATACTTTCTCACTGTTTCTGTTGTTTGTGTGTGTGTGTGACATCAAAAACTGTAAGTGTAAGTCTCCTACGAGTTCAAGGGTAGTGAGTTACAGGTTTGACTGCTAGTCCAGGGCACTTTCACGGGTAGAAGGTTGTGAAATCACCGGTTACAGGTTGCCTGGAACGCACCATTAATCACATGGCAGTTTTAAGGGTTCTCTTCACTGCAACACTATGTTAACAGATGTCACTTCAGCAGCTTGAGTTTGGCCATTTACCAAAACAAGAACATCATTGCCCTGATCATAATTGTCTGTGGAGGCAGCAGAGCCAACACATACAGCTTTTAAGAGGCAGCAAGCAAAAGCTTTACATTTAGAGAAAAAATAGGATTTACAGAGTGTACATGTGTGTACTGTGACAGCTTCCACACACATCTCAACAAAACAACATATGATATTGTTCAAAACAATGTGAATAAGGTATTCACCCCGTGAAGGTCTCCATTGACAGTGCTATCTGCAAAGACACAAGGAAAACATCTGTTAGAAATCAAGCAGACCTGGAAATCTTGTACTATTGCTCAATATTCACATACAGGCACATCCTAATATGATAAGTCAGCACTTGTGACTAACTGAAATTGCTAAACCAAAACGAATATGCAGCTTCAAGTAAAGGCCAAAGGCCATTTCGCTCCATCAATTTCCTCTTTAGGCTCTAACTGGGAAACACGGCTGTAGCAACATGTCGCGCTGCCAGCAAGTAGCCGAGCTTAACAGGAAGCAATGAATGACACGACCGAGGACGGTAACGTTAGAGCTGATGTTATCGGAAAGCTTCATTCATTTTAGAAACGTTTCGGTCGCCATGCAATAAACATTAACGTACTAATTCCGAGATTTCATTTTAAAGTTAGGTGTTCAATTTTACGTAACGTTGAGGTTGACACAGGTTAACGTTAACGCTAGCTGTAAGTCCACTTGGCTAATTTGCTAGCTAAGCTAACACAAGCTAGCAGCTGACCAAAAAGGCATCACCTTCCATGTCCATTTAGGACAAATTTAAGGTTTAACGGAAGTTACAGCGTGACAACATTCACAACACAGTAAGGCAAACTAACTAGACGGACAATGTTACTGTTGAACAACGGCAAACTGCTTCTGCTTGACCACAACAGTCACCCACCGTTAGAGTCTCCCAGCGACGAGGGGACCTCTCCGCTGTCCAGGATGCTGAAACCTTCGTCGTTTTCAATCCCCGCGATTTCGCTCTCCTGCTGGGCCAAGAACGCGGCGGCTGGGTCCTCTTCCGAGCCGACACCGTTTCCAGCTGTAGGCGCGTTCAGCATGTCAAAATCATCCATGTTTGAGTATTTGTGGGAGGATAAATATGATAAACTGTGAGCAGGTGTAGCGGTTGACCGAAACCGAATAGCTTAACTGGAAGAAAGACGACAATTAAAAAAAAAGGAAAACGTAAAAGCTAGCGAAGCGGAAACGGAAGAATAACCAATCAGAAACAAGGACGGGTGACCAATAATACAGCGCACCAATCACAACGCCTCTGCCTCAAAATGTAACCAATCAAACCTCTTACCGCTCCTGCATACGGGTCCCATGACCTGCTACGTGCTGTCAGAGCTGAGTGTAAAAAACCGCAGTTGGATTATAGTATATCACACACACACACACACACACACACACACACACACACACACACGATGTCATGGTAATTAATTATTAACAGCTCCGAAGAGCTCAGGTGACAACCTGACTCAAGTTACGTAGCTGGGAGTAAATGTAGGCTATTTTTTTTAACAGAACAATATCAGTGTGATTGAACAAGCACCGTAGTCAGTACTACAGTACTCAATTCAAAGCAAGAATTTTCCATAATTTAAAAAAACCTACCAAATCTAGGCCTTTGCTCTCAGCTTAAAATTTGTGTTGCTGCATGTAACAACGAAAAGGAAGAAAAACATGCATCAAGTTGCTTACTTAACAGAGACCATGAAAAATCAAGTCTTCTTGGTGATAATAATTCTCTTTTTTTGAACCCTCTACCGCATGGTCTTGTACAGCTCTGGAAAAAATAAGAGACCACTGCAAAATGATCACTTTCTCTGTTTTCACTATTTATACATACTGTGTTCAAGTAAAATTTACATTTTTGCTTTATTCTATAAACCTCTGACAACAATTCTTCTTCTTAAAAATATTGACATTTACAGCATTTATTTTCAGAAAAAGACAACTGGTTAAAAATAACAAAAAAGATCCAGTGTTTTTCAGATCCTGAATAATGCAAATAAAACAAGTTCATAATTATTAATAATAACACGATACTAATGTGAAGAGTTCAGAAATCAATTTGGAGTTCAGAAGAGTTCAATTTGGTGGAATAACCCTGATTTTTAATCACAGCTTTCATGCATCTTGGCTTCTCTCCTCCAGTCTCTCACATTGCTCTTGGGTGACTTTATGCCACTCTTTGACATGTTTAAACATTTAAATAACTTTATATAAAAAATATATGCATGCACATGATGACTCTGTAAATAAGTGTTTGATTGTTTAATGACTTAATTTGATTTTATTTATATACATACATATAAAACTGTGTTTTTTGATTTGTTGCCTCTGGGCAACATTGTGCTGTTAGGCCACATTTGTTCAGGAAATTATGCTAACATGTGGAGATGTTTTTGGATGCATAATTATGGCCATAGTAAGTATTTTGTTACTTACAGGACATGGGCACAGTGACATTTTATGGAAAGAAGCAACATGATCAAGCAGTTGGGGCCATTCTGCAAGTGGCAACATTGACCTCCCCGCCTATACCCAAGACAACTACAAGCTCTTCTTTGACAACTGGTTTACGAGTGTCTCACTTGCTCAGCAGGGAATTCACTGCACTGGTTGTTCATGGCAACAGACTAGGTGTCAACTTGAAGTGTGATGCTGAGCTGAAGAGAGCAGGACAGGGATCTTTTGAAGAGAAGAGGGCCAAAGTTGGAGAAACCAGTTGCACATGGTTGTGTTGTGAAGTGGTATGATAACCGCTCAGTGACACTTCTGAGTTATTATACTGGAGCCAACCCAGTCACCGAGGTTGACAGATCGAAAGATAAGCACCAACGTCCTCTGCCCTGCTCTGGTGAAAGAATACAATAAGAATCTGGGTGGGGTGGATCTGCTTGATTCACTGTACCAGAATAAAATTAGACCAAAGAACTGGTACAACTGGAACACATTTTTAAGATGGATATATTATAAGGGACCCCCAACCTCCCAAAAATGGGGTATAACATTTTTCCCCCAAAAAAATAAAGTCTTGACAGAGGGTTAAATCTTGTGGACTTCTTGACACTGTTTCTATTGCACTCAAATTATAAATTGTTTGACCTTTACTATATTATTTTATTGTTCTGCAAAGCACTTTTAACTGCCTTGTATGAAATGTGCAATACATGTAAAGCCTTGCCTTGATACAGGTGAGCATTTTTCAGAAGAATTGGTATGACATTGTAACAGTTGCTAATTTTCTATGTTAGACGTCAAAGAAGCTTCATAAACACCCAAAGTAAGCAACCATATCGTGTTCCGGCTTTTACAAAACGTGTCAGGATTTGTACTCTGCAGTACATCCACATCTTCTTTGCTTTCCTCACTTAAATAAAGTTGATTTCTTGCATTTATCTTAAACAAGACAGTATATTTATTTGGACATGACCAAAAAAAGAATTACAAAAAAATTATCAATGAGCATTTAATGTGCAATACAGTATGTAATTACACACAAACCATGTAAATATTTTTTTCCATGAAATACATATTCGAGGCATGTTGAAAACTCAAAAATCAGTTCAAATTTTCATAAGGTCTGTAGTAATGAAATGTCAAAAAAAGAACTTCACCTGATTCAGGCAAAAGTTTCACCCTCAGGCACTCCTCATGCTGTAGCAGCTATTAGGCTAAAGCAATTGCTGACAATGCATTTCATAGTATTTCAAAGGATTTCCTTTAACAATTTCTTACCCCGTAAACCTTCAAGATCAGTCAGTTTCATCTTTAAATACTTATATTGTTTACCACAACCACCACCAAATAATTTAATTTATATGAAAATATGGAAAAATTAACGTAATAACTTGTCAGTAATCCTTATCTCAAAATATATCAAATTGAGAATGGAAATACCATAAAAGACTTTAAGAAAAAGAAAAGACGGGTAAACGACAACGGAGAATTATGAGGAAGCTGCAGGAGAATGTATCAGCAATATTTTGGTCACATCAGATACAAGCTTTCTATAATGACGGACTTCTCCATCCACCCACATCACATTGCAAGAGTGGGTGAGCTCTACCCTTTATGGGTACTGATTTTATGAGGATGTTGTTAACGTTTATTCAAAAGCTGATGCTTAAGTGTTCAAAATTAAACCTAGACTGTGCAAAAAGAAAGGAATTTCTGCAGTAGATCCACTTGATGATGATGATCCTCATTGGCTTGAGAATTTGTATTTTTGTGGCCACCACAAGCCTTCATCGAGATAATCAACAAACAAAATGTATATTTACATTTTAAAAATATTAAACCTAAACACTGAAATGACTGTTTGAAAGCATTGTCATTGTCTAGCCTTCAAGGTCTATTCCCCTAGATATGCTTATGTACCTATCTGAACAGCACAAAAGTCTTTTCAGTTTTGCAGTCCTTTGTAAATCAGGATGATGTTCTTCAATATATCCTTCTGGTTGCATAGTCTAACACCATACTAGCAGCTCCAAGTAAAGCCGGTTCCTCCAAGTCTGATGTGACAACCTTGATGTTCTGGGCGGAGGCCAGAGCTCTCTCAGAGATGATGTGCTGCACTGGAGCCTGGTAGTAAGAGGCCAAGACTCCGGAGAGAATAACCAGCGTGGGGTTCACTATGTGGAGGATGTTGACGATGCCCACACCGAGCGCTGTGGAGGCTGGAGAGGGGAAGTTGAAGACAGATATAAATCAGGTGTTTCACTTTTAATAGATTTAATAGATAAAATAATTTATGACTAATGACGTATGAACTCTGAAGGATGGTACGGGGCAGGAGTAAATCACTCTGTCTACGACACGGGACTATTTTCTGTTCTTTTGTTTTGTGCTCTGACCTTTCTTCAGAACAGTATCAGCTTTGTTGTTCCCCAGTCTGGCTGCGTTGATGAGGTGGGCAGCAGTGATCGGCTCCGTAAGCTTCATATCCATCCCCCCCACCGTCAGCAGGTCCTCTGAGAGTCACATCAACACACAGGACAGATGTAAGGAGCTGCATTCAATTAACTTGTCATAAACGCCACTCAAGGCTTATTCATCCTGTTAGAGTTCAACAAAGCCATACATCCCAAAACCACTTCAATAACATTTAGCACCAAATGTATTTCTACTTTAAAGTTGAACAAAAAATCCAATCCAAATTAATTAACTACCTATATTCATGCTTGCATCACCTGTGTGTGTTATGTGGTCCTAACATTTTTAGGTGTACTATTCCTTTATGCACATACAATGCCAGAGGTTGAAAAAAACAAGAGCACATGAAGCTTCAAGGAATGTGCATTTACATTTAGGTCATTTAGCAGACGCTTTTGTCCAAAGCGACTTACAATAAGTACATTTGTCAAAAGAAGGAAACAAAGAAACCACAACGTATCATTGCCGATAAAGTAAGAGCTAAAAATAGAACAAGTGTTAGGTCCTCATCTGAGTAAAGTAGTACTTCAAGAGCAAGACTCAATTACACCCACAAGATTCAAACACTCACCGTCGTGCAGTCTTTTGGCTTCTTTCTGCAGGGCCATGCCGGATGCATAGGCCTCTATGCATCCTATACTGCCACAGGAACACTCTGGACCATCTAATGAAACCATGATGTGGCCCAGCTCTGCAGCGCAGAAGGTACTGCCGTGGATCAACTCGTTGTTATGGATAATCCCTCCTCCAATACCTACAGCAGAGTCAAGAGATTTACTTCCTCAGATTGTCAGTCCAATTAACTGATTTGAGTTATCAAGCTCATCAATTACTTTCAAATACGGCACAATTACATTCATGAGAGAAGGCTCACAGTTTGTTACACTCAAAACACATTTCGTGAAACATAAAATATACTATGACAGTAGTAAATTCCTTATTCATCCCTCAACTTGTTCAATCATAACCCCGTTTGAACAGATAGAAATGATAACATGCCCTGAACCTGACTCACCTGTCCCTGTGATAACAGTGACAAAGTTCTCCACACCCTTGCCATGACCAAACTTCCTTTCAGCCAACGCAGCACAGTTGCCGTCATTGTCAACCCAGACAGGTAGGTGCAGGGCGTCGGAGATGGGTGTTCTCAGGTCCACTGAGGACCACTCCTGGATCAGCTTTGTGGAGTGCAGGACCACACCCTCTTGAGGGTTTACACGCCCACCAGTGGACACTCCTAAGATGTAGATGAGGTGTCAGAAGAGTGTTCGCCAGCATCACAGACTACTTTCATTCAGGAATGTTACTGTGATTTTCCATACCGACACCAAGGATTCTACAGTTGAGGCTGACAGCGTCCCGCATGGCATCCATACATATCTTTAATATAAGCTGCATTCTGGCCTCAAAGGTCTTTGGATTGGACTGTGTGTACTTCTTTACTATTTTACCCTGGTCAGAGAGGAAAGTGGTGTTGGAAGGAGGGACAGAATGGTGTCAAGGAAGGAAAAGGGGAAAATAGAGCTTTATAACAGATGAGGCACAAACCGGATCACAATGAAAACACAGTGGGCCTCATTTATCAATCTTGCGTGAAAACGGGCGCAGATCTGAGCGCAGATTTGGTCTTACGACAGGACACACGTGCGATTTATGAAACGTTCGTATCTGACCAATCTCAGCGTACGAATGAGCGGGCCTTGATAAATGCGGCGGCTGAATTCGATCGTCATTAACATGTTACGCCCATAAATATTCCTGTTTCGGAGGCCTCGCCCACTGATGTCAAACATGGAGAGACGAAACATGGGTAAGAAAAGAAGCTTTTCTGACACGGATATCGGCATCCTGACATCGGAGGTGGAACACAACAAGACAGTGCTTTTTGGCAGCCTGAAGGGTGGCATAAAAGGGGCTCACAAAAACGCTGTCTGGAAAAAGATAACGGAGGCAGTCAACAGCGTTGCCGTAGAGGAACGGACTCCAGCTGAGGTTTGAATATAATTCTCAATAACTTAACCCATGCCTAACGACTTAAATGAATCTTTTCATCCGCTGATCTTGACGGGGACGGAGGAAAAAATTGCCTCCTTAATTGGGTCGGAGTCGATCTGTGGCATAAGTGGTGGAGGTGACACAGAGATCCCTGCGGTCCCTGAAAACGCGCTCACGACACGCGCGTATTGTTCCTCCAAAATAAGCAAGTCTGCCATCATCAAGACTTGATAACTGTCAAAGCATCTGTTTAAATAGGGGAATGAATAAACATCAACCACAGTGGAACGATGATTATCTCAACAGGTGCTTTCATTTTTGTTCCAGTTCTGTCACACCCATCGGACAAAAACAAAAACAATTACACATTTTTGCCTTTAGTTAATTTGCAAACACACATTTCTGCTTGTATTTATGATTCTTTCACATTTTAATGTGTAATAATTAGTTGTCATCTTAGGCTATTTATCCCATTGTTTAAATTTTTGAAAGTGGTATCAGTAAAAACATGGGCTTTAAAAGAAATGTTTTCGTTTTAATAATCCGTTTTGATCTGTTCTAAATATGTGACTGCTTATGCTTAATGACAGCTGAGGTTTGTTCATTATTTTACGCCAGATTTTGCTGTGCTGCACCGCAAATCCACAGACTCGAATTTGCGTACACGAGCTCAGACCTGACGTGAGATCTGATCGCAGCTTCCGCTTACGTCCAAATTGATAAATGCCGAAGTTTGCGTGGAAATGGTCGTACGCACGGTTTTCGGTCGTACGTTCGTTTGATAAATGAGGCCCAGTATCTGTAAAGATATGACAGATTATCAATCATATTTAGCCACATCTTTCATGGAAATGGAGAAACAGCTATTTCAAAAGTTTTACAGAGTCTATGAAGCATACCCTCATGCCAACAATTGCAACCCTGAGGTTGGTCCCTCCTAGGTCAACAGCCAGAGCACTCTGTGTCTCCAGGATGTGATCGATGTCCTGGGAGATGCAGTCTTTCACTGGGGGGAAACAGAAAGTCTTCTGGAGGGGCTCATCCAGGTCAATGGTCCGTAGAAACTTGAGAATACGAGGCACTGCATTGCCATCGCCATAAATCTTAGAGCTGATTGGAAAGAGAAATGAATGCAAGTTCATATCCATCTTTTAAAAACACAAACTTGGGCAAAAACAAAGTCACATTTTTGGATGTAAACATGATAACGTGGATTCTAAGGAATAAATGGCACCAATCGTGTACTTAAATCCAACATTTCCACAATCTAGGAGAGGCAGAGCATCACTGTTGCATTGGTCTCTATGGGTTAAAACAGTGTTGCACTAATGATCACACCTCAGTGATTAATGTCGAGGTAGACATTTTTTTTTTTATACATTTTGACTGGCGCAGTAGATTAACATTTCACTTGTTGTTGTAACCCCTTAAAAACATCCATGTATGTTAAGATTAAAGAATGAATCATTTTAGAACAAGGAAGAAAGAGGATCTACAGGAGACAAATTGAAGGACAAAGACCCAGTGAGACAGGCAGACAGACAGACAGACAGACAGTACATTGGTCATACCAGGGATATCTCTTTCCAAACTGCAGCTCCAGTGCGTGGTAGATCTTACTCTGAGTGTCGGCATCTCTGACATGCAGAACATTTTCACCTGGCGGAGTTGAATTTAAGATTAATTTAACAGAATAATGCTTGCGTTGGACTTATAATACCAGATTGTCCTCTAGCTGCCACAATCCTCTAATATTCAGAACAATAACTTGTGTCAGATGACAAACAGTTCATATGAATACATTTCATAAAGCTTAAAAACACTCTCGTACAAACATTTTTAAGAACTTTGGCAGAGCTGCACCTTACTTCAGCACACTTGATAAATCATTAGTGATTAAATCCAGAGAACAAATCAGGCAGAGGCAGCAATTAACTATAATTTGTTTTCTTTGGCATACATACCCGTTTCTCTGCCTGTCTGCCTTGTTCCCAGGTTAATGACAGGCGTACCAAAGGCCCCTGCCTCTCGTACCCCACAGCTACTGTTTCCGATCATGCAGCCGGCGTGGCACACCAGCTGAATGAACTGCTCAAAGGGAATGTGCTTCACTGCCCGGAAGTTGGGGTGCTGCTCGATGCCCTTCTTACGCATCACACGCACCATCTCCTTACTTCCTGTTCACATAGGAAAGGGGCCGGTCAGGTGACACAGAAGAACCTTGGAAAACTGAACGGAACTAAAGAGAGCAGGAAGTAAAACTAACCAGCATCAATGTTAGGGAAGAGGATGAGGGTCTTTTTATTGAAGGAGATCAGGGCATCTAGCATCAACCCATAGATCTTAATGGAGTGCTGGATGTCGGTGGTAACTGGGTGCTGCAAAGCCACTATGTATTCATGCTCCTGCACCTTGTCACCTGTAAGATGAACACCCCGCACATGACATACAAACGTACTTTAATGTCTCATGATACATGTCCATCCCATGGCTGTATCCCCCCCCGTACCCAGCCAGCTCTTGATGATATCCATGTAGTCCTTTCTGTGATTAGTTGATAGCAGCTTGTCATATGAAGGGCAGCCAGCCAGCAGGATGCGTGAGTGGTCCTCGCACATGGCGATGAGGTGCTGCTCTGCCCTGCGTGTGCAGCAGGCATGGTAATGGGCCAGTTTACTGATGGAGTGGCGGATTGAATCATCAATTGTACCACTAACCTGGGAGAAAGAGAGAGAAGAGATGTTATTCGACCATCTTAAGGACAGGTGCATCGGATAAAAAGAATCTGACTGTAAAATAACCCAAACATTCTGCACTGTCAATCATTTGTCATTTATTCCATGAATGCATTATTAGATTCTGAGCCACCTTAAATATAAAAGAAAGGGATTACGGTCACGATGTATAGCACAACATAAAATTTAGGACTTGATTAAACCACAGTACAACTTCTCTTATATTTTCGAACCCTATCTCCTCACCTCTCCTCCCTCCAGGTGAAGTATTCTAATGTTCATCAGCGCCGCAGCAGTTGCTAGGGCCAGCGCGTCAAAACGGTCGCCATGGACGACCAGGATGTCTGGGCGCAGTCTCTGTAGGACATCAGGGAGTTTCACAAGTGCCAACCCAACGCTCTCCACCATGGCTGCCTCATCTTCACCTCTCACAATGGTGTGGAGCTTGGAGCCTATGTCGAAGTCATCCTGCTCGATCATACGAAACGTGTTCCTGCCCAGCAGGAAGTAGCAAAAGACAAATTAAAAGGGAAAACAAACAAAATTGAACACCTGTGGCCAATTATGGACCACTTAACGCATTAAAATTCATACACTACTGTTGTGGGACATCTGCAACAGAGGTTGTTTTAGAAGGATGCTGTTGTGTGAGTTGGTCATACCCGTAGTCATCAATGAGATGAGAGCCAAGCACCACAACTTCCAGGTCAAACTCGTCAGGGTGGGTTTTGATCCCATACATGATCGGGGCCAGCTTGGAGTAGTCCGCTCTGTTGCATGTCGCCACACACACCCTCAACCTTCTCTTACACTGCAAACAGAGTTGTAATCACCAAACACATAGACCATTAGTCAATTCATCATTCATCATTTAGTATGCAAAACATGATAAAACACATCACAAGAAATCAAAACATTATTATTCCACTTTTGGGGTCTGCAAAGATTTCATAAAGGTATTTCTGCTTCTTAACAACTAGAGACTGATAACCCTCTAAATATTTTCACCTGCAGCCAAAGACACAAAGCCATACCTGATTCTCCTCTTCTGTCTTCATCCTTTCCATCTGTCCTCTACCCTGTTGCATTCTCAGATAGTACAACTCCTACAAAACAAGAACAAAGCACAGACTTAGATCCAGAAATGGGTTCATAAAGCATAATATTATCCATTATTTTCAGTGCCCTAACCCACCCGCAGGTCATACTTACTTGGGCCTTCCAAATATTCAGATGCTGTAGCATGGAAACACAACACAGCTACACTAAAAACTGTTTTGCATTTTACACAAAGAACACATGCTGACACATTTTTGGGAAACATGCTGTAGGACAGTGCTTTGTGTGGCAAGGAGAAGGTCACACACTCGCACCTGGTTCACTCTGGTCACCTGACAGGAGGAAATTGGTCTTGAAGGACAGAGTCATACCTCATTGGTGACTCCACTACACTAACAACCTGTTTGTGTCGATTTCATAATAACTATTGTGAGTCCAAGCAAGGAGACCTCTGGGGATGGTAGATGTCTTATGCAGAAATATTTATTGATGCACGATGATCATCGTGAGAATCACGGTTTGAGCACTACAACAGTTATGAACTAAACAATGCCGTGCCAACCCCAAGTCTGTCTAATGTCCTTCCTGGGAAAGCATAAAAGCCTTGAGGACGACGCCACATCATCTGTATCATGTCAAGGTTAATGGTAAGAACTTTGTGTTCTTTGTAGTTTGTGACCTTGCCTCGTCTAGACAAGCAGACACTTAATAATTCAGATGAACATATTCATAAATTACATGTATTAATCCGACACTGAGGGAATCAGGTATAGAGACAATTCCCTCGCAACTACGTATTCTACCCCTCAATTTCAATTCCTTAATACATTAGTGGGTTAGTCAGAACCTACTGGATGCTTTGGGTCATACATTGACATTGGGGGAGCGATCAAGATTAAATCACTGTATGATTGTTGTATGCTGTTGTTACTAAGAACATTATTCAGTTCTATGCAGAGTCAGCAAGCATATACTAGGACCCTAAAACTGAAGCAGATTAATGAAAATCAGACAATTCATTTTATTAGTTACACTTGTGCTTTTCTTACTCTGATATGTCAAAAAATACCTTATTGCTTCTCTTCTCTTAAGCTCATCCACCTAACGGGAGAGAGAATCCTCCTTATACAAATACTTGCTGCCACCAGGTGCCGTGAAAGCGTCATGAAAGTTTCCCACTTCAGCATCAAGTCTTATTCTCAAATATAAAATAAAACCAATTTTCAGGTGTCATTTCCAGAAAATACACAGAGTTACTGTATATAATTGAGTCAATGTTGAAAATTACAGGGACCTCAAATTCCAGAGCAGATTGAGTGCCTGGAATTTACAAACTCCCGAGGTCCGATTTAGTTGCTGCATTTCACTCCTTTGGACTTCTGGGAGTAGGAATGGAGGGGTCATTGACATCAGAGTGAACAAACAAAGATTAGAAAAAATAAAAAACAGGGCTCCCACTGGGACATGAATGTTAAATCCCACCATGTTTTCCATGGTGTGATCCGTCGCTTACCACAGGCCATGCTGCTTGCAATATTGTCTACTCATGAGAGCCATGGCAAGTACCTTCTTGTTTCCTGTGCTTGCATATCATTCTCATAATCCATGTGACGAGTGCAAACACAAAATAAATTGGTGGTAAATGTGGAATCATGAGTCTTTGTGGATGGAGTCAAAACTATTAAACTAACCTACCACCACCGCCGGGGAGCCAAATAAGAAATAAAGGCACCGGGTACAACTCAGAAAGAGAGATGGGGGTATTCAGTTTATCAATGTGGGACATTTTGAGCTCTTTATCAAAGAAGAGCAAAGAACATCCCAACTCTACAAATAAAAAGGCCTTGACTGTGCTATGTCATGTGAGTTCAGCTGCCTAAAGAATGCCATGTGTCCGCCTCAAGAAGTCTCAACACAATAATCCAGTATTGCCAAGTCAAAGTTCCTGATTCTAGCCATACTGCTTAGAGAATAACAACTTTAGATCCCTGAAGGCAACAGGACTGATAGAATGAGGTGGCACCTGTGTGTGCCACCACAGACCTAACTGATGATCACTACTGTCAGTGTCAACCTTGACTCTCATCAGTAGGAATCAGAGAGGAATCTACAGATGCAGAAAGAAATAAAGCAAACAAAAGGAAATAAAGCAGAAGAAAAGAAATGCAGCGTGGAGTGATACCTTCTAAGGGGCTAAGAAACACACATGCAGTTCTCAACATAATATATGTAAAATAAAAATATTGTTTGCGGTCATTGGTCTGTGATTCAATTGCATGTTGCAGTCGTCACTCTAATCTACAGGATTTAAGGTTTCAAAATATAAAAATAATTTCCTTTGAGTGTACTACAGACTGGAGAATGGAAGGATCAAAAGATCAACAGTGTTGACGCTCCCACAATTTATGGGCTTATACTGTTAAATTAGAATTACAAACAGTCACAAAATTACTATAATTATAGCATAATATTCCTGTTATTATGTGTGTATTAGATCCGTACACACGTATTAATAGTGACAAGTTAAGATATATTGGGGAATTTGATTAATTTCAGTATCCCTCAGCTGTAAGTGTACCAAGAACAGGTTCTGAAATTAACTGAGCCCTTTTTGCATCTGTACTTTTTACCTGAAACATAATCAATTAAAGTGTAATCATACCTTTTGGTGTTAATGTCCCCTATTTTACTCCTGTGAAAAAAAGAAGTGCCCACATGGGATGAATGCATATATGGCAGCACTCCTCATCTGTGTGTATTCTAGACAGGATGTCACTGTTTCCTGTCTACGTACACATACATCTTTCTTTTTACATAAAAGCGAATCAAGTCACTTCATTTTTGCACTTCAATTGCTTAAAGGGGGTGGCATTATTGTTCCATCATGGGCTGATCGTGATACTAACAGCCAGACAGAAACGGCAGTGCAACACAATAGAGCACTTTGAATGGAAACACACGTTTACTGTCTGTCTAATGCCTCCATGAACATACAGCGCGTCTTCCGTTCCATCTCTGTTTGTTGAAGAAGTGACCAAACAAACATCCATCGGGTTGTAAAGTGCACTGCTAACGTCATTTTACAGGTCTTTATTGATAATATGCTACTCAGCTGTAGCACCTGGAACAGCTCATAGAGGGAGTCAGGAGTTTTCAGTCATGTTTACGAGTGTTTCTACATAAAACATTAGCATAGCTTAATGTTTTGAGATATTCATCTGCAAAGCTGACTGACTGTCACATTTCTTGGTGAGTTACTGCAGGAATATCCATCACAGTAATATTACACTCAATGTATCTATTTATCATTTGATAGAAAAATAACTGGAAACTAATTGGATAAGCGTTTAACATTCAAGCTGAGTCATCATTTCTCCACAATTGGTTAATCTTAAAATGAATGTTAAAATGAAACAAGACATGAGAAATTTTCACCTTGCACTCTCAAGTTAAAAACACCAATACTGATTTGTGCCTTGTGCTTCATGAACAGCAATGGAGTGGAACCGAGTGTAGTTTCACTACCATCAGAAGTGAGTCTATTTCGCCCTCTCCGACCGGTTCTCCTAGTACATGTGAAACTGAATATCTTTCAGATTAAAAAACAACAAAAATGTATATTATCATTTAAAAAAAACAAATCAAATATTTGTGTGACTGAATTCATGGATTTGCAAGTGCATTCCTTGCTAGCTTATCATTAGAAATCAACAACCATAAAATGTAATTTAGCGTGGCATTGAGAAGAAATACATTGTTTTTTAATCTGACAGATGGCCAGGCCCAGCTGAGCTAGCAAGCAATCAATGGTACACAGAGCAGGCAGGTAACCTGGTCTGTTACCAGCCTACTGCAAAGACTGGAGATTCATTGCAGTGAAACTAATTTCAAGAAGTAGACGCGTGTGGATTTCTCTCTCTCTCTCTTTCTTTCCCTTATGTTCATTGCAGCTACCGTTAGTAGAACTGCCAAGTCTTGGCTGAATGTTAATGTTATGCTATTACAGTAATCATCTTCATCACCTTAGTTCTGCTATAAGTCTCAATTATAATCAGACATGATAAACACACATAAGCTACAGGAAGACATTATTTGGACAGCCTCTTTTTAAGCATGGAAAAAAAAGAAGTTCTGGTCTAAAATCAATGGGCACCACAGCTTTCAACTCTGATTTCAAGTGTATGTATTTAAGTTATTTGTGTGACGTAAACAAAGCAACATAAGACCCATTCTTTGCGGTTTTTCAACTCTCATGTGGCAGGTCTTGCAAAGAAACCTCTTGGGCTAAATAGTGATTTACCCTGACTTGTACTCAAGCATCACAAGACAGCATCAGCAGCCCGTGTTATGGTATGGGGGGTAGGGACGCATGCAGAGAGCAAAAGCAGGGATGGCACAGCGATAGAAGCAGACAGAGATACATTACACAGAATAAAAGAGGGGCAATGAGAAAGGAAGGAAGGATGCAAAGATAAAGACAAAAAAAAAAAAGAAGATGAGAGCGATGACTTACATGTGGGTTTATGTGCAAACAACCCGGTTGCTTTTCCATCCCACGACTCTGTGGATTCTCTGCTAAAATCAGTATTTTTTCAATCTCTCTCTATCTCTCTTTATTTCTCCTCTTAGCACAGCCGCATTAGCCAATGAAAGGAAGGGCATGCGCGAGCCAGTAAGTAGCAGAGAAAGGGAGAAAGGAGGAGAAAGGGGTAGGGTGACATAGACATACTGCTGGGGGAGGGGCTGGGGAGATCTGGGTTGGGTTGATTTGGACAAGAGCTTGTGATTGGCTGAGAGGAGGAACATGGCATCCTGCTAAACATCCAGCACAGGAAAGCATCCCTATATCTATATAATCACTGACTACTTTATTGGAAATATTACAATATGCTTCAAGTGAATTTGCAGAGATTTAGAAAATAATTTATAAAACATTCAGTGTTCAGAATGTCTCTGAGACTGATACACGTGTGATTCCAGCAGTGTCACTCTAAGAATCAATGTGATGCCTCTATAGAGACCACCAATCAAACTTTTTACAATTAATACTACGCATAACCATCAGAAGCTGATCAATCGGAGCACCTGTGCCTTAATCAAAATGCTGCAATAAACTTCTGCAAAGTCAACAGAACATAAAATAAAAAGGCATAAAGCTTATATTTACAACACAAAAAACAGCCACTAATGGGTTGTGCTCTGAAATACAGCGCCAAAGCTCATCGAGTTAATTAGAGCGTCGGCTGTGCCCCTGTCTGCAGATTATTTACTCAACTCTTCTTCTTAAATTCTGTGAGTACTGCGTGTGTGCTCACAGCACTGCAGTCTCATGCCCTTTTTTATGCATTTACATATGCTAATGGAGAACAACTGGTATGTGCTTTCAATCTATGAAGACATGTTATGGGATTAATCAAGATAAGAACACAGGTGTGAACATTTCTGCGGTTTAAGAACATGTTATGAATCTGACTTTCTTAGGAACTTTTCTAAGAACAAATTTAAGAAAAAAACTAAAAAAAAGGAAGATATTTGTGAGTGAGGCTCAATCTTTGCAGTATAATAGCCCTTACACCATTCAGTGCTTCACAGATTTGATTTTTTTAAAAAACATGAAAAAGAGAAGCACAATGTCTGGTGAGAAGATCCCAGTCTATCCATCCATCCATCCATCCATCCATCCATCGTCTACCGCTTATCCTGTATTCAGGGTCACGGGGGGCCGATCCCAGCTATCATTGGGCGAAGGCAGGGTACACCCTGGACAGGACGCCAGTTTATCACAGGGCCGACATGTAGAGACAGACAACCATTCACACTCACATTCACACCTACGGCCAATTTAGAGTCATCAATTAACCTATCCCCATGCATGTCTTTGGACTGTGGGAGGAAGCCGGAGAACCCGGAGAGAACCCACGCTTACACGGGGAGAACATGCAAACTCCACACAGAAGGAACCCGGGCCCCTCTTGCTGTGAAGTGAGAGTGCTACCCACTACACCACCATGCAGCCCCGATTCCCTTTTGTACAGATTCAGAAAAACTGAATCTGTACATTTGGCTGGTAAGTAGAGCCACGTTGTTTTTTTTTCTTATTTTTCCCCCCCGCAGATGCCAGCTCAGAGCTAGACTGTGCAGTCATCAAGCGGGTCATGACCTGCTCATCTTCTTTCTAACTTTGTTTGCCGACTCAAAATCCTGGGACTCGCAACTTGTAGACCGCTGGTATTCTACAACACTTGTCTGCAGGCTTATCAGCCGCAAATACCTGTCTAATCAGAAAGGTTATAAGTCATTGTGTGCAGGCTGCAGACAGGCATTGTGTTATTTAGACACACCTTCATCTTTGACCGCGTTTCTTTTCCATTAGAAAGCTTGTTTCTTTAAGAAAACTCCATGCTATCACTGCTGTGCCTGTGTGCAGTCTGCTTCCTGGTACCAGTATTGTAAGTAACACAACAGTTGCAAGAGGGAGACCTAGTGGTTTTCATTCACCATTTTTTTTTTTTTTTTGAAAGAGAGAGAGAGATGCACTGATTTTCTTGGCTGACTCAGCTTTCCAATAGTCTTACCAGCCAATTCAGATTTTCTTTCCAAGAACTGTTGACAACAAGGCTCCAGAATAAATGTTGTCCTCCACTGTCCTGGAACCATCCCATAAAACATGGTTTCAACCATTCTGAAGTCAATGTTAACAGTCTTTGATCAATTCCCATGAACACGACTGACTCTCCCTCACTGCAGAAGCATTACCCTCACCTAAGAAACAAACTTTGTGCTTACCTTCTGAAAAGCTCACGACTCCTGAACCCAGAAAAGTTATAGTTGAGCATGTCATTGTAGCAGTGACGATTTCCCAGTATCATAGCCGAACAAAACTAAGAGTCTGACTATGACACATGACACAGTAATGCTGAGTTTCACCTTGCTTATCCCTTCATTACAATAAGATCAACGTTGAATGTTGAAAAGCTGCCAACGATATCAAACATCTTGAGCCTATCTCCGTCACTGCCCATAACTTGCCCAGCCTGCTCAACTCTCTGTTGACATTGTCAACAATGCCATGCATGAGATGAGCTTTATGAAAAATCTCTAAGCACCAACCAGAACTCTGGTGAAACGCCTTCTAGGTACCTGCAAAGGTTGCAGAGAGCTTAAAGAGCACCAGCTGCTGGAATAGCAACCATGTCGCAAATCTCCAGCTTGAGCAGAAGAAAAATACCCCGTCCTTTTTCTCAAAGTTGCTCCTTCTGTTAGGACACAGAAGAGGACCACAAATCGGTTAAGTCCAGCTGGATTCAAATGCACACAAGAGTTGTGTTTTTTTCACACACGGGGTTTAAGTCAATCAGAGCACGGCGGCCGCCTAAGCAAAACTGGCTCAAAAATATATTTTAGATGAGGCAATTGCACCAACTGCTCCAACTCACATTATACAGGGTCTACTAGCCACACATTTGATATAATGTTGGTATCCACCAAAGATTTGTTGAAAGGACAGTCTAGCTTCTATCAAGGCTCTCCAAAATGAATGTGTGGCCCTGTAAAAGATGGCCACTTTGGGCTCTGCTCGTTAACTGTTAACTTATTTTTTTTTTATTGTGTGTAGGCTATATCTCAGATTGCAGCTGGGTTCCTGGACTGTTAATGATTCATTGCATCCGCGTTTAGATTAATGAATATTGAGAGCATTAAGCTATTTCACTGAAGATTTTTACACTATGCATCTATCTATGCATTGAACCCCCCCTGAACATTGTGAACCGTGTGTTGCATCAGATAACTTTCTATTATATTTTCTCATATAGAGATGGATTGATGACATTTGTTGTGTACCGAGTACATATTAAGTTTAGCACACTTGGGTTGTATTGGCCAATATAGCGCATTAACTCTTATTTTACTTTTTTGTCTGTTACTCATGCCAAAGTTGACAACAGATTCTTGACCATATACTTTTTCAAGTGTGCAGTCATCCCTGAAGAAGATACGTTTGCAAAACAATGTACTGTAGCGCAGACATAATGATAGTCACATAATGTCAATTGAATATTAGTACACCACCTCAACATGCTCTGCTGTAGATATGGCCGTGGACTGGGTAAACTACCCCCAGAGTTTACTCAGTTGTGACATCCTGGTGCATAAAGGACACAGATAATACCCCATTAAGCCAAACCAAACACTGATCTTGTGCAGGATCAATATAGATTCAGTCTGATGAAACAAAGAGCAAACAAAGCAATGGGCCATGAACTGTGCCCTCAACCAACTTCTTCCGGGAATGCCATAAAGTCCTGATTATCATCGAGCTCCCGAAGGTGTCTTATAAGAAACAGCTATCCAATGGATAATTAGTCTTTAAAGCCAATTTCCCTGTTAACCAACTAATAATACTTTATTGAGTTGGTGTTTTACTCTTACCTTGGATTAGTTATAGTCACTTCTTTTCCTCACACAACACTTTATTTCTGACCTTCAGGGCTGATATCGGCTTCACTTATGAAGGCACTGCTTAAAGATAGAAATCAAGCATCATAAAAATAATCTTCTTACAGGGTTAAATTGAGGCTCTATGAATAGCAAATAAAAAATGAGCTCATGTCATATCTCTGTTCGTGAGACACTGCCATCTATTGTCCTTCATAAGGAAGCACTACTTCGGGGAACTGCTGTGATCGCTGTGCTGTAGGTGTTTCCAAATCTAAATATTTATACTCAATTTAACTGAAAATTATGTTGATAGAGCAACACCTTGTAGACCGACCAATATAAATGAGCGGTAATGCTAAATATGCAAGGACGAGCGGTTTTTAATACAACTACGGGCTCTCTTCGATATTCAGGAACAAAGCAGCACAAAGTCATCTTTGTTCAAAGGCATCTCTGAAAGGTTCCGTTTCAGCACCTCATGACAAGCACCTGACTGACGTTTTTAAATGACGCCTCGTTGCGTCCAAACGAGACATTTTTGCGAACATTTACTCAGAAACAGGAGAAGAACGACTGGAAGAAGCGAACAAAACGCGCCACGTCGTCTCCGCTAACTAAATTATCGCTTGTCGCAGAGGACGTGCTCACGAGCTGGCGAGGAGCTTGCTTGTTAGCGGCGTGTAAATAAGCGAACCTGTGGTGTCAGAGCACTATACTATACTATACTATACTATACTATACACACGCACTTTATGTGACATTATGCCAGGCAGCACTTGGTTTTGGTATGCATCTGTGGCCCCGGAGGCTAGGGACACAGGAGAAAGGAATGTCAGAAACAGCTTTTCTCCTCCACATGAATGTATTCATCCAGTGAGGGTAACGATAGCAACAACAACGATGCACGTCCCACCGCTACGTCACGTTTCTTTATCGATGTTTTGGCTAATCACTCCGGAGTTTCCTTCGTGTGCACGAAGTTTAAAATCCCAACGTTATACTTATTACGTTTTTCGCGTCGCTGGTCTGTTCAGCGTCACCTGGAATCCCACAATGCCTTGCGAAGCGATTCGCTCGTGTCCCTTTAGATCACGAACGGTGGCGAACTTGCGGTAACGCCTTCGGCGGGCATTTACCGTTAGCCGCAAAGTTATGCTAGGCCCATTGGAATAAAAACTACCGTTGACAACATCATATCAGCACAACGGCATTGTTGTTCGGGAGACGTCCCCCGGCCAACCTCGGCTAAGTTACTGACCGAACCTCTGGAAGTGGCGTAGCAGTAAAGTTAGCTGACGATTGCTGGTGTACCCCAGCTCACAGTTAGCTGAAGTTATCCATCCCCAATTGTTCTTTCTGTATAATTAAATCCCAGTCTTGCGGATTCCCACGTAGTGACAGTTACCTTGAATTATCCAGAGGGCGCTCTCTTCATCGCATGCTTATCATTCACTTCTTTCCCTTCTGCTTTAGTTTTCCAGTGGTTAGTAGCAAACGTTACAGGACATCTGGGCTCGAGAGGAGGAGGGGGGCCGCTTTGTCAAATCAGGGCGGACCGCCAGTTCAAGACCGGATGTGCGTTTTGTGGAACTTCACAATAAAAAAACCCCAAAATGTAAAATGGACGAAAAAAATAAATAAAATAAAAAAGTAGAGCATACATACAGCCCAAACACTTACACACACGGTGGGCTGTGTAGTAATTTGGCTAAACAAATTTAGGTTGGTTTAGGAACATGTAATGTAAGCCCAACATCAACTAAAATAATAAAGCTTTTATTAATAGATTTTGACACCGTTTTTTACTTCTTGACAGAACCTGGATATCAGGGAATAAACCAGGACGCATATATGAAGGCCTGATGGACTGGACTTTACCGATTGATTTAACCTGTTACTTCTAATTTTGCATATTAACATTTCATGTCACTTTGTAGTTGCAATGCAAATAATGTATTTTTAACCCCTCTTTATTAATTGTACAGTCAGTAGTTATTTTGCAGATTCAAATGTGACATACATGACATCCAGATCAGTTTATAAAATGATACACAATTAACTGCGTTGTATATAAAAATTAATCAATGCCAAAATCTATAGTGATGCCCATTCTCAAAGAGGCCATTTTGCACAACACTTTTGGATACTCACATTTTGCTCATACCTCTGTTATTTTCTTAAGTCACTCAGTTTGAATAACAGACATTTATTTGCATATGTATGCATAACATCATTACTGATTGCCGATAAGGCAATACGTCTGAAACGTCCTTGTGAAAGATAGTAACTTCCCAGTGGAATCCGGTTGTTGCAACACTGTAAAAATAATAGCAGAATCAAAAAGTAAATATAATCTAATGCAGTCCTCTTGAGTGAATTGTTAAAAGTTAATTTAGTTTATTAAATAGTTTATTGTCTTGAACCCTGGATGGAAGTGGTATTGCTTTATTTTAGCAAGCTTTATGCAAGCAGCAATTCAGGAAACCTGGCAACCATGTTGAAAACAAGGAGAACAATGATTATAAAATCTACTGTGGAAAAGCACATTTGTGTCTGTACACACATTTTATTTAGGACAGACTCTGTGAGTTGAATCCAACATGTTGCATTATGTTACAGAGGTGTTATAACTTGTTACATGTATTTTAACACACAGTACATCTTTCAGGGTTGTCTGAATATAGTTAGATGTATTCAGTCTAAAAACAGTCCTGCCACTACCAATTTGACCTTAAAGACAAGCAATTAAAACACACAATTCTTCTTTTTGGGCATATACACAGCCTGCTGGGAGAAAAATCAAAGGTCAAAAAGAGTGTTTCATAGCGGCACCAGTTCAGAGCAGCAACCACACAGCAGTGGTGAAAGTGGTAGCATTTTGTCTCAGCTGCAGCCCCCATGGCGACTGCTGCTATTTTATAACTGTGCTGCATTGCAGGGCTGTTTCTCCCACAACCATGGCTGTGGTTGCATAAGAACGGACGGTGTCATGGTAGTTGAGAAGAGCCCTGGGAGGGAAATGGGTGGATGTGGCTTGGTGGGATTTGCCTGACGAAGAAAAAAGTTGAGAAAGAATGAAACAAGTATATAGAAGGAGTGAGGGATGAGGTGAAGAGTGAAGAAACTAAAGATGTAAAGGGAGGAAGAAAGAAGAGCAGCAGTAGCAGTATTGACAGATTGGTTGTCGGGTGTGTGTGGAGCAGAGATGGGATGGGGGTGGGGGTGGCCTGGGGAATGAGTCACAGTGAAATGTGTACATGTACACGCGCGTGCATGTGTGTGTGTGTATGTGTGTGTGTGTGTGTGTGTGTGTGAGACGCAGTAGGACGTGCACAGAGACTCAAATGCACTTACTTTATTTCCACCTCTGCTCTCCCCCTCTTTCCACTCATCCCTGAGGTATCATAAAACCACAAAACACTGCTATACATTGCACTATACACATATTACTGTGTTGTGTGTGTGTGTGTGTGTGTGTGTGGTTGTGTGTGTATGTCTGTAAATTTGGAGGAAAACTCTCAGCCTTTAGCACTCTGTGCCACAGCTTTTAATGTCAACGTTACACTGCAGGAATGGCTGCTGTCTCTGCCGATTTGCATGTAGATTTGCACGTATAACAGTCGACACGGCACACCTGCTATTATTCAGCTAAATCAGCAACTGCCATATGAGCAATGACAAGAAACTGAAACTATCTGTGAACTCACAGCATCCTATTTCCTGACTGTGTCTGTTTTTTATTCATTCAAATTGATAAAAACATTCAGCTTTTTTTTTAAGTTCTGCAATTATTTGAGAATGATGTGGAGCACTGTCATCATGGCAACACATATGAGTCAATACAGGTAACCCTTTCAAACTGGTGGTATGATTATATTTGGCAACATTTAACTTACGGTGGGTAATCTGTGATATGATACAAAACGGTGCAGTGGAATGATTTGATGCGGTTCAATATAGCACTTTTCTGATTCAATCCCATTCAGTTCAATCACAGTCGTTTGCTGAACGAAGCTTGGGAGTCCCTTATAATGTATCCTTCATAAAATGAGTCCCCATTCCAAATTACTGTGTGTGTGTGTGTGTGTGTGTGTGTTTGAATATGTGTTATCGTGAGTTATTGTTTGAATCAGTGTTTCTTTGACAAAGCACAATCTGATTTCCTATTCAGTGCAAAACCGCAGGAAGCAGTTGTTGGTGGAGGTGGACATCACATTTCCAGCACTTGGCTTTTGGTGTACCTTTGCACCCTGGCATCCTGCCTTCCTCTTCTATTCTGCCAAGACCGTCCAGTAGGCTGTGGCACCCAGGTGCACGTCAGGGACTGGAATTGGAGCAGCAGTTTCTCCTCTTCTCCTCATGCTGACCAGAAATTGTCGAGCTAAGACGACCTTCTTGCGCTCCAGACTGTTTCCACTTTTACACAGGCCTTCAGCGATGAAGGTACACAGCTTCATATGTCCCTTATTCCCCTCGCAGTGCCTTCACAATCTCTTCAGTATGCACGTAGGCGGTCACAATGATCCTATCTTGGAAGGGGAACAACAGCCAACTGTACCAGTTCTTTGATCAAATTTTGTTCTGGTACAGTGCAATCATGTGAGTAAAGCAAATCCACCCCACCCAGATTCTTATTGTATTCTTTCACCAGAGCAGGGCAGAGGACGTTGGTGCTTATCTTTCGATCTGTCAACCTCGGTGACTGGGTTGGCTCCAGTATAAGAACTCAGAAGTGTCACTGAGCGGTTATCATACCACTTCACAACGCAACCAAGTGCAACTGGTTTCTCCAACTTTGGCCATGTTCTCTTCAAAAGATCCCTGTCCTGCTCTCTTCAGCTCAGCATCACACTTCAAGTTGACACCTAGTCTGTTGCCATGAACAACCAGTGCAGTGAATTCCCTGCTGAGCAAGTGGAAGCACAAGTGGGACACTCGTGAAACCAGGTGTCAAAGAAGAGCTTGTAGTTCTCTTGCTTGGGTATAGGTTTGTCCTTGTAAAAAGCAGGTTAAAAGCTCCAATTCAATACATAGTGCCATTTTTATAGTCAATGTCTTAAATGTGTTTTGGTGATTGGAGCAACAAAACAGAAATAATTAAATTTACCAAGAAGGGAAAGTGTTTAATGTCAGTTTCATCAAATATATGCTGAAGATCCTCTCATAATGAATTTGATACAAAAAAGTGACATCAAAGCAAGGACTGATAAATCGATGTGCTGAAACATATAATCATCAGATTAGAGGAAATGTCAGCCCCCGTGTATTTGTCACCCTTTTTTTTTTAAAGTCTCCACACTTCCTTCTTTGATTTACTCTACTCTTATAAAAAGGCACATTTTAAATAGGCAATAAACATTATGTACACCCACAGCACGGCTCCCTACTGTACATTTGGGGTCATGTGATACAAAGCTTTCTTCCCCTTTTGCATTCACCCCCTTTCCCTCTCTTACATCCACACACAATCACACACCTGAATGTTGCAGCTGGATAGAGTTGTCTTCAGTTATCCCCTAGTTGTGGCTGTTTTCAAACCAGCCAGGTTGGGGTGCAGAGAGCAGCTTATCACAGCAGTCGTGTGTGAGATAACAGCCAGGAGAGAACGCAGGATTCCCCTGACTGAACAAATACACAGCGACAAACAGCGAGGAAACAGCACCAGATAAACAAAATCCCATCCAGACACACAGATTATCAATTGTTCCTAGCATTGCTTTAGCATATTGTAGCTTTTATGTACCCGTTCTCTTTCTGGGTCTGGATTTTGACAGTCACAAATAAGATACATGCCTCTTGCTGGCCTCCAGTGACATTAACAATATGTGAATTATCACATTTGATTGTCGAATGGGTAAACTCATAAATCACTGCCAACTTAGTAATGCCATCCGACATATTTAGAGATGAAAACTCCAGCGTATAATGGGCTGCTTCCTTTATCAGATCAAAGAGGCTACATTTAGATTAGAAAAGGAACTTAAACGTTCCCTCAGGGGAAACTTGTTTCAGTTGCACATCGTTTTTTTTTGTGTGTGCCCCATTTAGACTGTTTGCTTTTGGAGCAGTTTGGTATTTGGGTGAGAGAAGGTGCTGCTACCGGTATGAGGAAATTATGTTACTCATTAAGATAGTTTAGTAACCTGTTTTTAGGTGTGGGGGTGCTGTTTCTGGTTTGTATATGTCAGACTGGGACAGGATATGAAATATGGCTCAAATAAGCATTTAGAAAATGTATTCCAAGAGATGATGTTTTACTTCCTCATCGTTCTTGTCTCACAAAAAGTATCTGTAATATTGTTTGATTTGTTCCTGAAGATCATTTTTTCAATTGCAGAGTTGAGATTTACCAACACACTTAAAGGAAATATCCAATGATTTATAATTTATACTCCCATCATATACCACACTTCAGCTCGATCATACCATGCGAATGTCTGATACACTCGGATGCACTTCTCAATATTGTCCACAGAGGGGCAGCAGTGTAACCAGAGTGCTGCTCTCGTTGCCATCATCATGACTGCAATGCAAGCCAAGGTCTCTTTCAAGGGCATACATCATATCTGCAAAGTCACATGTAAAGCAGGGAGAGGCTGTATGGGCGTTTTCAGCTGGAGCAAACAGAGCAGTACCAAGGAGGAGAAAAGGCTTTGAGCCTAGATAGTCATTGGATAGATCCAACACTGACAAAATACTCCACACACCCTGCTTTAGTTGCAAATATTTGACGTTGAAATTGAAAATAGAGAGAGTCAAAATAAATCTTAAGCAAAGTAGTTTTGTCATTAATTCTGGTTTTGTACCAGATAATAACAATATTCTCTCTCAAGAATGATGCATCGTTTTCTAAAGTAGAAAGTGTATGTACTTGGAGAATGAAAGCAAGAGAGCCATCATAACTCCAGCCCTCCCCACCAGGTCTTACCTTTTTATAGCCATCAAATATGCATGGCCCCTCTGAGTGTACGTATAATGTATTCACAGATTTCCACTGCACCGGAAAGCTCACTATCAGCAGTTTGTTCGTGTTCATGGTGGTGGTGGTGGTGTGTGTGAGTGTGTGTGTTGTCTCCAGGACAAGACACAAAACATAATCAATAAACACTGATTCACAGTCTTCTGGAGGAAGGGAGTTTTAAATGAGAGGCAGACAGAGTCTGTGGTATGTTCCTTATCTGTTAGCTGTATGATTTGACATTAAAATAGAAAATACATCATGAAAAGTTAGTTTCAGAATAATGCATTGCTATACCTCGAGATAGTTATAAGCAAATAAAAGCACAGATTGGGGTCATTAGGTTAGCTGGTATTGTTGGCAGTGAGTGTGATATTATTATAATGTGTGTGGGTGATTGCTATGAGAAACAAGAAATAGACAATGCTAGAATGCTTCCTGTAACTAAAGTGACTAAGCCCTAATAGCATAGCAGTGACCAATCAAAACAGGGTTGACTTTACTGCAAAATCTGTCACTTTGTGAATTCCTGCCTCGTTAAAGAAATATTGAGGATCGGGCATGGCCATCCTCCCTCAGCATAACCTTCCACCCTTTAGTGTATTTGCCCAAAGAAAAATTTATGTTTTCCTTCAGTCGGTGACGAAGCAGAACGCATGTAAAACCCTCATGTAAAAAACATCCCTTTTGAAAGCGAGTGGCATCACCATGTTGTGCATCCAACCAACCACATTTTCCTATATGGCTATGGACATACGGGAGATAAGTATGCACACACACACACACACACACACACACACACACACACAAAGACACCCTTTCTCATTGGACACGAGCTATGGTGGTCACTGTAAGACTGCTCTGTCAGCGCAATCTTTATCACAGAAGGGGTGGATGGAGTGTGTGTGTTTGTGTGTGTGTGTGTGTGTGAGAGAGAGAGAGAGAGCGAGAGAGAGAGAGAGAGAAGGATGTGGGTGACTGACACATAATATAAACAGCGGTTGGGTGACTGCAGCTCATATAGCAACTATATGACCCACTGAGTATTGATCACAGCACCGAGGTCTACTTTAATCAGCACAGCTACAGCATGCATCCTTGCACACACACAGACACACACACACACACACACACACACACACACACACACACACACACACACACCCTCACCAGCATCCATTTACTGTATTGCTGATGCAGTCTCCGTCAGTGTGGTTTATGTTCACTATTATTTAAAGGCCCTGCGGCTTAATCGGTTAATGAAGGCATGGATAGATAGACGGTCAGACAGACGGATCTTTGTTCTGTTCTGCTTCTTGTAAACAATGGCCTCATTTTGTGGGAAACCATGAGATTTGTATTGTAGCTTGTACTTTGAAGCATTTTGTTTAGGGAAGGCGCTCTGCAAAGATACAGTTTTTATCATATAATTATTATGACTCTCAGGAACAAGGGTGCTAATGTGGCTAGTTTATCCTGCCAAGTTGGACAACAGAAGGCTTTCTAATTTAGGGAACATTGCTTTTAGCCAAACACTCTCGGCTATTAATTAGGATGACTTCACAGAACAGTCAACATGCACACGCACTCGCACACACGCACACACACACACACACGCCTCTGTCTCCTTTCTGTGCTCTTTCTCACTTGTTGGCTGTGTGTGTGCTCTTGTGAGGGCACACACACACACACACATATTGATATATGTTTAGATGCACGTACGTACAGACACACATACACTGAAAGCTGGGGTTGGTTAGACTCATTTCACCATCACTTTCCATGCTGCCTCTTCCTCGTCTTCTTGTTTGCTTTTCTCACCCGAGATCAGAAGTGTGTTCAGTCAGCCCAGCTTTTCTACTCTACCATCCGGTTGGACATTTCAAGTGGGCTTTTAACGCAGGTACAAATGTTTTATGTTTTGAAGTCCTCTCTGAATCGCTTCCACTGAATAGATTCGATTTGGGCTGTAAAGGTAAAAGTTTTTTTTTTTTTTTTTGCTGCCAAAAAAAAAAAAAAAAAAAAAACACTCCTACCCCCTAATAGGGCATTTTACTGTGAACAAATCCTGCTTCTACACTATAAGAATTGTTTTGATTTGCAAAAAAATATATATATATATAGATATTTTTCTTTTTGCGAAGTGAAAGTACAGGCAATGATGGAAGGAGGATGAGAAGGCAGCATCACATTATGATATTAGGCCAATGTGAGTATTCACAGCACTCTGCGAGCTGGCTTCAACTCAATTGCACTCCGACTACATTGCCATTAAATATTTAAATAAATATACGTCCTCAGACGATAGAAAGATGGATTATACACACATGACGAAGGTGCTGCTATCAGTACAGCATGTTTCGATCCTGCCTCGATCTTCATCAGACATCCTCAGATGTGTCATTTGCGCTGGTTAAAGCTGATGAGCTCCTGTAACGTGGGCCAACTGTGAATATGTTTTTTTTTATTTACCCTGCCACTCAATTTTACAGTGTAAAAAAAAAAAAAAAAAATGCTATGTCTGCTAAACAATTATTAGCATGCTATTCATGGAAAGGAGTGTATCCACTGGCTGGCAACACTTTGGCCAAGATGGAGTTCATAAAATGAGATTCTTCAGTCCTTCAGATGAATATAGAGGACAAGTTTAATCTGTTCTGCTCACATGGCAGGTTTAGACCCCATGAGGGTTACGAGGGCAATCCCATCTGCATAACAATATCTCAAACCTTAAGAGGTTATTATAGGTTCTTGCACAAAAACTCCATCTTACATCCACTCCCCAGGAATCCAAATGTGTGCTCTCGCTGTCCACTGCACTACCTCCATGCTCATATTTATCTGTGTGGTGGGCGTGAATCCAGCTCCCACCGTGCTGTCACGTTCCTCTCTTCCCTGCATTGCTCCGTGACAGTTCTACTGCACTAGCTTTCTAGGGCACGATGCGCTCCACTCTGGATGCTTTCCAAGTGTTTTTGTAGAGGAGAGTGGGGGGCCCCGGCAGTATCCTGCAGTATTTCATTCCTATTTCAGACAGGTACAGGGGGAGATAGGGAGGAGAGCCAAGGCAGCAAGAGGATTTGCACATGCCCCCACCCTGCAGTCAAAGTGTGGGGACAACACAGGCAAACACTACAGTCCGCCGACTGGGCCACCAGGGGAAGAGAGGACACAAACTCGTCTGGAGAGAGATTTAGTTCCATCAACACAGTGATACCTGCGGTACCGTCACCATGCTGTGACTCAGTCTCTAAGCCTCAGCCTTCCTTTCCTCTTGTCCCACTTCTCTTCAGAACAACAGTGACCTCACGGTTTTAAACAGGTTTATGTCATTCTTCAAACACAAGCGAGCGTCGTCTCTTTCCCTGGAGCGTTTCCAGTAGACACACTGAGACACTTCCCTCACCACACCTTTCGGCCTGCTGTTGGACCTCAGGGAGCGAATGATCTCTTGACATCACAATATGGCAAACTCTGATGCCACGCCTGAGGGAAGTCCTTTTATGGGCACTTGGATTTTCAATAGAACGATAAATCCATTTTCTGCTGTGTGGGTTAAGAAAATCCATAGACTGATGAGATATGCATAATGCGTTTTTTGAAAAGCAATAATCGTATTGGACAGAGCCAGCTTTCACCCAAAATACTTGAGGTTGTGAGTGCTGACTCATCAGGTTGACTGGAACAGCAGAACAGCACACGCGTTAGACGTTTGAGGAAATATATTCAAATATAGTGCATTAATGCTCAACGCCAATCTTTTCAAAGACAACATCCGGCGGTACAGAGATATATAATGAACATTTTGGGTTAAGTCAGGGTCTGATCAACAGCTCATACCAATAGCTCAACATCACTGACCTCAATGAAAAACACAGTTGCAATGCAGAAACACAGAGATATATTATGTGAACCTGAGAATCACAGTTCATCAACACAAAAGGCCATCAGCTTCCACAAAAGCCTTATATCAAATATACACAATATGGCCAGTTTGAAAAGCTAAGGGCGATTTTTGATACTGATGGTGAATTTGAACACTAAGTCAGAGACGTGCATCACAGATTTGAGCGGAGAGGTTCCAACCAAACAAAGCATCTTCCCTGTGAACAACAACCCAACAGGATCTACTCCTAATCTCTACCACACTTTACAGCAACATGGCCTCTTATATCAGACGCATCATCACTAAAAACTGGGGAATTTTGCTCAGTGATCCCACCCTTTATCTAGTGATTCCAGAGCCTCCAGCCTTCTCTTTCAGAAGGGCACCAACACCATCAACCAACTTAATAATCAATCTCAAATTGTCATCATCTCTGAACAAACACTACAGCAGTTAAGCGGCTGAAATTAATCATAAACTGAATTTAACAAACACACAGCATTGAGCACTGATTCAAGTAGATTGAGATCACCTGTCAATTAGACTAGGCTCCTCCCACAGCTCATCAGAATCTTTCAACATGTTATATATAGACTTGAATGTGAAATATGTGGAGGGCTCCTTTAATATACAGATCTCTCCTAAAACAAACCAGAATTCATGTAGTTTTTAAAAATAACATCCAATCTAAAGTTGCATTATTGCTGTTATTGTGTTCTTTTCTTTAGTCTTTTTTGAGAAGCTATTTTCAAGGCGTAACAGTTGGGCCTTTATACCTCTAATGATATGTTGAAATATCGTGGAGAAAAGTCATGTGTTGAAAGTCAGCTAGCTAGGCATTATATAGCAGGCTGTAAATCCTGGAGGCCGTCAGGCAGTCAGTCATGCAGCCTTTCAGTCAGTTAGTCTGTTCCCTGCATGAAGCTGTGATGCCTTTACGCATTGCAGCAGTACACACCTCCCTCTGTCTGGGACCTCAGAGGTCCTCTACGGGTTGATGGACACACACACACAGACACACACACACACACACACACACACACACACACACACAATTACATGCAATTCCTCCGCCTCCTTTTCCTCCCTTATCCCCTCCCTTCGCCTCCTCCTTCCCCGTTCTCTGTGTCTCCGGGGACCTCCGATTGCAGCAGGGATGATGGACAGCAGACTAATATCTAAAGCTAACGACTCCTCCCCTCTGACTTCACAGAGCAGCCTGACAGAGGCCACCGTGCCCTTCAGAAGGAGGAATATGACCCACTACAGTACACACGAAATGTTGGCCACGTCACAGCTTGAAAGCATGAGCACAAAGAAGGGGGCATATGCCGTGAAATCATTAATATTGTAATCTGTACTTTGAAATATGAATACTGTGCCTCGGCATTCGTGACAGAGAGACGTGAAATGGTATACTCATGCAGTCGCAAAAGGCATCTCTAGGATGTCGCAATTTGTTTAGCTAACAATGTGACAATGCTGACTTGAGAGTTCAAACAGTCATCGTTCAACAGAAGGATTTTATACAGCATGCCACATGCATTTAAAAATGTTCACCGTTAATTAACATTTCCAGGCAGAGAACCTCAAAAGATGCTTCTGATTTTATCATCGTGAAGATCATGATGGAGGTGCCTTTAACTACACACAGGAGTTGGTGTTTGAATCTTTTGTGCTATTTTTGCACATGTAGACACTTGCTTGGGTCTGCAAGGGCAGCGAAGATGCAGCAAGAATGTCTGGCATCCTGCAATCGACCCCCTCAAACACCCAATATCTATACTTACTGTCAAAACAATAATAAAAACAAAATAAAAAAAACCTAATATAAGCTGAAATATCACAACAATAGCACACAGATGTACCAATCCAGCAGATAGGTCTGATGCTATGCTGCTAATGACGAGTAACTATGAGAGAATGCATTCAAAGGGAGATTGAAAGGATTTCAAAAGGCCATTCACTGAGGATCTACTGATGCAAACACCTAAATCGCTCCTTTTTGCTACATCCTGCCTCAAGAAATGGCACAGCTGCACTAAGTCGTCGTCCTGAGACATAATCCAGCCTTCCATTTGACTGCAGCGGAGCTGAGATGAAGAAGTTCAGCATCCAGTGCTCTGCTGTATTTCAATATCAGCTCTCCTTTGTCCCGGGGCAACAGCTCCAGCAGATCAGAGGCAGGTTAAGTATTTCCATAACGGCCATGTGGACAAAGAGAGGGACAAAGACTTAAGTTGTTCTGCACATGGGTTGGGGTTGTCCTCATTTCAGACCAAAGTAAATGGGGTTGTTAGTAGTGGTAGTTGGTGTCTTTCAGTGATCACTCAATGTGGGTCATAGTTTATGCAAATTCATATGTGCATCAGTGGTGCTCTCCATGCTATCAGATCTCCAGGACATCTGTGTATTTTTGGTGTACTGCTTTCCACTGTACAGTTGGCTGAAAGTTTCCAGCTCTAAAACCTTCATCCTTTCTGTAAATAAGCATTATCATTTGCCCTTCCTTGGAATTACATGTATCTCTTGTGGCGCTCTGTCATACATATATGTCATTGTAATTGTTTGCCACAGCATGTACATGTATTTCCGGTCTGAACGGGATAACAGATACACAGTTAGAGGAGAATATTATTTTTGGTCATACCTTGAAACAATACAAATATGGGTCAAGAGCAAAGGTGGCCAACTTCTGACCATAAAACCGAGAGACTATAAATCATAAGCTCATAAAAAATAAACTTCACAACACTGTAGGGATGGTGGACAGTCAGAGGACAAAAACATTAGTGTGTGTACAGTTGTGTGTGTGTGAGAGGGAATGCACTCTGCTGTTGTTTCCAAGCGTTTCTGGGCTGTAAACAAGGTGATGGATGCTTGTGCCAGAGTGTGTTGAGTGGACACAGCCTCCTGTGTCTTGATTAATTGATGGAAGATACAGCAACTGAAGCTCCCGTTGGTCCTGTTTGTGCTCTCTGCCTGTCTGGAAAGTACCAACGTCACTTTGAGGAGGAAAAGGAAGGACATTAGTTGTGCTTTCAGGGGCAGGAGAGGCTATTATCAGAGCTGAAGGCTTAATGGAGCCTCAGAAACAAGGTGAGGTCAAACTTATAGAAATCGCAGCCTTTGTCCCTTATATTTGCTCTATGATACCACATCACCATATATTTCACTTCATATCAGGATTGTCTGCCCCCTAGAGGTCAATAATCAATGAATAAAGCTTTATTTATTAATTTCAGTTTTTTTCTTCAATTGAGTTTATGAAAAAATTTTACTCATCAAGTGAATTGCCAATATCTGGAGATAGTAATGTCATCGATCAGTGGAGTGAGAAGGAGACACACAGACCGCAAACCCAAAATATCAAAACATTGTCACACACTGATAAGGAAGGGACTCAAAATGACCACAAAACATAAAACAGCTACAAAAAGACGATTAAGAAACCAAAATAACCACAAAGGAAACAAAAAGACCACAAAGAAACATAAAACAGCTACAAAAAGACTACAGAGATGCAATACAAAATTTGCACAACAGCTCCAAAGAGAATACAAAGACTATGAAGAGGCCCAAGAGAACTACAGAGACACAAAATGACCACAAAGAGACTCAAAAATCACAGAGAGATGCGACTGAAAAGAGACATAAAACAACAAGAAAAAGGAGAGGAGAGGTTGTGGCACATATCAGTGTCCAGAAGCCCATTGTCTCATAATCTGTCAATGAGCTGCAGCATCAGAGAGACTTCCAGATGTCTTTCCAGCTTGCCAAGAAAATATTTTCATGGGAATGTTGAGTTGACATTACACCACAGTGGAAAATGAAATATAAGCATCCAATATCTTAAAAAAACTGAGTTTACCTGCCAGAACCTTGAACGCTGTCTGCCCAAGCCTTTTATGAAATCATTTTAAATGGGGATGTTTTTAATATTCTTCCTCTACATTTTGTTTTATCTCTCTGTGTTTGAGCACTACCTAAAAGCCCTGTTTGATTCTTTGTGAAACCACCACGGCAGATCAGCAAACATACGAGCACCAAACAACAGACAGACACGGTTGAGCACAGTAGAGCATTTGAGCAGCTAAAGAGACAGATTTTCCCTCAGGAGTTGGAGGAGACCAAAAACAGAGCTAAAAGGAGAGGGACTTACTGCTGATGACGCTCTGTGTCCCTGCTGCTGCTTTAAACCTCATGTGCATTTAACAGGGGAATAGTGCGTTTTTAAGTACATTTTTTTGTGCTATTCCTGCACTCAGCTGGCATGGCATAATAAACCGAGATCTTATGAATTAAGAACTGTGAAGAAGTCAAATCTTATGCAGATTGGATGTTAATCATACACGCTGTCTTCTCTTGTGATCCCAACCCATTTGCAGCAGCTTATTCGCAGCGGGCTACCTTTAAAGCACTTTGAAATGTTTGAAGTTGTGAAGGAAAAATAATTTAAATGGAACCTTCACTGGGGTGATATTACATTCATGTGCTCCCTCCCTTCCTCCCTCCCTCCCCTCTCTCTCTCCCTCTGCTTGCTCTCATCTCGTCCTGCAGGAATAGACTCTCTTCCTCCGCCGCTGCAGCCTGACTCTGACACAACCGGCATGTCTGCGAACTGAGAGGCGCAATCCCCCCTTTTAAAGACGCACAACTTGTGTTGCCTTCCCCCCGCCGAAGCAGAAGAAAGAGGGTGGTTACTACACCACGACGTTGTTGTTTTTTGGAGGGATAAAGACTTGGACGAGGATCAAAACAAGGTAAACGAAGCCACATCAGCCAAAGACGAGGGCTGTGTGTGTGTGTGTGTGTGTGTGTGTGTGTGTGTGTGTGTGTGTTCACTGTACGGGACCGGATGGTGACGGGCTCGTGCGCTTGGTCAAAGATGCTGATGCTCCCATACACTTCCACGTTGCGCGTGTACCGTATCGGCTTCTAATCGCGCGCGCGTGTCTAAGCTCGAGGGTGCAGTCGTTTAACAAGGGGAACATACTGTACGGTTACTGTAATTGTGGCGAAATGCTGCACCGCACCAGGAGCTGTGAGTGAATACAGTACGGGTTCATGTGAGGGGAAACTGATGGTGCCGCCGCCGCTGCTGCAGATGATGCTGATGATGAAGAGGAAGGGAACCAGGAAATTATTTTAAGGACGCCGAGGTGGTGCAGATTTGACTTTGGGTCGAATGGAAATGACTCGAGGATGAAACAGCGATGTAATCATGAGTGCAGCAAGTTTTCAGGAGGATGGCTCTTCCCCCCCTTCTTCCTGCCAGGCTGCTGTGCCGCAATGGCAGAGGGATGCTGTAAAAATGCAGCAAAACTACCCGTGAGGTTGTTATGTCGTAAAAAAGATTGTAAAAAAAAAAAAAAAAAAAAGAGAGAGAGAGAGAACAGCAATTACAAAAAGGACGCCGTAAAGTCAGTTTCGAGGTCCCGTGGAAATATTATAGGAACATTATCATATTAACACACAACAATGAATACCGTAGACATAAAGTCCCAGCAGCAATATTATAGAAAATATGCAAAGCATTTTTTTCATGTAAGATTATGATAAAATGACTTCACTTTTAACCTCAAGACAAACACCATATATGTATTATAGTTGCATCATAGGGAATAAACTGCTATAATGCTCAATATGAACTTACAAATTAGAAGTGTAAGACCAGTGGGGGAGAGCATAATTGAAAAAAAGTAATTTTCTTTCTCTGTCGTGCAATGCCCTTGCAGTGATGCTCTCCAAGGCCAAGGCACTGACATAAATCATGCCCCGACTTGCTCATCTCTGACCTCTGTATCTGCCTCTTTTTTTTACGTCCGGGAGGACAAATGACAGGCAGCCAAGCAGCGTCAGCATAAATCCACACAAGATGGATTGTTGGTTGTAAATTGAGGACGCAGGTGCCTCTAGGAAAAACTCGGGACACGGTGTTATACTGGAGGGTAAAGCCATCTTAACCCAGTTTAGTCTCCCCTTTAAAATGTTTTTTTTTTTTTTACTTAGAGTTGCATTTTAAGGGTTTTTAAGATCTTAATTCTTACTTCTCGGGGAGTTGAAATGATCTTATGTAGAGATCGTGGTTATTATTAAACTGAAAGAGCATCTTCGTCCTTCGCCAAACAGGGATCTCCGTCTGGAGGTCGTTTCTTGTCCGCATCGAGTCTCTTCATCATTATCCTCCTCCTCCCCCATCCCATCAAACACTTGTGTATGAAAAGCACCGGAACGAAGTGGCACGTCCCACCAGCGCATGTTCAAGCACTCATAGCTTGTGTATTCTGTGCCCTGGCTGCAGGTCTGTCCCTGATAACCGGACCACTGAAGGAAGACAACACAGAACTGCTTCATCATGAATTTTGTAATGAAAGCTGCGCTGGGAGGTGAGTACTAGTCTGCTGGGGAAGAAGGTTGATTTAACAGCACTGCAGTGTGGGATTGGATGGGTTATTGCACTGTAGTGGTACTGGTAGTTATGGGGATAATTGGCTGAGATAATCCATCCTGCACCAAACTCCAGACTTGAAACAGCTACTGGTATACGCATTCCCTCTCTCTTTCTTTTCCCCCCCACATCCATCTTTTGAAAAACCTCTCAGGGCAGGGCGTGACTTCCCGTTAGAACGTCACATGATGGAGATTATAACCTGTACACGCTTTGTTGTTCTGCATTTCCAACTTTGTAGCCGGTGATTCCCTAAAAGTGTATCAAGTCTCTGTAAAGGAGATTAGGATTACTGCAGTTGAAAAGGACAGTAGTGGTAGTAGCAGGTTTAGCCATATATTCTAATACTTAACCAGTCAAGTGAAAACGTGCCCAACATGTCACCTACTTAGGACAGAAACAGCCTTATTTTTAGCTGATCTTCATGCATTTTTGAGTTCACTCAGTGCAATTTGCATAAAGAAGGCACTTATAATGTGGTGATAACATGAAAAATGTAGGTTTTCACAAGCAGTCTATGCTTTTCACGCCAACTGTTGGCAATACAGGCAAGAGAAATAGAGAAAGGCTATTTTGCCAAGAACTATGACTAACGACTTTTTTTCCACAAGACTTTTGTCCTTTAAAGCCTCCAGGTATTATCCTTAAGAATATTATCTTAGCTATTATTTGCCCCCTAATTAGTCCTCGTTATGGCCCTGTAATTAATCTGCCTTGTCAGCTATAGCTTCGAGGGGAAAGGCAGGAAAGTAGTAATGCAGCAGTCGCACACTTACTGGTCAGTAACGCAGGAAGCTGAGCTGCTGCTGTCCAGGTTACAGAGGTGTTAGTGCAGCTACAGTTGGGATGTGGACTTGAAGCCCCCCTGCTCCTCATTGGGATGCAGAGGATGCCAGCGCTGCCTGGTTCTGCATAGCGGCTGTGCCTCGTGTCTGCACTATGAATTCTTAAATCAACTGCTTTGCATTGGATGCTGTTTTTTTTTTTTTTTGGGGGGGGGGGGGGGGGTTCTACTCTGCAGAAGTGGGGCTGGTCTCCGCCTGGACATAAGGAATAGCTTTGATAGTGTGGGTGTTTGCCTGGGCTGGGGAGATGCTTTATAGATATTGTATAGGAAAGAGTGTGCGCATACTGCGTCTCAAGGTGGGATGAATTATGGAGGCTGCACTTTAGGGTATAGATTTTTGTGTGCAAGAGAGAAAGATGAGAAAGGGAGAAAGGTTGCATGAAGACAGTTTTTGTAATGTGTCTAATAATCAATAGGTATGCCTATCAGGGTGATTAAGCTATTTTGATGTCAGTGCAAGCCATCTTTGGTTCTGGTCCATGTTTACTGGCGGGGACACAGTGACCTCTTTCCACTCATGTGACTGCAAAAATGCTGACAGTGCACTGGACTCCCTCTGGGTGTAAAAAAAAATCAGATAATGAAACAAACCAATTAGGCAGCTAATCAATCAGCTCGGCTAGCAATCCGATGGTCAGTGCCAGTCAGTCAATACATCAATATTAGTGAAATGTGTTTTAATCAAATAGGCTGGGGTATTGAGTCTAAGTCCACTAAGTCTGAGTGGTCTAAACTGCATACCACGAAACATCCCTTCCCACAAGATATTTTTATTCCTGCTTCTAACTTACAAAGAGAAATACCAACAGTGTATTAGCAATACTGATAAGCTGCATTGCAGTGGGGATGCTTATGTTTGTCATATCAGATGATCCACCTCTTTGGTCAGCACTTATAAATCTCAAAAGCTATGAAATTTTGCACATTGATGTTCCCCAGAGGATGGATCCTATACTTAGGTTGGCGATCCCTTGATTTTTCTCTAGCCCTGCTACGTTTTTGGATGGATTTCTGCGACTCATAATAACTTGATGGCGATCCCGTGATATTTAATCTAGCCCCATTATCGGGCCAAATTTCTACAAAATGGATAACATTCCCAACAGTGGCTTATTAGTGCTAATTAGCGTGTTAGCTTTGTCATTGTGAGCATGTTAGCATACTGGTATTAGCATTTAGCTTAATGTACTGCCGTGCATATAGCCTCACAGGGCCGCCAGTGTACCTGGCTAAAGACTCTTAATGGTGACTCATGTAGCTACCTCGTGTATCGTCAACAAACTGAACTTTGCATGTCTGTTGTCTTGTTGAAAACTGGTTTTGAGAATTAACCTCTGCTAGCGTTCGGATCTTATGGCCTGTTGTTACCCTGGTAATTTCCATCCTGTGATTGTTTCCCTTCAGTTTGGACGTGGATTTGCGACACCGTCCATTAGAGTGTGTTTTGCTGAGTATGTTAGGTGATGAGTGTGGACGAGTTTCCATTGGAGAGGATGCTGCCAATGCATTAACTAATCCTCCAAGGCTTCTTTGGTTACAGATACATGGAAGAAAACAGAAAACAGAGCGATGTTTAACTGCGATGATTCAGCAAGATTCAAATCAGTTCAGATGTCTGTTGGATATTCTCTGCAGTCGCCATGTTAGCGCCATAATCCTGCTGCACTGTCTTTTGTTAGGTAGGCCTACTACTGTCAAATAAATCTAAAACTTAATTATTGGGCTGCTCTTCTCTTTTATTCTTTTTGTTTTACTCATTGGCCTGCTGGTGTCTGGAGGCAGAAGGGACATTCGGTGCTATATAAAAATAAATGATCTTTTATTACAAGCAATTGTGGATCGAATGTTATGTAAAAACGTGTTACACTGAGCTTCTTCTGTCCACTGCAAAGTTGGTCAAATGTAACGTAGACAGCAATAAACAGTATATTGGACTTAATGTTCTTATACCCATGGATTAGATATGAAAAACAAGGTTCAAATGTATATTATAGTGACTTACTGAGCTGATAGAAAAGAAAGATAGATAGAAATATAGTCTTCCTTTTTTTAAATTCGTATCCACACATATGGAATGGAGATAACATGAGATTTCATGGATCATTGTTTCCACCTCTTATCACGAACGCTTCGAGCCTCCCAAATACATTTAGGTCATTTAGCAGACGCTTTTGTCCAAAGCGACTTACAATAAGTACATTTGTCAAAGGAAGGAAACCACAACATATCATTGCCGATAAAGTAAGTGCGAAAAAGTAGAAACAATTCTTTTAATGTGACTTAAAGAGCCTTTCACACCACATCTCAGGAAGGAAGTTGAAGCATGAATGTAATCAACTGGGTATTCAAGTCATTGTACTTTGTGTTATGAAGGCTAAATCATTTTCCCGTGCACTTTTAGAGGCCTACGATTCTTTTTCCTAAAATGTTCTCCTTGTGACCTAATTAAATGATATCTTCTGGTTGTTTTCCAATTTAATCTTTATATTAAAATATCTGTCCCGAGGGTGTCCTGGCCAAGACAGCAGCATCTGTCATATGTCATCATAATACATTTCCTGAATATCTGAAAATCTCCAATACAGGCCATGCTTAGTAGGTGCATCTTGCCCTCTCCATTAACAATTTAACATTTTGAACAACAGACACTAAACAACTCACTAATGGGCCCTTTGTAAAGAATCCTTTCCAGCCCACAGGAACAGGGGGATCCAGACTTGTTACTGCTGATGTAACTAATACCTCTCATATGTAACCACTAAATAATATTGACGTAACTTGTTGATGAAGCGGTTTTGATATTAAAATATACTGCACCTCTGGAGCCCACAGACTCCTAATGGCTCTCTGTCTTCAAACAAAGGTGATAAAGATGTGCTTAATTCTACGATTGGGATTATTTTTAATCAATCTTACCTGCAGTATTAGTTTTGGGGAGCCATGAAACTGACTCCCATACAACTTTCGCAACTTGCTTTAAAATCATATAGTTTCTTTTTGCAGTCATTGATTCTGCTACTCAGAGCTCCAGTGCTGACTCTGCACTTCCAGACTCCTAAAAGCTGGAGCTAGTTTGACAGAATAGGGGGCCGTTAAGTGAGGCAGACATTACTCCTGAGGTATAGTATCAATCAAACCCTGAAGGCCTGTGAGACGTACCGGTAGGTTTAATAACAGGGAAATATGTCTGCCAGCTTCTCTCTTCAAACACAAGTTTATATTTGTGTAGCAGTCATGTTGTTGTTCATGATTTTAACCACAAATATGTACTAATAGTACTAATATGTGATTAAACAATCATTTACTGATGTTTAAAAGCAATCCAAGTAGCTCATTTGATTGAGTTATTTTCCTGTGAACTGATTTCTTTATCATGGCTACAGAAGTCAAATTGACTTGAATAAAGAGGGGAGAAAGTTCTCATTTTGGACATCTAAATGAAGATGCAGACATGAATAGGATCATTGACTCACTGTCGCTATAGGCTGACACCAGAAGTGGTCAAATGTAGGTGCTCTCTGGATAAGACACTTGGCTCGGAGTGGCCTTATCCTGACTAAAGCTTATAAGAAAATGCCATTTTTTATTTGTTTCGAGAAAACAATGTGCTTCTAAAATAGTGTAGGAGAGTTATCGCCATCATGCTCAATGTTTTGCATTGTTTTTTCAATAAATAGTCCCCAAGAAATATTGTTTGACAACGATTTGCAGCTTTTTAAAGAAATTGAGGATTATTTTGTGTAACCGGCTCATGAAAGAGACATGGCTGGGAAAATATTTTATTTTGGATTTTGGGTGAACTGTCTCTTTAACAATGTGCAAGCAAGTACGTCACTTCCCACTAATGGGTGCTATTTTCAGTGGTGAAGTGTGACAAAGCTGTGTGATTTGAGGTGAAATGAAAACAGAAGACACCTTGAGATGTTCTTCCCTCACCTCGTCTCCTCAAAATACAGATAATCACATTTAGCAGCCCTCTAATGTGATTGGCTGAGAGAACAGGCACACTTCCCTGTCTTCTTCTGGTACGTTACTCAAGCAAATCAGATTCAGTTCATCAAATTGACCTTGAGCTCCTCCTACAGTACAAATTGTGTGTGTGTGTGTGTGTGTGTGTGTGTGTGTCTACATGTGTGTTTGAGAGCATGTCTAGATCTTATAAATAATCCATTCAACCACCCGAATCAGGAATATTGAGAGAGAGAAACATGCAGGTGTCTATGACCTTCACATAAAGGTTTTCTTATTACGTTTGGTATCTGCTAAATACAAACTGCAGTTAATCATCCTGAGCGATACAGTATGTCAGGATGTTGAGACTCCGTCGTGATCACACATCAGCAGCGTTACCCTGCAGCAGCAGTGGTGAATAATCCCAATCACACTGTGATGCAACATCGTTCACAACCTGTCAGCGATTTTGATTACGAATGTTTCCATATTATTTGCAAAGCCCCACTGGTTATCACATTTTGTACAGAACGGATGGCTTTTTTTGGTCTCAACTCCAACACCAAACTTTCCACCGTATCCACATTGGAGCTGCAGTAAGTAATGCTATTTGTCCAGTCACAACCAGAACTGTAGAAAGGGTTGAATTAAAATCATTTATCATGATTTGAAAAGATCCATCAACAAATCTCAATGTACAAAAATAAATATTACACTGTACAAAACTATTTTGTTGCAAATTAAATCTGACACCAGAAATAACAGCACATTCCTAATTGTGAGTATGGTGTAAAATGGGTAAAACTTGGCATCTTTTTCAGTATATTGATTTTTCAAATTGACACCATAATATTGATATTAACTGTTAACTGTCAAACATTAGTGGGATGTTAGTAAGGATTGATTTTAATGTGAGAAATATGACATTTTTGAGAAATTTGCGATCGCAGGTGACGGTGGTGGGGAGGCCCGCACCTATAACGTCAACTTTGACTTTAAACCCACCCCTCACATTTGTGAACTAAAGTCCCACTGCAAAATAGAACTGTCTCACTTTGTACTGCGTGCAAAATTGTGCAAAGCTGCTTCACCTGAGGGAAATTTAAACAGACTCAAAGCATAACTGCCATCAATTATACAGCGGAACAACAGTGAGCGAAGGTTCTCGGCCACATTTTCCTGCCGTTTAATGAGCTGTGTTGAGACAATGATGCCTGTCCTGAAGGCCAAAACCTAGATATTTTCCCTCATCCGCTTTCCCACTTTGGAATTAGAGAGGGGATTTGCCTTGAGAACCTGGAGTGGAAAAAGAGTAGATAAGTCCTGTTTATCTGATGCTGTCTGGGGTTCAAGCACTGGGAGAGTTAGCTAGGGTTAGTCCTTCTGTCCTCCTTTCCCTCCACACTTCGGATTTAACGAAGATTTAACAAAGAACTTTCAGTAGGAAAGGATTAGAAAGATGACACCTTATAGCAACGAAGCCACTTCCAAATATTGAGAAAAAGGCTCGACCTCTGCTGGTAAAGTTGAAGGAGTTTTTTGCCTCAGGGAAAATATCTTTTCTCTTTGAGATGATCTGCGTGTTTGTCCTACATGAGATAACCAGTGTCGCAAATCTTCGATTCAACTCCTAAAAATCGCATTTTATTTCGTCTCAAGTCAAATACACGCACCAACTGGTTTTTGATCGGTGTGATGGAGAATCTGTCTTCAAAGTGCCTCTTTGTCACTGCTGATTTTGACTTATCTAATATAATTTGGATTATACAGAAAGGGGGCTAAAGGCCAACCTGTCAGCTTTCCATTACATGCTTTTATTAGCTTATACATTGAATGTCATTCTGACAACTACAACCTTATGGAGTATGCAGGGATAAAGTGTAGACTCTTTAATCAAAAACATAGCTCGACACAGCTTATGTGATGCCTGAGAGCTTAATACAATTATTCTGGTCTGAAAGGACGTTGCTGTATCTCTAAAATGGCTCACAAAGCACGAGCCGGGATCATAGCTCAATATAACTCAGGGGTTTGTCTCTCAGGATCCTCTTTTTTTTATTTTTTTACACTGAACAAAGACAATCTGAATGTGCTAATATGATTTTGTGAAACCAGACCAAGTTGGTTTTGGTTTTGGCAGATAGAAGAGGTACTGGAGGGGTTTTTTCCTGTGTCGTGCATGGGAAGAGAATCTTTTGACAATGAGGCTTAGTGGGTTGAGTCATTGCTCCAGATATGGGATTCAATAGCAGTGTTTACATGGCCTGTATTGGAGATTTTCAGGTATTAGATCATAAACTGATCCTGAATTAGGGATGCACCAATCAGACTTTTTCAGTCCCGATACTGATGCTGATACCTGGGCTTTATAACAACCAATACCGAGTATCCACATCAGTATCAGGACTTTTTCAGTCCCGATACTGATGCTGATACCTGGGCTTTATAACAACCAATACCGAGTATCCATCAGATACCACGATTTCATTAATAAGTGCTGTTTGACATTCTTTTCATTTAAAAATTGCTTTCCTAAATTCGAAAATTAATACATAACAAATAAATAACATTTATAGAATTGTTATTTTTTTACTCAAATAATAAATTGCACACCAGCAACTTTGTAAAAAATCTTCAAAATAAAAAAAAAATCACTATTTAAGTGTAAACCTTATTAATCAAATCAAGCTTCATTTATAAAGTGCCTTTCGTGCAACAAAAAAAGTGCTAAACAGAAAATAAAAAATGCAGCAAAAATATTTGCTAAAACATAAATATTTAACTTCCAGTATATAATTTATACAGCATATAAACATAATTTAATTGAATACATCAACCCATATGTCACTGATACCCCAAACTAGCTATTATTATCTGTGCATCCCTATCCTGGATCCTGTTTGCAGGATGTCAGATAAACTCTCACGCAGGCTCTGAGAGATCTGGACACATCTGGGCTATTCTGGAATATACTCTGACATTACTGAGGATATGGATGTCTGTAAACATCAAGTTTCATTTTGATTTTTTACAGTACGCACAAGCTCAATGTTTCGCAAAATACATCATTAAGTAGAACAAAAAGGTTGCATCAATAAATACCAATTTCTCCTCTGCAAATACAGATTCCTAATTGGTCCAACTTTAATCTCTGTTGCAATGTTTGCTCATATCAGCAGTTGAACAGGAAACAAACTCGGATGCATGGTGTTTCCTGGCAACGCAATTACGATAAAACAGATTCTATATTGTGTGGTGTGTGGTGATTGCATTTCAGCGTTACACTGAACCGGGATATGAGCTAATATCTCAAATACTTTGCATAGTAAATGTTATCACTAATGTAAAGTCACGCCAGATATTTTTTTGATACATAATTTGCATGCACACATGCTTATACCGCACAGGGACGTGCATGAACATACACATACTGTACATTCAAACACACCAGAAGTAATTGCTCAACCACTCATGCATGAGACCTTAAAATGGAGCAAAGCAATCATTTATATACACGTGCATATAGAGACACTGGCTATATATGCTCTTTAGCTCCCTTCCCCACCATCTTTCTCTCTCATGCATACACACACACTTAGAAGAGAACATATAGTGTAGCCTATTATGGTCGGGCAGACATACCGCTATGTCAGCTTCTCTGTGCTGCTCATTGCATGCTGATACAGCAATGCCTTAGTTGACTCTTCATGTTTCACTTAAATCCAAGTGGCAACATGACTGATTTATTGTTTCATTTATTTTCCATTCAGCTTTCACCTTCGGTGCTAAGCCCTCATCTTGTGGATACATTTGTAGTCCCTAAAGCTGGCCGTCTTCTTTGTCTCTTCAGCCCAGTTCTTTGGCTGCGTGTTACAAGCTATGGATGACGTGTCACTGTGACACACGCATTCAACTGACAGTTAAATGCAAATGTAAAGTTGCTTCTCCAGTGCACTTGGTGGAAAGGTTTCTATAACAACTGATGTTGGTGTCCCTATGGATTGTGCATAGTCCAACAATGGTTACTTTACATTAATGGAATACTACGGTTAGTTCATAAAAAAACAACAACATTTTTTTATGTGCTTCTATGTGTGTGCGTTTCCTCTGTCAGTCGGTCTGCTGTGTGACCGAGGAGAGACACAGAGAGAGAGAGAGCAGGCAGGCCACAGCAGGATGAAGTGTGCGTCAGGTATTGATTCAACGCCTGCTCCAGTGCTGCTACATAGTATACCTTTAATATAGCATACTTCCAGAAGGTCAGCCAAAGACTAAGTAAATGTGCATTTTACACCTACGACTGTACCTTTACACCAATATCAGGAGTTGGTTTGTTGACATAAACACTACAGTTTAATCTGATGTCATTAAAGTTGAATGTTACTGGACTGGACAATTAGCGCCACCAAGTGCTTGTGTTAATAAACCACAGTAGAAGAAGAGGATGTGACGAGATGACGTAATTAAAAGAACGCCCAGTCAATGTGAATTGTGTTTAAGTATACGCTTGAGAATTCAGTGTTAAAAATCTGTTAATTTAGATTAAACAGATCAGGTAGGAAAAAGTAAATATAATTACATGCAGCTTTAAATAACTACTTCACTCATTTAACTAGATCAAAGCGGTTCATTGTTTGATTTGAAAAGATGTTAATACAGTGCTGCATAATCACCGGATATGTATATTCAAAAAAGAGCTCCTGAAATGAAAACTCGGGATCGTAAAAACCCCATTCGCTTTTATAGCCTGCAGTTTTCCTGATGTTTTCATTTCTTCTTCCATTCCTTTTGCACTCGTCCCTTCTCACTTCATCCTGGCCCGTCTTTTATCTCTGCATATTTTGCTGCAGTTTGTTTTCTTTATGCTGATAAGTCCAAAATATAAGCGACACCGGGGGCAGCTGCAGACTAAAGGAGTACACTGCGTTTCTTCCTCTCCTCAGATGCCCCTTGTCTGCCTCGCAACCTTTCACTCCTCCTCCTCCTCCTCCTGACTCAACTCTCCCTTTCATTCTCCTCACTCTTCATCACTCTTTTCCTTCCCTCCCTCCATGCATTCAACTGTCGCACTCTCTCCATCTGTGGTCCCACAGAAACCACCGGCTAATCCCACTAACTGGAACAGCTCAGCTAATAGGACTCAATCGGTTCTGACAGATTCTCTCCCTCCCCTCATGTTCTTCTTGTTTTTCCTAAATACGTCTTGTTTTGTCACAAAACTCAGCAGTATACCGACTCCCTATCTCCCTTGTCCCATTTCTTCTCTTCTTCCCGTTTTTTTTGCCTCTTCCTCTTCACTACTTAAATGCTCCTGTTTTTGCCCAAATGCTCCAGACCTTTGGCTTTTCTCTTCATCTTTTTTTCTTTTGATGCTTGTTGACAGCTTATTCTGGTTTGCAAAGCTCAGCATTTTTGCGCTTTCACAAGGCATTATTTCATAGGATGTACAATTCCTACAGCGACAGTGAGAAGGCCTTGCGTAAGACATATTCCAGGGCTCCAGCATGGTTGTGTAATAGGCAAGAGTCACATTCACACTGTTTGCTCTCACATCTCTTGACCTCCACTTAGGAAACCATCAGGGCTGTAGCTGCTGTGGACACCAAGGTCATGTTTTCAGTATTGTCTGAGGAAATCTGGGGGGTTTTATGATTATGGTGATGAAAATGACATTCAAAATAAAGGGATTATTTTCCTTTCATATACCATATATACTTTGAAACTGCAATTAGATCTTGTATATAAAAAAAGGGAATGGTTCAGATAGTATGTGAGCTGCTTTTTTCAATCAATGAGATGTACGAAACTTTTCAAACAACTAAGCCATCAGATCGAATTTTCTAATCACAGCAACATATTCATCCTGCATGCTCATGATGACCACTTTTACCAGGCGACTCGATGAGCACACAGTAAAAACAGATCCAGACAGTATCGATCTGATCACTCCGCGGTCAAAACACAGTCAACCACCGCGGAGGAGAAAACCTGAACGTCACTTTCTACAACCATAACCATAAATCATGTCCTACCTTAGCTGTTTTGCGACGGGAAGTTGTGCTCCGGGCTCTCCCGGGTGACGTCACGTGTGGGTTTCAAACGCTGGCACGCGCTCTGTTTACTAGCAGCTGCGTCTCCGTCCGGCCGCAGATTCTTCACATGCACTAACATTTCACTGGTCACAGTCAAGCCGCATCTACGATTTACTACAGCGACCAATATCATTCAAAAAGTGAGCACTACGTCACAGCCTCAAATGAAAAAAATACGTATATTATTAAGGTACGTCAGAGAGGTCTAGAAGAACGAGTTCGTCCATATCTTAGAAAATACCCGATGAAAAACACTTAAATTAATAAGTAGGCTATGTTAGATATTTTCGTAGATATGAATGCAATCAGTGTAATCAGTAGATAAATCCAAAATAACATGGCAACGGGATGCTGAGGGACTTCATTCATTCATTCACTTATGGCTCCTGCATAAGCCATACATCCGTATATCAACCCCTGCTTTCAGAAAAACATTTAAAAAAAACACACACAAAACAATTTTATTTCTGATGTCATGTAGAATTACCCACAGTCCTAAAGTTATTGTCACTGTTTGGACTATAGTCAATCAAAGTGTTATCCAGACCGTAGGAGGCCCAATATGTATGTTAAAGGCAAAGTGTGTGTCCAAACCATTTTAAATTAAATATTGCCATGCTGCGGAGATGCCCAGGACACATCATATTCTTCATATGACTTAGGCTGTGTCGCTTCTCATGTCTGTTTTCTCGTCACTGTCGCTGTAACGCTTGCCCCTGGGTGGGACTTGTGTTGGGAATTGTATTGACTCTGGAAATTTTGAGCTTATTCTAGTCCTGCTCAATGTGTTAAGTGTCCTGAGATGACTTCTGCTGTAATATGACACTATAAATAAGATTGAATTGAATTGAATTGACAAATCTTAACCTTGGAAGCCTCATCAGCGATTCCTCCCTTAAGTTATTTAGTATAAAAACCCGATTACAATGCAAGAAAGTTGTTGAAATCTGAAAGTAGTGTGAACTCGGCTCAAAAGTTGTAGTTTCCAGAGGTGGCTGGTTGCCATCCGCAATAGTTTATGTGATGAAGTTCGTTCACTCTTAAAATTAAAATTGTACACAGCAGGGATGATTTTAGGATCAGCCCTTAAGGGGTGCTCAGCCTCTCATAACAATTTAACATTGATGATGGGGCTATATATATAAAGTACCTCTCTCTATATACCAAGGTACTATTTTTCTCTTCCTCTCCATCCTGTCTCTCCTACTTTGCACTGGTAATCACACACAAACATCGTGTGTTCAACTAGAAAATGACAGTTAATCTGATTATCTCCATAGTTGACACTTTTGAACAAGTCTGAAAGTGACATGATACAATACAAATAAATATAGGCACGACTCAGCCACACTAAATAAAGCAAACAAACAATAAATGTAAGATAACAGTATACATACTGTCTGTATGTAATCATACCGATGGAAAAACGGACAATTACAATGAGTAAGCTATAGAAAACAACGTCAGCTAACATTCTTTACCAGTATTCACACCATTGAACTCTAACCAGACACTTCATGAGTAAAAAATGATGTCCAATTTGGCCCAAAGTTCTCTGTCACATTTGGCAATTTGATTTTCTAAAGTTATTAAGTATTCTTCTCCTTCACTTTTACTGTCAGACCACCAACAGATGCGCGTGCCTTGCACCACCTAACTGTAGTTGAGTGTGAGACATCTTGTCATTTTAAAGTGGGTCCCCAGATAAAAAGTTCGGGAAACAATGGTCTAAATGACAAGAATACTCTGGCTTCTCTTCTGTGTCTCACACACTAATTTGATCGTCCTAGAGGCCCGTTGTCATTGTGTCATATGCTTTATTTTACTCTCTCTCTCAGGTGGTCCTCCTGATGTGGGCAAGATGCTCGGTGGGGAGGAGAAGGAGGAGGACCCCGACGCAGCCAAGAAAGAGGAGGAGCGACAGGAGGCGCTGAGGCAGCAGGAGGAGGAGAGGAAGGCCAAATATGCCAAGATGGAGGCTGAGAGGGAAAGCATGAGACAAGGCATCAGAGATAAGGTATGATGATGACACAACATGCTGTCTAATAACCAAATTGAATTATTTTAACTCACAACGGAACCAAGGTAGTCAGCCACCAATTCAAAGATATACAATTTGATTTAACAGAAACATGAACACTAAACTGGAGAGAAAAGACAAACCAAAGCAAGTCCCGGTGGAATTGTGTCACATCCATGTAAGAAGTTTTGATGATTTTGGAAGCCATCCTTTCTTCTCAGGCTTAAGCAGCTTCTAAAGGCTTCTCATTTTGGCTGCATGACAGCAAAAACCCTTTCATTGTCACAGACCTGTGTTTGAAATAGTCTCATCAGACTATTTTTGTTTGCTTTTATGTGATTTTAAAATAGATCAGTGGAGGATCAGGAAGGAGCCGCATGCAACTGAGAGAAGTAGACAACAGTCCATTAGCAACATGAGGAGCCATGATTAACAAGAATAAATTAGAACTTGGAGACAGAAATGGGAGGGTCAGAGGGGATTGGTGTAGACCTGCAAACTCCCATCCAAATTCTTGTTAAGACTAACTACTATGTTAACACAATGTTAAATATACAATATGTATAAACTGTCAAATTTTGTTGTTGTTGCATATTCCCTCAAAAACAATATCTCGTAATACCTTTTGCAATGTGAAACAGCATTAGTGTGATGTGCATTTCATTGTCTACTATCAATGACTTTTAGTCTTTTCCACAAATGTGAAGCTGTGGGGCTGCAGTGATGGTGAGGGCTGCAGTGATGGTGAGGTCTGCAGTGATGATGAGGGCTGCAGTGATGGTGAGGGCTGCAGTGATGGTGAGGTCTGCAGTGATGGTGAGGTCTGCAGTGATGATGAGGGCTGCAGTGATGGTGAGGGCTGCAGTGATGGTGAGGTCTGCAGTGATGGTGAGGTCTGCAGTGATGATGAGGGCTGCAGTGATGATGAGGGCTGCAGTGATGGTGAGGGCTGCAGTGATGGTGAGGTCTGCAGTGATGATGAGGGCTGCAGTGATGGTGAGGTCTGCAGTGATGATGAGGGCTGCAGTGTAACCACCTCACTGCAGAGGCAGTGTGAAAGACAGGCAGTCTGAGGGTGGGGCGGCTCTGAGGGGGATACTGTGAATCACAGGGATGAAAAGCGGCACTCCTCCCCTGGCTCTTCACCCCCTCCATTCTTCTTAAATTCTCCCAGAGGTGAACAAAGAGCGAGGAACAACTCCCAGAGTGCTCGTTACCGAAAGGATTTCTGTCAGCTTCCTCCGCAGCCTTATCCCATTGTGCCTGGATACTGGGAGAAACGTCTATATTATAAGTGGAGGATGTATTTTTTTGCACATGCTCGGACTCGTCTGTGACACATGACAGAGCCAATGGTGTCACGCTTGAAGCCGTTTCATCCATTGGTTGGGAAATTGAATGACATTATTAACAGTTTTGTGTCAGGACCCCTGCCTCCCTGCTGTTTCCCCCGTCCTACTGAGCCACCTGCGTGTGAGTGTGTGTGTGTGTGTGTGTCTAAGTGGACCATCAACCGTCGTGTTTCAGCTGTATATCACCCCGCCTCTTTACTGCATTCATCGCCAGATCGTTGATTGTTGGTGGTATCTTATTAGCTTGATTCTGTCTCCTCGTATCAGCTTGGGCTTCTTTTTCTTTTTTGCTCCAGTAAACTGCCTCTGTGTGTGTCTCAGGATCTATACCCGTCTCGTCAGCTACCCTGCCTCGCTCAGCCAGCCTCCACTCCTCTCTCAACTCATCTGCCAACTCACTCCCCCTCTCCTGCTTACACATTCTCAACTGGTGTTAAAACAAACAGTACAAACTTCCTTCTGTCACCAACCTGTCTGCTCTTGGGTCCAGTTCACCGTTCAGAAAGGTCTGACCAGCATGGATCCAGTTTCCCATTTAACTGCCCTGCTCTACCTGGTCCACCACCTCAGTCTGTTCCCCCAGTTGCTCCACCGATGCTGCGTCTGCCTCACCATCTCCTCGTTATTCCATCGCCACCTCCTACGATGTTTCGTGGTGTTCCGTCAGCGATCTCTGCTGTTTTCTTCTGATTCCACGGTACAAAACATCATGGAGTTATGAAGAGGAAGGGCGCTGGCATGGGCGGAGCCTTTATATTCAAGTAATTCTATGATATGAATGTTGATTCATATGGGGATTCAATTTCCAAAATGAGAAGGTTCTTGATCAACCTGACCACCTCGGCTGTGCTTCTAATCGCCTGCTAAGCCTTCGGTTTGGATTCAGCGTTGCTCAGTGAAAGGGCTTTCTGAGCAAATTAAAGATGGGCCAGCCACTTGATATGAATGCTGCAAGCCTGCTGCTTTACAGAGACTGGGGGGTCCTCTCAGCCTGCCCCTGCCCACTCTCCACCTAGTACCCCTGAGGACGACAGGACTACCTCTCCGGCAAGTGTTTCCTCAAGAACAGCCTCTCAAGGGGTGCATATACGGTGGTCAATCTGGCATTTTTTTGGCAGTCTGTCAGCCAAAATACAGAGGTCACCAGTAGAACTATGGGTACTGGTGGGTACAGGGTCTTAGTCTCATATGCAGCTCCCAGCCATCCTTTATTGCAACATGTTCTTCCTGCCTCTGCTAGCTCTTGGTGATGATTCAGGTGCTAAGGACATTTTTGAGGGATTTTTTAGGTGGCGACACACGCTGGAATACTTATCTGCTAACGTGCTGAATGGGAGGTTGTTGGCCCGAGTACTTCACCAGACTGAACCAGTACCTCTTGGGTAATCATCTAGAGATCATCAGGTGCCCTCTGTTGTTGGGCTGTCCTTTTTGAAGTTGCATATTCCCCTTTTGCTTACGTCATTGTATTGATTTTCAATGTTTAAATAATATTCACCAAGAATAAGTATCATCTACCCTTGATTAGTTCCACCTTTCCGGGGAGCCACAATTTTCTCTGAACTTGACCTCTGGAACGCCTCCCATCTCATATGGATTCCAAGCCAGGGTCACAACGTTTTGATGTATTTACTGAAAACTATGGGTTTCACCCCAGAGTCCGCTTGCTGGGCTACATCATCAAGAGTGGGCAGGTGAAGACAGACCCGTTGCTAGTTGGCCCCAACCCACAGAGCCTCAGAGGTTCCTTGGGTTTGCTAACGTCTATAGACGCTTCACCAGGGACTTCATTTGGGTCGCTGCTCCTCTCACCAGACTCAACTCCACCTCCATACCCTTCTTTTTGTCCCTCAGTGCCAAGGAGGCCTTCAAGAGGCTAAAAGCCATGGTCCCACCTGACCCATCGAGACAGTTTTTTTTGGAGGTGGGTGCATTGGACACTGTAGTAGGGATTTTCTTTTTCAACAGCCTGATCCCAGTCAATAACTGCCTCCCTGTGCCTTCTTCTTCTGCAACTAAGAGGTAGCACTGCTCAAGAGACACTTTTGGTGACCCACCATGGACAGAGACACTGGGGAATTTCCCTGCTGTGTTTCCCGTCCAACTCCTGTGTTTGTGTCTGCATGTCTGCATGGACCTCTGAGCTCTGCTAATTGCTGGCACAGTTGTGGCTCATTCTCCTCATCGACCTGAGCTGTATATATAAACCCAGCTCTTCACTGCTACTCTTGTTGGCTCAATTCTGTCTGTTTGCTTTGCTTCTATCCGCTTGGGGTTTGTTTTTTGTTGTATTTTTTTTGCTCCATGTAACTGTCTGTGTCTCAGGATTTCAACCCGGCCCGCATACCTTGTTCTGCTATCCAGCCTTGCTCAGCCAGCCAGCCCACACACCAGCCTCCACTCCTCTCATTAGCATGTGTCTGCTCTTGGGTCCAGTTCATTGTTCATTATAATATTTTGGTGGCAGCTTTTTTCAAAGCTGGTGTGATTTTTTTTTGTTGGCCTTTTTGACATGCACTGTCAGTGTGAACACCGAAAAGCAGCACCCAAGACACCGTCTCTGCTTTTGACGTATTCCACATCTTTGCAAAAAGACACAGACAGGAACACGATGGGGAAAAGGATAGGATGCGGTACTTTTGCATTGTGTCACATCGTTATATTGGAGTTATCAGAATAACAAGTTACCAGGGATAAATGACTTCCTGGAAACTGCCGATATATCAGATTTGGCGCCTCAAAATATCTAAGCCTGTTCTCCAAGCAAATCACATCACCTGAAGACATCTTTCAATTCAACCAAACCCATTTAATGGATGTTGCATTATATTATCACTGTGCAGTATTTTTAACTCTGCCTCAGCAGAAGTTGGTGTCATGCTTTTCAGGGCAGAAGGCAACTATTCTTAAAGCTGCAATAAAAGTTGTTTTTGGCCACTTAAACTCCTCAGCTATCCAAAACATCAAAGGAACACGTTGCGATACTCGGCTATTGTGGGCCTAGTGGCCACAGTGGAAATTGCAGGTGATGAGAGAGAAACAATCCAGCAAAAACAATCTAGATTTCTCAGTCTAGGAGATCCGCAGCTTCAATCCACTAACAGCACAATTTACAGATAATAATGGATCAAATAACTTGATTTTCAGATAACTTACACTTTGGTTTTTCCAACAGGGGGAAAACTGATCTTAAGATTGGTGTTACTGCCATGTCAAATCCTGTAATTATGCATTTCCTTCACTCTTCTAACTTCCACATATTTCTATTCCCATGTTTGACCGACAGTATGGCTTGAAAAAGCGCGAGGAGGCCGAAGCCGAGGCAGCAGCTGCTGCAGAGGAGCCAGCAGAGGGCAGCTTGACTCGACCCAAGAAGCTTGTGCCGGCCGGCTGTGGCGACGAGGAGGAAGAGGAGAGCATCATGGACACAGTGATGAAATACCTGCCGGGTCCACTGCAAGACATGCTGAAGAAATAGCCTAGCTCGCCAGCTGATGCTAACGTTATCTAGCTTAGTTCAAAGACTACATTCACAAGGTTGGCTTCAGTCAGGGGCTTTCTTCCCACCCACATGACAGATGAGAACATTGCTTTGGAAGTAACGTTAACGTTGTGAAGCAGCAGTGTGAATGGCAGCCGTTGGACTAAGCTAGGCTGGCCCAACAGCCAGGTGAACGTTAGCTACGGTACAAGAATGAAGCTATCGACAAGCAGAGGGGCTAAAAAAAACACGTGAGATGGTTTATCCTTCTAGTCTGAGACGTTTTAAACCCCCTTTTCTCCCCTCTGCAGAGCTCTCTTGCAGCACTGAAAAATAATATCCTCGTCCACCACGCTGTTCACTCGATTTGTACATAAATAAATTAGAAGCCTCAAGATGGGCAAACAATCATAAAATATTATATGAAAATGATTATACTAACTGTGTGTCTGTCTCTACAATAAAAAAAGATGTGATAACTTGATAAGCCATATTTTAAAAAGGAAATTTAAAGACTACTGTTGTGTGCTCCTAAAGCTACTGTTTTGTGTTCAATCATGTCTGAAACTTATGTAAAACCTTTTGCACACAGTGTTACACATTCTGTCTGATCTATTGTCTATTCCCCCTACACATAAGTGTAAAACATTCATTTAGTGTAGTGTTTAAAAATGTTTCTATTCCCCCTGTTCAGTGCGTCTCCTTCTTATGTCTTGCATGCCATTTGTCTGGAAACGTCTGTTGTGTGAATATGTACAAACTCAACCACCCCCCTCCCCCCTATCCTCTTCTTTATCATGCAAAAAAATATATATTAAGGCAATAACTCCTAAGTTTGAGTGTGTTTTCACTATCATGTGGATATAACCGTTAATAATATCAGTAATAAAAAATGATATGTATGCATTCAGGAAATTTCATTTACAGGTTTGCAGGGTTTTCTGTTTTGTTGTGTCATTGTTTCGATGCAGAATGACCATTCATACAACAGCCAAAACCTTAAGCTTTCAGCCATAAAACCAGAACTTACAGTATATATACTCTTACTATCAGGATCTACTGGGAGGAGAACACCAAGTGAATCTGTATAAATAAAGAAGAAACAGGGCTTTATAATAAGCAGTATAAACAGACTACAAGTCTGGGTGAAGAAAGAGAACAACCTTCCTCCACACACACACACACACACACAAGCACACACTGAGTTTGGCTACTGATTGGGTGACACAGAAACATCAGACATGAAATGATGCTTGATTCCGTTCTATTATTGTTGGTTTAGATGTGAGAATGAGCTGCTAAGCGACGTGGAATGCCATTGAGCAATAAAGGATTATCATGTATGTTTCTGCCTGAGATTCAATAAAAACTTAAAACCTTGTTCACAGACATTAAAAGGCGTCATCTTCTGTTCTCTGCGATGTGTGGTTGGCTTCAAAAACAGTGGTGAACAACGAACCCTCTTGTGATTGGAATGACACCAACCACATCTCCAAAATGGTGCCACTAAGGGTGGACCAATGGCCTCATTCTAACTTCCTTTACCTACTCGCAGTGCCCTTGCTTGGACCACAACCATTGTCAAACTCACCCTTCATTTTTAAACCACAAGTGAAGTTGAGCTATGTACAACTGAATGCTGAATAAGACTTTTTTTTTCAGAGACCAAAAAGGTTACAGATAACTTGCATGAACTGAAGATCACACTGTGAAACGGTTCAAAGTTAAAAGGAAAATATCGCCGTAGTAACGATCTGCGAAATCACAAAGATCCATAATTTACTAAATGAACATCATCCTGTATTGGAGACATATTGAAACTAACAATTGAGACCATAAACCCTGCTGGCTATTAGCAAGAATGCATCTTGAAGGAACTTCCGCCATGGCTTAATACTCAGACAGATGTTGCGGCCCGCCAGGGCCATGTTTTGCCATGAAGACACACACACACACACACACACACACACACACACACACACACACACACACACACACACACACACACACACACACACACACACACACACAGTAAAATAAGAAGCTGTATTGGAAGTAAATTCATTTCTGACTACTTCAGTTAACAGAAGTGCAACACTATTGATGGTCTGAAGAGGGCAGTATAGGATGTGATGAACAGACTTTGTGCATTTGAGTATTTCCTCCATTTTGCCACAGGGTGTCACTGTGTCACTTCATATGGGTGAACACTGCACTGTATCATCAAATGCAGTGAAAGGTTAAGAACAAAGACATATTTCAAGCTTTTTCTATTCATTTATTAAACAAAAAAACTCAACCAAAAAAATCTCAGAAAACAGAGTCAAGCACTGACATATCAGAAAACACTAGAAGAAGAATAAGAGTTGAAACACAAAGACTGTAAGTGGAGGGAGTCCATGTCCTCTAGGCATTCAGTTCCTTAAAGTTTTACAAATGTTTACATCCATTATTACGTTCGTTGAATGACACCCACAGCACTGACAAGAAAGTAACAGCAGTGATTTTAAAAAACATTACACAGATTTTTTTTTTTTACCCTTACATGCCGTCAGTATCAGTATAGTTGTATAGTTGTTGAAACATGGATGGTGTGGTCAGATTTACAATTTAAGTCTGCAACGTTCAGATTCTATAAGCAGAAAAACAGACCCATTTCATCTCAAGCCATTCAAATGTAACAAAAGTGCAGACCATTTTACAGTGATTGTTACTGGAGCTGTTTTATTTTCAGATAGCAACATATTAGCTCTAGTTCCTGGTTACATAGCAGCTAAACCTCCTTTTTTCTCCCCCTCATTGTGCTATTAATTCGAATGAAGTGCTGCAAAATACACAACAGAGTTCATCATTACCAGCATGCAGTTGTGTAGTCGTTGGTAACAAGGACATAAACATGAATTCATCGTCACACTTTGCCCTCGACGAGAAGAACATGAACTCATAAAAGGATCCATCCAGAGTCAGAGCGTAATAGAATATTTCAGATGTCCGGTGGTTGATTTAAGACCTGACACAGCTAACAATCGTCTGTTAACATTTGTTCTATTCAAATACAAAGGATGGATTTCTGTAATCAGACAACCGCAAAGACATTTGAGGTTTTGCTGTGTTTGTAAATCTGTGTCTACCATCCCTTACTGAAATAATCCAAACCTGGACTGAGGCATTAATGTGAAACCTGTAATAAAGAGTAAGTCAACAGTACCGACCATTTCGTTAATAAACCACACATTTGAGCTCCAGTAAATAAAAATAAACACAATCAATCAACAAACCAGACCTGGTTGAAAGGGTGACAGTAGTCCATTCAAATACTAGCCGTCACTTTGGGTTATTATAGTCCGACTTACAAAATGGAATTCCACGTAACAACATGCTCTGCAGGGACTGCTCATAGAAATGCTGGATAATATAACAACGTTAATTAGAGTGTACATATTCATTTACAGAAACATTTTTACACTAGCCAGCACGATCAATCCAAAACATTAGTGTTTGAATGGCTTCTGACTCTTTCCCAGGTCTGTCACAAATAAATATATTCTGTATATAGCGACAAATCTCACAGTAGCCAGTTTAAAACTATCTGTCCGTTAGTGAAGAATCTGTATAACTTAGGATCCAAGGAGTGAAAGTCATTAAAAAACTGTTTAGACAGAATATCAGATTTTCATGATCAGGTCAAAATCCAATATCACAGTGTTCTGAGTCGGGTTTTTTTTTTTTTTTAGGTCTATGAAATCAAATTAAAATTGGACATTGGCTTTGGTATATAATTGGTAGGAAATACCTTGTGTGACCTTGAACATGAGAAGCTTTTGGGAATAACAGTAATGACAGCACAACTCATTGACAGCATAATAATAATAATAATAATAATAATGTGTAACTCATCAATAAAAACAGGGATTTGTTAAAGTGTCCTGTCACCGATCAGTGGGCCCTCATTTAAAACACGACCTCCAGCCCCTTTATTCAGGAATCTAAACACTTGCGGAGATGTTAATGGATTCACGATGACAAAGATGGTACAAAGAGCTACAGCAAAGGGCCTCCAACCCAAGTCCAAATTCAAACTCCAGAGCACAAAAATAGGCACACAATCCCGTCTTTTGCACACACTGAGAGTTCAGAAGGACACAGCTGATGATTCCCATTGAATCCTTTAATATCTACCGAAACAAAGAGTCTGGAAAGTAAAAAGAGTTCAGGGACAATTTAACCTGACGTGTTGAGCGTGGCCTTCTGGGTTGGCCGTGGGAAGGTGTGAGGCTGGAGAGGGTTACAGGACGGGGTTTGGAAAGATGGCGGGTTTCGAGGGGAACGCAGGGTTGAGGGTAGCCGGGGTCTCTACACATTCGTCCGGCACTTTGGGAAAATGGGTCCTCCCTCAAGCCTTCTCTTTCTTACTGTATATGGAGAGGAGATGGATCGACACAGGAAGGAGAGAAAGATTGACAGACAAAGAAAAAAATAAAAGGCATTAGGATGAGGGGGAAAGGGACACAAGGGGACACACACTGACAACAACAGCTGTAGCTTGAGCAGAGCAAAGTTGTCCTGCTTTATTTCCTTTACATGAGTAAAGCAAAGAGAGGCGGCAGAAAGATGAAAGTTACAGCACTTTTTCTTCGAGTTGCTGCAAATAGTTTTAGGAGCTCTTGCAGGCAAAAAAAAACACACAAAAAAAACACTGACCCCTAGTTAGTCATCATCATTATTTAATTTGTGCTCATTTTATTTGGAAAAATGCACCATGTAACCACAATATTTACTGAAACAATAAGGGCTAAAACTAAGTTAAAACTAGATTTCAACTTGTCTGTGCCATAAAAGACAACTTTGCCAGGTTGACAGTCCAGCTTGGAATAAGAGCAATGTTTCAAAGAGTAGAAGAAGAGGACAAGTCGAGCAGAGGAAGCCACATGGAACAGCACGTCAGTAGAAGAGAAGAATGAGAAGAAAGGCCAAGGAGAAACATAAATAAAGTGGCCACGAGCATGAAGGTTTCTGCAGTCAAAAGATGGTGGAATACTCAAAAACTACTTAAGCAAGGGGGTTTCATTCTGTCCAATCAGATTTCACAGACAGAAGAGGTATAGAGTGGATGCTGCTGACCAGCTCGTTATGGGATCTGTCTTGACCTCTGCCAGGTCATCAGATCACTTCTGCATTTCTTACGCCCATTTTGGAATATTAATCTTATCTGGTGTTTATTTTTCTGCATTTTAAAAGTGCTGGTTATTTTAGCCTCACAATAACAATAATGTTACTTCCGTTGAGAAAAATATATTTTTAGATATCCTACACTTCCTATTTTCCTGTTTCTGGACCTTCCACGGTTCTTATAATTTGGAAATGTAAAAAATAATGCAGCAACAAAAAAACCTTCTGACCATGGTGGGGAGCCACTATGCGGTATGCAAATCAGAAGATTTGAATCACTACAAGATTAAAAGAAGGAAAAGTGATGCTGAAGTGGTGCTGAAACAGAAACTCTATGACAGGTGGTGGCAGAGGTTTCCAGTGGTCGAAAAAGAACCAGGCGATGTTGGCGAAAGAAAGGCAAGGCTATGCAGTCAAACGGTGCTGTGTTTGTTTTTCTTACTCTCTCTTTCTCTCTCTTTTTCCTTTTTTTTTTTTTTTTTACTTAGTCTTGGACTTGAACTTTTTCCCGAAGGCCCTCTCGAGCTCAGGAACAGACAGAGTGAGGGTGAAGGAGCCGTCCGACTCCGACCTGACGACCCGAGCTTAAAGATGACGAGGGGAAGGAAAAACGTTACGACAAGATTATGACACATACACTTAACTTCAAGTGGTTGGTGATCCGACACGAGTGGTCTATTAAAAACCATCTGAACCAAAACAGCCCATAAAACATATCCAAATGTAATCATAACTCTAAGCTTCACCTCGGTCCTGTTCCAACCATTAATGGAGGTGAAGAGGACCGCTTCGTACTTAACAAGTACTCGTTTGGAGGAGTCGACTCCACTCTTCAGCACGGAGACAGCACGTCAAAGATTTACAGTAGTGATTCATGCATGTGCCTAGCAGGGACCGGCTCATTTTGTCCTCTCTCACTCACAAACAGACCATTTTCTTAGTGCTGATGATGTCATAATTTAGGAAGTCACCGTTTTGATTGGCTGGGCCGATGACATCACTCAGATTCTTGCATTCGGGTCTGATTAAAGCAGGAACCAAGGAGATACAGTGCAGATAACGTAACAACCGACCCTGCCAAATGCAATACTACTCAAAGACTGTACGAGGCGGATCAGTCACGTAACACATACGTATAAAAATGTACTGGGAATACTATCACTTTGAGTCCAGTTCATGAACTATTGTCTCGTTCCCAGTCCAGACTCTCAGAGCCGGCGTGGAATGAGTGTGTGCGCGTCTGCAACCCACCCAGGTCGTTGTTGTTCATCATGGCATTGGAGCCTCGGAGGCGCGGCCCCTGCTGGGTGAAATGATATCCAAACTTCAACAGCGTGTTGTTTTTCTCCAGCATGCTGGCTATCTCCATCTCCACCTTGTTGCCTAGCGGCTGGCTCTGGGGTTTGGAGAGAGAGAGGGAGAGAGAGAGAGAGAGAGAGAGAGAGAGATTGGAGGAGGGGGGGTTGTATAGAGATGAATTAAAAATGGGTAAAAGAAGGTGAGATGGAAATGTTGGGGGCGAAACCCACACAAAATGACTGCCCTCCTCTCCACAAATTAGGCCACTACCGACAAGGATGGCGATCTCCATGGCAACAGAGGAAGTGGCAGAGGGTAGCATGCTTTTTCAATTTTGGTTCAATATAATTTTAAAGGAAGTCAGGATCATTCAACAAGATGAACAAGTGAGCGATGACCCAGGAAAAAGAAAAACACATACAAACTACAAAGAAACTGTTTTAAAAAAACTATTATAATATTTAATTAGTCAATAATCATTTTCTCTGTTATTTTTTCGTCATGATGATTACGTAATATGTATGTTGATGGTTTTCCAATGTAGAGTAAAGAAGCATCTTCTGTCCGCACTGACACATGGGGTGAAGTATTGGGGGGGGATCAGATTTCTATGTCCACACTGTTGGGTGTGTGTGTGTGTGTGTGTGTGTGTGTGTGTGTGTGTGTGTGTGTGTGTGCGCGTGTGTGTGCGTGTGTGTGTGTGTGTGTGTGTGTGCGTGTGTGTGCGTGTGTGTGCGTGTGTGTGCGTGTGTGTGTGCGTGTGTGTGCGTGTGTGTGTGCGTGTGTGTGTGTGTGTGTGTGTGTGTACCTGATTGTCTATCTTGAGCTCCTGTAGGATGGTATTAAACTGCAGTGACGCTATAAGAGACAGGATCCCGGTCCCTGTAATGAAGTTGGACTCCACGTTCAGGCTCTTCAGCGTCGTGTTCACCTTCAACATCTCTGCCAGGGCCTGAGAAAACACACAAGGGTCTCTGTAAGGCTGCTCCATGCATATATGGATAGTAAAAAGTGGTGGAGGGATGATATGCAGCATGTGTTTTTAGGAATAAATAATACAGTTGTTATTTTTTATGGGTACTTTTGCAAACGCCAAACGGCATTTCCTGGAACATTTTAATAGGCTAAAAGGACGGGAAATGAGACTGTTACTGCTGCGACTTACGAATGCTACAGGATCGTTGCTCCTTGTTCCTACAATACTAAACCTCTCCACCACAGTGTTCTTTATCAGAGCCTCAGCGTACGCCTTCAGAGTCTTGATGGGGATGTTCTGTGTGCAGGAAACACAAACCTTACAGCTCACTAAATGCTTTACATTTCATACCGTATTCTTTTATTCAACAGATTGAACCTACCTTGATGTTATTGAGGTTGACCTCCACCAGGTCAGGGTCATTCCTCTGCACTCTCAACAGCGTTTCTTCTACATCAGTGGAGTTGGGCTCTTCATCGGGGACTGGTTTATACTGGGTGCACTGGATCACACCTACAACACATTTACATTGCAAACAGCAGGAGACTGTTGACTCGTCTTACAGTGGGAACAACACTTATTTAAACATATTTGCTGCCAGACTTCACTGAAAATGTAAGAATTTTTATCTGGACAGCCGACTGCTAGAGACGCTGCTCATGCATCATCTGCCTACAGTCCTTGCCAAGCAAAGCATAGAATTCTATACTAGCTTTTTGCTCTCATTTTTCACAAGTTGAACTAAATGTTAAATACTTTTGGCTTGCTGAACTGCAGGAACAACCACAAGAGCTGTTCGCTGTAAATTAATTGTTCGTTTCACTACGATTAAGACGTCCCCGACGTTGTTTCTGAGAATTTGGCAGCGCATTCAGTCGACCTCACAACCGCAGATCTTATCCTGACCAGCCAAAGGTGTAATTATGTTGCTGTTTAATCAGCATCTTGATAAGCCACAACCTGCAGATGGATGGATTATCTGGGCAAAAGTGATTTGACAGAAATACACCTGTTATGTTATTCAACTCCTGAGAAATGGGAGCCAAAACAAAAGTGTTGAATTTATATTTCTGTTCCGTGTATATGTTTTCAATTCATCAGCACATGCAGCTTGTTTGCCACACAAGTATTATATTGTAACTTTTACTACCATAGGTGCAGTTGAGATTATATAAGTCCTTTAATATATGTTTTGTATGCTAGTGCAATGAAGATTAAATGGAACAATTTACTTTGGAAAATGCTGGGCAGTGACCTGCACTATAGCGTTTAGGCTGCTGGAGGAATAAATGGGTTTTATTTCATGTAGTCATCAGTATAAAATGTGCTGAATTAAGCTATAGTTTGGTTTGGACCAGGAGTAGAGCCACTGATCCTTTGCTTTGAAAGGTTAATCATGCATCTGATCAGGATGCCTTCTGGATGCCTTCTGGATGCCTCCTTTAAAAGTCTTTTAAAGAGGCACATCAAGGTGGTAGGAGGCCTGTGGTTGACCGAGAACACACTGGAGTCTATATGTCCTGTCTGGCCTGGGTTTTTAAATCACAGTTTGCTGTGTTGACAGTTTGAAACACAGATCTAGACTGCATTGTTCGAACACCTTTCTATGCCTTGTGTATTGCACGTCCCCAGGGAGAGCCCCAGGCTTTGAAGCTATATTTAACACAGTGGCCAAATGGTGAAATTACAATTTCCAGGTCTGTCACCTGATGCCACGGGGTCCAAAAAAACAGAGCTGGATCAACTACAAACACTGGCCTTTGAACCATTAGGTCCTAAAAGTCTTATAATGCAGTAATATCCAAATCCAGAGTTATTTTCTTTACTGCGTTTATGGGAACGAACCAAAGAACAAGGCTGGACTTGAGCCTCATGGCAGTGCAGAAGTTATGTGTCATTTTATACTCAGAAGTCAGAACTTTTTTTGCTTCAAGTGCCACTGAGCAACTTTCATAGCAACGAATGGGGCGCCACCTCCATCGCTGTATCCACTTCTCTTTATACATCCACGGTGTACCACCAAAGTTTATAGCTTGCTTTCTTTATGGGAGCCGGTCATATTTGGAAGTGAGGAGCTCGGCCTTTGTCTCTGTTTGGAGCTGGAAGAGAACCTATAGAATGAGCTACCAAGCAAGAATAAACAATGGCTCATTAAAATGTGTCTCTGTGCATGCGAAGTGATATCAGAATACCATGATGAAATGTAAACGGATGAATCATCAGTTATTCCCTGCGGGAGCTAGAGGACGACGTGTGAGGATATCCCAAGGATGATCTATTAAAATCACTTGTGCACGGATGGAGTGCAACTAAAATACTTCATCTTTGGTAAAAACAAACCAACATTCTGCCAACGTGAGATCATTTCACTTGATTGCGGTCCAAGTCAAAGCCACGTCAACATTTTTCTCGAATGAGGCGATTTCTGTTCTAGGAACTTGTTAAGTCATCTGCTTTATTTTCGGATACTTTTACTTGTTTCTGGATAATCCCTGCACCTAAAAGCACCCGTGGACCAAGTGACGACAGCTCACGCAACACGCAGATTTCAACACCAAAAAAAAACCAGTGACTTCAGTTTAAGTACATGTGTGTGTGCTTGACGTACTGTTGAGGCCTTGCTTGTTGACTATGTTGCTGCTGGCCAGGGCTTCATAGTACTGCTGGTTACTCATCAGGGTGTGCATACCCAGGATGGCTGGAAGAGAAGCAAGAAGACCGGATGAGGGAATGGACAGAGGGTCAGAGAAAGAAACAGCCGTACATTTGACCACCATGCTAACACAGACAAGCGCATCGGCACTTGCAGCATCACAAGCAAGTCACTGTCACTTCCAACGATCAAGCACTTGTATGTTGTTTCTTGTTGCTTCCACGGACTGGCTTTGGTTTCTTGAGTTCCTGCCCACTGACAGCAGTGAACATGAAAGATGCTTTTTTGAGAGAGCAGCTACTCCGCTAGCATAAAATAAACGATTTAGAGAGAATGATCACCTGGTCTGTTTGTCAGAGAGAGAGCGAGAGAACAGAAAGACATAAACATTGAGGGAACACAAGCTGCTCTTTGTAATAGCGGGGCACGGTGCCTTTAGCAACTCCGGCAACTCGTTGTGCTCTGAAAGTATGTCTGCAGCAGAACTGTTTAATACTACATTTCTGTCATGGTAATGCAGGTAGTAGAGACTTGGGCGGTGGGTGAAACTTCATGTGCTCACATATTGCAATATATCCCTTTTACAGAGAGATTTAATGTCGTACTAATGACGGCCTTTCACTAATATGTTCATAATGTGTACATGCAGCAAAGTGTTGCCATGCATTACACTGAATGGATGGCAATCCCCGTGTAATGCATGTACAGCGCAGACATCTGACTCTCACTGAGTTACGCTGCGTTGGGTTTCACTAAATGTCCACTTAACACACGCAGACAACATGGACACAAACAGCATGGGCCAGAACCGTTCCGTGCAAACACATGTGCAGTCTACAGATACCCCGGATGGCGTTCAGCTAGCGAACAGAGATATCCAGCAGGGATGGAGGAGACGAAGAAAGTGATGGAGGGATGAAGGGGAAGGGTGGAGGGGAGATGGAAGGAGCGCTAGAGGAAAAGGACAAGGATTGGAAGGAAAAGTAAAGGAATTAGGGGAAGGTGAGGCCACTAATTAGTGTGAGAAGATGAAGGATAATCAGTTAGTCCTTGTTAGTTTTTTAATTTAATGTAACTGTAAAAAATATATATATACAATAAACGTGGGAAAAAAATATGTTACAATGCATTTTTTTCTGAAAATCTGCAACAAAAAAAAATGGCCTTATTTTTCTCTTGCCTCTCTACAAATGGAAGTATGCTCTAAACTGCCTTCACCACCAGGACTCTGTTCACTGGAAACTGTGGTAAAACATAATCTCCTAGAAAAAGACTTTTTGATGAAGAAACACAAAAAGTTGTGTATACTTTGTGCATTTAGTACATGTGAGTGTGGATTATTACCTGCGATATCACAGAGCTCAGCATCAGAAGCACTAGCCAGGGCTTCTTCCAGCTCCGGCTCCAGAGTCACGTTCTCCATGATGGGGTCCACGATCTTCTTTGGCACCCAGGCTTTCCCTACACAACGAGTGGACGGATACGATACAAAGACACATCAACATGTTGTAAGACGTCCCAACTAATGTTGATCGAGGCTAAGCACAGTCCTGAGGAGGACTTCTCAGGAATTCTGATTTATGTAGGAAACCCATGTTAAAACAAACAATATTAAACCATTTTTAAATTTACAGTCCAAGCCAGCATGAAAAGAGCTTTCAGAAAAAGAGTTCACCAGGTGTGAGGTGTGATTCAAAAACAGAATTGGACACTCGTCATTCAGATATGGCATGAACAACAATCTTTCCTCATTAAGTATGAATGACAGAAACAATGAAGACCATTAACTAGAAACTGTAAATACAGAAGTAAGTGCTTCAAATTGAAATATCAAACTAAGGTGAAGTCTCTGATGAGCTCTCTTATGGAACAGCTGAGTGTCTGAAGGGAGCATCCCTTCCTCATGTCACACCTGGTCTGACTGACTGTCGACACCCGGTCATGTGTGTCTTTATGTCTGCTGTGCCTGTCTGTGTGTGTGTGGTCAGCTACTCCAGTTTCAGCCCAACGGCTGCCGGCCCACTCTGCTTACATGCTCTGAATCACAGCTGACTGGGTGTTTCAACTACAGGTCATAAGACTTGCTCGACGGCACCTCGACTGTGGTTGTCACAAGAGGAGACATTGTTCCTTATTCAGTTCAACCCAGCAGTAGTTTTACAGCTGGTCTGAGTGCACTAAAGCAGCAGCAGCAGAGAAGGACATGACGACAGTGACAGCACGGAGACCTTCTAGAGTTTCACACAGACACGCCTGGAATCTGGGCTGACACACCTCACATGGCCTGGTGGCCATGGTCTAAACAGCCTTTAGGAAATCTCCCCCTCAGCTCACATATGTGGATTACTCCGTTGTGCCTTATATTTAGGGAAAGCAAACAGAGTTGACCTCCACTGTCATCTCTTCACTTGTTAACAAACAGTGAATGAGCCAGAAAAAAACACCTTTTCATCTAAGTAGGTGAACTACGAGGAAACAAGACTGTACCTCTCTTCTCCCCTGTGAAGGGCACGATGTCTTCTTTGTCAGGATGCTCTACGGCCTGTTTCTCCAGATGAGCCAGCAGGTTGTCTCGCTGAAACGATCCAGTCGGAGCTTTTTTGGTCTGGTCCTTCTGCCGCATCCCAGCTGGCAGCAACGCATTCTAGGCAAGGATGACAATTAACATAATTTAAAACGACTGGAACTGGACATCTGAATAAGTCTCACTTCCTTTTTCCAATTATAGAAGTTAAGTCCTCCCTATTAACACCAGAGCAAATGACTCAGTCTTTTATTCTGAAAAATTGAGCGTTAAAGTAATAATCTTGAAGATTTTATTCAACTCAATGTCTGTTGGGTTATGTATTTACGAATGAGTTGACACAATGGTGATTGAGTTAATGGCCCACTGACAAAAGCCCTTTCATTTGCAGTGTTATGACGCTGGTGTGTGGCGACATTTACGGAAAATCCCAAGCAGAGAGGCAGGGAAGGGAGATCCCAAGTCACACCTGCAATTACCATGTATTGCCAGAGGTGCCGCCAAAGATACATTTAAAAGAAACCTGTTTATAAAAAAAAAAAAAAAAAAAAAAAAAGATATTCTTTAACAAAACTCCCAGATTATGTATTATTTTCATTATGTTCTTCAATTTTGAGGATTTTCTATGAGGGAGAGTACAACAGCAATTTGTTATACGTGTTATAGTATTAAAGTAAATAGGAGATAGATGGTGGTACGGTATCTTACTTTAGTTAATTTAACTCCCAGATGAGTCCACGTTCTTATATCACAACTCCAGCCCAACACAGAACCAAGACATTTCCCAGAGCTTTGTTGCTCACCACGTTATTTTCAACCTAAAGCAACATTCAAAACCAAGCTCTTACATGTGCTACTTATAGCTCCATATCTTATCTGTCCTCTCAGCACTCACAGGGTTCTCTCTCCTCATCACTCTCTGCTTCTCATGCATAATCCTCCACCGGCAAAAAATATACCAAAACGAACCCAACAACGTCCGCTGTCAGACCCAATGTAAATGACTATTTGGTTTGAAATAAGCTCTCTGGAAGTAAAAGAATAATCTCAGCTTCTGTCTTTGTACCGTCAACGTTCACGTGGTTTACAGTAGTATTTATAGTAAGGCCAGGAGTATATCACACCGTCACTACCAAGCTTTTTATGTCACACGTTATATCAGCTGTAGATAACAGGCAGAGTGGCAGCATTTTATTTTTACCAGCATGTGCCTCTCTGTCTCTGCCTTGAGTTGAGAGTAAAGTTGCGGAGCTGAAAAGGTGTTAAAATGTTCAGTAAAAATAGGAATTAGAGCAGCTTTAAGTTATAAAGATGAGTTTTAAAGAAAAGTTCCCTTTAAGTTGAACGTTCCATGATCTGATTACTACCAGTAATCAGGGTACATGAGATTATCCTATTCCAGATTTTAAAAGCATGGACCTTAAATCCAAATAAGTCTCAAAACTCAGGTTTCAAGTTACACCCGTGAGGATGTGATGTCATCAAAGAGTATGAACCAGTCCACGAGACTGTGAGCCAGTACACAAAAAACACAAAATGTTCTCTGGATGACTGACAATAAATATATCTCTCCACAATAACAGTACTTTTTTTCGGTCCAACGTAATGAGGCTTCCCCCCTCTATGACTTACAGGAACTGAAGTGGGAAGCCTTACTGGCAAAGATGCAGCGTGTGTCAAAGCACACACAAGGCACTTTACTGTTGTGAAACGGGTAACCCTCATAAACAGGCACAAACAAGGTAAGCACGCACGCACGGCCTCCTCTGTTTACGTCAGAGAGTCGCTCCGGTCACTCACTGCTGGCATCAGTCTCACCAACACACACACTCACACACATATACACACACACGCACACACAAAGTGCTGCACATTATACCCTTCCAGTCATCCTCTTGGCATGGAGGGGGAGTCCAGCCTCTTCGTAAGCAGTTAGACCTTCGTCAGAAAGCCACTGCAGCTGCTGTCACCAACTCGACCCGTGATACATCACCATCATACAAGCTGGTGGATGCATCCAATGCAGAGATAAACACATCATAAAAAAAAAACTACCTACTGTACCATGATGATGAACAACATGATACAAGACATAGACGGCACTTAATGCTCAGAGAGAAATACTGGAAATGATGGGGAAGAAGGCACTTAGCAGTAGCAAAGATAGTAAATACAAGGTCAAATGAAAAAGTACGAAAACTATTTTGAATTAAAATGAATGAGCAAGGACTCATGTTTTTCCTTGAAATGAATGAAATAGATTATGCACTGTAAAAATCCTTACCCGTTTATATTCTATTATGGTTCACTGGATGGAAACCAGACTTATTGATGCAGTTAATTATATGTAATGTAATGTAACATTTCTAGATTATATTATTGTGTGTGTGTATTATAGATTATACACATACTGGAAAACTGTAATGTGTAAACCAAAAGCTGGATACATATATTTAACACACCATCTGTAGTTTGATTACAGTTAATAGCAGTCACATTGTGCAGTATCAGCCTGTTAATAGGACTTTGGATTGGCTGGTTTTGTCTAAAAGGCATTCAACACTATTTAAATGACTCTACATGTTAAAGAGCATTAAATGTTTTGCACAGTTTGACTGGCTTAAAAAAAACAGAAATGAACAGCAAATTCAGATGAAAACACAGGGACATGTAGTTGCAGCAGCATATTACACCAGGGGCCTCTGTTAAGCCTGTTTGACCCCATAACTCTCCACTGACACCCACACACAGACAGAAACTCCTCCTTATGGACTTCATGTTGTAAACTTACATCAGGGTCCAGCTCCTCTAATTCATCCTCTAATCGCTGCAGCTCGTCCTCCGACAGTTTCTTCAGCAGCTCGTCCTCGTCTATGTCCCTGTACTTCTCCATCTCCTTCCTCAGCACCGACATGGTGGACAGCACGCCTGCAAACGTGGATAATGCCATTTCAGCATGAGGAAAAATCCATTCCCATGCTTACATTTGTTGTACCTCACATTTGCTCGAGGTGAAACGTTTAGCAATTAAACCAAACTGATACTTCAAACGTGGTCATCTCTCTGTCTTGTGCAATTTCTGCAAGGTTGAGAACACACACAGTACAAACACACAAAAGGGATGTGGGAGTGGTTCCCCTCACCTCAATCACCCCTCCAAACGAGAAAGAGGAAATGTAGGAGCCTGGGAGATCCTGGGAGTTTGTGGGGAGAAAGGAAAATCTTTATCCATGGATGGAAATAACAGAGAAATAATATAGTAGCTGCAGAACCAGACCGAAATAAAGCCGATTGTGTTGGTCAATTGAAAAAAAAAATCATCTGCTGGTGTCACTTGATGTTGTGGTTAAAAAATGTGAGCACACTCACCTCAATGGCCCTCAGCTCAGGGGTGAAATCACAGCGAAGGCAGCCCAGTGCCTGTAGCACTCCTGAGAAAGTGAGAGACCTGGAGGAGGACGGATTATTAGCCCACATAAGTAGAAAGCAATAGATACACAAAGTCATCTATGGAGGAAGATATTATGCATCATATGCCATTGCTTGCTATCCCTTTTCCTGTCTTCATTTCTTCCCAAAGTAACTGTTTTTTTATTATTTACACCACGTCGCACAAACAGTTCTGCAGGTTTTAGTAGCTCCTCATTGAACCACCATGTCTGACATACTTGTGTAAGAACGTAACCTTCACAGGCCATCTGATGCTATTTTCACTGCAGATGCACTCAAGATTGATTTTTTTTTTTTCCTCATTTCACATTCCTTTCACTATTCAAATTGCACGCAGAGGCGAGCTAGCAGAGGATTCAATTGGAGCTCTAAGTTTCCTGATAAGGTAACTTGTGTCATTTTAACCTCAACAGCTTCGCTAGCTGGATTTCTTCCAGGGCAGCAGATATAGCAATAGTTTACATTTTGATTTCATGCATTGGCTTTCTTTGCCGAGAGTTAGATGAGAACATTGATACCACGGGTTATCGTAACTTAGCATAAAGACTGGAGACAGCTGAATTGTCTCCTTCCAAATTTATATGCTGGAGCGTTTTGTTGGCTGGGAGCAGTAACTTTCCTGGAAACAAAACCCGGAACTTAAGCCCCCATAAAACACAATGCACAACTTTACACAACACGATGCTCATTCGGAGCCAGGCTAGCTCCTTCCACCTGTCTCCAGTCTTTGTGCTGAGCTAAGCTAACTGCTTTGAAATATGAGAGTATGATTCTGTGCGAGATGTAACATTTAGGGGATTGGTTGACAAATGACTATATGATGTCATTTATGGTCAATTCTGTAAATATCAATGTTGTGTAAGTGTGTTAGGGTGAGTTTTTTTTCTTTTTCTCAGAAATCTTTGCAGGGTTGAAAAAATAAGGGGAATAAAAATATAGATGAGACAAGGTTCTATTGGTTTAGATGCCATGACGACGTCATATGATATTATAAAAAGAGTTGGTTCTCTGACATTTGCCTCATCTAGTACTCATTTTGACAAGGGAAACCTACAAGGCTGGTCCGACTGTGTGTTGGCAAAATACTGTCATTCATCCTGGTTCAGCAACAGGCGGCTTGTATTAGATTCTAACAGCAGGCAGGCCTTTAATTAGCAAGTTTTCACCTGTTCACATGATGTTGGCTATCTAAACTCCCAGAATGATCTCCTACTGAAACACAGTGCCGTTAACTGTCACAAAGCCCTCTCTGCAGGTGAACATCAAGCCCACATCAACCTGTCTTCTCCAGAAAAGAAGTGTTTTTCCTGTGCTTTTCTTCTTCTTCGCTGACAGTCTCACTCTCTACATTTGAGTTTGGGCTGTGGGAGCAGATGACCGATGGCTGATGAAATGCAGGACATTTGTGGGTCACAGCACCAGGCGTTTGGTATATGTCTGTGGGTCAGGGGTTTGAAAAGGATGAGATAGGTTCTCAAAGAAGGCAGAACAATGAGGTGTAGCTTTTAAAAAAACAACCGAAGTGCAGACAATTTTGCATTCAAGGAGTGCAGACATGTCTTTTTGATCTTAAGTATGCCAGTAAGTGTGTTTTGGCTAAACCTCCTAACAGGTGGAGTCAAGGGTGCAGTTTTTTTTTTTTTTTTTTTTCTTTCTCTGAGCTCCACGACCAGACAAGTTTCCAAAAGCAAAGAAGAAGAACTGGGCTTAATTCCAAATAACACTGCAAGTCTGCTGGAAGAGGACAACCTGCTCTGATGATATCAAACAGACCCGGGGCCTGTTTTTATAACGTTTCTACCCCGCTTCATTGGAGGACATCGCCCGGCAGAAAAGACAGACAATTAAAAGTGACCAAAGCCAGAATGTACACTGTAAAGTCATGAACGCTTGACTTGACCCTTGACCCCTAAACAAGTCCTGTCCAGTCCTGGAGCCGCTAAGAATAGCAGCCCTGATACAGGACCATTAATCATGTCAAATGTGTGTAAAACCTTTAAAAGTGACGTTAAATGCCAACTGCTCTTTCGTGAGCACAGCCTTCGTCACAATAAAAAGTCCACAGTGGAAATATCCGTTTTACACCAGGTTTAAACACCTCAGCTACTCCTATAACAGAGGCGTGCTGGGTTCACCGCCTTTTCTTTGTGTTTGATTTTTTAACATAAACGCCTCTCCAAGTTTTTAAGCTGTGAAATACTCATAAATCTCTTTAAAAACTCACACATGCTCTCTGAGAGGCCAAAAACTCTCACAGCCAATAAATCAGCACATAAAACACAGCTGAGAGCGCGGCGGTGGAGTTTTCGTAGCAACTTCCTGCCTAACGTCTTCCAACAGGATTTCTACAAACTTTAATAAAAGTAGTCTAGATTCAGATATGAATAAAAACATACATCTGACATAACTTTATCCAGGTTTGTGTGGAATTAACCACAATATTCCTAAAAGGATAAATCATGTATCTAAAGACCCCTAAATGCTTTATACCATTTATGTGCCACACTTTAAGAATTAATGCTTTATTGTGACATTTTTCTTGGTGTCTTTCTAAACTGCTTTGCTTCTCAGCTGTTTTCTGCTTTCTCAGCAGAAAACAGCTGAGAAGCAACTGGTCAGCTCTCCTCTGCATGTGGCCGAGAGGAGCTACAGGACGGTCATCGTCGGCTGCGACTAACTTAATGTGGTTCGCACTGATACAATGCATGGATGCTTACCAAAATAGATTAGCTAGAGATGGCTTCTTTTTAATGTCATGTCAGTGTTTATTCTACCTGATACACAAAGTTGAGTGAAATCATCAAATTTCAGTACTGGAAAAACGAAAGCTGCTCGGGGGGGTAGCTGCTGGTGTCGTTGGTCTCCATTTTGGGCACCAGCATGGAGTCGTATATCAAGATGTGTACAAGGGGCCGAGCAGCTCTGTGCCTTGGACCCGAGGTCTTATGTGTGCATTCTGCAGAGGTCAAGAAGTCAAGCGGGGTCACCTCACTGATCAGTGTTGCTTCAAGCAAACTACCGCTATGATGCTTTTCTATTCCAAGAGAACACACGTATGAATGCATGTTCACAAAGGTGAAACACTGCAACAGTGAGCTCGTCACCAAAGAGTGGGAAGCAGCTCCTGTAGAGGTGACCGGAGGTGCTTCGACAACCCAGCATGCACGGCTGCACTCAACACAACGAAAAGGAAAACCAGAACAAGTGACAAAAGGTGAAGGCTCTGCAGTGATGTAGGTCAGAGAAACAACCTTCTTTTGTTGCCTTTTGTTAAATATATTTTATCTCCTCTGTACAAAAAGATTATGATTGTAATCTTTTTGAGAGAGGTACATGGAGAACTAGAACACATCTGCAAACTGGATGAAGACAGGTTCATAAAAGTTCATACATGGCCCTCCAGTAGCTGCCATCTAGTACAAAGACCACATCACAACCCCCATCTGTGCAGGACCTGCAGAGTACCATTACTGGAGAGAAAACTCCAGAAGTTCAAAATAAATACTAATACATCGAAACTGTTTGGTGTCCCGTACATTACTCTAATCCTGCTATGTGATCGCCACTTCTTTGCCTGCGTTACAGTCCGCTGTATAACTTTTTGCATTTATTTCCGTACCTCCTCCGGCGCTATTTATAGCCGGACAGTCCCGCTGGGTGACAGCAACGAATACTTTGACCAGATATGGTTTCCTTCAGAGCCGCCTGGAGTCGCGTTGCGAGGTCCGCTGGGCTGCAGTCGCACAATCCGGGGATGCGCAAAAAACTCCAATTAGACCAAACCGTCCATGACCCGCAGATAATCCCGAATTCAGCAGATTTCACAGCGCGCTCGCCACGTTTCCTCCCCCGTCCCTGCTCGTCTCTCGGGCGGATTTGCGGAGGCTGAATCTCATCTCCCGCAAAGGGCAAAGTAAACTTGTGGGGAGGGAGCCTCCTCCTCCGCCTCCTCCCCCCTCCCCCCCCCCACCCAACACGGCTGCCCTGTCACTCCAGTGATGTCACGGACAGGAACTGCGTCCATTAACGGACACTTTGATTCACTCCATCATTCGGTAGGCTGAATTAAAACGGGACATGCGTACAAGAATACTTCTGCGTGTGGATTTGCTTGCTTGTTATGGTAGCATGTTCAATACAGTGGAGTTAGTTAATGCAGAGAATACTTCATAAATGCACATTTCCTTCTACAACCTCACGAGTAAAAGTAGAGAAAGTGGAGAGTTAATGCTCATTAGATCAGAAGTGCTACTCTCTCACACCTGTCCCATTAGTATGACGTTGCAGCCAGTTATCTTGGCTTAGCACAAAGACTCAAACAGCTGAGGCTCCAGGAAGTTCAATAAATAGTCCATCACATCCCAACCCCGGAGTAAAATGGCAAATTCTGTACCCTTCAGGTTTGTTTGTTAACTTAAATTATCTATAAACGGTATAGTTACTGCTGGAAAGATATGGGTGGTAACACTATTTTACATATTTATACACATCTCTATCTACATACATTATATCATACAATTGTAAACAGTGATGCATTGATACGAATGCAGCATTTTACGGTTGTAACTGGTCAACCACTTTTCGTCCAGTGGTTCCCAGCCAAGGGGGCGGGCTCCCTCAAACGGTCACTAGATAATTCTGGGGGGTCCTGAGATGATTTAAGTTCTGTCACACAAACGTTAGTATTATTTTTGGACCTCTCTCTCAAACATTGGGTTTTGTTTCTAATGAGAGGCGTAGGAGTCTCTTTGGTCAAACTGCTAACCACTCAGAAATCTGAAACGTGATAAGCGGCCTACTTCTATGTCGGGGGTCATAAGCCAAAATTATATTTATTAGCTTATAGAGTTATTTCAGTCAAAGTACACCCTGCTTTGGCCACATGTTTTAATTGAACAAAACCTTCGAACATCCTTTCATGTTGGAACACTCAATATATTACAACTTTCAGCCAAGGAATATAACTAAACAAACATGCCCATCAGTGAGGTTTTCACAATTTAGATGTAGTTTTCACACATAACGTATAACGGTTAATGCAGTTAAGTAATTTAAGATGGATTTAAGTAAAAACATACTCACACACAAAACGAACTGTTAAATGAGCCACACAATTGCATGAATAAGGCACAGCAAACAAAACACGTATTCAATTGTGGACTAGAGAAAAAAATATCAAAACAAGCATCACACAGGCTCTAAACGTGCAGGAACAAAATCGTTTTGATGACGTTGGGGTGGCCTCGCAAGGAAGACTGGCAAGTGTCGAATGTTTCTCATTTAATTTGAGTCCATAATCACACAACAGTGCTTTTGAGACACGTCACGGTTTTCCAGTTTTTAGATTCTGAAAAAATCAACTCAACAAAACATCCTGTCTGTAGTTGACGTGACAAATTAAAAAGGGGTTCCAAAAGTTCAGCGAGCACCCTCACCTTTTTGAGAAAATGAAAAGAACTGTTCTTAGACTCACAGCTCGTTGGTCAATGTACCAACATGAATGTGAAGACATCCTACGCTGTCGAAGACAGCTCATTGCCGATGTCAGCCATGATGGTGTGAATCCAAATGTCTTCGTCCTCCAATGCAGTGTCCACCAGGTAAACTGTCAACCTGCATTCCCACAGCTCACGTTTAACCGCCAACACTCTCTCCACCTGGGCGACCAGCGATCGACCCTCCACGTGGTTCCTGAAACACATGGAGGCCTCCTCTGACCCCTGGTGCTGTGCCATACCTGTAGAACAAAGCAGGTATTTGTAATCAGAATGGCAACCCAAGATGCTCAAACTTGCATTATCAAGGTGGAAATGTCTTAATCATAGTCAAACAGCTTTTTAACGCCAGATGAAAAAAATTGTTACTGTTGTAACATTCTGGGAATATCTTATAGGGAATTTACAAGATAAATCATTTACCAGAAATAATAATATGAATAGATTATCTAAAACAACCTACATGGTAGCATCTAGTTTGTAAAAACTAGTAGGTGTATAGTTACATATGGCATACTTTGCTTTAGGCCATTTGCTAGTAAACTGAAATATCAAAAAATGAAATATCTTCATTCCAACAATTTAATCATAACTCACCAGAGAGTATGTCGGGTAGTAATTTTACAGAATAACATACTTTAAATGGACCTAGTATTAGGTTTTAATGTGTGCTTTCCCTCCAAACAATTTCACCATTAGAAAAACTATTTTTATATTGAAATTGTAAAGAATTTCCAAAATTACCAACCTCCACTCAGAAGCTTCTGGAATTTCTGGATTTCTGGGAATTTTAACAACCCATTGCAAACTTAGTTGCACTCCAAATCAACTTTATATCAATGTTTAATTTTAACCAGCTTGGAACAAATATGGAACCAACACAGAAGGATTCAGCGATTGCTGAACAAGGACATCAGAAATTCAATTACACAATCATTAAGAGGGGAGGAAAAAGGCGGGTGCAACCAACATTTTAATCTCAGCAGCAACTCCTTACACAACCCTTAACATATAAAATAACATGCTTTAAATGCATAGTGAGCAGTAAAGCCACTGAAATAATCATGATTCAACTCACCTGCGAGTTGTGCAGTGATAGCCTGGAAGGGCAGCTGTCTGAATTCCTCTATCAGAGGCCTGAAGAAAGATCTGCGGACCAGCTGATGTTTACCGTAGTCCAACTCGAAGACAGAAACCAACCCGTTGGCCAGGATCCCCTTCACCTGCACGCGGTGCCAACTAGGTAGGGACATGCATCAGTTACGCGTCAACCAGATAATATCAACCTCTGGTTTTCTTCCTCACGGGTCACAAAATAGACAGCTAATCTACCATTTATGTTAATATGCATTTGGAACAAAGGAACACAACAGGACTGACAAGTCATGCACAGGCCACCTACTTTTTGTCTATTTTGGCAGCGTAGATCTCTCTTTTCTGGATGTCTGGAGCCGAGTCGGTCTGCCATGATTGGTTATAATAGAGGATCATTTCTTCCGTTAACACCACAAGTTTATGCAGGTCCTGCCATGGCTGCAGCACAAAGTAACCAGGGTGGAAGGCCACTGGCACAAAAACATCCATATGATGACCAGGCTGAAAGAGGAGAATCAAGTGTATATTACCACAAGCTTTGTTGACATTCTGAGGTTAGTTCCCCCCAAGTCTGGTGACAGTGTATACGCTGGAGGTTAATATTGTGACCTGCTAACAAAAATTTGCTTTGGATTTGATCCACAGGACATGAAGAAATCTTTTTCTTGAATAGAAATCTACAAACAAACAAATGATGAATCCTACGATGATCTACTTCCCTCACATGACAAGTGAGCTCCTACAGAAAAAGTTTGTCCATCTCCACCCACCTGGAGGAACTCCAGTGGAGGAGGCATTGGAAGTGGCTTGGTTGAAGTATCTGGAGAAGATGAGTCGTCAGCTCTCTGAAGAAATTGGGCTGAGGCCATGGCGATGGGGTTTGGGACGGAGAGACCTAGAGATTTGGAAAACATTGGTACGTGAAAAACACCTTCAATTTAAAGCTGACTAAACACGTTTACGTCAGTCACTGTGCTTAAATACAAAACGCAAAACAACAAAACATTTCTTACTGTACAAATACCACGACTTCACATAATACAACAGACCGGAGCACACAAAAAAAGCATACGAAGTTTGACACACATATGAATGCTGACTGACTGTTAGTGGGAATCATCCAAGAGCCAGAATGGACTTTGTGTTTTATGTCTTTTCTTGTGAAGTATTACCTGTATCCACACTGCCGTTATTGCTAGTGATTGTGTTGTGTTTCTTTGTTGTGAGTTTCTGCCATAGCTCTGACTGGTTCAGCTGATGGTTGATGCTCTTATCCAGCTCCTGACTGTTGGTGCCAATGAAGAGGTACATATAGACCAGCCAGTCCTCTTTGTGCTGGTCCAATTTCAAGATCTGAGATGAGGGAAAAAAGAGAAAAACAAAAATATTGTGGTGTCCGTGTTCATTTTGCAATTTTTTTTAATAAGGTCTTATTTGTAACCTTGATTTGTAGTGTTCATATTTAAAATATCAATATAACTTTTGTTAAACCTAGCACTGTTGCTGTGCTTCAAACAGGCAATTATGGCATTATGGCAATGTGGCATTTAAACCCTGTTCAAATGGGGTAACTCTGGGCAACCAACAATCGCTCTACAGTCAAAGTGGTCCTGTGACCATTGCTGTTGACCCTCTACACCTTGGACTTCACCCCTAACTCCAAGTCATGGACTCTTCTGATGAGTGGACTGAGCTCTAAAACTCTTCTACCTCATGTTAAGAGATTGCAAGCAGAGACATGAGCTGCCTAAGTGGCTACAGCCTCCATTTCAGGAGTATCATTCAAACTCAACTTCTTACAACTGACTTACAGGTCATAGTGGGTCATTAAGTGCAATATCATAGAGATAATGATGAAGATTCTCCATTACCCATGTACTCAGATCTGGTATTGTACATATATTTCTACAGTAAATGCAACCCAACATACAGTTATAGTTAATTTATTTATGAATTACATTAATTTTTTTTTTTTTTTATTATTCTTAATTTCACTTGGGATATAGTTCCTGAAAGCAGCTGTGCAAGTGTACCTAATAACTCAGTGTTGTTTCCTTCCGTATGTTTTTAGCACAACAGCAATCATTGTGTGAAATACAGGACAAATATAAGTCAAGCTTAACTATGATATGTGTTAAATGTTATGTTACACTATGTCACCTTCATTTTACAGTGTTCGGTGCCAAGGATAGCCTCCTTCATCCACAGAACAGCCTCTGGGCTCCAGTCTCCCTCCGGAACTGTGACGTCAGTCAGGCGACATTTGGTAGCCTGAATAGACCCACACACAAATAAAAACAAAACCTTAAAATTGCCCTTACATGTACTACAACATTTACATTTACATTTAGGTCATTTAGCAGACGCTTTTGTCCAAAGCGACTTACAATAAGTACATTTGTCAAAAGAAGGAAACAAAGAAACCACGACGTATCATTGCCGATAAAGTAAGAGCTAAAAATAGAACAAGTGTTAGGTCCTCATCTGAGTAAGGTAGTACTTCAAGAGCAACAGTGCTAAGATCAGAGTGCTATAGGTAAGTTTTTTTTTTTTTTTTTTTGGGGGGGTCGAGGGAGGGTCTAGTGGGTCATGCTATGTAGAGTCAAGGTGAAGTCTGAACAGGTGAGTCTTGAGCCTTTTTCGGAAGATGGCAAATGACTCTGCTGTCCTGACATTGGTCGGGAGTTCGTTCCACCACTGAGGCGCCAGAACAGAGAAGAGTCTGGACAAACAACTTCAAAAATCTGCCTTCGTCTGCGCTTCATACAGCATCCCCTGAAGCCAAGCCATGTCATTTTATCACTGAGACACAGACACACACACACACCAGTGGCGGGATGGTGCTGAAGATCTTGAGGAAAAGAGGGGGGATCTCACGGAGATCAGTGACCTCTACCGTTGCTGAGTCACCCAAGTCAATGAAGTGGACCTCAATCACTCTGTTGCCATAGATATTGGTGATCTGAAAACAAGAGCAACAACACATAAGTGGATGCCAAATAAATATGACCTCAAACCGTCAATGCATTATCCCAATACTTTCAATTTCCACAATAATTTGAAGCTTTTCAAGATGACAATTTTGAATGATTCCGTTCTCACCTCTACTCTGGACCACAATCCTTTGTAACGGGCGAGGCAGAACTTGCCAGTGAAGGGTCTGGACACCAGGTACTCGGACGTCATCTGGTAGGAATAATTACAAAGAACAATTTTAATCTTCGCAGTTGTGTATGAAATCAAACATGGGGAACATTGAATTTGTGAAAAGGCATAAACCCAAAACAACACTGTATCAACACCAGTAATTAACAAGATTTACCTAAAATGAAATGTATTTGGGAACCATTGACTGTTTCTAAGTCGAATTTTGAAGCCTATTCTGTATCACATCAAAAATCAATCAAGTAATGACTCTTGCTTTGTGTGCAAGGAATCTGAGAAATGGGTTCAATTTCTATGAAGCCACACCAGCCAGGGATGTCAGATTTCATACAACTGATCAGCTATCAAAAGGCACAATGCAGACCGGAGTGTGGCATCAGTCGAAACCTTTTGTGCATGTTGTAAAGTTGTGTAGCAACAATGCTGTGTTTGTGATGCAGTGTGGGTTTACTCGTGGCATAAATATTTGGATAAAGTAATCCCTCCTCATTATCACAGCGCGAATGGCTGGAGAACCTGCCTGTCTCCGTAAGCACTAGCACAGCTCCAAGAAAAACAAAGTGTAGATGCCATCTTAGGCCTGTTTTTTATATTGTTTGAAAGAGCCGAATAATTCTGTGAACTTTCTGTGCTTGTGGTAATTTAAACCATATTTAATCAAATGTATGCACAATCCTGAGATGAAGCAGCTCACTATGCATCAACAGTCCCCTGAACAGCCCGAGACTACAATATGCTATCACTGTACAACATGAAATGCTCTACCACACTATTAAGTGCAAAGGTAAATGGAGGTCTTGTTAACCTGTGAAATGAAGAAACTTTCGATATCTTCCAGTAACCTGTTGAGCCCCGCGGTTCCTCTGGAGGGAAATTGGCAGTAGATGCTGCCATCTGGACACACATTTGTAACACACACATGCTTATAGGTGGTGTTTACCTGTAAGCAACAAAAAGATTCATGTTAGATACAAAGGGAGGCTTGATGAACCTCAGGACCTCACAATCATAACTGAGTTCACATAACACAAAGACCAATATGATAATGGTATGACAGCACCACTCACTGGTAGAGCGGAGCTGTGTTAACCCATTTGTACCGGATGCTGCGCGGCCCAGAATTGCCCCTCCCACTGGTTGGTGCATGGCGCAGCACTGCCAATTCGTGGCCATCCCCATGACGCATGCAGCATGTGGTGCACTGTCATTGGTTCAAGTGCACATGTGGTGGGTCTTGTTGATATTTTGGAACCACGTGACCAATGGGGTGTCGTGTGGTCCGTCGACAATGACGTCAATCAATCAGGCATACATTTGCGTGTAAACAAGCGCATGTGTATGCCTGATTGACTGGCGTTGTCGTCAACGAATCGCACGACATTTTGTTGGTCGCGTGGTTTTGTAGTATCAACGGGACCCACCACATGTGCACTTGAACCAATGACCAGTGCACCACATGCTGCATGCGTCATGGGGATGCCGACGAGTCAGCAGTGCTGCGCCACGCAGCAGCCGGCGGGAGGGGCAATGCTGCGCTGCATCTGGTATAAATGGGTTAAGAAAAAAATATATGTTTAACTGCCCCTTTGCTGCCATGTTATTGGATTTGTACATGGATGTTTGTTAAGTACATGTGCAAACTGCTATTCTGAAAGAGGGCTCGCCTTGACCTTGTGCATCACACTATACTTTTAGTGAGCACCAGCATCCTTACAGTCAGAGGGATTTTCATGGTCATGTCCTGAAGAGCCTTCAGGCAGGTGGAGTTGATGTTGAGGTCATCCTCCTTTGAAGTGTCGTACAGCACTGCAACAGGTGTCTCATTCTGTTGACAGGGTTCCAATGTCTCCATCAGCAGGATCTTTCCAACTGCCAACTTTTCCAAAGAAGACAGCACCAGTGGATTGCAGCTGAATGCCTCTAGACCTGGGAGAGAGGAGAAGGAAGAGGAATGAGGATGACTAAGATGAGGAGCCATCGGCCAATATAAATGTTTTGTCCATTCCATTTTGACATCTTTTCCATGCAATCATCTACATCACTAGCACAAAAGCAAACCCTTAAGTAATTTCATTATACACCTTGTACCTGCAAGTTTAACACTGATCGCCTGGAAGGGTAGAAAGAGGAAGTCCTGGTGCAGCTCCAGCAGATTAGTTCCACTGGTTTCCACAGAGAAGCCATAGTCCACATAGTAAACCTGGCAAACAGACAAAAGCTCTTTTGCTGCAGAAGCATTCATCCATCTTGCAGCTACCAAATGCCTTCCTCTGACAAACTGATAATCAATAAATGTGGAAGATGAAGGTCTACATTTGAACAGAGAACGTCACAAAAGCACTAAAAAAAAAAAATCAAACCACTTGACATTTTCCAGTTTTTTTTTAAAGTTTTTTTTGAAGTTTTTTAAAGTAAAAAAGAAAAAAATAGTTAACTAAATTAGTTACCTTGACCTTGTTAGGGCCCATGACATGCATGACTTGAGCTCTTGCCAGCTCGTCGCCATCATCCCCTCTGACTGCCACCAGCTGACCAACAACAGGGTTAGTCAAAGGATGGATGGTGGATCTTTGGCTGTAGAAAGACTGCATTGCACCCTCCATGGCCTCCTGGGCATTTGAGTAGTTATCACCTACATACCTGTACAGAGTCACGCTTTTCTCAATCTGTGCATTGGAAATCTTTAAAACAGTAATCTGGATGTTGCATTGACTAAAGTAAACACAAGTGGTTTCTTATTGTTTTTATGTCAAGATACTGTGATTAAGCTGTTTGAGATACTAAAAGTATTGTGCACATCCTAGTAAGCCCAATAGTCTTGCTAGTTTTGTATAAATACTAAAGTAATGCAAGTTAATATTACCTGGAACAAGTACACCATTTTAAAGTTCAGTGAAAATACCGGCATACTGGACAGAAGCTCAGAACCTGCAACTGGAGACTGCTACATTTTCCATTATATCATGTGTGTGTGCTGCAGTACCTGATGGTTGCAGATGAAATTATTTTTTTACTTTTTTAAACTTAAATTTGTTTATTTTAATTGAAGTAATATTTTTTCCTTTACATTAATTCAACTATTAATTTATTTTTGCAATCATAAAATATGTTGTTTGTTTCTTGTCTCATGTTGAAAATCAATCAAAAATGTTTTAAAAGAAATAAAAATGAATTATGTAAATGTCAGCAAGAACACCGTGTGTCTCACCTTACTGTAACAGCACTGCTGCTCTTGACATCAGTAATCAGGACAGAGGGGTATTGCTCTGATGGACGCACCAGACAGGGAGGCACCACAGGACCCAGGACCTCCAGACCAGAGGGAAGGCCTCTGCCTTGCTGGCTTTCTTGGCTGTCTGTGGCTTCCATGTCTGCTCTGTTATTGTAATACAGGATGGCCTGACCACAGAAAAGTACATCAATAACAAACGTGTTAATAGGTACCGGTATTTCAAGACGAACGGATTAGCAGGAAGGATGTCCCCGAGCTCCCTAAAGAATTAAAAAGCTGGCACAGTAGGAATTAAACCATTCTTACGGTTTGAAACAATGCCCATTTGATCCACACCAATCAATCAATCAGGCAAGAGATTCCAACTTGCAAAGGTTCACTTGTCACTTGGGAGAAATTGTGCTTTAGCCATGAGTATAAGGTAACTTCACTCTACTCCTAAGGACTTACATTGTGTTAATTCTAGTCATCTCATTCACTGACCTTCTTGTTGTTTGGTATGGGGTACACCACAGTGCACATATCCTGCAACAGAGACAAGTTGTCCAGAATATGTTCAGGGAATGGCGTCTTGTATGTGTCCATGAAGAGTTTGGGCAGAGTATTAGTCCACAGACCGTGACTGTTCATGCACAGAAGCTCCTTTGTTCGCTGAAGTACCTCAGCTGACACAACAGCAGGAGATGTTTTGGGGGGAGGACAAGGGACAGAATCAGAGGTAGGGGACAGGATGCCCTTCAAAAGGGGTAAAGTGTCACGGCCAGGTTGGAGAGAGGAAGCCGGTGGAGGAGCTTTGGATGATGCAGGGCAAGTCCCGGTAGGGGATGAAGGTGGAATGGAAGGAGGGAAGGGGTAGTCAGGCGTTGAGGGACATGAAGATATGGGTGCGGTGATCGTTTTTGAATCTGTGGGTGATGTTGGGGGCACGTTGGTGGTGCTACCTCTAGGGACAATGCGAGGCTTAGGAGGCAGTGCAGGGTAGATAAGAAAGTCAGCTCGTTTGATTTTGGGGGACGGCTCCACCTGTGAAGACCAGACACGCCAGATACACGATGAGAAGGAAAGAGATCTGAACTATCAATTTCTGTTTGCTGTCAAACCCAAGTCAATTAGCTAACGTTAAGACTGATGGTAATGGAATGGCAATGTTACAGATAACGCTGGCTGATGAGTCAGAAACACAGCTGATTCTGCGGCCAAACCAAAAATTCGTCTGGTAGGTTTTTCTATATATATTTTTTAATTCATTAACTGGCAGGACAAAATGGAAGGTTATTAATGGGAAACACAACATTAGTTTGCCCCAAAGGCCAGATGGGCAAGTTTGTATAGGTCTTTATTATACTCACAAGGCTTCATAAAACCTATTTGTTAGATTGATGGTATAATTATTTAAACACGTACAAATTAACGTTACTGACTCACCATAATGATGTGTGTCCACTTTACCAGATCAATGAGCACCTGAGGGTGGAGCTTCTGATTGAACATTTCACTGTAGCCCTGTGATAATTTCGACATCCAGAATCCTCTGTTGTATTTCGCCAGGAACAGAGTTAATCTGCTCTGCACCAGCTTCACGTCATAAGGAAAAGACTGCATGGAGAAATCAAATAAACAGGAAATAAGTACAAAGAAAACTTTAAAAGAACGGATGGAAAACAATTGTTGTGATCGGCGGGCATGGGTATCGTTAGGATTTTATCGCTACTTGTACTCAGAGCAGTACTCCTTATTGATATTCCTATTTGTTCTTTTTCATTAGTACATAATTGCTCTTCAATATATTATTTTAGATTAGATTTGATCCAGAACAGGATAAGAATATATAACAGCAAATTCAGCATAGACTCTACTCTTACTATAGAGCAATATCTAACCAAAAACTATTCTATCATGTCAATAAACAAACACACGCATTTTATAAGTGATGTAACTGAGACAAAACAGAAAATGCACATCAACTGTTGCAAATGTTAGCCATTTTAGGCAATTCAGATAAAAACAAGACCCCTTAAGCACAAGAACAGGGTTTTCTGTACCTGGGATTGGCAGACTTGGGAGGCTTGTTCAGGAGGCTTCTCTGTGAAAGATTCTTCAAAAAGGAAGCAGGAAGGATAAACAAGTGCTGATATCAGTGACGAGACCTCAACTGACTGATAGATAATCTGGTTGGCATAAACACATTTACGCAAACACATTTTGTTCTGGCAGTTTTGACCAATGTTGATCTTAAACACTCATCTGCAAATTCAAAAAGTTCTTAAACTCCAAATTCAGAGCATTGATATAGCAGCAAAGAAAATTATTTGCTCTGTAAAGGTATAGTGAAGTAATAGTTGCTGACACCCAACCACATACCGCTTGTGACTGACCAACAAACATCAAGTGGGTCACACACTTCAAAATAACATTTTCAGAATAGCCCAAAAATCAGCTTGTTCTTTAAATATTGGAACCCTGATTTAATTCTTAAAAAAGGGAAATTTGATACGATTACATTTTGTGAAATAGACAGGACAGATACACACCAAACCGGTCCAACATACCTCCAGGCTTCGGACAGTTTGCCAAACTATTTTCTTTCCTGTTGGCAAAATAGTAGTCTCTTGAGCATATGCTTTTCACATCAAAAAGCTGTAACTAAATACAAACTTCCTGCTGCAGTTCTTGATGCAACGCTAAAACATCTACTGCTCCATATTTCAAGACTCAACTATGAACAGCTTTTTACTATACCACTGTTAATATATTAAAGTAATTGCCCTGGAAAATATTTTAGCATGAAGTACTATTATGTTAGAATGCTAGCTTATTTACTTACAAAGAAAATGCCTGAAATTAATATTGGATGTAGAATAACTGGAATTTTGATTCAACAGAGCAGAGTTTGGCTGCATAAGGTTTGTCCACGACTGTATTTTCACCCGTCTCACCTGTCAGCTGTCTGCAAGACGCACTGTTTGACAGCTGATTGAGGGACCGTGTTGATGAGCAGGCTGTATGTGTTTGACAGGGGTGATAATGCTTTGGTCCAACAGCCTGATGGAAGGGGAGCACACAAGCAAAAACTCTGGTTAATTCTATTTGAAATTCGCATAAGGTAAATCACAGACTAAGAATACATTCCATTCTTCAAAGCATGAGTGACAGAGAATGTCAGAGAAAGCAAACCCCACTTTTTTTTGGTTTGCAGAAACTGATTTGTTTGTCTGAAAGTTAGTAACTGTTGAATAATAATGCTGCTGTGGTGGCTAGGCTTTTATTTCTATAGATAAGTTGTAGTTGTAGGCAAGTTGTAAGTGCCACTACTGCTCATCAAAAATGGTTATTGTTCACCTGTAGTCTCCTGCAGCGCTGAAGCCGCGATAGCCGCCATGGGCCTGGGAACGGTTTGCCGGCCATTTTGAGGCACCAGCTGCTGAAGGTTGACGGAGGGAGGACCTTGGCCTCACTAAATGCATGGAAAGGGTGAGAACAGGTTAGGTTTGGGGGATAAGGTGGGACACAAAGGAAGGTTTGTTGAATGATGAAGAATCACCAAGGACTTTCAAGGTATGTGTATGCACCTCTCATCCCTTGTTTTCATGAAAAAACAACTCTTGATCTGAGTCTCCTACCACTGAGCATGTATGGGTTGGAAGGTTTGAATCTCATCCTGCAGTTGACGACTTGGGAGTGACCAGATTTCTTGGAGCTCTTCTGCTTGGCCACCAGCTCGGCGATGTGTGCCGTCTCTTGACACACTCCAGCAAAACATTTCATCTACAGAGCAGATTCAGTGTATTGTTATCATTTTGCAAAGTGCTGCGTAGAAAGTGCATAAGACTAAACAGAAATGTGATTAACTACTGGGTTTTTCAGTGCAGATACTGGCGTTACTGAGATGGTAGCATAAGGGGGGCAAATCAGCAATGAAAATGGCCTTCAACATGTGTAAATAAATAAAATAAAAAAAAGAACAGCACTTACCTCACCCATGCGGTACTCCAGGCGGACTACAGAGGGGATACTCGCGAGATAGTCCTCCAGTTTGCAGTAGCCGAGCTTCTTCAGCGGGATGCTCTCTCCGCACAGTGACCGGTACTCTGACTGGAGGGTGCTGATGGACACGCCGCCCTTCCTGGACTGAAGCACAGCCCGCAACATCTTCTTGATGGACTCACTGTCCGACATCTTGGTGAACTCACACTGAAAGTTTGGTGGATTATGTCAATGTATAACAAAATACTCATATTTAATGGAATTGGCTCAACATCCTTCTGTCGTTCTTGCAATAACAAGAGTTCAAGTTAGCAGAACAAAATGGCCGCAACGACGTTTTGCCGTCTCCGCCTAGCTTTCAGATTCTCAAGACAAGTTGATGACAATAGGCAACGAGACTGAGTTTTTCTGAAACCATGTGGCAACGTGTCAGCGTCTGTTTTTAATAGTTACATGTTGGAGATACATTTCCAGACTTTAATCTCCGCGGAAAAAACGAGTATGTCTGCCACTAGAAGTCTGCCGTTAAATTGGCCGTTGAACGTCATAGAGGTAGACAATGTGGGCGCCGGCTAGCGGCTAACGTTAGCTGTCTGCAGCTAGCGGTGAATTTAAGTTTGTTTCGGCATCTCCCATTTGACCTTTTACATAGCAACCAAACGTGTTTGTACTATGCCATTGCGCTAGCTCAAGTTAATGGACGGACAACGATGTTTCCATATTCACGTTAACTTACCTGTAGCGTTTACTTTTTCACTAGCTTACGTTAACCAAACTTCGGAGGTGTCTTCTGTGTCAATTCGAAATCACGCGCATTCGCGTACCCGCGCACCTTTACGCCCACAAGTTCAAAAGGTCACTGCCGGTTAGTTAGTTTTCATTTAGAGCATATGAAGCATCACATTTATGTAACTGACATTAACTCGCTTGAATGCGTCACGAGACAGTCTTGCAAAAGAGAGAAACCGCCGTTGAATAATACGCTGCTTTTAAGTGCTGTCGGAAATGTCAGCATTCAAAGTTAAACTGACCATATTTACCCAGCCTGTACATTTTATTAGTAAAAATCAAAACAACTGTTTTAAAATCAAGCACATCAGTGCAAGTTTCACCATTTTGTTTTTATTTACACAAGCTTTACAAATTGATTGCATGCACATGCTAATTAATGATTACATACAGCACAGCAGCTATGCATTTACATGTATAACCAGTTATACTTCATATCACTAAACAAGAATGTGGAGTAGCTCACACGTACATATTTTTATGAAATAAACATTAGTCCCGGATGTAATGCACCACATCCATTTGTAGAATGGATGCTACAGATGTTATTGTGGCTGTGTAAGGATCACAGTTATCACTGTTTCTATATACTGGACAGCAGTTCAACTTGACCCAGTGAGCACCAACTGGGATTCCAACGTTGATTTCTAATTGAATGCTGGATGATTTACGGTCTGACCGACCTCTTTTCAACCAACAGAATGTGGTCTACACGAAAACATAATTTCGACACATTTAACGTTTCATATGAATACATTTTGGGCTGCACGGTGGTGTAGTGGGTAGCACTCTCGCCTCACAGCAAGAGGGTCCCGGGTTCGATCCCCGGGTCAGCCCCGGGTTCCTTCTGTGTGGAGTTTGCATGTTCTCCCCGTGTAAGCGTGGGTTCTCTCCGGGTTCTCCGGCTTCCTCCCACAGTCCAAAGACATGCATGGGGATAGGTTCATTGATTACTCTAAATTGCCCGTAGGTGTGAATGTGAGTGTGAATGGTTGTTTGTCTCTACATGTCGGCCCTGTGATAGACTGGCGTCCTGTCCAGGGTGTACCCTGCCTTCGCTCAATGATAGCTGGGATCAGCTCCAGCCCCCCCCGCGACCCTGAATACTGGATAAGCGGTAGAAAATGGATGGATGGATGAATACATTTTCTATGAAACCTTTAACGCTTTGAAATTACTACTACTACATGTATTAATTAGTAAAACATTTAACATGATCAGTACCGAGGGAAATGTCTTTAACAGTCTTCTGTTGGTGTGACGGTGATCTCTGGCAGTGACTGTGACTCTGCTTGACGGCTGTGTGTTTGATACGCCATGATGCACGCCTGCACCGCTGTGTCTGACTGGGGAGATGATGATGATGATGTTGATGTCTGTGATGATGATGAAGATGAAGAGAGGTGGTGTTTTCTGAGCAGGATCAGATGAGGGTTCCTCAGTAAGGTATAAAACATTTTCCAACGCCTCCTGGCCCTGCTGTTAACAGGGGATTCTGGGAAAAGGTTAGAAAATAGGAAAAAATAAAAATGATAAATGCACACATATAAAAAAAGATAAATTCAATGCTGATTAAACATATAAATCTGTGCAAACAAAACTGCATAAATGCAATTAGGGAGGAAATGTTAAAGAATCTACAAGTTTGGTGGCTTGGTGCATCTCAGTTAGCATACAGGTGGAAGCAGCATCATTTCTAATGGAAGAGCTACAAACAAAAACACTCACCTGACGACACATTGCTGAATGTACAGTATGCAGACGCAGCGTGTCTTTCCAGCGAGTTGGTGACCAGCAGCTGGCAGAAACACACCATGACTGGATTGTTGTGATAGTGGTCAGCGAAGATCATCCCAATCCAAGTACTGTAGCCTGAGACGTGTGAGAAACACTGTCAAAGCCACACACCACATACCAGAAAAGACACTTTGAGCCACCAGTGTTTGAGGAGGATGAGGAAAAACTCCCCTGATGCTCTGTGAAATGCTGCCACCTCCTGGAAGAAAATAATCTCACGGATGAATGAAAGTTTTAATCCATAATTAATCCTAATGATCCTGACCACCATCAAATAATAGTGATGATAAATTAATGTTTTTGTCTCTTATTTTGTCTCACATTTCGTGGAGGTAGATATGAAGACTTAACTTCTTAAAACTATTAAAAAACAATATTTCCCTTGTGTGTCAAACACACGCAGTCTCAGATGAAGTAAGGCTTACCGGCATCCATGGTTTCATATCCTCTCTGCATAATGGTCCGGTCTATGCGGGACACCAGCCACGTTCCCACCACAATGCTGCTCAGCAATCTCAATATGCAGTTGCTGATCCCCATCACCACATTGTAGAAAAAGAAGAAGTAGTTGAAGCAGTGGAAGGCCTTCCTGAAGAGGAAGAAGAGAAATTGTGGTTTCATGTGACTTTATAGTTGTTTGGCTTCTTTTTGTAGTCATTTTTCATATTTTTGTAGTCCTTTTAGTCTGTGTGGTCATTTTGAGTCTCTTCCTAACTGGTACTGTATGCGTCTCTTCAAGTGACATTAGGGCTACTGGGCCAGTGTATACATATATATGAATATCTGTATATATTCTGCATTTGCTTGTAACAGCAAGTCACTGAAGCTACTTCCACTATTGAGCGAGAATGTGAGAAGGTCCATCACATAATGACCCCAATCAGTCCACGTTCCACAGCTAATAATGTAAAACCATCGCTGTTTCTTTATCACCAGCACTTCCCCCTTTTCAACAGTCAGTGTTTGCTGGCAGGACCTGGGTTTAGTGTGTTCCTCCGATGGTTTTATAGTGCCCACTTATATCTATCGCTCATGTTTCTATTGGAATAAACCCACCTGTTGTTCAGAGCCAGAGGTTTGTGTTTGTCCGTAGGAGACATTTTGTCCTGAAGAAAGAAGATCTGAACCAGAACTACTTGGAGAATCACCATGGTGATGACCAGACTGATGGTCAGACTGAGAGACACAGAGGAAAGGTGAAAATCAATCAACAAATCTGTCAATCTAATGTCCGTTCATATGCCATTATATGCCTACAACCACAGGGAGAGCAGCCTTACAGTATAATCCCCAGGTTGGTGAGCATGCTCAGAGCTTTTCCATGCTGGATAGGAAGCACCAGCACGTAGACCAACAGCAGAGCGAACATGAAGTGGACAAAATGGACAATTAGGTAGCCTAAAGAGAAAATACAGAAGAGACAACCACTTATTTCATGTCATCTCTCTATATTCAATGTTGCCTGTCTTCATATTTTACTCATGTAGCGGAACCGTGTCATTGTTTTATCATTTTTCTATTCTATTCTCCAAACTATTAGTTTCTGACAGTAAGAAATATGCAGCTCCATCCATGCAGGCATCAAAAGAAAAAACGATTTTAACATTGCCACAGTCCGCAAATAAAATCATGGATTAGGACATTTCTCTGCAAACTCGTTCAGTAGTTTTACACCAAAAGGTGTCTTTGGTTTCACTCGGATGTTGGTTTGTGGAGGTTCGATGCTAACTCTAGCATCCTAGCTGGATTTTTTTTTTTTTTTTTTTAAGGTACTAAAGGTGAGATTGGGAGAATTTCGATTTACCACAAGTTTTAGTGACACCCTTAACATCAGTTGAGCTTACTTAATTGCATCCATTAAATGGGAGGTCACTGAACAGGTTACTGTCTAAATCTCACTGTTACTTTCTCCCATTCTCTTCCCCAAGACTTCTGAAAACATCAGGGAGACAAATTCTGGGTTCAGTACCTAACATCATCTGTTGCTTCATGTATTTCAGGAGATGACAAGCTTACCCCACAGCGTAAACGCTATTTGCCAGCCAGAGTATCTTGCAATGGAAGCCTGTGAAAATTAGAAGAGATTTTTTTTTTTAAATCAACACATAAAGGCTGAAATAACATGACATGCACGTGTTCACCCTTGTAAAATAACCACACGCTTGAAACACAACGGCATGCTCACACATTGAGACATTTCAAACACTTGCAAATGTGTTTAGTAGAGCCTGCTGGTAGGATGCAGTGGCCATATGGTTTCCAATATGAGGACCAAATTTCCCCAAAATATGCCGATCATACACTGTGGTAACACACACATCATGCCATGGAAAAAGGTTGAACCAGGTGATACTTGTGTATGCTAATTTTGAGTTGTGTGTGTGTGTGTGTGTGTGTGTGTGTGTGTGTGTGTGTGTTACTTACTACACTGACAGCAGATTTAGGGTTGTGAAACTTCTCAGGAAGGAAACCCTTCTGGCCTTTCCACAGCCTCTTCAAGTGTTTTCTACAGCAACAGAACACCATTATACTCATTTATGTTTGTTTTTTTTTATGATAACTGATTTTGAAATTTAATTTAACTTCCCATCAACAAAATCAGTTTATATACATTTTGGGGGGCATTTATCATACAATGTCATTACATCTTTTATATGTTTCAGTTTCTTACCTGTAACATGCCAAGACATGGAAGCAGTAGGCTACAGAGTTCAGACTGGCAAAGATGGTGGTAGCTAGCCAAGACTCTGGATTTAAAGAAATAACAACTTTTCAATTATTCATTTATGGGGCCTCAGCTTGGAGTTGATTTTTTTCTTTCCCCCAAATGTTCAGAATAAAGGAAGCAGGGAGAATTTGGTGCACATTTCCCCCAAAGCCTGTCTGATGTCTTGCATACACATGAATGGAGCATTACAGTAATCACTGAGAGCAACTCACTCCGAGCCACGTCGATGAATTCTTCCAGCTGTGGTATCATGGCTCCCAGCACTTCGGTCTGGTTACAAGAGGTAACCAGCTGTTTCAGTGTATCCTTCCATCTGTCTACTCGGTCAAAAGCCACATTACTGAGACTGTAGTCCGCCAGGGTCATCTTGAAAAATTACAACAAACACATAATTAGCTATAGAAGATGTAAGGTTTTCCATAATAAACACTTTTCCAAAATAAAATGTATGCACACTTGTTTTTTTGTCCTGCTGTACCGTATATAGTCCGATTAGGGATATAATGACAGTGCCGATGAGTCTGTTGGGGAACTTGAAGTAAGGGTCCCACTCATACACTCTGCTCTGGAACCAGCTGAGGGGCTTACTGCAACGCAGAAAGGAGGGTCAAAACCGCTGTGTGTATGTGTGTGTTGTATCACCATGTGATGATGCCTTCAAGTGCCGTCTGAATTCTGATACATCATATTTTGTGGCAGCTGGGATTGTTATTGTATGCACAGCATTACTCGTGATATCAATGCAGATAAGAGGCCGATGCCCAAATCGTGGATGCTGGAGTCTACCAGCAGCACCTGAACACATCCTTGTGGATTTGAAGTCAGTACGTTGAACTGCATTACCACACAGCAATAACATAACTTTGACAATGGATGGATATGATGATATGAATAAATAGTCAGTCACTGAAGTATGTTGTGCTTTTGAAAACAGTTGCTCTCAACTTTTGGTAAACTGGTTAAAATATTCAGAAATAGTGGATTCCTTTACAAGTAACAGAACAATAAATAAATAAAAAATACCCAGTTGTACAAGAGCCATGTGTGCACAAGTGTGTATACTACCTGTGTGCAGGTGTTTTCCTCAGCAGTCTCTTACAATGCTGCACCTGGTGTTGCTCAATCAGCTCTTCAGGGTCCTGTCAGCAGATGCAACATGTTCAGAAAATTCAGAAGAAGAAATCCATCCATCCATTTTCTACCGCTTATCCAGTATTCAGGGTCGCGGGGGGGCTGGAGCCGATCCCAGCTGTCATTGGGCGAAGGCAGGGTACACCCTGGACAGGACGCCAGTCTATCACAGGGCCGACATGTAGAGACAAACAACCATTCATGCTCACATTAACACCTACGGGCAATTTAGAGTCACCAATGAACCTATCCCCATCCTGCATGTCTTTGGACTGTGGGAGGAAGCCGGAGAACCCGGAGAGAACCCACGCTTACACGGGGAGAACATGCAAACTCCTCACAGAAGGAACCCGGGGCTGACCCGGGGATCGAACCCGGGACCCTCTTGCTGTGAGGCGAGAGTGCTAAGAAGAAGAAATATTATATATATTTTAATGCAGAATCCACTGAGTGGGAGAATAAAATGCAACAGAAAAATGTTTTATAGAATTTTCTTGATAAATGTGACATTAAATCTTACGTGGTATAGATAATTGGTTTTACCTATACTTATACATACTTACCTCCTGTTCAACCTGCAGATGTATTCGAACAGCTTTAACCAGAATGTAGACAAATCGTCCCAAGAGGAAGATTAGTGAGAGGATGCAGGGCCACTGGACAATCACCTTCTGGTATTTACCCAGAATCTGTAAAAGCAGAGACACAAAGTCATTCATTCATTTATGTTTTTTTCCATGATATTTCAACTAAATTCAGCGAATGGTTATAATCTTCCAAACTGAATGTTTCGTAGAGTCTCATTTATTTAGGTGTAGGAAGAGGCTGGTTCATTGAATCAGGCTCATTGCATGAACACTAGCTTTCATGATGGGTTAAGTACTCACCTACCTTTCCGTTAGGACAGGTGAAAGTATCCCAGACGGTGACGATGATCCTACAAAGCAAGCATCGAGACATGTGATGCATTCAAATGTGATCATGCACATATCCAACCCATTCATCTGTTACATTGTGTGAAGTCCCCATCACACACTTTTCTGCATGCTTTAACCATGTTGCGTAAACGACACACACTACTGACAGAATGCCTTTGTTTTACTCATCCACATTTTGAGACATATAGCCTTCTGTGTGTCTGAACATTATGAATGAATGTTTACCAGGCCAGAGAGTAGAATATTCCCAGGCCTGCCCCAGTCACTCTGAAAGGTGTGGACAGACAGGCAAAGAAAGGGAAATAGACCAGGCCCACTTCTAATGCTCCAACCAGATACACTATAGCTGAGGAGAATAATCAGGACATGTCAGTCAATAGGTTGATTTCTTGTAACTGCATCAGTAAACAGGTTTGAAAACAAAGCCTGTGGGAGTACCTCTGGCCCAGGCCGGGACACTGAAGGGGATGTAACGCTCGGAGAAGAGCAGCAGGACGCTGGAAGACACGGCACCAAATGCAAACCCGTAGGACCAACGATTACTGAGGCTGCCAATAGTGTCCAAAGGCCTGGGAACAGCAGTAATATCATAAACACAAACAAAGCCATATTGCAGACATGGCTGCTTAGAGCCTGATTTATATTCGGAGTGGTGCCTATAACAACTGCAGTGCTGCATTTGAAAAACGTTTTATATTGAAACAGACTGAATTTATCTCTTGACATTCATAGATCTTGTTGCTGCTGTTGACTTACACCACGATGGCAAAACGTCCCCTCAGGAAGGGCAATCTGCGGTCGATGTCCAGACTCTGGGATCTCCTCTGGAGGAACGAGAGCACCCCCACAATCAACACCTGGCAGACAAGAAGACAATACATAAGCAAAACCTACTGGAACGGTGCTTTGTTTGCATTGCTGCAACAGTGTGGAAGAGGAAGTATATCCTTAAGACTCTTAAAGACTCTTAAAAGGCCAATTCCCAGAGTGTAAAACATTTTTTATGACTTCACTATGCAGTACAAAACATGTTTTCCTTGCTGTTCTATGAAAACAAGAAAATCATTCTTAAGTCATGAAAAGCATTTAAAAAACAACTTTGATTTTCTGAAAAACACATTGTTTTGGAGAAGTTTATGTTTTAGAGATAAAGGGTTTTCAAGGGACAGCGATTATTAAAAAACGGAAGGTATGCAATATTCATGTTCTAGGTTAAATAGATGGACAACTTACTGCGGGTACGAGTGAAAGGTGCAGGAAGAGCTCCATGGAGATCCCATTTTGACAGTCCTGAACCACAGTGGTGACCCTACAGACATAACACAGTAACATTTATATGACATGACCTGCAGGACGGAACAAAATGAGACGAAACTGATCAAACAAGGTTAAATAAAATGTGAATTCATAAGCTTGGATTCAGGTTTTCTGACGCTCTGTCTTGCTGCTGTGCACTAAGCTCTGCTCAACATTCCCATGACGACTGCCGATAGTAACAAAGTAAAGAGCCGTATCTCTCAGTAGTCTCAGGAGTAAATGCAATCTGTACTTACACACGTTCCACCTGGTTTCTTATCATAACTGATAAAGTCTGTTCACTGAAGTCTAGAGGGATTTTTTCTTGCTCTGCTGTCATGAAGAAGGAAGCGACCGGATTGATACTACTTCTCTGTTTCCTGGTTTCAGCCATGTGACTCACACTTTTGACCTTTGACCTCAGGATTCAACACTTTATTTCTCAGTTTTTTTTATGTCCTTTCTCCCAGTGCATTTGCTCACACTCTCACTGTTTGTCTTTCTCAAACACACGCACACACACACACACACACATACACACACACACACACACACAACACACACACACACACACACACACACACACACACCTGAACATTATTGACAACTGTGTTACTCAGTATATGGACTACAAACATTTGTCTCTCTGACGAGATAACCAACCGATCATTCACCTCCTGCCTTCACTTAACAAAGGAATGCTTTTAGGATATGTTAGATATTAAATTCATTTCCTGTATTTTTTCCATTTTCATTCATAAAAAACATATTTTTTTAACGACACTTACCAAACATGATCCAGACTTCTTTTTGACTTGTATGGGATATGGATTTATTGATTAAAAAAAAGAAATATCAGAAGGTTGTTTCCTGATAGACATTTATAACTCATTGCAATGAGACAAACATTTAGGAAATGTAATTTCACAGGTCCATGTTGGGTGGATGATCAGATCCTAACCGCCCCCCTTAGCGGTGACATCATGCAGGTCAGCAGCTCTCCTCTTTGGCAATCAGGATGTCCATCTTGGTTGTCCTGTGGAGGATCACAACATGACACGAGGCTGTGATTTGTTCCTTTTCACTCAGCTGGGATTTAGTTCAACTTTGTATAAATGTAAGTGATTTAAGTGAAAAGTCACAACTCGTATGAGCTCATTGTGTCTGAATGTGGCAGTTGAGCAACTGTGTTAAAAGCCATCAATTGAGTTTTAAAGGGTTAATCAGAAAAAAATATAATTTTCTAGGAATGACCACAAAGCCCTTTCCTGTAATGACACAGAGATGAATAATAGACAGAACTTCCAGTCATTTGAGTCAGCTGCTTGTTGTCAGCCAATCGGAGTTCAGTATTGTGGCTGCAGCCTGTACATTAATCCACCACCAGAGGGCGAGTCCAGCACTTTATCCTTCATACAGTTTATCTGGATGATGTTGAGCTTCATGTGTGAAGGCCAGGAGAGTGGAGCAGCTGTGTTTACTCACTGTCTCTGGACACACAGGGTACACTCGTTGGCGTAAGTGTTTCCATCGCTGCCGCACACTGGAGCGAGGTTCAGAGGGCACGCCATGATCTCCTCCATGTCAGGACAGGAAGGCTGCCAGGAGACACACACACAGGCGCTGGCGTGACTTACCTGCTTTCTTTACCTCAGAAGAAACCTCACACACACACCCTCCTATAAGCACACATTCACACACACACACACACACACACACACACACACACACACACACACACCCTCCTATAAGCACACATTCACACACACACACACACCCTCCTATAAGCACCACACACACACACACACACACACACACACACACACACACACACACACCTTCCTCAGGAGTCCAGAGTTCTCCTCAGCATCTGTAAATAAAGAAGAGGGCTTTTCATAAGCAACCTGCCTGATACGATGAGGAAAGGTCAATATTCCACCTGTGATACATGTTGACGTTTCTGATCTATTATTGTTAATACACTAAATATACAGGTAGAGTATATCACTATGTAACACTAAAATACACATGATATCCGTAAGTCGGTAGAAGTGAATATTTTTACTAGGTAATGTACGTTTCATTCTATGCCATCGAAACAGTAATCCCTAAAAGTTGTTGTTTGATTAAACAACCTTCACTCTACAATGCAAGAGCACCTCAAATAAAGTGTGTTTTTCCTCGTTACCTGCTGCCACACAGACGAGCAGGAGTCCCAGAAAAACAGCCCTTCCAATCATGCTGTTGGTCGATGAATAACTGGCTGAAACCTCTGAGCGAGTCTGTTTTTACTGGCAGTGTAATTGTGTGTATGTGTGTGTGTGTGTGTGTGTGTGTGTGTGAATGCAGCAGGTGAAAAGAGCGTGTCTGTTTTTACTGGCAGTGTAATCGTGTGTGTGTGTGTGTGTGAACACAGCAGGTGAAAATAGACACACAAGAACCCTCTAGAAACTTGTCGTCATTGGCTCACATTAACACGCACACATGCCCAAACATACAGCAGACATCTCTTTTGTTCAGTCATTAGCTCCAAACTTCCATTCGACAGCACGCTTTGTTGCATCCGCCACACGACCCGACCCAACAAAATGCAAAATAATCACACGAGTCGTTTTTTTTTTTCTTCAAAATGTATGAATTTTGTTTAATTTATTAAATGTAAAGAGTAACTATACACAATGCGTAACAGACTCTCAAACAGCTGTTTAATACTTAAAAATGTAAACAAATAATATTGAGCACGAGGAGAGAAAAAGTCACCGCCGTAGTTCTGTCCCGCATGTCTCTCTTTATCGCACTGTTGTCTCCACCACACCGAAGCCTTCGTTCTGGATTTCAAGTTTTCAACAGATGCTTTAACGCAGGTGAGTAGCTTTGAATGAAACCTGTGTTCCAGTGCAGAGATTTTGCTTGATTTACCACTTCTGCGTCTTCGACACAACAGGCTATGAAGTCTATAAAGTGCTCACATTTAGCTGTGGGTTTTGGTGAGTTCCAAGATTTCCGATATGACACATATGACCCGTAATGACAATGCGTCATCAGTTTAAACCCTTGGATACTATTCCTTTGGACTATAAAGCATCAATAGCACAACTCTAATTAACGTGGTCCCTGTTTATGCATATAGTCTGGCTCGCCCTGGAAATGTCATTTTGTGTGAAATATCTCAACGTCACGTCTACAAATTACTGCCGAACAGCTGACATGAGTGTGGACAGACAGGAAGATTACAATTTGGCAACATGACTAGAAGATAGAAAAAAAAAATGATGGAAACTGAATGAGGGAGCACAACGTTGACATAATCTGTGCTTTTTGTTTCAAACTGCTGACAATGGATGAAGTCCTGAAATCAAAGCATACAAAACAGTTGCCTCCTCCATGTTATGCTGGTTGATCGAAGGTTTATATATATTCAGCTCCATTTGGCACAGACACTGTTCACTTCACTGGTAACGACATCATCTACTGTACATAATATCCACATCTGGCTCAGGTCTGAAACGCTCCCGTCGTGCCCCCTTTGCTGGAAAAGTCACCATCTTTCGGCAGAGTAGCTGCCTCTACAGTTTTACCTGCAGCAACATTTCCATCTGAAAATCACACTTTGATACAGGTTTTCCTCTTCTTTTCTTTTTTACACAACAGATTTTTAGGATTTAGACTCCACATATACATTATGTGCCAGCAATCCCACAACAATGAAGCACAGCTCAGTCGTCTCCAGTCCTTTAACAAGCGGATCCGACGGCATGCTTCGGCGCGCACACAGAAGTGCTGATAGTCCAGGTGTGTGGCCCAGTGGAAAGCATGCAGTATATATAGAAATATATAGAGATATTTCCAATGAACTTTCGAAAAACCTGTCCACCCTTGCCAGTTGTCCTTCGTCCACCCTGATCAGCCTTTTCGTTCATTTAAAGAGAGCGGGGCGGGTAAAAACACGCCAGTATAGCAGACTGCACAACTTGTACTGACATCAAGCAAACACAAGATTTTTTTGTTTGTTTGTTTTTGACAATGAAGGACACAATAAAATAAAACGCAGTCGAGTTTCGTTCATCGTCTTCCCCAAAATAAATCCCCCTTTTTTTCTGTGCTTTGTTGGTATCCGTCTTATACATTCCTTAAGCCTGAATACATTGTTGTATGTTTCTAATGGAGTGCTCAGATTTCTCTCTCCACAATGATACAGTATAGGCACTGTGCTGGACAATGTCATGGACACAAAGAACAACAAATAAAAAAGACAACTTGGTTATCAATCTTAGTTATTATCCAAACAAAGAAAATAGGTTAAGTTTGTCTATTAGAATTAAATTACCTTTAAAAAAAAATCAAATTAGTAGAACAAATTATATGTTGCATGATTGTGACTGAAATCAATTGGATAATAAATGTTTTTGGGTTGTTTTTTTTTTTTTACCATCACTTGCATGATAAAATCCCCTGTGCATGGCAATGAGGAGCGATCCAAAGAGGTTTGACCCTGAATAAAAAGTAGTCAGTTCTTCTTTTAGCAGTTGGCAGTGAATGATCTGAACTTTTTTTTTTTCATGCTGTCGTGATTCCACGATACACAGCAGCACACATACACATTCCCTACTACTGCTTACTACTTTCAGGAACGGGGATTAACAACTACAGATATCTCCTTCCATCTTCCCCGATGCCGTGTCCATTGAGAGCTTTTTCCAGTCTAGCGCAGCATCATAATCCTGCTGTCGCTTCAAGTGTTTGAGTCTCTTTCTTTCTTTCTGTCCATCTCGTGAAGGAGAAGCACCAGTCTCCAACCCCCACAGGAATATCTTTGTTATCTTAAATATATTCTTATATATTTCTTGCATTGATTTGCATTGAGTTTTCATTGCGTCAGTGTCACGTAACCTGCAGCCTCTGCCTTTCCAAGAGGCTGTGCACCGAAGTGCAGGTCCACTGAGAAATGATAACAATTAAAAAAAGACTAAAAAATAAAAATAAAAAAAAATTAACATAGTTCGTCTCCCCCCCCCCCCCCCCCCCCCCTTGTAGGTTAGTGGTCCATATTTTCTGGTTTGGGGGAGGGTGGTGGAAGCAGAGCGACTCCCACAGATGCTATGGAATCAGACACAGCTCTCCCTTGTCTTGTTGTCTGTGAGGAAAGAGTTCAGCTGGGGAATGTCCACTACCACAGCGTCCCGTTTATTCAGGAGGGCATCTTTCAAATGGTCCTCATCGCTTTGGTCCTTGGCGAAATTGACAAACACCTGTGGGAGGGAAAAGAAGAGGAAGGAGAATTTAGACTCCGCCCATACCAAATGACAGTCCAGTTGCAGTCGGAGCTTTGGGTGCTTTTGCTTACTTGGTCTAATGTCGTCTGCGAGACGGAATAGTCCTCTATGCTGAGGGCCTCCTTGTTCTGAGAGAGCAGGGAGAAGATGCGGGCGAGGGAGGTGAGGGAGGAGGGCAGCTGGTACTGCAGCATGTTGCGGTGTTTCTCCTTCAGTGTGCTGCCCGGCAGCTCCCGCTCGATGAACTCCATCATCGGCCGAAGGTCTGGGTCAGGGCCGGCCACCCGCAGGATGATGGTGTAGCCGTCACCAAATCTGATTGGCAGGCAACCAAGCACATGTGAATTCAATTGTTTTAAGTGACAACCTGGGTCCAAAAAGTGATTAATTCCTCTACGTGAGCTGTTCTGCTATGCGTACCCACCTGTTTTTGAGATGCTGCACACTGCCCAGACAGCGGAACCTGCCGTTGACCATGATGGCCATTCTGGTGCAAAGTGCTTCACACTCTTCCATGCTGCAAAACGCACAGGAACACACCAGGAGGTCAGTCATGCTGAGGTTAATATGCAGACTAACACCAAGAAAGCATATAGTTCAGTTAACTGAGACATTATTCAATGCCGAGTCCAACCTGTGAGAGGTCAGGACGACAGATCGCCCCTCTTTGATGATGCTCAGGATTGCGTTCCACAGAGCACGACGTGCTTTCGGGTCCATGCCCGTTGTTGGTTCATCCTGTGAACAGGAAGCAACACAGACTCAGCTGTTGCTACACTTTACTGCTAAACACACAATCCTCTCCCTTCAGGGACTTTTGGGTCACACTGCTGCTTTATGAAAAAAATAATCCAAGTATTTTGAGTATGTCTGAACTTGTTCTACTGACCAGAAAGACGACAGGTGGTCCTCCTATGAGAGCAATGGCAGTAGACAGTTTCCTCATGTTTCCTCCACTGTAGCTGCCTGCTGACTTGTCCACATATTTGACCAAACCCAGCTTCCGGATGCCCCACTCTGCCACCTAGTGGACAGCATAAAGTTTTCATGAATGTCAACCATCTTCTTTTTCCTTTGTACACACATAATGGCTGCTGCTTGATAGAGTCTGCTTGTTTAATTTGAATACGCCTCAATGGACTACAAAAACGTAAAGTAATCCAATTTACATATAGAAGAGCAAAACATGATGTCATAGTGAATAGGTTTGTAGCTGACCTCGCAGACTTCCTTCTCAGGCACTCCTCTCAGGATGGCGTAAAACTCCAGGTGCTCCCTGCCGGTCAGCAGGTCGTTGATGGCATCGAACTGAGGACAGTAGCCCATGTTCTGGTGTACCTCATTGATCTCTTTAGTTACACTGGAGTGAGATAAACATGAGAGTACAATTAAGTTTCACAGGAAGTTAAAAACATACTTTGAATAAATACAATTTTGTTGAATGTTTTCTCACAAAGAAGGCCAATTTAATTCCCAGTGCAAAATCAATACCTCATCAGGAGTATTTGATTCAATATTCGTTTCATGTGCATCGATATCATTTTGACTACGACTTCTCACCAGCCTCTCGCCAAAGAGGACATGGATTCTGATAAGAAGTGATTGGATGCATTGTATATTTTTGGAGGTATGATGTGCCTTACCTCTTGCCAGCCAGGTAGGCCTCTCCACCGGTGACCACAGAGTCTCCTGTCAGCATTTTGAAGGTGCTGGTTTTCCCTGCTCCATTCACCCCCAGTAAACCAAAGCACTGCAGGAAAAGGAGGGACAAAGTCAACATCGTATATTCTTTTTCATTGGGAAATAGAGATTCCTTACTACATATTGCGTATTCATTGTATTAGCTGGTCGTGCTGTATCATCCTCTTACAAAACTAATTTTAGCAACACACAAAATGTTTTTCTGTACTAAAGCGTGCGTTTTCCTGGTTCAGGTCGTGTTTCTCTGTATCGTACCTCTCCAGGAGGGATGCCGACACATAGCCGGTCCACTGCCGGCTTCTGCTTCCTCTTGTAAATCTTGGTGAGCTGTTTGAGCTCCAGGATGTCCGCCTGTCCACCTCCGCTCAGGATCCTCTGTCGCTCTCTTGCCACATCCTCATCTTCTTCTCCGATAGGCTTCAGATGACTGGTGGATGACCTGGAAGGCAACAGAGGATGGAGAGGTCACATTCAGCAAAGACTTAGAGCTAAGTTCCCTACTTGTTTGTAATTGTAATACTGTCTTATCAGGAAAGGATTTTTTAAAGTTGCACTCAGAGACAGTGTAAGCTTTCACCTACCTGGCCTTGAAGAAGAAGTGGTACTGAATGAGAACGGTAATGCAGAAGAAGATCACGCCCTCTATAGCCATGGCAAACAGGTTCTTTCCCACCATGTCCCAGGCCAGAGGGGAACGGAACCGGTTTTCACCTAAAGAGACACAACCAGAACCAGACATTTAAAACACATTCAGAAATTCTACTTATTTTCCAAAAACCAGTACATGTTGGGTAGTTGGTAAAAGAGGGCTGCTGTAATTACCAAATCTCTCCAAAGCATCGGCCATTGCCTGATTCTTCACCATATCAATCAGTCCTCTGCCCAGACAGAAGTGAGGGAAGATGAGGAACACGTTCTTCAGGACGTCGTTGATGCCACCGATTTCCTTAAATAGGAAAACAATAAATACTCAATAATTTCTTCGTTTGCATTCAGAATTCTCTCTCTCTGCACACTTCTTAATCAGCAATCAACCAATCGAATGCTTCTCTAACTAAGTGAATCAAACTTATTTAGAAACATTAATTACATTGCTTCCAAAGAGCTCCAGGACAAAAGTGGAGACGCTGCCGTTGATTCCTATCAGAATGTTAACGCTGGTTAGAACCACGTAGGCCGTGCTGGGGATCTTAAAGAAGAACGAGGCTGGGTACATCAGAGGGGTTATTGACCATCTGGAAAGAGATACAAATGTCATTTTAGATGAGAAGGGGCTAAGGTATTAGATAAAACAGAGTATTAGATTAAAAAAAAGGCAGAGGTGAAATAAATTTCAGTTGTGTGTCAAATGTACCCATAGAGCAGCAGCAGCAGCGCCAGCACAGGCAGATTGGTGGAGGAGACGTAGGCGTCTTGTTGGAAGCACACAAAGATAATGATGACCAGTGTGGCTGGGACGACGTAGTTACACTACAAGAGAGGAAGAGAAAAAGTGAGAAAATAGGATTCAGTACGTTTAATTCTGCTGCATTTCTAATTCTGATAGATTTTGAGTTTTCCCTCGTAATATTTCATCTAGTTTGGGGCCAACAGGGGCCGAGGGTCCAGCTCAACTGACATATCTTACCATATCCCAGACAAAGTTGGCCAGCCAATAGAGGAGAGGCTGCACACCGCTGATGAACTGCAAGTGTTTGGCCTTGTTCACTCTCTCCTGGATGAGGAACACCACAAAACTGGCGGGGACGAAGGACATGGCGAAGATCACGCAGATGGAAACCAGCACATCTACCGATGTCGTCATGCTGAGAGAGAGGGAGAGCAGAGCAAAGGAAGATGTGAGAATGACAAGCGATGTCTCTATCAGTAAAGGCCAAAGAGATGTTATCATATCATACTCACAGTGCAACCTGTGACAGCTGCTCTTTGGTGAGGTTAAGCGGGTGATTGGAGGCAGTGATGCCAAACTTGGTGGGGTCCTGGTCGGCTTGCAGGCTCGCCCGCAGGATGCCATTGTTCATCACGTTGAGGAAAGAGCCGATGCTGTGCCAGCCCTTGTTGTTGAACCAGATCTGAAAATAAGAGGGGCATGTTAGTTTCTGTAACCTCAGAGGTAAAACAAAGCAGCCTGGAAGCAAATGAGTAGCTTGGTGACCAGCTGAGATGAGAGTCCAGATTAAAGGAGGTCTTTCTAAAGTAGCTCATACAACTCTCTGCACCATATCATATATGTTTTTCTTTCTTCAGCCCTTCTTGTATTTTATCTGCATAAAGGCAATGCCTTCATGTTTAAAATTTGAAAATGTAACGTGTAAAAATAAATGTTTGTGATTGACACAAAGACAAGTTGCTACAAATGAAGAGCATGTAGAATTCATTGGTAATTAATGTGTGTGTGTGTGTGTGTGCTCACCTTGACGTTATTCTTGGTGTCCAGTCCTTGTATAAAATTGGATAGACTGTGAAAGAAACGATCCGCTGCGGTTCCCTGGAGGGTGGAGGAGGGAGAAAGTCTTCTTTAGCAACCAGTTATATAACAATGTGGATATGAGTCACTGTGTACAGCAGTTAGTGTCTTAACCTGACTAACTGAAACAACAGTAGTAAAATTGACCATGTAAGTGTTTCCTGGTGCGCTCGGGTTAACCAAGAATGTAATGAAATATCTTACTCTCTCCAGGTGGAAACGTCTCGTCAGTTGAGTGATTGCGTCATCGATTTCATCGGTGTGGGACATGAGATGAGAACTCCTGGCGCCCAACGAGAATCCGCCGTATCTGTGTAGAGAACAATCACTTTAATATCAGCGAAGGACATAGCAGAGAGGCACTCGGGTCAATATTATCGACTTATAAGCTCAAGATGGATCACGGCTGACTATGTACCTGAACTCATTGACCCAAATCTTGTTCTTCAGGCTGAAAGAGAGGGAAAATGTGATTACAACTCAAGGAAACTAGTTAATCAATAGGACTCATTGAAGTTCAGTTTGCCACACATGTAGCCTTACCTCTTGCCAATGATCTGAGCGTAAGTTTTAACCAGATAGTCTGAGATATTCCTGCCAGTCAAATTCTGTAGACTGTCTGTGTCACTGATCTTCATCTGGATATGCAAACACACAAAAAACAATTGATTTACATTAGCTTTTTTTTTTATTATTTGAGTTTTTACTTTCTAATTGTTTGGTGACACCGACCTGTGGAGGTGGAAGTCCCCCGGCACCAGCAGGACACTCAGGCAGCATCCTCTTGCGTCCTTCACAGCTGCACTCACACAGGGGAGAGGGATTCTCCATGGACCAGTTGCCATTGTCGAACATGTCCTTCACGCTTTGAGAGACTTGCGGGACCGACCACTCGCCCTTAACTGCTGTGCAGGGAGTGTCCCTGGAGGGCAGAGATAGAAGTTTATATTTAACTCTCTAAATTGTATGTGTACACCACCATTTAGTAAAATGGCATGGAGATCTTAAAACTCACGGGATGGGTTGTCCTTCCATGCAGCGCGTTCCGAACCCGGGGTTTTCTGTCAGAGCTCCCAGTAGTTTGTTGATGTGAGGGTCCTCAGGTAGGTCATGACTACAAAGACATATAGGACCCATTGTCTTTAATATCACATGGCGTTTATTAACGGCCTTGAAGGGCAAACACCCTCAGAAGTAAGTATAATGTGGTATAATCACAAGACAGGTCTGGACATCTACTAATAAAGTACATTTTTAAAAGTACATTTAAAAATCGCCTTATTATCAATATCTGACAACACAACTATAGTTGCTTACTTTGGGTCACACAGTTAACACAATGCACTTCACAATAGTTAAAATAAATTATTTTGACAATCGCTCGTTGTATAAAATGAGCACAAACGTCTTATTTTGTACAAGAATTAGAGACACATCGTTGAAAAGGAGGACCATAAAGACTGGTATCTCACCTGATGAAGGTAAACTGTTCTCCATACATGCTGGGTTCCAGAGCCAGGCTTGGGTACTTTCCAAACGGTGGGACAATCAGACTGAACACCAGGGCAATACACACAAACACCGCCGGAAGAACGATCTGAAAAACAACATTGTGACCATTCATTAAAACTTGCCCACGTGACGCACCTCAGAAATACTGCTTCACTTTCAGAGGCATGAGATTGTTGTGAAATACAGAAAGAGCTACATTGACAACCTGATTATTGATGGTTTGTGCATTTGAAAATAGCAATCATACCTGAGCAAAGAAGCCTTTCCTGGAGCGCCGAGCATAGAGGAATCGTTTCCAAAGAAGTGCAACAAACTGTTGTCTCTTCAGACTCCAGCCTTTCACCTGGTATGAACCTTTGCCATCTGTTCCACTGAGCCAGTCTGTCTCTCGGGATTCTGGACACAAAGACAAAACGGTACGCATGAGCAAACTCGTCTGTGTCCTGATTTTGTAATGAGTTCTTAGTAAGAACCTAATGTCTGAAATTGCAGTTTTTATTGGCGCAAAGCAACTGATTTGACGGCTTTGCAACATAAATCATCTCGGTTAAAAAAACTGAGATTTGATGTCATAATTGATAGACTTGCTGCACTGCATGCTGGGTAGTGCAGTTCTACCTGGGTCACCTTCAGAGTCGTTGAATTCGAAGTCGTCCTCGGTGAAGGGCTTCAGGCAGCTCTGGTGGTCTCCGAATGCATGATGGCGACGAGTCCTGGTTGGCACAACTCCGTCTGCAACCACACCAGGGTCAACATGTTAATTCAGTCCATTTGAGGGTCAGGTCTTCTGTTTTTTTTAAAATAATGAAATAACCTAAAAAGCAAGTAATGATGATGCTCATACGGGTCTAAAACAAGTCAGTAACAATGTGTTTTAATTTAAATGTGTTAGGTGATTAAATGCTGGGAATCTTTAAAATGCTTTATAAATATTACCTGAGAGCTCCACCTGATCCACTCCACTGTCTTCAGCCACTTTCAAGAAAATCTGCAGCGTTGGAAGACACGTGATTAAAACATTGGCAGAAAGCATATAAACACATCAAAGTGAACTATATTTCTAAATCCATCCACACTAAGTATGTATTTGTCATTCTGTTTTTGATAATATTTACTATGAAAGGTTGTTTCCTGCTCCTTACCTCCTCCAGGGTCGTGTCAGATATTCCATAGCTGGAGATTCCCAGGTCAGTGAGTCGGTCATCTAGCTCGTGGAAGAGCTCTACAAATTCCCCGTCTTTAGCTGACTGGTAGGGCAAGACATAGGTGATTTCGTGGCCAAGGTCCTCTACCAGGCGAGCCTCGTGGACATGCTTGAATATTAGGTTGGAGATGAGGGACACATCTGTAGGAAAGAAAGAGTGAGAGGTTGATGAAGGAGAACTCAAGTTCATTTTACAGGAATAAACTTGTCTGCTTTGAAAGTAGGCAAATGAGCGTCAGTTCTCACCAATAGTGGTGGTTTCACTCTCTGGTTCGCTGCCCAGGCCGGCATCCGAACTGCTCTCTGATACAGTGTCCTCCTGAACCAAAGACAGTTGAGTTCAAACCTCTTGGACAACACTTTTAGTGACATTTTTTTAGTGACTCTTTTACAAACAGCTGTTCTCTGTGTAATCACCTTTACCTTCTCGGCCTTCTTGCTGTAGGAGACCGTGCTGGCAGAATTCCTGCAGGACTGAAGCGTCAAGTCGTAGTCTCTCTTGACCAGGGTCAGGTAGTAGCCCGTGCCCAGGTGGGTCTTCAGGTAGAGCGAGGAGCCAACACAGCACAGCTTGCCGTGGGAAATGATGGCGATGCGGTCGCCCAGGATGTCGGCCTCGTCCATGTGATGAGTGGACAGGATGATGGTGCGGCCTGACAGAGGATCAGAGGGACACATTCAGCTTATAAACTACAAAATTACGGATAAAGTTGTGAGAATTCATAACTGTTACTGACTAAGCACCAACCATCGGGTGTATTTACCTTGTCTGTACTTGAGCAGCAGGTCCCAGATGCCCCGACGTGCATATGGATCGACCCCAGCAGTAGGTTCGTCCAGGATCACAACTTTTGAGCCCCCAACAAAAGCGAGGGCCACCGACAGCTTCCTCTGCATCCCTCCTACAAAGACAACAGTAAGGTAAGACACTTTGCAAATTCACTCTCTATCTGGAATCTCCAGAAAAACTTAAAAAAGGTAAGGAAATGTAAAACAGTCAAACTGACCGGAGAGCGTGTTGGTGCAGGAGTGCCGTTTGTGAGGCAGTCCAACATCGTTCACAATCTGTTCCATCTCAGCCTTCACCTTCTCCTCCGGCAGCCCCTTCAGACGGGCGTAGAACCAGATGTGTTCCTCCACCGTCAGCCTGGATTACAACAAACCAACAAATCCCACAGTTAGCAACTAAAAAGAATGCTACAAATGGGCAAATAATTTAGTTCTCCATGCTGTATACGTACATGCTGAAAAGTACGTTGTGCTGGGGACAGACACCCAGATTCTGCCGGATGGTGCTGAGTTCACTGCGGATGTCCTTGCCATGGATATATGCGGTGCCAGATGTGGGTGGAAACAACCCCGTCAGGATTGACCTATCAGAAAGCAATCAATAATGGTCACCTCCAATCGCCATCTCAACTGAGTAGATTTAAACTTTTTACAACTGGTTTCAGACGCTCAGTTACACTTCTTCAGATAACATGTGCATTATCTTACATGGTTGTGGTCTTGCCAGCTCCGTTGTGGCCGAGGAATGAGGTTATCTGTCCCTTGTAGAACTTCAGGGACAGTCCGTCCACAGCCAGCTTGTTTCCATGGCTGTAGACCTTCACCAGATTTTCGATGTAAACACCTGGCTCGATGTGGCTCGGCTCTTCCTCGAAACAAACAGCTATGGATGGAATAAAGACAAAGACAACAGAGGGGTCATCCATCTGCACTTTAAACTGGAGATCATATTTCACAAACGTTTTTATATCTGAAAGTTCCTCCCTAAAGAGAAAGACAAATAAATAGTAATGATAATAATTTGTACCGTCAGCGTTGCCCTTCTTTGACAGAGGGGTGGAGATGTTGGTGTTCTCTTTCTCTCCACACCAGTACGTCTTGGTGAAGGGGAAATACCAAGGCCTGGGAATCCCATACTGACCTGGAATAGAGGGAGTCGTTTTGTTTTCAGTACTGTCCACCAAAATAAAGCCCAACTGTTTCACTGCACATCGTTGATTTAGCACTTTTACCACAATCGTAAACCCAATCCACGACTCACCAGGGAACACGGCTTCGATGTACCAGGTCATTATTCCATAGAGCACGGCATCGAACAACATGAGACAGATAGAAGTGGTCAGGTTGTAGCTGTCCTCCTCCAAAGGGCTGGCCAGCAGGTTGGACCACTGTATTCCCACCCCTTGCTCCTCAAACAGGGCAAAGTACTCACAGCCGAAACCAAACGCCACAGGAGACAGCAGACTCTGTGTGAAGAACAGAAAGAGTTTAGGGGAGAGAAACATGACTCAGGATACAACACTTAACACATACTGCATGTATTCAATGTGTGTAATTAAATTGCTTCCACGCACCACTACAACTTTGGCTCCAAAGCCCACGTAGTCTTGCCAGGCGACACAAAGGACGTAGGGCAGGTAGAGTGTGAAGTATATAATGCCACCGCAAGCGGCTGCCAGGTTGGCACGAGAGAACAGGGTGCTGATGAGGAAACACTGCATGATGGTTACAATGCCAAAGGATCCCAGGAAAAGAAACACGACGCCTGGGTCACTGTAAGGCAGCAGGTTTCCCATCTGGAAATGATGGTAGGGGGAAAAAATAAGAAAGAAAATTAAATAGTTTCCTGGATACAGCAACAGGATATCACTTGTTTTTCCACAATTTGATGACATTTCTAGACAATGAAGTGTTGTGATCACGGAGTGACTATCGCGTTACATGTTGAGTAACACCAGCACTGATCAGTGTGAGTATGTCCACTTGTTTTCTACATTTGGCTCACATTCCTGCATGATGACAAAGTGTATTCACATGTCCATGTGTGTGTGTGTGTGTGTGTGTGTGTGTGGCAACACCAACCTTCAATAACATCACCAACAAGCCGGCACTGATCAGGAGCGGGATTAAACTGCTGATGAACCAGCTGAGCCACAGGATGCCGTTGTTCAGGCCCATGATCCGCATGGTCTCTTTGAGCCGCGCCTCCTTCTCGTACACCACGCCCTTGATGATGAGGGCGACTGAGTACATCCATGCCAGGGTCATGAAGAGGGGCATTGACCGACTCATCACCCGCAGGAACCTGAACAAAAGTGATAATAGGTTATGCATTTGTACAGGGAAGGTCGTAACTAGCCTCTTACATTGCACAGTGGTCACTTACATGTCATCAACATAGCAGGGGTAGGGCATCTGCTGGATGTAGATGCCCGTCTTCTCTTTCGTGCCAGTGACGGCTCTGATGATTCCATGCTCGATGACGTCCTGCAGGTAAGAAAATCCGCCCCAGATGTACCGAAGGTCCTCGAAGGGGTCTGCCCTGGGACCAGGGTCCCAATAGCTGCAAAGCAAGATGAAAATCAGTAAGATCATAATAAAACAAATCTTCGAAAAGGTCTGTAATTGATCTTTTGTTATGTCCCTAAAAAACTGACTTAAGCCGAGTAGGTAATATTCATTCAGGCAGTGCATTTAGTGACCGTGACGGCTCAATGGTAGCTCTGACAGTTTGATGGAGTAGCTTCATAAGGGGTCAAATATATAATAGTTGGCCACAGCTTCTTACCCGTCTTTAATCTTGTTTGTCCTCTCCACATTGTCAATGTCCATGCGGATCTTATAGTTGATGTTGGGAGGCAAGTCAGTGCTGTCGCTGTGGGATATGTCAGGAAACACAATTCCAGCCCAGAACTTCTGGTTGTTCAGGAGACCCATGGACTTGTTGACCAGTCTCTCCTCATTAGCTACTGGCTCCAGCTTGTCCAGGTTCACACACTGGAAAGGAAAACAGAGGGGTTATGGCTTATTTTACTCTTGAGAATCTGACTAGGAATGAAGGTTTAAGATGTATGGGAAAAGAAACAACACCTTTCCTCAAAGAAAAAGAGTTTTAGCTTTACACAGCTAAATAATACATAATAGATTGTATTTGTAATGCACTTTTCATTCAGTGACTCTCAGAGTGCTGAGCTGAATTTGATGTTTTGTTTGAGTTGTTTTGAACAAGTCCAACAACTCCATACTAAATAATAATAATACTATCAAGACAAAATATTATAACTCCTGCTGACATAATCACATGCTTACTGCAGAAATATTGCTGAGAGGCTGATAATAACAATGAACTCTATACACAATCTCTTCCACAAAGTCATGTGCCTGAGTTACCACACCAGAGTTGTTTAGCCTCTTTACCTCCTACAGATTAGCCTCTGTACACATAAACCGACTTGTACCTCCTCATACTGTGTGAGAATCCAATGAGTTCAGAAAGCATAATGAAAAATAATAATGCTGCAGGCATGACGGACATTTATGGACTGTGAGGCCTTGACACACTTTTTCAGTGTGAGTGGGTTGTTTGCAGTCTTACTTAACAAATGTCACGGTGTTAAATAACTAGTGTGATAAGTAATTGACCTCAAGTTATGGTTTGAAATTGGCTATTTTTAAATGATTTGCATGTTAGTTTATACACGATCAACAAATCATCTGTATCTTTTGTCTATGGAGTGGAAAACATCATTCCTTATTTAGATAATCTGATCGTTATAGATCACATGGTTATATACCAGAGGAACAAGGCTATCATTTCACATTTACCACTGAAACTTGATGTCTAGTTTATAGGCCTCGCTATGAAGAAATACCCTGGCACAGATACAGTAAGTAAGACAACAATTGACTAGGGCACGAACATTGATTAACATCTGGCAGGAGTTTTGCAGTGGTTGTTGATTGCCACGTCTCTGGTAAACTGACCCCATACGCAGAGACAGGGAGCAGTGACACGCTCAGCACGACACTGATTAGATTTGTCGAGAGACGGATGGGGAAAGAACATTTGATTTCAAGCCTTTTAATAGTTGCGCCAGGATCTAAATGCAGTTCAAAGTGAATTAGAAAACAATGGAGGTTACTGGAAGATTTTATAATGCGATGACCTATTTGGGCAATAAGCATTTAACCCACTTCCCCACTAAATTTTCTTTTTATGTTGACCCAAATGGAAGATATTGGATAACAAGCTATTTCACGCACCCATAGATATATGGAAAACAAGGTCGGCTGCGCAGAAATATAATTTCACGTCTGCATATGCAGACTGAACTAGTCATGTGAAAACATCATAACACGCTCTGAGTTGTGTGTGTTGCTTTCATACATCCTGCACGAACACACTAACCTCCATGAAGCGTGAGACGGTCATTATGGCCTGGTCGGTTTCGTTGAAAACGTCTCTCCAGGTGTAGGCGGATCCTGCGGGTCTTCGGTCCTCTGAGACCTTAGACAGGAACGCCGACACATCTGACACGCGCCATTCAGTCCCAATGAGTTGGGCATTAAAGAACGCAGCACTGGCCTTATTCTGGAGAAGTGTCTGCAAAAATAAATGTTTATATGGTTTATAATAGAGAGTCAATGTACAATTACCTGTTGTGACCTAAATGATTAAAGACACATTAACAGTCTTCCTGTCATGAGACTGCCCTCGTTAACATACTGGTTGAGTTGAATAATGGAATAGTGACTGTATGCCTTCGGGCTAGTTTGGTTTTGTGAACTTTATTACTGCTGTGTGTTTTTCTATTTGTGTCTTGTGACCTATTTATCACCTATTCCATTTGAAATGTTTAAAACAGATTCAAACAAATGGTGTTTTAATGAACCCTCAATAAATAAATACATTCTGCAGCCTTAAAGGGTGAATCATGTCTGACAGAAACAGATAATCAAAAAAGTTCTATATTCAAGTTTTTAAAAATGCATTTCATTGTTATTCAATGGTCTGGGGCCGCTGCAGATACAGGTAATAGTTCCATCAAAAATCTTTAATGTGAAGTTATTTAGTATCATCTTTTGCCACTAGATGGAAGTGGTACTTCAAGTGGCAAAAAGAACAACACATTTCTAGCCAGGAAGAGCCATTTTAGATACTAGATTGCCACCTGATCTATACTATCAGACTTTTCCCTTAAGAACACAATGTTAAATTGAGTGTAATAAAGTGTAATTTCATACCCATATATTAAACAGATCAAGTAGTCCTGTGCACAATATGATGTGATCAGAGTGACAGCAAATGGTTTAAATGAGGCCAAATCCTGTTTTGCTATTTGGATAAATATTGCTGTCTTTATCGTAAAACCACGCTGAAAATTCCTCCATGCGTTGTTTTGATGTATCATGTTTTATGGTTGACATATGCTTGTGGGCCCTTTCAGATGAATTATCTGTCTAGTTTCATTTCTAGAGAGACGCCAGATAGTATGAAGAATTGACTCCTCGCTGACTCTGCCCTCTTTCTCCACGGTTACTAGAACTTTTAAGGTATTCTGTTAATGCGGTTACAACATTGACCCATACTACAGCAGTGGGTGGTGACCTTACAGAAACTTTGCGATTGTATGGTCCGTCACATCGGACACATAATTATCTGAGTCCCAGAGATGCACAGATTACCGTCTTTAAACCCCCTCATGTCAACAGGAAGAAGACTGAGATCACAGCTCTGATGTGTGCACGTGCATGCACGCTGCACTTACCCTGACCATGTCCATTTCCTCGCCGTTCTCCATAAAGTCCCACACTTTGGGCCTCATCTCCTCCCACATCCCTCCAAGGTCCCTCAGCACGCCAAGCTCCTGGAAGGTCTTATTGACCTGCAACACACAAAAACACGCTCAGCCTCGTTCAATGGGAGATTCATTCGTGATTCTGACAGGGGGCGGGGGTCACAGAGTTGAGAGGGGCCTTGTTCTACCTCGTGGATGATTCTCTGTGTGGCTGGAGTATCTGGGGTGTACAGGATCTTGCCCATGAGCAGAGGCTTCAGAGCCCGCCAGATCATCCTGGAAATGGGGCTGGACTCCAGGCTCCGCATCATGTTGTTACAATAGGGCGCTGCAAAATAGACACATTCAAATTAGAAGCGCTTCCGTCTCTAATGATAAATGATTGGCAGGAAATGAAAGTAGAAAAAAGGTGGTTTCGGGTAGTTTGGACACTCACTGGAAGAGTTGTCGTAAGATGATAGGGGGTCACTGTCGCTGTCGTTGCCATGGTTTCCGAACAGGGCCTTGTAGTTGTTGTCTTCGTACCAGTTGAGAGACTTGATTTTGAGGCCGCCTCCCTCGGGGTGTCCGCAGACGATACGTGACACAGCCTGGTACATCTGGTTTGGAGAGCCTGTGGCATTTGCAGTTAGATACAGGATCTCCTTACGCATGTCCTTCCAACTCTTCATGCTGGCAAGCTGGAGGCAGAGACACAAACAAGAAACATTAGAATGATGGTGGCTGGAAGCAAGTTAAAACATCATTCCCAGTCCAAATGTAGATAAGCTGGGGAATATAAACACACAGGCACGTCTCCCACACGCACATTTACAGATGAAAAATATCGCCATGAAACATTATACAATTTAATATTCAAATCATTAACACTCAATACTGTCATTCTGGTATATGTGACTGGGGATGGGGGGGCGGGTCTTTAACTGTCACGCTTTACGGTGATTTAAATGACATGGCTTTTGACAAGCTATACTTCTTGAAATCAAGAGCATGTTTTTCTGGGAATTATATAGATCCACGTCTGTGATATTGCCTACAGCAACAGAACTCTGTTGCTTATGTGTATGTGTGTGTGTGTAATCTCTCCCATGCACACACACACACACACACACACACACACACAGGATAGAGGATAGAATAACACAAACGAACAAATTCCCTCAAACTTGCAGCCATTATTTCCTAAAAATCAGACAAACAATCACTAATCTCAAATATATTACATAGATATCCCGTGAAACCAAAATCTGCTCCATGTGTCACCACATCTGTGTTCAAACTTGCTGTGTTTCTCCCTTCAGGGTACCCCACATGTCATATGCTGGAACTCACAGTGTGAGAAGACAAATGGCGTGTCAGCATTTGAAATTCCGTTATCTGTCACAACAGATGCAACATAATGCTAACCCTATGTGAGTGAGTGTGTGTGTGTGTGTGTGAGAGTGTGTGTGCGCGTGAGAGAGAAAGAGAGAGAGAGAAAGAGAGATAGAGAGAGAGAGATACGCTGTAGGTTTAAAGTTAATAAAAGGTTATCATCTGCACACAATGAGTAGTATTTATGGACACCAAGTGCTGCAGGGGGGTGGAGACACTTACCACTTAGCTGTCTGCCTGACTAAGATAAATATAGCTGCTGTTCCCCGTCCAGTCCTCCCTCTGTGTGTGTGTGTGTGTGTATTTGTATATATTTTATGTAAGTATTGGCCAGTGTTATAAGATCTATGTCTCCCCAACTGTTATTTCACCATAAAACTGTCATTGTTGGAGGCTTGGGGGCAGTGCAGTACTGTTTCCTTGTTAAATCACACTCCTAAATACTTGTACCGCTGCACCTCAGCCACTAGAACAGTCCTATTACAGTTCAGTGTCCAATTTATGTTGCATGATATTGGCACAAGCATAATCACAAAGCATATTTCTCATGTCTCCAGAGAAACTGTCATTGACAGTCTATCAGCTGCAGCTATCAATGCAGTGTGACATCAGGCCGACGGGAGGGAGCGGGGAGTTCATTACGGAGTTCATTACAGTTCCCACAGGGGTTACTGCAGGTCAAGAGACAAGCCGCCACAAGTCGTCCGTTGATGTCTACAAAGTGGTCAATTGCACACGCATTTATGTCACCAACTCATGATGGGGAAAGAATGAAAGGAGGGGGTTGTGTTTTTTGCGCAAATAAAACAAAGAAAGGTAGGAAGAGCGGAGCTTTTGTTTCCCAAGCTTGAACTGCAGGCGGTTACTTGGGCTTATGATAAGCTGAGGCTGTGTTTGAGGAATGGAGGCTGAGGAAATCACATCTTTTCCGGAATTTAATATTGAAAAGAAAGAAAGAAAGAAAGAAAGAAAGAAAGAAAGAAAGAAAGAAAGAAAGAAAGAAAGAAGCAACCATCTGAGGTTGCAGCAGAGTAGAGAGGAAGAACAAAGAGAGGTTACTATCGGTCGTACTCTTAGTAGGCAAACCTCCGTAGGCTCGACAAGTAGAGCGTTAATATACTGACAATTGTTTCTGAGTACACACTCACTCACTATACAAACACAGGAATGTGCAAACAATATAGCATTTTAAAACAATTAAGGCTGCTTTCTCTGACGACTGCGCCAACTGTCAGTAAAGCATGTGACTTTTATTTTACCTGTCAGCAAGATATTCAACAATGTTTACCAACAAAGCCAAAGTAAGACTCTCGGATCACAGACCCACACACACACACACACACACACACACACCCTGACACCGTTTGTTGTGTGCAGTTGCTTTGCAGCTGAGCCTGAGGGCAAAGCTAACTGTCTCCTTCCTGGTCTTTCACATGCAAACAACTGGGTGTAATTTTGTGTGTCTGCCTGCGTGTTGGACTGGCAGCATATCTGGGTCATTTAGTATGTGGTTTTCCTTGTAAGGCTGTCTCTGTGTGTGTTTATGCATTTAAAAGGGTCTTGGGGTGTGCAAATGTATGTGTTCTATATGTATGAGTAAATATGTGTCCAGAGGCTATATTAGCCGCAAAAAACAGTGCAATGGATTATAAAAACCTCAGCCACCATTTTGTTCTCTCAGTATTCTTGTGTCACACACAGACACACACACACGCACGCACGCACGCGCACACACACACACACACACACACACACACACACACGCAGGCAGGCAGCAGAAGTGAATCATCCCAGAGTAACCCGGTAGCACAGCCTGTATGAGGTTACTGAAGTTCAAATTCCCACTTCAACACACAGCTATTTAGACCAGAGAAGCTCAGGGGCCAATCATAAACCAATTGTTAACACGGCATTATCCATTTTAACTACAACTACAATCAGGTTGTGACCTGAATATTGTAAGACTTTAAAGTAGAGTGCATAAACCCATTTAAAACACAGTAAAAAGCCAACAGATGTCCGTGTAAAAACTTATGTTAAATTACATATTTTCTTTATATTCTGAACATGGATTTCTCCATGACGACAGTGATCAGGTTTTGGAAGAGAGAGGTTACTTGAGTTTATTCAAAAACTGCTTTGATAAGCAACCAGTTAAGCTACTTAGTGCAAACGATACAAAGAAGATAAATGTCCCTAATATTTCTGACAAGCATGTTGATCCAATTAGAATAAATGATACAAATAGTATGTAAGGCAAGGAGAAGACCACTCGTGATGAAGGGTTAAATATAAATTGTTGTAATAGTCTGGGAATGAGTGGAGGTCCAGATTATTGGGAGTTCAAATCTCTCCACTGCCAGCAGTAAACAGAATAATCCACTTACAAACCAAGAAAATGGTTACGGAGAACACAACTAATTAGGATTTAACAAGAATAAATCAAGAGCAGGGGCGGCCGTTGAGCACCGCTGATGAGGAAAAGAAGGAAAATCTGGCACTGCAGCCAAACATTTCCTTGACACTAGTAATGTTGATAAATGCTGGTTTATTCTGGCCTGTCAACGGCCATAGATTGCACTGACAGAAATATTCATGTGACTTGGCTGACAAAGTGGAAATGTGTTTTTTTTTCTTGACGACCGATAAGACATTTTGAAAATACATCAGTGTAATTCTTTTTGCCTTCCAACAGAGGATTAGCCCCAGACTGAAACACAGGCAACAGATGATTTCTGGTAAGAAGAAGTTGAGGTTACATGAGTGCATTTCTCCATCCTGCCGGCCATTTACCTCATCCAGCTAAGCAAACCCATATATTCTACTTCAAACTAAATAATACACACTGAAGAGGAACGGTAATCACTGATTAAACACTGGCTTAATGCTCTTTCTGATAATATGTCCCCGTGTGTCAACATGCCACACCTGAAGCCTAAAATAAGCACTAAGTCTCCACAGGAGTATAGAAGATAAACAAGTGCTGGGGCAGACACAAACAAGGTGAAACTTGGGAGGAATGTTGTTCAAGAATTATTCTAGTTTACATTCTCCCACTTCTTTGATTACATTCTTTGTTGGTGAAAGCTCAACATTAGCGGGTGAGGACAGAATGAAAGAAAAGCTCACAGATATTCTCACAGCTGCTTAGAGAGGAAGCGCTATCACTCATGCAAATGCACACAGACACGCACACAGACACATACACACGCACACAGACATGCAAATCCGGCTGATTCTTTAGGTTTTGCCGACTCAGCAGAGCAGGAGCGTGAGAGAAATGACTTGCTTGATAAAGATTTTTTTACTTTTGTGCCAAATTTCAAGAAATTCCTTTTAAGGCATGAAAATAGGGGAATGGAGTACAAAAGAAATAATGACTCCCACTGTGGTAGAACAAAGTCTCCATTAACATGGCTGAATGTTAAAATACAAGAGGACCAATGTACAGCTAATATGTGCCAGGGTTGTTTTTAAATCATGCAACCATGTCTCACATGGTTTTTCTTTATGACAATGAGGCAGTGTACTTAATTATTATTTCTTTTTTTAAAACCTTATACACACACGAAGAGCAACTGCTTTGCTCTTTGCACCTGTTAAACCCACGTAGCACGTGCCCCGTTGTATGAAATTCCATGAATCTGTGTAGAATGTTTGCTTGTTTTAACTGTATTTACCTGTTTTAACTGTAAGGTGACCTTGAGTGTTAAGAAAGGCATCCTGAAATAAAATGCATTATGAAACAACTCACAACGTGTACTTCTACTACATGAGACCTGAATGTACATACATTACTACACCGTGAGCAGATTCTTGGTAAGAATTGATTTTTTAAAACAGTACTACTGTAAACTGAACTTTGGAAGTACATATTTCAGTTGTCCTGTTTGGAAATGTCAGAACATGTGTGAGTGTGTTTTCTTGTGTGTGTGTGTGTGTGTGTGTGTGTGTGTGTGTGTGTGTGTGTGTGTGTGTGTGCGTGCGTGTGTGTGTGTGTGTGATCTACCTCCACGGCCAGTGCTCCCAGGCTCTCCAGAAGATAGTCGGTTGCAGCCGAGACTTCTTGAACAATTTTGGGGTCCGACTTCACGTCCCTCTGTTGGAGAGAAAGGGCATCTTTACTGTGCTGCAGACATTTTTGCACTCTGTATTTTTAATTCCATACAATTAAGATACCCTGAAAAAAAGATTCAATGAAACACAAGATAAAACTATGCTGATGCACTGGTTTTTGACATTGGACATTTACTTGTTATTAAGTGGCTATTGTCTTCATCACAATGTTATTATTTTTTAGATTTACTATATGAATTGCTTGCCATTTACCCAATTTCTTAATTATCTTATTTGTGTTTTATGATAACCAAGTGTTTAATGATAAAAAAACAATTACAACAATTATTTGTAACATTTGTCAATAGTTCCAGTAGCTCCTCTGTGTAAGGTGATGACTTATTCAAGTAGTGAGTCCAGAGAAGAGAACATAATCATTTCTTATTTAGCGTCTGTTACTTTATGAACATCAATGCTATCTTCCATTTTTTATTCATATATTCACTTTGGTATTAACGATGTTGAATAGGGGAGGTAAAGGAGATAAGGGAGAGGAAGAAAAAGGACATTGGGGTCAAAGGTGAGAGGGGAACCGAGAAGGAACAACAGGTCAGTGTTGCTTTGGCCTCCTATGTTCCCGTCCGTCACACTGTTGATTGTGTGTATGTGTGTGTTGGCGCCTGTCACACTAAGCTCTCAGCTGCTGGCACGCCTGGCGATCACTAAAGGAGAAGAGCCTTCCAGTACATTCTCTCTTTCTTTCATTTGCTTGCTGTTCTGCCTTGTTTGATCTATGCTTAATGATTTCTATCCCCCTCTTTTACAGCACACACACACACATACACCCACACACAGTAACTAAGGGGAGCATGTTACGTAATTCAAGAGTTAGTGCACTCACTTTTTGCACAATTCTGTTACTTTTCCAAAAGAACTTCCAGTCTTGCACCCACACTATGAGACTGAGTGTGTTTTTGGGGATGAATCGGCTCCACAGGGAGCCAGGGAATCATTTCTTTCTCATATCAAGAGACCGGAGAGAAGCTTTTCTAATCTCTTCAACAGCACAGCAAACACAGCAAGATATTGAGAATTGCTGACTTGATAATGATACACTGTCCGGCTCTCTTCCTTTGTCTGTGTAGGCTTCGGGTTAAAGATAAGTAGAACTGCAACACAACACAGTGTTATGTTCACCTCTTGCCACCCTTCACCATCGTGACTCACGTTTTGGTCACGGGTTTTATGTGAAGGGGGGCAGGCTGTTCGGGAAGCTACAGACAAAAGGGGAGGTGGCGCTAAACGGGGGAGGAGGGAAAACGAGCAAAGAAAACAAGGGAATGCTGAAAGTACAAAGTCTCCTTGTAAACAAAAGGGGATGAGGGATCGAGGAATTAGCATACAATGGATGAGTACAGCGGTCTGGCTTTTAACCTTTACAAACAGTGATTCTCATTGTCGCAGAATATTAGTGTCACAGTTTATGGCTCCCATTTAGCATCCAGGGTAAAAATGTGTACTACTCCAGGATGACCCAGGTCATATTCAGTAAACACCCAAGTAGTAGTAAATGGAAAACCAGATGTCCCGGTTTGCAAAACAGAGGAGAACATTTTGGCTTATTTGGACACTACGAGAAGTGAAGCAACACAAGTCAAATGATGATATTATGCATTTTTCAGTTCAAAGGGGATGGGAATGTCTTCCTGGTCCTGAGGACGAGATACCACATATTTTCATAATATTGTCTTATTTTTTTACGTTGGTCATACTGGTGGTATTTTTCTTCACTGTATCTTGCAGTGAACTTTGTTTGACTTAAGAGGCAAAACTCACCCGAATGGGTTTCAAGAAGTCCAAGTTGGACAGGAAGTGGCTCTGGGCCTTGTCCAGCCAATCACTGGAGGACTTGCAGATAATTTCTTGAGTCAGACGGGAAACATTGCGGTCAGCGATGTGGACAAACTCCTCCAGCGGCGTGGTGTTACAGAGGTCTCTGAGATGGAAGCCGAAACCTTTAGTCAGCACCTGGACAGAGAAAAAACAAATGAACAGTGTTTCAGAAGGAGTAGATAAGAAATGACACGTTTGCTATGAAATACCATGAACAGAGGTGGAGAGAGAACAAAGCAAGTAAGACTGGGTTAATATGTGGTGAGTTACACCGTTTTTCAATATGGAGAACCCTTAGTGGTTTGCCAAGACTCTGTAAAGACTGCTGTGCACCAATCCAAAGAAAGTAAATTCCTAAAACCTGACCTTGAGGACAAAACAATGATGGTCACAGCAAGATATCGCTGAGCAAAAGCAATGCTATGAATGTCAGCGCTAGGGCCTTCTGCCAAGGTCATGAATAGAACTCTAATTGTTTTTTTCTTTTCTTTCTAGAACCCACTTCGTCATTTAAAGCGTCCTTGCCCTAATTAAAAAAAAAAAAAAAGATTTGACACATTAGTCAGAAGAGGAAGCACAGCTGCAGAAACAGAACATTCTTTTCTGGGACATCAGAGCACTGAAGGACTGGACAGAGGCTCTGTCAGATTCAAGATGTTCAGAGAGTGTGTGTCTTTGAATGTGTGTGTGTGTGTGTGTGTGTGTGTGTGTGTGTGAGAGAGGGAGAGAGGGATACTGGCTCATCATCTAGATGTCCTTGACCATCATGTCTACCAGACTACAAACTGTACACAGTCAAAGCTGGTAATCCTTCCATTGGAAAAACATAAGGGCTTACATTTGGAGGAGTGGGAATCATATTTATCATCCGATAGAACTCGAAACATATATTGCCTGTATGAGATTTTCATGTGGCTCTATTTGCTCTTGTACATCTCAATGCTGTTCTTACAGTCATTCCATATAATACAGTAAGTGATGAATTTTCTGTCCTCTCCTTGAATGATGTTCCTAATGACCTTCAAAGACTAATGGGTGACCATCTTCTCTGATCAATACATATCTGGGAATTAAGTGGTGGAAGGTGGACGGTGTAACGTGAGTTTGTTTTTGAATCTCTGTCTCTGCACGTGAGGAGAAATGGGTGATGGCAGGGGAGGGGAGCAGTCATGTGACACCAGCCCTCCAATTGCAAAGCAGGGATGATGTGGTGGACCGGGTTGGGAGCTGTTGTTTAGGTGGTCGTCAATCTATGCACAGGACATATGGGTTATATGAATAAACTAGCTAGGAAAAAAATGATGTGCGGATTCCCCATGAGAGGAATGACACTAAGAGTGAAGGAAATGGAAATGTGTTGACTAGAAAATACAGAAAGATTATATGGAAAGACAATTAAATTTTATTTTTGGGGGGTGCAAAAATATGAGGAAGGGACAGAAAACAGGAGGTCCTGCTGACTCTTCTCCCAACCAACCTTCGCCCGCAGTGATTTCTCTGATGGGTATTAAGGGCTTAGCTGTGCCACAGCAGAACCCTGTAGCAGATGCTGTCAAGCCAAGGTCATTGGATTTATGCATGTGCACTGTGGCCAGGGGAGTATGATTATCCCATGTGAAAGGAGTAAACAAAAAGGCTGCACACAAAATGATATTGTACATTCAACGCATGTGGTTTAATTATGTTATTTACAATCCAATATTTCTATGTGTTAGAAAATCTCAAACCACTTTCATCATATACGGATGAGGGAATGTTGAATGTTTTGGATATTTGGTTTTAAGAAAATAAAATGTATATATAAGAAAACATGTATGTGTGTTGACAAAAAAAACAAGAAACATAAATTTGTTTATTGTACCTTCTCCAGATTGACGTCAGCCTCCACTATCTGCTTCAGCGCGTGATGAGGAAGTGAAGCGTTGTGGTGGAGAAAGTAGGAAAGGGTCTCATTGTCCTGCAAGAAGTCCTTCAGCTTGAAACCTAGAAAAAACATACATAGGTAAAACCTGTGAGTCAACTAGAAGACACAAAACTCTCTGATAAAAAACAAACGAACAAAAAAAACATCTTCATTCTCAACCAGTATCTCATGCCATGATCATGTGAAACAAGCATTTAATGCATCCTTGTGTAAACTTTTTATGTGACGAGAAGGATCTATAAAATCCCTCAATATTCAGACTTATCCAGAAACTCCCAGTGTTGCCTTGTCCAAAGAATACCTCTCAAAATTCCCAAATATTCCATAACCACATCACTTAATTTAACTCTGTATGACTCCAAATCAAATGATATATGAATGTTGATAACTTTGCCAGCACAGAACCACACTGTCCTCGCGCTGCACTCTGAGAGCTTTTTGTACTTTTGCTGCATTCCAAAGAAGTCAAACCATTTCTGAAACTGGCCTGAGTCAGCTGTGTGGTTGCAGCCACACACACATGCTCACATGCTCACACACACACACACCACACACACACACAACACACACACACACACACACACACACACACACACACACACACTGCTCTCTCCTCCTTTGCTCTTGCTCACCGGGGTTATTACAGGCCATTCCACTTTGGTCCAGATACTACCTTCCTGTCTTCCTGTCTCTCTCTCTCTCTCTTCCTTCCTAAATTTCGCTATCTCTACCTTTCACCTACTTTTCTGGAGCCAGAGCCACTCCTTATGCATGTTTTCTCCATCCACCCACTAGGTAGGAATCAAGCAGAGAACAGGAATAGCTACTGCAGCCTCTTGGTTTTGGTTTCTAACAGCACTCTCAATCTGTCTAACACACTTTTATGTTAGCATGTGCTTGCTGCATCAAACTTAATGGTTTCTCACCCTAAAGAGGTTGGCACATTCTTTTACCGTCCCATATAATCAAGATGTATACAGTTTAACAAAGAATGAATAATTACTGTTCTAGTCTGTCCAATACTTAAAAAAATGCTGAGTTGATCTTTTGATTGCTTATCTGCTTGCTTGATTGCTTGTCTGATGACACACACACACACACACACACACAGGAAACACTTTGGTTCTACCAAACTTCCCCTGAGAGGAAGTGAAAGAGAACAGTGTGTTCAGGGGCCACATATGTGTGGTGTCACTTTCAACTTACTGCTTCCATCGCTGAGTCTGAGTGTGCACTATTTGAGTGTGAGGTGTGATTGCGTGTTACACATACATCCTTACCATCCCGGCTCTCCATAGGCCTCTGTGCATGCGTGTGTGTGTTTGTGTTGTGTGTGTGTTTGCCTCCTGTGCTTCTCAATGCACGCATGTGACCTTAACTCCCGGGAGTGAACAACAAGGGAGTGCTAATAAGGTCAAATCAGTGTCCCAGTAGGAAGTCTCAGCTCCCATGGTGCCTTGCATCCAAAGGCCCTTGACGACAGAACAGACCGGATGGAAAGTGTAATGGTTCTCTGTGGTTCTTGCATGCTTTTATTCAATTACCATGTGGTGTTTTATCTGTGTGTGTTTGTATTTGTTTGCACTGCCTAAGTGCTCCAAGTCCCCTGAGTTATCAGGAACAGATTACTTGATTAACAGATTAGTTGTTATACTTTTCTCAAGTATAACAACGTAAGACGTAACAAACCCCATTGGTGTTTTTCCTACATCCCAGCCAGCCGAACACAAGGGCGAGCCCTACATCAACGCCAACACACGCCTGTGCTTGCTCCCGGCAGTGCCTAGCAACCACTGACTTCTCTGGTTAAACTGGTCCATAAACATACTGTGATCTCTGTGGAATCACATCCAAAATCGACCAAAGCCTGGCTAACAAGCACAAAGTAGCATTCTTGAATCCCAAGTGACTTTGCCGGCTGATCGAGTAAAGATGGGATGGAGGGCATTCTGAAATCAACCCACAAAATGGCTGCATAATGGGTGGACTGTTAAGTACTGTTTTGATCTGTTTGTGAGTGAGAGCTTATTAGAGTTTTAAGATATCTTAAACCAGGAAATCTATGGGAGGGGATGTTTCTCACTTCCCCCGAGGAGCTACTTACCACTCAACCTAGAGTAGGATAACTTAAAAGTTGTCGAGTAAAAGGCAGTCTCAATTTTAGGCTCAGACACAATGAGCCTTTGAGTCTTTTACAAGGAGCCAGCCAGATATAACATTTGAAAGGGGTGAAAATGTAAGACGTTCTCCTCTATTATGCAAATACAGTTTCAGCCTCTCTTGTGAAGACAGCGGGACGATAAGAAAAAACATTAACAATCAGACTCAATATATCTCTCGGTCATTTATGGTATTTATTGGTGTTAAGAACACCTTTCTCATCTTGAAATGTTACACTACTCTGTTCTTTAAGACATACCTAATGATCTTCTTGCTCTCATCTATCTGCAGAGTCACTCTGTACTATCTCATAAAGCAGGAATGCATCAGACCTCATCAACAAAAGAATGCGCTGTGTGACTTATCTTGTTATCCTATGGGACAAAAGCTCCTCCCTCCCCCTGACCCTCCACGGCGCCCCTTCCCTGTCACTGTAAATCTCTTCCACTGACCCCGTCAGTCACTGAGTTATTAACTGACACGTGAGGGTCTCCACTCTCAGCTCTTTGATCCGCGCTAGTGTCATTTTGCAGCCGCGGTGCCCTGTTGGCTTCCTCCTGCATTGCACATGACTGTTCCCTGTGCTACACTGGTGCATCCCCTCACGTGGATGTAAGAGTAGAATAGAGGATTTGAGCTGTGCATTTATAGATCAATAAGGATGAAGTGTACAGATGTGCAACCTGGATTTTTTTTTTTTAAATCCAGTGAAAAATGTAATGACACCAGATAGTAGATAAGATGAAGAACCATTACTGGGTTCTATTGTCATCTAGGAGGATATTCCATACAATGCAATCAAACTGAGAGACGTGTTCAAACTCGTATATAAAGTTGCGTATTTCTGGGCTAGTTATCAAATCCGATCAACTTTTTGTTGTCGTCACACACTGTACAGTAACATAGACTATAGACAAAACAACAAGAAACTTGATTCTCCTGCTTTGTTGCACAAATTCTGATGGTCCAATTTAGGGTCGGATGTGAAATCCCTTTATAGCAGAAATATGGCTGTCGCAAGATAACTAAAGGATAGTCCAATTAGACTCCCTCTTCATTATTTTTTTCACTATTCTTGCACTCTTGTTGCCCTTTGTTGAGTTTTTATCTTCCATGTTATGCAGTATTACAGTATTTTTTCATAAGATCATGACATGTCTTCTATGTTCTTTTTGTCCTGGTTGTCTTTGTACACACGGTTGACTCCCAGCATGCCTCTCACATAAGCGTAATGGGTACTCACGGATTTGAAAAAAAAAAACACTGAGCAAATGTAATGTGTCTGTGTGACTTCTACATAAGTGAAGTAAAGTAAATGCAGATCCAACACACACCCTCTTTCCTATTTTCAGGTTGCTCCGGCATAGTCAGCACATTAAAGTCGTCAACAAAATGTTATTTTAGAAAGATGACCTTTCTCTGCTCCAATACAGCCAAGGTCACATCCCTCTTTCTTTTTCAATATGTTCCTACACAAACCGTTACACCAATACGTAAGATTAGGATTGAATGTGAAGGTAAAACTGACAGAATCCCGTCTGTGACCACTCCTCATAGACAGGAAGCAGCAATATCGCAGGCTCCAGAATTCCTTGCAGATCTGTGTTGTGATTGTATAATGATCGGACGGGTGGTGTGCAATTTTCTGCTTATCCTGTCTTGCACCACCGCCACTGGCACATCATAACAGAAGTGAAACGCCCGCTGGCTTCTGGGAGGAGGGTCCACCCAGACTGGCAGGCAGTGATAAGGACGGAACATGCAACACTCCGAACACCGCTGTGAAGCCTCCAAACTAACATCATCTCAGTCAGCTGCTACGCTGGACAAGCGACCTTGACAAGTCACGTTATCTAGTTTTGACATGTCGCTAATCAGTTAAGCTAAAAAGATTACAATGACATTGAATATGAGCGTCCACCGCTTCGCAACTTGATCCTTTGTTTGTCATTTGGAAAAATTTATGTGACGAATAAAAAAGACATGTCCTTACGAGCAGTGTTCTTCTGCAGCTTCCCGAGGGCCCTCAGCAGTCCCTTGTAGCCCTCATGGCTTTTATCATTCTGTGTGTAAAGCAGGATCTTCTTGACATCAATGAACAGACGGGAGATTCTGGAGATGTTCACAGGAAGAGACAAAATCACACAAACTGTTTCACCACTTATCTCTCGAGAACTCAAAGTCCATCAGGATCTTATTTATTGCTATATTTTTATGAAAATAATTAATTTATGGACATGAATTAGAATGATTATGGTGATAATGAGATGGAATAATAGCAACACAAAGAGACGCAACAATTAAAGTGATTCACGAATCAGTAAGAGGGCCATGTTACGCACATAGAATCGTTGAAGTTTCCCACAACCCCGGGAGTCTCGCCAGGGGTGGGATTACGGAAGCAGGGGTTGTTGGCGTTGCAGATGATGCCTTGGACCCAGGGCAGGGTACCCGCTGAGGGCATGGCCTTGTTGGGGAAATGGCCTGCAAAAGAAATGGATAGCATACATATTCAAGATTAGTTTTAAATTTGGTCTTAAATATCAGTCAAGCAGAAATTTACGATCCAAACTTTTTCACAAAAATAGGATTTCCAAATCATTATAACCCAGACAAACTATACTAGCAACTAGCCCCACATAGACCATCACCAGCCTGGCCTTTACAGCAGTGGTGGGACTGACATTATCTTTACAATTGTTTGTACTCTTATCATCTAACTTCACTGCTACTGTTGCAACTTACTGAGGTTAACTAGCTATTATACTGAAAAGATAAGCGTAATGGGCAGTGGTCAGGAGGTTTGGAGTTCACTGGGCTAACTGGGTTCAGACTGACTTCTGATACATTTGACATCAATGGTTTTGTTCCAAATAGGGGAACTGGTTTGGTGGACAACAGAAACCATTGAGAGCGGTAATGATTACATAACTCCACTTGACCTGTCCTGTAGCAGGTGCATGCAAGTCTGTGCGTACATACAAGCATGAACCTGCACCCACTTTTCAAAAATGACACGTTAAGACCGTTAAACCCATCTGAATAGATTAGCTACACATGGCGATACCATATCTCTTCCGGAAAATCTATTGGAGATAACCGTTTGCCTTCTGTTTAACTTTTCTTTGATAAAAAAAAAAAAAAAACCTAAGTTGAAATGCTGATCGGATCTTTTGTTTGTGATAATCTTATTGAGTTGAAACGTAGTCAAAAGTTGCGAAACCAACTTTTCCCGGAGCTAAATGCCACATGACATGGTGGCATGGTTACATAGTGCAAACAAATGTTGACAAATCTGTCCAAACCTACTGTGAAAACAACAGTGAAACCTTGGGTGACTAACATGTTTATCATACCGAGAACCAAGTGGAAAAAAATAATGGCTAAAAATAGTCTAAGTCTTAGAACAGTTGAATAACAGATCAGGAGCATTTAAAGACATAGTCCACTGTGTTCGAGGTTAATATCGAATGGCCATAAATTAGCATGAAAACCATTAGTAACTGTTTATTTCTTCTATTGTTATAAGAATTTGACTTTTAACTACAAAACCACACCTGCAAAGTTTGTTTCTTTCAAATGTCAGATGGTTGAGTTCGGATGTCACGAAAAAGCAGTGAAACTGAACTATTGTATTAGATTGAAGTAAATAAAATAAAAAATCAAATCTGTCAAGTATCACCCTCCCTCCCCGTCTTCCTGTCTGCTTACATTCATGTTGCTCGTAGGGAGGATAATGTATTCGGACTGATATCAGGATGAAGAAGATGAACAGGGGCCAGATGATCTCAATCAGCAACTGGATCTGAGAAAGGAAGGCAAAGGTTAATAAAGTTAATAATATAAATTAAACAAAGCTTCACACCCTTGGGGAACAAATACTTAGGAAACAAATTGGTTAATCGTCTCAAAACAGGAACACATTTGTGTTTTGCTGTTTTTGTGTATTTTCAGTTCAGCTAAAGTGCAGAACATTTTCTGTGTGTGTGTGTGTGTGTGTGTGTGTGTGTGTGTGTGTGTGTGTGTGTGTGTGGAGGGGGCTGTCAGCTGTTGTCTTTTGTAAACCTAATCCCACTATGAGTCTGGGTAAAGTATATGGGTTAATAAGGGGAGACAGAGTGAGACAGGGAGCGAGGTCTGCAGGCTTTAGTGGACTGGGTCCATCTGTTCCATATGGCCCCTCTACTTGAGCTGCATGCTTCGCAGCCTTAACCAGCATGGCAGGCATGCAGCGCCGGGACAAAGAATAAAGGCACTGTCTAACAAAACAAACACACTGTGTCCCTTTGTTGGGAACATTTGTACTTGATGTCAAATAGCCACAGCAGTCACTTTAGGAGGAGTTTCCGCTTGATGAGCCTCCTCACATATAAAGAACCCCTTTAATAAAGCCTGGAACTGAATACGATTTACATAACTTTGAGTGAGTGTGCGTCAGCCAGCTCAAGGTGATAAATGAACGATACATCCGACATGTATGTGTGTCATCATTACATCTCTGACTGACTCACAGTAATCTGGTAACTGTAATGCTTTTGAGTCCAAGTGGCTCAGAGGGGAATTACACCATTCCCATAGTTGAGGGCTGCATACGCATTGGATCATGAACATTTATGAGGAAAGACATAAACATCTATAGCGCATTTGTGATGCCCTTATGACCAGTCATGTGGAGTTGGAAAAAAAAAATCATATTTGATTTAAATTCATGAACATGAGCTTGATTGCATTTTAAGACTTATTTCAAACAATAATACTGTATGTGATACTGAGACTTGTGAAAGGAAAATGAATGTGTAAAAAGGTATGCATTTTCTTTGTTGATCATAAATAAAATCAAATAAAAAAAAACAACACTACATGGATTAGTGAAAACAATCATAAGAGGTGCAATATAAATAGATATATTATTAATTCATAAAAAAAACAAACAAAGAATGGATAATACAAATGACCAAGTAATTGACTGTGTACTTCCATTCCGTCGTTCTCATGAGTCAGTCATTTCAAGCACTCCTACTTACAGTCTGTCTCCGTCGGTAGGTGAAGTTCTTCCAAAGCAGTAAACCCAGTTGAGTGGAGACAGTCATGTTGACGTCTTCCTAACCTCACTGAGCACGCTCCAGATCCTCACTGTAACCAAAAAAAGACAAAAGTGAGACGTTCAACATGACAAACATATACATGTACAACAGGTAAACGTATTGCCCACAGAGTCATAAAAACAACACTTTCCTCACTGTGAAAAACACACACAGATCAAACACAGTCCTCTAACCGACCCTCGACAGCCACCTTTGTTCCCGTGGAAAAAAAAACATGGTGTACAAAAAAAGTGTGATTCCCACATACACTGAAGCACAGAACCGAAATGGAAACAGAACAGAAAGTTGGTCATCAACTAACCATAACCAAAAGGCACGCAACTGTACCAAATGTGGACATGTCACCCAGTTGATCACGCGTCAATACAGAACAGAAAAAATAAATAGTCAGAAAGAAAAAGGTTTCAAAAAATAAATACCTGAATTTAAAAAAATCACAAAGGAAAAAAAAAGCAAACAGAAATACAACAAACACTATGTAACTACTTATTATTATGTCCTAACCCAATTAAAAATAAAATACACTCAAAATAATCATGATAACGGAATTCACCTATTGGACAAAACTGTTCTGAAAGGCAGACCAGCCAGAAATACAGCAACCCTCAGCAAGTGGCCTGATTAATGAAGAAAGGCTGCTAACCACTGCAGATTCAGGTCCACTTGATGTAGACTCATCTGTTCAAAGGTCAAGCTACAGCTAAAGTGTGGGTGTGTGTGTGTTTGTGGGGGGGTTGGGGGTGATTGGGTGGTGGGCTATTTTCATGTAGAGAGGGTTGCTAGTAATCCTTTTATCGTCACAATTTACACCTTGTTAACACCTGAGAATCACACACAATCCTACATAAGATGTAAATGTTACAAGGAAACATCCCTGTTATTCAAACAACCCACTGATTAAACCGCATTGGTGGGTTTGCTCAAAGTAATGTCAGATGTTTTTTTACACTACTTGTTTTTTTGCCTTTGTCAATTTTAACAAACAGCACATAATATTCATCCTTGTATGAAAACCTTTGTAGGGCACTACTTGTCATGCCTATCCCCTCCTATTTGCAGACTCAAAAGTCCTCCGGTTTGTGCTCAGACTTGTTTTTAACTCCAGAAAGTAAACCAGAATACACAAAACATGTGATGCAAATGTGTGTATGTTTTTGCTCAAAGAAGAATAGCTTTTTTTTATCAGGATGGCAAGTCAAAGCCTGAAGCCCCACAAATCAGCTACACTGAGTTAATAGTTATCCAGCTATTTTTGTAATTCTCTTTTCTGAGACAGAGACCTGGCCATCAACAGCTAAATTTGGGTCAGCAACTCAAGATTGAGGCCCATAACTTCTCTATTAAGATCATTATGCTTTACAGAACATGAGGAAAATATCATTTTGGTCTGAAATGAACAGTGATTATGAAATTAACAGTGATTATGTAAACCAGAGAAGTTGTTGCCTCATTTTTGTCGCTTTTGACATTTGGCTTTGAGTTGCAGTTGGACATTTTCAGACATGGGATCATGGTCATCCTGTTTCTTATATTGAATACCCTTTATACAGAATAAATCTGATCATAATTAGTGGAACGACTGCACAACAATGACAGTGGGAAAAAATGATTTGCTTGTGGGTTGAAAAGAAAGTCCTGCCCTAATCAAATCATCAATCGATACTTCGATGGTTTTGCACCACATTTTCTCTGAATTCATAACACCACTGCCAGGACGTTTGCCTTCTAGCATCAAATTATTGCCGGTGGGTATGGCCAAAATACAACACGGTGGCAATTAATGCAAAATAAAATACAAAAACAGATGTCAAATTTTCGTTTTTCTACCAGTAACTTTACTGTGTTGCACAAATTCCTAAATCCCCCCGTTCAGTGGAATGAATGAAATGTCGCAATAAGACAACAAGACCTTTGGGATGGACAAACATCACAGTGACCCATGTACAATATCTTCTGTACTAGTACATCTGTTGTCACTGTGAGTCACTCGATTTAATGGCAGCAGCCACCCTGCACATATTACAGCTTCACTGACAAACTGCGTCTAATTCCTGCTGTGGGACTGACTGAAAGACAGAATTTAAGACGATGAAAAATGATTAAAGCACATCAGTTGATGGAACAAGGGCACAATAAGAAACTCTTGAACTACCCTAGTAACAACATGCCTATATTGCTGTGGGCTAAAAGAACATAAACATCATCAGCACAAGCATCCTGTCCTTAAGTTACAAATTAACATTTTCTTTGCTATTGCAGCAGATGTGGAGACCATTCCAATACTCCACAGATCAAATGAATGAGGGGAAAAACACCACCTACATTGCCATGTTGTGGTCTGCAATGTTGCTCTATGTGGGGCTTAACAAAGTATACAATGTACACAGTTGTCACATTTTCTTCTCCTCTTTTAGCTCTCAATTATTATTCCTGACATAAATGTCTCCCCCCCTCTTATTTTGAGGACTGATGTGTTAACGTTACACCGTTTTAACGTGTTTATTGCCCAATAAAAGACCTGATTTTCACCGAAATGCCATCAGATTGACTCTACTCTACTGGTGTTCTCTGCATCATACTGTCTGAGACGACTTGGCCGTGTTTGATGAGTTTGCGCTCCGTGAATCGGCTGATTTTGGTCAACACTGTGGTGAAAAACACATCGTCGTGCAGAGATAAGAGACTCTCTCTCTCTCTCTCTCTCTCTCTCTCTCTCTCTCTCTCTCTCTCTCTCTCTCTCTTCTGAGCGTCGAGCAGCACAAATGGTGCAGAGCCAGGGCGCCTCTAGCGGACCACATAAAAAAATACCCGTTTTATACTTGTTTACCATCAATTCTCGCTCACGTGTCATATCGCATTCATAAGGGATTTTTTTCTCCCCCTCCCCCCTTAACGCCATTGTCTTCATTGTTTTTCCCAACTTAGTGAACAGATAATTCAAAATGAAAACCTGATCAAATGAAGGATAGTTAATTTTTTCACAAATAGACCGTCGATTTGTTTGCACGAAAGATGCTTTTTTTTTTTTTGCTGAATGAAAAAGAAAATGTCGACGTTGCACCAACAATTTATCACGCACATTAATGAAAAGAGTAAAACAACCCCAGCGAAAATGGGGAAATAAATACTTGGAAGCGTGAATGAAAAACAGGCTGTTGTTATTTGCAATACAGTGTCACATTTACTGCGACGTTATGACTCATTGTCAAAATCCAAATATGGCACGACTGTCTGACTTAAAGCCTGTACTTGTGTTGGACTACTTGTGTATCATTGTTCTATTGAAATGAGGTTACTGTCGGTCATTCGGCTTCGCGATGCTGACTCAAACCAGCGCCAAGCCAGACAAAATGAGATTATGACCAAGGAGGAAGTGCTTTCAGCAATAAGGTGCGACAAATGTAACTTGTAAATTCCTGTCTTTAAGTGACCCTTTTGTTCCAATACAAAAATAATTGTGTGGTGAATTTAACTCAAATAACATTAAGAGAGAATGTGAAAATTCGCGGTCTACTTCTCATGTTCATCTTAATGGTCATAATTTGCATGAAATAGAGACGTTGCCACAAAGAGGCTTTTATTTTGAAATACCCAACAGGAAGCCATGTATTAGCCTGTAGCTAACTTGACGCTCCTCACACCGTCGAACTCGAAGACAACAAAAGCGACATGATAAAATAGCAAAATCCAACAAAGACGACACTTGTCATTTTTGTCAAATAACGGCACTGCCTTGAAAACATAACATCCATTCAGCACATTGCAGTTCATGTTTACCTTCGTGGTTTTTATAAGTGAAAAACGGCGAAATATTATCAGCAATTAACGTAGCATTCAATACCAACACAGTCGTTGTTTTTAACTTTTCGAAGCCAACATCAGAAACTTGGACAATGGAAATTGTGCTATGAACACCTTTTTTTTCAACTGTAAATTAAAATGGCATTGCGTACCTCTCTTTGTTGCTCCAACAAAGAAACTCATAATAACAACCACCCCCCGCTAGAAGAAACAAAAAACTTCAAACTCACCAGCCTTGATCCTGAATTGTGTTAATATCCACTCTTTGTCTTTTCATAAATTAAAATCCTTCCTCCAGACCAACTTCTAAACGATGAATAAACTGTAGCCTACTCATCTACTGTTGTCATGGTCCTCCGCTGCTCTGCATCTCAGTGTCTGACACAACTGTTTTTTTTTTTTTCCTCCGGCAGGGTTTTATAGCGCCGCTCGATGCGAAGCAGAGCAGAGGAGAGCAGCAGCGGAGGTAACTAACGGTCAGCGTTTGATGCTGCTCCCAAATAAGGCAAGCACGTGCGGAGTCAAAACATCTCTTAAAGGGCCAGCGACACCTCAACGCCTCAGCAATGCACACTGTTGCTTTTCAATTACTTAGGCTTGATGAGAACCACCCCTACTTATAAGAATAATCATCATTATGACATAAACCTATTACAATACAATGCATGAAGAAATACAATGAAAAGCAAAATTAGACTATATTAAATAACAACTGTAATAAAAGAAGTGAATAAAAGAATGGACCACAATCATTACATTTTAATTGGTTCATGTACTCACAACTGACAAAATAAGGACTTTTCCAAATATGAGCAAATCATTTTAATTTGAAATGATAAATGACAATGCATATTAAAGATGGATATATGATGATATAATATAATGGACATTGATTTAATTTGATTTTGTTTTTTAAATATACTCAGATCATATGTTGAGATGTTTGTTTACATATTCGTGCTTATTTGAGGTGCTTTGCATCTAAAAGCCACACATCCATAGATTCAACATGTGTATCTTATGTCACTGAGCAAAATGTGCAATGTAAACCACACATAGTTTATGTTTAAATTGGAAATACTATAAATATAATAGGGGATTTGGGGAGTTAATGTGCTGAACACCTCGCTGACATCCTCTTTCTTCCACCATTCCCCTAGCTCAGTGTGAATGCGGCTGGCTGTCCGTATATGTGTGTAAGTCCCGTGACAGACTGGCATCCTGGGTGCACCCTGCCTCTCACCCAATGTCTGCTGGGATACGCTCTAGCCCTCCATGACCCTGGACAGGATAAGCGGCTTAGGAAATGGATGGATGGATGTTAACTTAACCACACTTCATGCACTCACTTTTTTCATCCATCAAACCTGGACTCGGATGACAGCAGAGCAAGGACAGTCAGCCACTTGCAGTGATGCTTGCAGCAAAGCACAACATACCTGCATTGCTCCGTTCTTTTCTTTTCTTATGATTATGTAAGTTGCAGCAATATTCACACACATTCGCTGCTGTTGCGCATGGACATGGTTTCTCCCTTGACTTCGGGCAGTGCACTGATTGAACAGGTCCATCTCGGTGCTAACACATAGAAAATATTCACACATATGGGCAATTTACAGGCACCAATTAATCATGGGGGAGAACCACACAAAAGGATGGCACACCCCAGGTAGGGATTTTTCTGCAAAAATCACAAGAGACATTGTTCCTTCACACCGATGAAGTGGAAGGGAGAGGTTACACCTATAACACCATATTACAGTACACTGTGACCCTGCACTGCATTTTGTAAGGAGAAACACCTTTCATTAGAAAATAAAAATCAATCACAGCCCAGACCCCATGGATCTTTTTTCTCACCAATTTCCTTTAACGTTCCTATTTGTTTGCTGGTTAGCTTTTGCTGATGTTTGAGAAAATCTGCAGCAGTCTGTTGTACAGTCCAGGCTAAAGTACATGGCAACCATCTGGCAGTGATTATCTGGCCTATAGTGAGCCTAGTGCAATTAGGACAACGGTGTTGTTTTTTTTCCTTTCCCACTTAAATCTGCTGATGCCAAGTGGGGATACATCGTAAAAATGGAAGGTGCTTAAATATATTACCAATTAAAACATCTCACCAGTTCTGCTCTATTGTTGTATAATCTATTTAAATGGATGTTCTTGTCCTCCAGTGACATGTTGGACATTTTCCTGTTTTTTATTTAATCTGGACCTCAATCATGGTGCCTGTCCTAAAATCATCCAACAAGTGTGTTATTTGTTCCTATTAAGAGAGCAGTTATTCTCTAAGTAGAGTCCAGGGTCTCCCAGCGGGCTTCCAAATAATTAGCAATATAATATAAAATTGTGCTAAATCATTAAGGAGTGCATATCTGCAGCCTTTGTGTCAATAAAACAGGCATATTGATTTCATTACTCCCACCCATGTTATGGAAAATTATGAATGCTGACAAGTTCAGTGTAAGTGGTATTTACATGATTGAAGTAGAAATATGTTCTGTTTACCACTTTGAAACCGTTCTGAAGTATTTAGGTTAAAATGTCTGAGAATACAAATAGTTCAAATGGATATGAGCGTACAAATAGCAGCAAGGGTATCCTTAATCCATGTTGGCGGGTCCTTGTAAAATTCTCTCCCTGTTCAGTCCCTGGCCCCAAAAAAGCCTGAGAACCTCCTGCCGTGGAGCACATGTCCTTTGATACATTGCAGCAAGTGTTGACGAAATAAACTGCAGAATCTCTCATTACCTTTTGAGAAACCATTTCCTCCTCCACTTTTGGATGGGGTACAGGGAGGTCTCCCAGTATGAGGTCGCGTTAAAACAGGATGCTCAAATCAGAGTGATTAGTCATTTAATCCATCAGAGAAGCTTCAGAACTGTTTGCATCAACGGAGACACATCATAATCTTTCAGGATAACTATGTCATTCACTAGTATATTTTTAATCCAAGGAATTCGGGGTAACTGAGGAAAATAGTCATTTTCAAATTGTTGAATTTGACTCACAACTTACTGAAAATGGCTGCATATTACAGAGAAAGGCACCAAATACTCACCAAGTGGTTCAGGTATGAAGCTACCGTATGATTCTAAAATATTTATTTTGTATCATTCATTAAGGGGCAGACTATTTTTGATGCCTGGGGTTTCTTAGAATAAACACTCCTCAGTGGTTAAATCTAATCAGTGAGGTAATTTGTCCATATAGAGAAGTCGTTTAGGAGGAGAATTATTGAATTTGCTCTTAAAAGACACAATGTAAAGAGTGTAAAAGGGGATTGATCTTTCAGTGTCATTTCATTTTTCTTTCATCATTCTGTATTTACATAATAAATTAATTAATTAATGAATTCCAAATTGAAAATGGAGAGGGGAACAGCTCTTTCCCATTGATAGCTTGTGTTCTTTCAGGGGTCAGAGGTCACCTGCATGGCAGCTCCCTTGAGCTAACAGGAACTCAAAAGCCCATTGTAGGGCGGAGTATTACGCCATTACTCCGCCCCGTCATCAGTCTAACAGAATATTACGTCTCTGAGACGCCAACGGAGGTCGTCACAGAGCGATACGGCGCTGTATCTAAACGTTACGAGTACCTGAGGCGGAAAATACGCGACGTAGTGAATACGTGTTACCAGGGCGACACGCCACCGACGGATTTAACAAGCTGGTAGTTGCTCATACGAAGCAGCCCTTATACGCATCTACATGTTTATGATGCACAGCAACTTCACTTGTGGTTGAAGAGTCGTGTAAATATGCGAGATAAGCAAAAGTTTATCTTTCTTAGTTATTTTGATGTATCGAGCTAATCAGATTTCCGGTGCTCATTGAATACGTCACACGGCCGAAGTGTCCATAGACGAGACCACAGCCTCCTGTGGGAGGTCTCACTTATAAAAGCTGGGGTGCTATCCTAACACAGACACCGCTTCGGCATTATGCTGCAAACAAAGTTCTATCTAAACCCTCCAGTTTGCAACGTATTTTGACTCGCCTTTCCGCCATTACGACAGAACCGTCTGTCATAAAGTGTCTTGTCTCAGGACATTTAAAGACAGTAAACTTCTAGAATTAAATTAAAATCACTTGACGAGTTCCACTTCCACAAGGTGTTCTTCTCTGGCTATAAAACCACTTGTGGAAATGTGTGTTCTTATCTAGAGAGCTCAGCAGTTCATATCTCATTCATAGTGATTATGTGTAGTTAACTGTCAGGTACAGTTATCCCCACTGACTGGAGAACAATGGTTTGTTATGGCTGGCACAGCGTGAGGCCGCTTCCACACTCAGCTCTGATGGGATCACTGGACTATAACCTACTTAGGATGTTAAAACCCTCTTGGGATGTCTTGGAGTTGTGGCCGCAAAATAATGACAATTAATGACTGTAAGTGGCTTTTGTTTAAAAGCGCCAGCTAAATAAATGTAATGTAACCAAATGCTTCTTTGTTGATACATAGCAGCACGCTGGTGATGCAATGTTCAGCCAAGTGGGCTGCAGCCGACTGTCTCTTCGGGGGACAAAACAGCTTTTGTACTCATACAAAAAAAGCTGAGAAGTAGGATTGCGACCGCCTTAAGCATGTCTGTTCAGTACATTGTGTAACAGTATGAGCCTTAAGTGTCTTTCACCAAGTAAACACTGCCATGTCATTAATGTATACAGAATACGTTTGGGAAACACAAAAAAGGATCAACACTATTGTGATCGCATTTAAAGGTAAAACAGGACCGACTTGGATATGTAAATACGTAGATCACTGATGGAATGTCTGCTCATCATCAAGAAGCCATCAATCACGTTTGACAGCGTCACCATCTTGAGATAAAAAAGTACAATTGCATTGTGGGTATTTTGACTTTATCACAAGATAGAACAATCTAACAGTATTGTCATTGTGATGATGTCATTTCAAGAGTGATCCAAATGGGATTGTCACTAGTGCAACGCTTTACTGTTTATGCATAAGTCAGTCGACCATTTAAATGAAAAGGTTGCCAGAATACCATGTTTAAATTAACTCAAAAAACAGCTCATCTCTGTATGATGCATTGAGAAACATGTGTACAACTATTATGAGCAATGCTCACAGCTTCTGTGGAAAACCATGCTGCTTGGTCAAAAGCTTCTAACCAACCATCGAATGTCTGTGATTATTTGAGTCTGCTGCCTTCAGTTTAGTAGCGAAAATAGGGAAACAGAAACTCTCCATAATGCAGAGATGGTACGAACTGAAAACTGCGACATGCAACAAAAGGGCCACTTCACCAGACACTTTATATTTCAACCTTAACACATATCCCGTTTTTTTATACACGCCCCAGAGCATAAATGCAGGTAACAGTTGCACATTCCTCGTTTTGCTGGAGGATTCTGTGAAATCAACTCCAGGGACCCTTGAAAATGGGAAGTGCCCTTGATAATCACTGACTAAATGCTAACTGACTTCTCTGTATACAAATAGGGGGATTAGGAAAACGGGGCACAATGGGAGTCATATGTAAAGGTTTGAGCAGAGGACGAGGTGAGGAAGCTGCAATCTCTTTTCTAGGAAATGACTGAATCTTTGTTGATTGGCAACACCCACCTTTTAATTCACGTGTTTCATTCAGTTGGAAATATGAATAATGATCCCTCCGTCCTGTATTGGTTGGTGCAGGGAAATCATCTACTGTGATTTCATGTGAAGGACTGGATTATTTTCGTTTCCTTAAAAAGAGGAGCACAAGCGGAAAACGTGTACCAGCATCCTCATTTTCACTTTGACCGATCGTAACCCGACAGAGACCCGCAGCCTTTGTCGGAATGAGTTCAACTGCAACACGTCTCGGTTTCCGAGGTGCGACTTCCTTATAAAACTGTGCAGCTGAATGAACGGCATCGCCTTATAGCTATGGTAAATAAACCAAAGTAAATGTGCGTGAGCGTGATGCCTGGTGCAGACGGAGCAGGATGAGAGGAGGAGGAAGAGGAGGAGGATTGGAGGTTTGTCCGATAGTAACCCCAGCACGGAGAACGAAGGAGCAGGGTAGTTTTGTCCGATAGTAACCCGAGCATGATGAAGGGAAGCTGGATAGGAGGGGGGATGGTGCACGGGCGAACTATATTTATATCTGCACTGCAAAAATGTGTCACATCTGCTTGGTTTATCGTATTAAAATAAAGACCGTTTGTCCTCAAAAATTGCATCAGTTTCAAACCTTTCAGACGAGGCACCGCGTCAGACACGTGTGGATTTAAAACGGGTTATTAATGTTGCAGCAAAAACATAAATAAACGTGGAATAAACTGAATTAACATTTTTTTTTTAAATGCCATGAGACTGATTCACGATGCACCCACAAGGAGAAATTGACATCGACTGCAGGAATTCTGTGTTAGATAAACATTCGTTTGGGTTTCTTGCGTTTGCGACGTCGGCACTTATGTGGCCTTTAGGTGCTGTCGGAAAATGCATATTCAAACGAACGTTCACTGATCCAGAGCCTTGTATTGACCTATTTGCAGCACACAGAGATCTTCATCACTTTAGCATCGTGTTATACTTGAACTGACTGGCCCATAGGCTAGGTTTCTGTGGTATTACATGCTCACTTTTTCCGATTATGAGCTTTCAGGCAATTTTATTTTAACAAATGTCCATTACTTGATTGATGTATATCTCCCTCTTGACGGTTGAAGGGCACAGGCAAATACCAACAAATACATAAAAGAAAATTTGTATAATATATATTGTATATATATTATAAATATTGTAAATGAATACAGGCGTCAATTATTTCGATTAGTTGTTCCACGACAAACGAATTCCTTTAAAAAAAACAACAACAACGAAAAACAATCCTGACATTTAGATGTCCGAGCTTTGGAAGAGTCCTTGAATGCGTCGTGGTTTGACCGCACGTTACCTCGTGCTGCAGCCGTGAGAGAAGTGGGTGAAAGGGGAATGATGTCACTGCCTGGCTGAGAAAGACTGAGGAGAACAATGAAGTCTCCAGAGCTCCTGAAATGGTTACTGGGCAGAAAAAGAGCTTCGAAGAAGCTCAAGCTCATTGTCGCGTGTTTATTACCTGGAGTGGAGTGTTTTATGGATCTGCACAGCATGTCTATGGATCTTTAACGAAGATGAAATAGGGTGCTTTGTAGCAGATAGTTTTAAAGTAGCATACATTTTTGAATCTCCTTTGATATGACCATAAACATGGACATGTTTACTGTGACCTTTGGTAATATGACTTTACCCTGAAGATATATTTCTACATGCTTTATCTAGAAATAATTCTAGAATAAATCGTATACAGATTGTAAATGATCCGCATGCACACAGATTGGTGAAAATGAACCTTAAACTCAGCAGTATGTATGCCAGGCCAGTAGTTAGCGGTGACACTTTGTAATAGATAGCCCTTCTGGTGCGTGTGAACAATCAGTATCCGCTGATCACAGTAACGGTGCAGAAAGTCTACACTTTGTTGGAGTAGCGTTAATACATTTATCAGATATAACAACGCCGGGGACTGCTAGTTTACACAGCGGGGCTGGATTGGCGTAGTCAAAAGATTTCATTCTGGAACCCAGTTTCAAGTTTTTGTTTACAGACCCCCGAAAACCCCATTGTCATGTAAAAAGGTGACGGGTGTGTAAAAATACTTTTTATTGATTTGATCTTTAATTACCTCGAATACAAAGTACAATATTTAAAATATGTCATACAAATAAAAAAAAAAAAAAAAAAAATATATATATATATATACATAAATATATAAAATCATTCAAGTTCGAGGAGGGACAGGAGGAAGCTAAGCTTATAATGTCTGGCCCCTTCTTTACATTATCACAATTACATACAGCTCAGTGTAAAATAGTCATTATATATATATATATATATATATATATATATATATATATATATATATATATATATATATATATATATATATATATATATATATATATATATAATATATATATATTGCATATTATGTTGCAAACGTGTAAATGACTCCTTTCGCTGGCCTCTCGTGACCATTGTTGAAAAACACTGAGCCTTGGCTGAGTCTAATGACTGACCTCTGCTCCAGGATGTCCAGGACTTTCCCTCGTTCATGCATTGTTAATTTCAGAGGTGACTTTGAAGATTCTCCCTACAGCAGATCTCCTTATCCCGGGCCTCCATACTATGTGAAAAACACTCTCACTTAGCTTGTCTTCGGGGAAAACACCTGCAATTTGTTTTTGTATTTAGACACACTGAACATCTGATAAAATGAATGTTGTGTTCCTGTTTTGATGTGACAAATTGTGATCTTGACCATTTCACCACTAATTGTCCTCTTTAACAAGGTGAAAGCACAAAGGATGCAAAGAGGCACAGTTGTGAAAATGTAACTGCTGTTCCTTGTGACGCACCAGCTCCCAAAGCACTGATGATGCGGTAGCTGTTGAACGGCCCTTGCATATTGGCCCCTCTTGCTTGCATCTGGCAACAGGTGACTCATGAGTGTGTGTGTGTGTGTTCATTCCATGCCGTTTTAGAGAGAGTCTCCAAGGTGTTGACGCAGACTGTTGACATCAGCAAACATCCTCTTTCTTTTAAGGATATGTGTCAGAGTGTCCTGACAGTCACGTTGTGTGGGTTAATGCTAAATGACGGGAGTGAGCACTTTGTTTCAACAGCAAGAGATTCATCATTTTTAAAGGAATTTGAATTTCATTATTCACAGTGATATTACTTTAACAAAAAAGGCTGAACTCAGAGGATGGTCCTCTAAAGGGCCGGTGTACAGCATTTAGCAGGATCTCTTGGCAGAAATGAAATGTTATATTAATAAGTATGTTTTCTTAATGCATAATCACTTGAAATAACAATCTTGATTTTTGTTGATCATGTTTCTGCAGTAGCCCAGAATGGACAAACCAAACATTGTCTTGTGAGGGCCATTTGTGGTTTCACATTGACCACTGTCGTTCTTTGCATACTTGGTACAAAGGAGAAGTTTCAGTTGGTTGCCGTTTGCAACCTAATCACTAGATGGGGCCAAATCCTACACGCTGGCCCTTTAATTTCAAGGCATACACATCAAAGCCTACTGGATTACTTAAATAATTAAAGGTTGAGTAAGTGATTCTAGTGGTGGCAGGACTATAAAAACCCCTTCCAATCAAACAAATCGAGCCGGGGGAAATAATTGGACGGCCTGCCTGTCTGTCAATGCCATGTATGTAAACTTCCTGACTGCAGACCGATCTCGAGCCCTCGTTTGGCGTTCTGGGGGAGCAGCTTTGAACAGAGGTTTGAACGAAGGGGGCGGGAATTTGTCGGTTCGATGTCTCTGTGGTTTTTTCCAAATGACCTACTCTGCCTTTAATAGACCATTTTAACAGCAGACAGTTATAACTTAAGTTTTAACCACCCAGGTGAAACGTGGGGTTCATCCCAAGTCTCAAAAAGATTTTGCTTTGTGTAATTTACTAAGATATAAATATCTTTGCTGCATCGTGTTTACTGATAGTGTGACCCTGTATACCGTGTGTTTATCTCTCAAGAGAAGCATTACCAAACAGGCTCATCACATCATGTGTGATACGGTTGACCTGAAGGTGTTTTTGTTTGAAACAGCCATTTAATAGACATTTATCTAAAGAGAAGCGTATAAATGTAGCATATAATGCAGAGTTTAAGTAGTTGAAATTTGTATCGTAACAAAAGTTATCTCAGGACACTTTTCATATAGAGCACAGTCATGATTTTCAAAGTCAATGAATTTCCAAGTCCTAACAGAGCAAGCGTTACAGCACCTTAACAGTGCAGAATGCACTTATACCGTGCTGTCAGTGAGCTACCAACGTTAACTTATAACCGACCCGACCACTGTGTGTGTGTGTGTGTGTGTGCGTGTGTGTACAGGGCATGTGAGGTTAAGTGTGTTTGCATCAACTCACACATATTGTGTGTATGAGTTTCAGAGAGCTTGAGTGGGATTTAATCAGGTGTGTGTTGAGAAGTTAAGTTAATAATTTTTTTCATGTATCCGTCTGAAGAGGTCATTTTGTAGAGGTCATTTTTCAGGGTCAAATGGACTGTGCCTGTATAAATCTTTAACACCTACAAATACTCAACCATCAGATTGTTTTCCTTTTTTTGGTCATGTGATTGTTCTTGCTCGTCTTTCTGAAATGTAGTCTCTGTGTGTGTATCAGTGTGCTGACTAGCCATCTGCCACCCAACATTCTGTATAATAGTCTATTCATCTCAAACAGCTGGCGGCCGCACTGACCCCCGACTATTCTCTCTCTGTCTGTCTGCTGCTCCGTTCTCAGTCTGATCAGTCAGGTCTCCCTCTGCATGTGGAATCCCCGAATATCATACAAATTAAATATTTTCCACACGTTGATTATTTGGGGATTTCACAGCATTCATAGTTTTCTGTCCAGCTGTATGTGCAGTTTTGAAAACAAACTTTTGCATTATGTTGGTGCTCACTTACATTCATTAAGGTCACAGGGCAGTGTTGTTTTGATGCTTGAACATTTTTTACTTCCAACATGTATAGTGCTCTGTGATGATGTGATCACCTCAATTATCCAGGGTACTCCAATTGAGTTTGAAATATCTTTTATGAGGGAGTCTGCAGCATAAAAGTTAAATATCTGATAATAAAAGCATCAATATCAGACTTAAAAACAAAACGGCAAAAAGTTCAAAACAACATAAAACTTTCAGACTTAAGTCACACAGCAAATTCAATCAAGAAATTAATAATTAGTGCCATTTAATGATGAGACAAATACATAAAGTGCTTAAATGACCCTTAATCTTGTTTTTAAAACCTTGCATGCTTATAAAGTAATCTAAATTCAAATGTAGCTTAAATCAAGATGAAGGTCTGAAACCTTAATAAGTGCTTTCACCAAAACCAGTGCAGGTTCAATAATTGACCTAATTTGTCTGAATGATTGAAGGTTGCGGAAATATTTAGGTCTCAATAAGAATAAAGGAAGTCTTTGTGTAATATGACCTGATACAGAAAAATGTACCGCTGTTTGATTCTACAATTGTATATTGAGGTCAAACCAACAAACTCATACAAACTGCAACAACATGCGCAGAAAAGCAAATCCGAGACAAATTGTAAAGCAGGACGAAAAACTGAATCTAACATTTCCAAGGAAGATGAACTTCCATGCATATATAAGATATCACCATAATCAATTATACAAGTGTTGCTTGAATTCATTTCCCCTTTGCAGCAAAAGAAAAACAAAATTTGTTTGGATAGCAGTTAATAACTTCACCCGTAGTTTTTTGTAATAGGGAAAAAACCCAGGGAGTCCACCACTTTTATTTTCTGGGTCAAAAATAACGAATGGAACACTAATAAAAAATCGATGGAGTCCCTACAGAGTTCAATAAACTGCAAATAGACAACACACAAGTATATAAAGAAGACATCGTCACCAACTTGAAAACACAGAGCTGCAACCAAACAAAACACAGTGAAATACAAAACAACAAAGTCTTTTCTTCAAATGTAGAACATCATATGAATATCTTGTCATTCCATCAAACAAAGATAGCTTTCTCTGTTATCTGCTGTTCCTGTGTATTCCTGGTCTCATGGGAAGGCGTATTTGCCACAATTACATCATTTTCGTGTGTGTTGATTATACATTTTAGGCCTTTAGCGTGTCATTTAATGCCACGTCATTACCGTGAAATAGTCACAGTATTGTTGAGGAAACCTGGTTGGGCTAAAAAAAAAATACAGAAACTAAGTAACATATGGAAACAACGTAACATGGAAAAAAGGTAACAAGTGTCCGTAATGTAGGTGAAGAAAACCCATATAACAATTTGTTCACGGCCTTAGAGGTCTGTACACTGTTGTTACTGCATTTTGACCCAAATCTGACCCTAACAATGTTGACCTCAACATAAGAGGAGGGTTAAAAAACCAGGAGAGAATGCAATGTTTTAGAAGTTCGTCATGAAAGTCATGTCTTTGTCAGGTCAATCCCTTTCAGCCTGTTTCTCTGCATTTTTGTCTCTTTTGGCCTCCCATACTTTGCATCGTCCCCTTGCTTTGTTTCTCTGCCTGTCCACTTTCTGCCATTTTAGGAATCTGGGGTCTGTGTTTGGAGTGTAATGACATGCTGCTGTGTTTGTCTACTTTCTCTCGGTCTGTCCCTCGGCCCAACATCTAGTAGAATTGTCCCATATTGGTCTCTCTCTCTTTCTGCTGCCGTGGTTGTTTCTCTCCTGCCTGGGCTTGTGTCTGACTCTGCTGATTAAGCAACTTTTTTTGGCCCATGCAAGTTATTCACGCACACACACACGCACACACACACACACACACACACACACACACACACACACACACACACACACACAGGGAAATGCTCGGAGATCATTGCGAGTGTTAAGGAAATCTAAATGTGCTGAAATGAATTGCTCAATTCTGAAAACACCATTTACAGTTGGTGAAATTCTGTTGGCAGTTATTTCACTCTTGACCACAAAGGATAAACTGTGTGAAAATGTCTCAGAAATTAAACTAGAGATTTGGACACTCAAAGAGGATTCAAGCTGCAAAAAACCAACACAAAAAAACATGAAATATGAAGGAATAACAAGCAGCAGCAGCTTTCACATTGTAGGAATGGATTGTTGTATATATATATATATATATATATATATATATATACACACACACACACACACACACACACAGATTATTACAGCAAAGCCCTGCTGTAGTTCCCAAAGGAGATCCCATGGCTATTTTGGGCAGTGTGGAGGACTTAATACTCAGCTAGAGAGAGAGTTTATAGAAAAGGGATTGAATAACATGGGCCACCCTCTCTAGACTGAAGGAGAGTCAGGATTATTGCTGATATGCTCATCAGCATAATATCATGGCAAGACCATTCAGAATTTAAAGGAATATTGTTGACATTCTTACATTTTTTATTTGGAAAATTCATACCACTTTAATGTCTGTTTACACATTTGTAGCATCAGCTTGCAGCTGATTGGCTTAAATATTTGAAGTATAGGGAAACAGCTGGCCGCAAATTAAACCCGCCTATTAGCACTTCTATCTCCTTGTTTGTTTGACCTTTACAAAAGTGTAAAAATCACCATAAATAAATTATATATAACACATAGACAACTCTCATAAACAAAACCAATGGATATATTTTCCATAATGTCAAACTATTCCTGTAAGGTTGGATGAGATTCATGAAAGAATGAAAGTGAATAGTTCAAAGTCTTCTCCCCGGTCAGTTTAAGATGCTCTGCATGGTAATCATGGTGACAGTGTCCAACTGTCCAGAACCACAGAATTCAGTTTTTTTATTGTAGCCTGTACTTTCTCAAAATAACAGGTTTCTGCAGCTCCTGCGACGTTAATACAAAAAAGGGCTTCATTTTTTCCCCCAGTGCGCCCTGTACAGCTGGATCTATTATTGGATAAGATGGGAACCATTTATTTCAGACTTGAAAGGAAGGTCTGGCAATGAGAGCACTGCGAGGGCATTCAAATGCTACACACAAAGCCAAAGCTGCATCCTTCCTGCTGGTGACCTCGAAGGCAACTCAGGAAGATGAAAAGAAGATAAGACTAAGACATTTAATGAAGGACAGCAGTGAAACCAGAGGAAACGAAGGGAGATAGCAAAACATAAAACAAATTAGGTCAACAAAAAAAGAGAGAGGCCCGGAAGAAAAGCGTGATAAAATGGGTAGAGGAAAGAGCGGAGGTGTATATAACAGGTGAGACGGGGGGAAAGGGGAGTGCGAGGCAACACAGCTGCCCCACTAAGGAACAGATGAGCCTCTTTCCGTCTCCCCCTCATGCTTCTCTCGCCGCATCCACGTGAGAGAGGAGGGGAAGGAGGGAGGATGGGAAGTTGGGAGGGGGAAGGGGAAGGGGATCCGAACTGATGAACACCACCGCATGGCAATCCTGCTACATCCTTTGGCAAGAAAATACACCTTTACAATTAATTGTTAAAGAAAAATCTTGTGGGGAAAAACAGAGGCCTCGATAAATAAAAACCTTTTATTTAAACATGCGGGATAAAATGTTTACAAAATCATGAATCAATGTCACTGTGAATCGTCATCAGAAATGTAGACAACAATTAATCTAATGGTCGAACCTCAACAACAAAAGTAAAAATCTGTACCAAGGATATTTTCTTTTTTCTGAGAATAAATATATTTTCGGAGATTTTCGCAGTGAAATGTCGCAATAAAGAGGGTTGCAGATGTACACATGAACACACACACACACGTGCCTGGACTCAGAGTAAGCTGGTTTGGTGATTTTCTGGTTTAATGAGTTGGGGATAGAAATAAATCTGTTATGTGACGGTTTTGGCCGGGAGAACGGAGAAATCGAATGAGGTATTCCATCATCATTTAGTCAGCCATGTTCCTGTAGGGATCGTTTATCCTTGTGCATTTGCATCGTGGTTTTTATACTTATTAGAGATTTGAATGACATTCAACAAATTGTGTGTCTAGACCAAAGCGAAATATGCGAATACATTCTCGTGTTGGGTTCAAAAGTAAGTTTTCGTTTTACGAACATGACCAAGTCTGAATGCCCATGTGTCTCTGATTGGAAATAAAACGGGAAGCAGCAGTCTTGCAATGAGTCATATCCTAATAAACACATCTATTGTAGGAGTAGGCCTTTGCTTCAAGGAAGTGGTCAGTGTCTCACTTTGCAACCTTTTGAGACAAGCCTGAACGGAGAATTTCTTTTTTTAATTTCTCTGAAAACATAAGAAATCAGAGTTTGAGTTTGGCTGCGTGCCCAGACATCAATCAGCAGGTGTCAAGTAAACACAGATACGTATGTTATTATCTGCTGCTTGTTTCTGCATGCAGGAGAGAGTCCTGTGGCACCAGAACTACATATATAACTAACGAACTATATATATATATATATATATATATATATATATATATATATATATATATATATATATATATATATATATATATATATATATATATATATATATATATATATATATATATATATATAGTAAGAGGTTAGCCTCTATACCTCCTACCGTCAATAGCAATGACCATCACTGGTGAACTGAACTGAAACAAAACCTTTCTACCCTGCAGGTCGAACAGACTTGTGCCTCCTGTTTTTATTCAATATTCCACAAATAGAACTAAAACTGCAAGGGCGGCACGAGAACAAACTGAAAAGCTCAAACTAGCTAAACTCCTCCTGTTGCAGAACTGAAGATAGATAGATAACTAGTGGTCAGAACACATAAAAATGGCCACTGTTCTGATTATACTGCTACGTTGATTTAACATTCTACTCCTGCATTACTTGTTTGTCCAGCTAAATGGACTTCAGTCATTGGGATGATCAAATCAACTTGCTTCAAGAAATGTGTTGAATTATCTTGATATAAATCGGACTTTCTATCAGGATTCTTGACACAAGTCAAGTGTTCCTGGCAAGTGAACTATGACTCAGTCGAATTTGAATGATGTCATACGCAACAATCTTAACATTTCCCCTTTTCTCCTCTTGTATCTCACCCCTTCTCTCTCATGTGGCCCTGTCAGTTTCTCATAAATGCTGTTTGTGGATGAAGGCCACAGTCTCTTCATCTAGTCTGGTGTGTCTGAGACGTTTCGGTGTCATGGGGGCATCATGTCCTCTGTCTGTAAAGGACAATGTTACACTGCGAGAGTGTGTTTTTTCATTTGAGTCAGCATTCTGTTTGTCTTGTATATGTGAATGCACACAGGTATGTGTTCTGTGTAAACCAGTGTTTGTTATATATCCACATTTCTCCAACGTCACCAGAAGGTCTGTGACTGTGGAGTGACATCCTCCTCCTCGAGCTGCAGCAGCAGAAAAGCTGGACACCAGCACCATCTACTGTCCTGCCTGGAGAAAAGCATTCCTACAAGACAGACACCCCCCCCCCCCCCCCCCCCAATCTGTTCTTATGTGCTGGGTTTCTTTTTTACTTATTTAGTCATTTCCTTTTATTGCCAGATTTATTCACACTTTTTTATATGTACATTTTGTGTTGTTTTCCCACCCTTGAGCCATATACAGATACATACAGGTAATTAAACAATAGTATACGTGTGTTTTCAGTCACACTGCAAAAAAACACACACACACACAAAAAAAAAAAAAAAAAAACATATGCCTTAGAAAAAACATTCTATCAAGACAAGATAACTACCCAACATCAGTTGACATTACAGGCCTAGTTTATTGGTGTGCCCGCATTGCAATTATAATACAAATATATCTGTACCTTCTTCTCCTAAATTTAATTCAAATTAATTCAATACTTTTCAGCTTGAATACACAAGTGTCCACTGTCACAAACTGACTCAGGGGAAGGAGGGAGTACACACAAGGCTACCAAAACCAAACCAAACGTTTCAATTAAGTTCAACCGGAGTGTGCAGTTTAGCAAAGTAATAAAAACCATCCTTGAACGTGTCGGGTGTGCTGAGAAGGTGACTAACCAAACAATAATCATGGAAGGTGAATGTCTGTTGTAACAAGGTAGAAATACAATGAGCACCTGGACCGGCTATAGATGGGTAGAGCTGCAGGTGAGCTTAATCAAGCTGACGACCCTCGTCAGACTCGTCGGCCCACTGCCTGCTGGGGCGGCTAGGACGGCCTCCCAGACAAGTTCCTGTTTATGGTGCAAAATGGAAGATTTCAATCCGCAAGTCTCCAATTAAAATGGTACAAAAGGAACAGGCAGAAACTGTGACAGAGATCATTTCACAAAATTTAGGCCACATCTAGTGTGTAAACTATGTGACATGTACAGTACTCAAACCATTTCCTACTTAATTTTTTTTTTAAATAACTGCAAACAGTGATGCATGGTGATGCTGAAAAAAAGGTATTTGTTAGAATTATGAAAAATATGTGAGCTCTTTTATTCTTACGTTTCTGTAAATGCATGTGAATATCACAGGTACGTTGTTCCAACACTTAATTTAAGCTATTCACCCTCAGTGAAATATAGTAAACCCATCATCCTCGTTTATTCTGGCAACACCATTACATCTTTTCTAAATATATCTGCTATGTTTATTCAGGCTGATACTACTATTACAGCTAAATTTGAACGTCACCCTGCTGAAGTGAGTAAAGATGGACCTTCTATTAAGCCCAACAGAGTTTAGCAGATTTAAGAAAACGAATGTGTTAGAAACGTCTCCAGCCTTTGAAATTCATGTCGACAAGCAGGCGATAATTTACACAGTGCCATAGGCTTCATATAGGATTAACTGCAGGGTAAACAAAGGTCTTTCAATTACATCACAGAGATAGCCATGGGCCAGTTTCCTTGCAGCTCTTGATCATTTATCATGGTCGCTTGAAGATGGCCCATGCCTACATTCACATATATGAGGCGGCGCCCGTAGTGGCAGCCAAGAGTCTGATCCCCTGATAGAAAAGGCAAAAACTCTTATCCGGTGCAGACACATTAAATAATGAACAAATAAATGAAATCAACTAATACAACCAGACTGATGAGTCTTTACATAGAATACACCATCAGTTGTTCATTTACAAGGTACTGTCAATGATTGATTCTGCTAAGGGCTGGGGCGCCGTTATTATGTATACTTAGATGGAGGAACATTTTATCCACATCTTCCACAGCAAGGTCACTCCTGCCGATGGGCTGAACATTCAATTGAGTCCTTGTAAAACTTTATAGCAGATAGCCAAGGACAGAAAGGAGTCCTTTGATGAAAAGAGCATTTATAAACTATATTGCATTCATAATAAAAAGTGAAGGCTCTGCGTTTTGTTCACTACAACTTATTCTGTCTTTAACCTTTTTCAGCAATATGATGCAGTCAAATCACATTTCTAATGGATTTTATTCCTTGGCTAATAGCTTGGTCGTGTTGCCAACTTTTCACCTTATCGTCCCCTAGCTATTGAATCATGGCACACTTTCAGGGAAGCAACATTTCATATTTTCTATTGGCAAGATTTCCCATCTGTCAAAGTCCAAAACTTGTGTGACGTCATTCAGAAAAGAAGCAAATTTCCCCTTAGCAAGTTTTATAGAACTTGTGACTGATACAGCTCAGCTCAGTCTCTTTGTTTCTCAAAACGTCGTCACTTCCTGCATCGGATACGTCCTTTTAAAAGCAGTGACTGTCAGAGATCCATTACAGCAGATACATACTTCTAATATTCAAAATGAACTCTCAAGAGCAGATTGCAGTCTAGTTTACTTCAATGTCACTCATCAGCCTTTTTCATGGCAAACAACGGCATTTTTATCCACATGTAAAAAACACACATTAAGAGACAGCAATGTCAACGTAGGTTAACACCCAGTTGGTGAGAGGCAAAGGACGTCATTCAACGCTTCCTGTTTAAATTGAGTTTGTGTAAAGTGCAAGAAATTCTGAAAAAGAGGATTCCACTTTCCCAATATCTCAATACTTAGATTTAAGTATTATAAAAATCTGGAAACATCAGTCTAATGTGTATTCAGCTCTTGTGTCTGGTCACCAGTTAATTATATTCCTCACGTGTCCCCACAGCTTAGTGAACCATAGGTTAGCCCCTAAATCTGTCAGATATTGAATTTCTGGGGTTAACATCTTTCGGCAGAACCCCCGATAGGCTTTGTCTACATTTTTTTTCAGATTGTATCCTTCGATTGACTTCTCTCCGATGGGCTGCCACGGCTGCATGGCCGCCTCGTGAATACTCGCAGCCTCGACGGCATGGCCTCCCTCGATGCAGATCTCCACCAATTCAGCGTTCCTCCTCTTGAGCTCTGCGACATCCTCCGCCATACGTTGTCTGCCATAAACCTCCACCTTCTCCCAAAAGCTCAGGTTAAAATGTTCATAAAGCTTTCTGTCAATGCCATTCCACTGCAGGGCCTTTACCCTAAGCTCAGGAGTCAGTCTAGATACAGTGGATTTCTTACGCGAGTTGAGCTTGAAGAAGAGGAGGTCGTCCATCTCCCAACACAGAGCGTCCTTAAGCAGGATCAGCGATTCCTCAAAGTGCTCCTTTAGCATGACTAAGTGAAACTGCTTGGCGATGAGCTTGATGCTCATCTCTACACGCGGGTCGTCTGGATCCAGACCGTGGTCCTGCCCAAAGTCAAAGAACAGCAGGTTCTTCAGGTAGAATGAATTAAATCCGTCCGAGCTAAAGTATTGTTTTGGATCCCGCAGGAACTCGGCCAACTTATCCTCCCCTGGTATCCTCCAGGTCAGAGGAACGACATGACCAAAGTAATGAAAGGAGGACTCAAAGAGCTCCGCTGGATCTCGCAAAATTGTGATGTAGGAAGTATCTCGAGGCAGCACCATTGCCACCTCGGGTGCATTAAATCGCATGTGATTACACATGATGTTAAAACAAACTCCAGGTTTGTAGCCTCGAACGTAGGTGCGCTGAAACCGAGAGGGGTAGAAGAAGTCGTTGCGGCTGTTGGGGAAGGCAAACTGCAGTTTGTGCTTCTCTCCAAAGCGGAACAGGATGTTGAGGAAGGTGCTGCTGGCAGTTTTATGGGTCTTCATGAACATGATGTCTACTTTAGGAACACACACCCAATCGTCTTGCTGCGAGCTGTTTGCGGCGGGCTGGCTGCTGCGCTGGCCTGCTGCGGGAGCACAGGAGCGAGGCACTGGGAGCCTACAACGTCACCATGAAACGAGTAACTGTCACCATTGTTTATCAAAGCACATTTCAACACGTCCAGTCAATGTGTCAAATAACACAGCATGGTCAGTGCTCCTCAACGTCCGACACAGAGGCTAGTTTAGTGTGACGCAATCTTCCGCCTCATTGGGGGCAGAGCAAATGATGTGGTATGAGGAGAATAAAGGGTGTGGGAAAAAGGACCACGGGACTTTTGTCCAGGAGTCCTGGGTGTAATAAAAAGTACAGTTAACATTTTGTCACAAGTCATTAGTCACGTGACACTCAGTGTCAAGTTAACATTAAACACACTCAGCATAACAAAGTGGTTTTGTTGACTGAACTCTTATTTGTTTCTTTATTTTGAGGAGTGGAATTAGCGTATACATGCTGTCTATTATTATATTCTACTTTTATTTTTGTTTTTTTATAAAAATGGAGGCACAGACACAAACACATCATTTCAATGAGACAGAATTCGTCAAATGTGTTAATTATTATCTATATTTAAAGACACCTTCAATCAATAATTAGGTTGTAAAATGCTGAAGGTGGATGATAACCCTAAGCCTAACCCTCACGACAAAGTGACGCAAGAGGAGGATGTGGAATATGTCAAATATGGACGTTGTCTCCATGGTGTCAGCCATAGGTTTCTGTGAAGCTGCTTGGAGGTTCGTAGAGCGTCAGCGTTTGAAGCTCAGAGCCACTGACCAAACTGTGTTATTTGACGCATTGGTTTGAGAACACGATGCACATGTATAGTTATGCACTGTTAAGCCCAAAGCCATACAAAACAAGCATAGTACCACTAATATTAGTCTGGATATTGACCCGTAGCTCTTGTTCTGCACCATATCTACTGTCGCCACAAACATAAACACATGCTGCCATTAAACTAAACTGAACAGTCACATATTCTACTCTTTGCATTTACTGATAGGTGATTACTTTATAATAGGTGGCAATGGATCATTAATTAGAAAAAAAAGATTTAATAAAATACTCAGTACCACTGGACTTTGATCCCATAATGTATCATTAATGACATTGTCGATGATTGGTGATACCATTACCAAAATGGTGAGGTTGAATAATGTTAACCCTTTTGCATGTTGGAGGCATCATGTGTTATATTTACAAACAAAGCAACTAAAACATGAGTAGATAATGCTAAAATGCATCAACAGGAATCTGGGGCTACTGCATATTAAATCAATTTAAGGACTATTTCTATTTAAGAGAGGTCTGTGATGAACGGTGGGTGATGTTGGTGAAAATTCAAGCATTTTACTTAGCCGTTAATGTAGACTGAGAGTCATCTATTTCAAACCTTAAGCAAATACAATGGATTCAAATTTATATTCTACTTTTATTTATTTATTTATTTGTTTATAAAAAATGGAGGCACAGACACAAACACATCATTTCAATGACACAGAATTCGTAAAATGTGTTAATTATTAGCTATATTTAAAGACACCTTAAATGATCAATAATTAGGTTGTAAAATGCTGAAGGTGGATGATAACGTCTATAAATTATTTATAAAAGGTCAAAGAGGTTGAAGCTAATGTGAGAAACACAAATGTATTTTGTTGTTTATACTGTTGCAGCTATTCTGCATCTGCTAACCAGTAGATAAGCCAATATCTTATTTATTATATGTGTGTCTTATCTAAAAAATAAAAATAAAAAAATATATAACAACCCTTACCTATAGCACTCTGATCATAGCACTGTTGCTCTTAAGGTACTACGTTACTCAGATGAGGACCTAACACTTGTTCTATTTTTAGCTCTTACTTTATCGGCAATGATATGTTGTGGTTTCTTTGTTTCCTTCTTTTGACAAATGTACTTATTGTAAGTCGCTTTGGACAAAAGCGTCTGCTAAATGACCTAAATGTAAATGTAATAAGTTTCTATGAGACTGTTATATCTTGTCTAAAAGTCTTACTCTGGTGGACTGAAGTTGATCTGTAGTGTTGAAAAGGCGTAGAGCAGCGTTATGCTGACGAGGAGGCAACCCAGAGCGACACATTTGACCAGCATGAAACATGATGACAGGGAACTGAAAAAAGAGGAAGAAGAGGAAGAAGAAATATAGAAGAAGAAATTAGATATAAGAAGAAATATCACCAATCACTAATCCACAGAAAGGTGGCAAAAACCAGACAAATGTTACAAAGACAAAAAAAGTTGGCTGTGTAATTTATAAGACTTTAAGTTCCTGTTTCATCGCATATGACGAGGAGTCACTCAAGCAGGATTTTAAGACTTGGATTGCTCTGTTGTAAGTCTTACAGTTATCTTCAAAGATAATTTTTATTTGTATTTGTCTGTCTTACAGTGTTAAGTCATAAATATTATCTTTGAACTTGAAACCAGATAGCAAAGACTTATTTAACGTAATCCTCAGAGATTTATTGTCAGATTGACATTTCACTTCAGTTCAGATCATTAACCGGAATATATTATTATAAAAAATAAATGTATCATTCATTTATATATTTTTATTTTTTTTAACACACTTTTTAGATATGGTCATAAGCAAGCAAATATGTATTATTCATTTGACAAAATGATAATCAGCAGACATCTTGATTTTTCTCTGAGAAATTACATTTGTTCTCTACTCGAACAGACAAAAAGCCTCGTCAGTGTACTTCGAGGCCAAAAGACTACAAAACTGAATCCCCAAAAGTTTAAAGTATACATGCTAGAAACCCAGAGTATTTGGCTTCCAGCATTAGTTTCTTTTAATTTCTTTAAAAGTCATATTTGTTTCTATGATGTTGCTCTGCTCTTTATTAAAGAGTCACTGAAATATGAAAGCTTTAATCATAAAGTAAAAGAATCCACTGTGCATATTGTGTTGTTAAATAAAGCTACACAGCTCATTGTATTAGCTATTTTTCTTCAATTCATCCAAATATAAATAAATGATTATTATTAGTTTGGTTTAATTTTTTTTTTTATCATTGACTTGATTTGGAAGGCTCTTCCCAACCAGTAATCAGAGCTGTAATCAGGTTATATGCTGTGCCAAAGAAAAGTAAAAGGATGTGCTTTGAAAATTTTAAACAACATGACAAAACATCATATTAAATTCATAGAGGGAAAAGCGGACACTTACTATTTATGCAGCATGTCAGTCGCTGGAATCATACCTTCTCTCTGTTTTCTCATCTTGGCTGTTATTTCATATCTTATCTTTTTATGGCCTTGTAAAGCCTGGATGGTACTCTGAGCCCAAACTCTGTTATCTCCCCAGTGACCAAACGTGAGTAGATACAACCAGCTGTCCTGGGTTCAGCTTTTGTGTTGCAGGTGTGGAGGAGCAAAGAAGAGGAAGGACGGAGGCATCCCAGCTGTCACGCCTCACTGCAGTATCCTTTCCTCTCAGCAGAGGCCCTCATCACCCTTTATTTCACCAAAGTGAGGAGACTCTCATTCAAATCAGAATGCTCTTCATATTATACATTTGTTGGGGTTCACCTGTTGCTAGAATCACACCACAATTATATATAGCTACATACAAGATATCAACTGTTTCTGCCTTTACTGGAAGTGAATTGGAACCAGTCCTGTTTCTCTATCTTATTTTTTTACCGGGCCTCAATAATTGTTGCACAGATTACTAATGCATGTTTGACATGAAAATCTACAACCAGTGGAGCTTTCAGCCCTTCATTCAGACAGTAATCAGCCCCATTCCTGACATGAGTGCACCAAAGCATCGTGCAGACTTCAGGTTACATTGATTATGAAAATAACATCATTTACAGCCATCATTACATGACAGTTCTTTTTTTAAACTTCAGTTTACGACACACAGCTGTCGGTTTTATTTTATGACACCGCAGATGTTAATATGATGCACCCATTTAAATGAAGTGCTTTGAATAATTATAGCACTTCCAAATGATGTTCCTCTCATGAATTAACTTCACAGGGAAGAACACTTTTTTTTATTTTTTTCTCTGTCAAGACAACAGAGAAGACGTTTCCCATTTAATACATGTCTGTGTGAGATGTTTGACAGTGGCCTCTTGTGACAGAATTGGGTAATAACAAGGGATGGTCACAAGGTAGGCCAAGGAGTAAATTAGGATCAATAAATGAAGCCGGAATTACGAGTTTGGGAATTAAAGCTTTAGCAACAAAATCAGTGTGATGTTTGGTGGAAATGCACCACAAGACACAAGTGTCCTAATTACTGAGCATCATAACGTTGGGTTTGGGGATTTGTTTGAGTGACACTGGCAGTGCTATTATTTGTTCCCTCAAAGTTTGCTGCTCATTCGTTAGCTGTAAACAAGTGTGATGGTGGATCTGTAAATGTGAGCATATTCCCGAATAAAAAATACAAATAAACAACCCTTCTGATCTCAACAACATACTGCTGGATAATTAAATGTTTTAAACAAACTTATCTCCAGCATGCAGAAGCTGTTTTACAGCCACATTTTTTTGTCAAGAAAGGAACATGAAGACAGTGTTAATAGGTTTTATTTGATGTAAAAGAAAGATGAACAACGTCTATCTGTGGTCAATTGAATTCCGAGCAGCATGTATTTATTGTGTTTTATTGTTATTTCACTGTTGTCAGGGAAGTTATTTTAGGGACAATAAACAGCACATATCAATGTTTTATCTGAAGGATGCGCAAAATTAGAAATATGCATTAACTGCGTTATACATTACACTCAGCCTTATTTAATCTTTGTGATATAGCAAACTTAACTACTGCTTTATGTTTGAAATATGAAGTTCTGCATTTAAATCCGGTTGAGAATCATGTGCTACACAGTAGTTTGTGTGATGGCTAACTTGATAAAATTATCCGTGGGCATCTCTGCCTTATAGGTTGATTTAATGCAAAAGGATTTCAGAATATGCTCCATGTAAATATAATTTCAACAAAAAATAAAAACAACATTTCAAAAAAATTGTGAAAAAATAGGTGTTAAGTGACCAAAACTGGAGTAGAAATTCGGTTACTCATGCCAATATGAAAACAAATAAAAAAAGAGTATCAAATATATATTTATAATTATGTTTTGATTTAGGAACCCAAGCTTCAGGATGAGGTTTAAATGCAGGAGCCCCTTAAGGTCCTTACCATTTAATCTATTAGGAAATGAACACAGTTATTTCCACCCAGTGAGACTGACGGCTTTTACCTGCTTTGTTATTGATGACAACAACTCTTTAACAGCTGTAGCGTCACAGTGAAATGGACTCTGATGCACATCGGGATTTGTGGTGTGTTGAATGCTATTTTTAAAGATGGCGGTTTGAACAAAAGACAGGTTCCTAATTTGTTTGCAAAATATACAAGGCGGCCTCCAGTATATTAGCTGTGTGTGTGTGTGTGTGTGTGTGTGTGTGTGTGTGTGTGTGTAGTGTGTGTGTGTTTTTTTAAATCTCCACAAAACAAATTCAAGTTTCCCAAAGAGCTTTTGCAGCATTAGTTTTATGGACACAGCTGCCCTGAGGGTCCAGTGTTTTGCCCTTAAAAAGGGGAATAGTGAGGGAGAGATGTGAAGAAATACACAAACGCTGCTCTTGCATTCACTCGTCTCTGTATTGAGTGAGGGAGAGAAGCGCGATCCCCCTACTGGATCCCCGAGGCATTACCAACAGAGCCACGAACAATTAACCCTTAACTTGCTGCAGTCTTAATAGTGGTCATTATAATAACAGTGACCAACAAAAACAGTGACCATTACAAATACACACCTGGAACCACATTGAGATTGCATGTGCTGAAACTATTACAATATTGACTAACCATTGATTAATATTCTTGTCCGTTACATACTCCCCCTCAAAATAGATGTTGTCCCCAACATCCTAACCCTTGACCTTTAGTACAAATAAGAGGTTAACCTGTAAACATCAATAAACATACCATTGCAGATGAATGCCTCTGCTACCTTATGTCTTTTCTACTGCAGTGTTACAGACTTGAACTCTTTTCATACATTCTTTCAGACATAGGTAAATACCCAATGTCGTTCAATGTCCTTATTGTCTCATTAACAGTTCCGTTTGTGCAGCATGCTCAAGTCAACTACACTCTCCTTTAATATAGGTCCATGAGTGTGATGTTAGACAACGGTGGGTGTAACAACAGTCAATAAATGTAGCTCATGTTCAACAGTCCATTTTCTCTGTGGTTCAGTGGTGCACGTTTCAACCTTCCAAGTTCATAGTACTGCTGGAAGTGGTGTGGTGGTGCAATAAGTGTCCATGGCACCTTAAAGTTTGTACGTTGAGGTGGTGTGCTTATGTAGCCGGGACGAGTCTGCAGGGTCCCGACTACGCTGTTCATGTGTAGTACTCTGCGTTCACTCAATGACAGGGGACACAGGGCTGGTTCTCACATTCTCTTTATTCCTGCATAACGGTGACATGAGACACAATGTGAGTGCACTGGTCATCTCCTCTCCACATAACTCCTCTTCCAGTGAGGGACAGTGCAAACTTCACCCATGCTACCACATTTGTCAACACAATAAAGTTAACAGGTAAACATTTCTAACATGGCGGCCGAACACACACATACCTGCATAACGGTGACATGAGACACAATGTGAGTGCACTGGTCATCTCCTCTCCACATAACTCCTAACACGCATAAAAAAATAAAATACATTGAGCATGTAGGCTACGACATGGAGGACCCCCCCCCCCCCCCCCCACACACACACACACACATGCACTCGCTCACTCACGCACAGATATACAGGGAAAAGTCGCGGCAAAACAAACTCTCGTTCTCTCGCTCAAAATTGGCTCTTAAAACACGCCAACACACAAAGACCTCCATAAACATATCTCGAAGCATTTGTACACCCACATTCTTCCGTTAATTTTGCATTTAAACTCGAGAAATATGATTTGTTGATCCCAGAACAAAACGACATACCTCTTCCAGTGAGGGACAGTGCAAACTAAGGAGAAAGGAAGCTACGCTAAGCTAAATAGACAAAAACTTGAATTATATTACTGATAATCCACATTTAAAGAAAAAAGACTAAAGTGCATTATGTGATGGATTTTGGTGAAATTAATAATAATAAAATAAAATAAAAAATACCAAAATATGTTTTTTCCTTTTTCTATCTGTTACACTTAGGCTGTAGCAGGCTGGAAAGCCAAGCCTATCATACGTGAAGACCTTGGGCCGTCTCTGTTGTCGCCTAGGCCGCTGAAGTTCCTCACTGCAGGAATCACTTGGTGCAGGTGATGGAACAGCTATCTCCACCGGTAGGTCCTCAACATAACTGTCCTCTCTCAGAGGCAAGTGCTCTACTTGATATGTAATTCCTTTTTCTGCTGGCTCAGGTGACATGTTTTCCTCAGAACATTCGAGCTCCACAGGTGTACACACAGGATACACTGTCTCAGGTGGGCATGGTTTGGATTGCTGCTGAAGTGGGGCTAGATAATACTCATCATCATCATCATCATCTTCTTCAGGTTGCTCCACTTCATCATTTCCCCTCACCCTTTTTTCCCTTTGCTCTCAGCTGTACTGGAGCTTCCAGTGGCAGGTGGTCACATGGGAGGAGAAGGTTACGATGTAAAATCCTTGATCTGTCTTTTCCTTTCTCCGGTCTGAGTTCGTAGCCAGGAATGTCTTTACTCAATTGACGCACAACTGTGTGAACAGTGTCCTCCCAGTAGTTTCTCAGTTTTCCTTGACCACCACGAGGTGTCATGTTCCTGATTAAAACACGATCACCAGGCTGTAATACTGAGCTCTTCACCTTACTGTCATACTGTCTTTTACCTCTCAGAGCAGCCTTGTGAGCATTCTCTCTTGTGATCTTGTATGCTTCTTCCATGCCCTGCTTCCACTTGTCCATGTAGTCATGATGGTTGCTGTCTCCTTGTTCGGGGGTCAAGTTGAACAACATATCGATGGGCAACCGTGGAGAGCACTGTGGAAGAAAACTCTTCAGGTCCAATTCTGTAGCTGGTTCAAATGAGGTTTAATCACTGACAGTGGAGAAAAGAAATTCACAGTGTGTCTATGAAGATCCAGTCTGAGGAATGGCCTGGCTGAGTTGAATTTATACAGAACAGTTTGATAGAACAAAAGGGAAGGCGTCATGAGTGGATTTGCATTGAATCAGCACATGTCTCTCTGCAGAGGAAGAGACATCTGTTAAGGTGTGACCGTTCTTGGGAGAGCTAGACGATGTCACTACAGGGGTCACTCATCGGGCCTTGATCAATGTATTTGAGACAGAGACCATTCAGGAAGAGGGAAAGATCAAAGAGTCTTTTCATCAAGACGGCAAGGGTTAACACAATGGAAAACAGCTCAGCAGGACATTTGATGTTTAGAGAGAAAGGAACATTATACCAAAACCAAATAAGAATTGTAAGGTAACACAATTTCTTCTACAGCGCCCATACAATAAATTGAAGGGTGAGAAGCCAGTTACATCACTACGAGTACAATTGTACGCGTAAACCAGTTTGTTTAGTGAGTCTTTCCAGTTAGTCTTTTGACTCTCTGTGAGGGTCTTTAACATTTGGAGTAGTGTTCGGTTAAACTGCTCTACCTGTCCGTTCCCCTGGGGGTGGTAGTAGTTCTCGACCCAGCAACTCCACAGTACTTTTTCAATTGTGCAAACAGTATGTTTTCAAATTCACCATCCTGATCATGGTGTATTCTCGCTGGGAAGCTGAATTTCAATGCATAGTCGTTAAAGATTTTGTCTGCTGCTGTCTTGCCTGACTTTGAAGTTGTGGCATACGCCTGGACAAAACATGTAAAGTGGTCAACGATTACAAGAATATATTCATACCCACCCTTACATTTGTCAAGGTGTAAGAAATCAACTTAGACTAGCGGCTGAGTGGTGACAATGTTCGTCAGTGGTTTCCTCGTCTCACGGCTTGGCTTCTTGTGCTTGAGGCACACACATTTCCTCATGACATAGTCCTCTATCTCTTGTTGCATGTGGGGCCAGTTAAACCGGTCTTGCACCAAAGATGTGGTCCTTTCTACACCTTGGTGGCCCATTTCATTGTGGAGTTCCCTCAACACTGTAGTTTTATGTTTTTCTGGAAGCACCAACTGTTTTCTGGTTGCAGTTTTCCTGTGCAGTACTCCACTCTCATTGATCTCCAATGTCTCCCACTCTCTAAGGAGACATACCATCGGTGAGCTGAGTTGTTTGAGTTCTGGACCTGAAGGGCGTTTACCTGCCAGTTTATATTGAATGACTGGTCCAATAGTGGAATCATTTCTTTGGTCATGTTTGATTTGGTCTGTTGTTAGTGGAATGAGGACTGTCTCTGTAGCTACAGCTGTACATTTTACTGAGACACCCATGGACCATGACACACTAGATTCATCCTGATTTTCCACTGCTTGCATTGTTGCTCCAATCACATCATGTGATATTTCCTCTGAACACTCTTCCATGAATGTTTCCATATCCAATGGCATTCTGGACAGACTATCTGCATCAATGTTTTCCTTACCAGGACGGTATTTGATTGTGAAGTGGAAATCCGCAAGTTCTGCTACCCATCGGCTCCCTGTTGCATTCAGCTTAGCAGTGGACAATACATAGATAAGAGGGTTATTGTCACTGTAGACGGTGAAGGATGGTGCATAGTAAAGGTAGTCACAAAATGTTTCTGTAATTGCCCATTTGAGGGTGAGGAACTCTAATTTGCCTGAATACAAATTTTAATTTTTCTCTGCTGCTGTTAGAGTACGGGAGCCATAAGCAATCACACGAAGCTTTCCATTCTGCTTTTGGTACAATACCGCACCCAGTCCCTGGTTGGAAGCATCAGTATGAATGATAAATGACTGTGAAAATTCTGGGAATCCTAGAATAGGAGGCTGGAGGAGACAGTCTATCAATTGTTCCAGGATTGACTGATGCATTTCCGTCCACTCGATCCTTGTATTTGATGGTACTCCTCTGCTGTTCTGTTTTGTTGGCCACATCCTTTTTTTGGTTTTCAGAGTTTCAGTTTCCACGGGTGCTTTAAGCAGGTCATATAAGGGGCTTGCAATACGTGAAAAGTCTTTAATATACTGCCTGTAATAGCTAAACAGTCCCAATATTGCTCTTACCTCACCAAAAGTACCTGGATGTTTGTTTTTCAGGGCCCTTACTGCAGCAGTGTCGGCAGGGTCCACCCTGTTTCCCTCAGCAGACACAATTCTCCCAAGATATCTTACTTCTGCTTTACACAGGTCACACTTTCTGGGTTTTAGTTTAATGCCATGCTCCCTCAACCGCTGCAGCACCCTCCTGACATCACTGACGTGATCCTCAAATGTCCTGCTAAACACAAGAACATCATCAAGGTAAGGCACACATATTTCATCCCTCAAGCCCTCCAAGCACTCTTCCATGCAGCGTTGGAATGCTGCCGGTGCATGGGATTCGGACCCACTCATATAGGCCCCAGGGGGTCACAAAAGCAGCTAGATGTTTACTGTCCTTGGTCATGAATCCCTGGTGGTATGCCTTACCCTGATCCAGCAGTGAAAAGAGGGTATTTCCATAATGTTGTCCATAATGTCCTGTTCTCTGGGGATGGGATGGCGATCTGAGTGAGTTTTCCTGTTGAGCTCCCTGTAGTCGATGCATAAGCGTAGAGTGCCGTCTTTTTTTCTTACACAAACAACTGGAGAGGAGTAGGAAGACATAGGGCCCTAATTTCGTGGCGCAGCGCAGGGCGGCACAGGGTAAGAGCCGGCGCAATGCAAGTTTCGACCCGCGCAGCCTTGCGCACGGTCAGTTTGGTGGATCGCCTGCACCAAGATGGGTGTAGCGGCGCAGCAGGGGGAGGCGTCACAGATTCAGCTTGGCGTAGTGGAAGTTTCGTGGCAAAAAGCCTCGCCGAGACTGCGCTGAAAGCTCGCCAGCTCCAACCTGGTCTACTTTCGGCGCAAGGCGTAAATAAAGTCCATTCATTCTATGCGAATCACAGCTGGCGGAGTGGAAGTTTGGCTGAGAGCGTGCAGTGCGTACACGTCACCGAGACCTCAAAGGTCCACAGTTCCAGGCACGTTTAAATGCAATACATAATCACAACAAACACTATTTAATGCAACTAATTGAATCAACACATGAATTTATATCTATATAGATTGTCCCGTCACATCTGACGTCAGATCAAAGGCGGATGGCACGCGTAACGGAAACTCAGCCTCTCGGACCAAAACATCTCCCTCTCTCTCTCCTGTTTTTTATAATATCGGCATTGTTATTATTATGATACGCGCGCACAGCGCGTGATGCGCGTGGTGGGAGCGGCGTTGCTGCTTCTGTCATCGGGTTGTCAAGTGACGGATCTTGCACTGCACCTCCCCTAATGCATCAAAGGTGAGGAGAGGAGCTCATTTGATTGGTGAAGATCTGAATCGGCTGTATTAATCCCAGTCCACGCCTCGTCTCCTCCTCGTCTCCTCCTCGTCTCCCACTCACGCCTTCTTCTCCTCCCTCTTTCCCACTTGCACGGGTGGGAGTGACAGGAGGTGAGCCTGTGCGAGCCTGCACAAGCCTGCGCGGTGCACGTAACCAGGCGGACACACCACGTCGGCGTGGCGCAGGTGCGCTGAGAGCTGACTGCGCCTGGTCTACGAAACTAGGGCCCATATTGTTTTTGAACTGATATCATTGCAGAATCAGAGGTTTTAATACTGTATCTAAGGTTTGGAATATTGTTTTTGCTATTGTGGGATGTTGTGTGTTAACATTCGTAAATAATACAAAAACAATCCATAATTTTGTTGGGAGGTATAGCTTGTCTGTTAAGAAAATGTAAGCATTGTGGAAGTGTGTTCACTGACTGCATATTGTGTGAAAACGACATGAAATGTGTGAATGGTATGGCCACAGAAGACCGATGCTGAGCTAATTGTGTTTAGAGTTTTGAAAATGTGACAACTGGTTGGACAAACGCTAAAGTAAAGTTAGTGTGTACAGAGAAAGATGTGTTCTATTTTAAAATGAAGAGTTAGTAGATTTTTAACACAGGGGTCTCAAACTCAACTAACCTGTGAGCCGCTAAAGGTAGAGTCTGGGTGAGGCTGTGACAAGGCCTGACTCAGGATCTGAACCCAGAAGCACGACTCGGTACAAAGTAGTCAAAGTAAAAAAATAGAAATGTATTAAATAAAAGACAATATAATAATACACTGGCTGGTAAGTGAACAAAAGAACTCAGGCGCAAAGGCCAAACGTCTATACAAAAAAAAGAACAGAAAAACTCGGGCACTGAGGCAGGCTAGTCTAAGGAAAGGAACTGAAAATCGCTGAGCTAAAAAACTGACAGAAAAACAAAGGAGAAAACAAACTGAAAATCCATCCATCCATCCATTTTCTTCCGCTTTATCCGGGACCGGGTCGCGGGGGCAGCTGCCTGAGCAGGGACGCCCAGACTTCCTTCTCCCCGGACACTTCCCCCAGCTCCTCCGGGAGGACCCCAAGGCGTTCCCAGGCCAGCCAGGTGACATAGTCACTCCAGCGTGTCCTGGGTCTTCCTCGGGGTCTTATCCCGGTGGGGCATGCCTGGAACACCTCCCGAGGGAGGCGTCCAGGGGGCATCCGATGCAGATGCCCGAGCCATCTCAACTGGCTCCTCTCGATGTGGAGGAGCAGCGCCTCTACTCCGAGCTCCTCCCGTGTGACGGAGCTCCTCACCATATCTCTAAGGGAGCGCCCCGCCACCCTGCGGAGGAAGCTCATTTCGGCTGCTTGTATCCGGGATCTTATTCTTTTGGTCATGACCCAAAGTTCATGACCATAGGTGAGGGTAGGAACATAGATTGAGCTCTCTCTTCACCACGACGGACCGATACTGCAGCCGCTGCACCGATCCGCCTGTCAATCTCACGTTCCATCCTTCCCTCACTCGTGAACAAGACCCCAAGATACTTAAACTCCTCCACTTGAGGCAGGAACTCCCCCCCAACCTGGAGGGAGCAAGCCAGTTTTTTCCGGTCGAGAACCATGGCCTCAGATTTGGAGGTGCTAATCCTCATCCCGGCTGCTTCACACTCGGCTGCAAACCGCCCCAGGGCATGCTGGAGGTCCTGGCTCGAAGGAGCCAACAAGACCACATCGTCTGCAAAAAGCAGGGATGAAATCCAGTGGCTCCCGAACCAGATCCCCTCCGGCCCACGGCTGCGCCTAGAAATCCTGTCCATAAAAATAATGAACAGGACCGGAAAACTGAGCCTGAAAATCACTCTGGAAAAAGAACAGAGGAACTAAGGCTAGAAAACTGAAAATCACTCTGGAAAAAGAACAGAGGAACTAAGGCTAGAAAGTAACAACTTAGGAGAAGCAAAGTAGCAAAACAAACCCTCAGCTCAGGAACCGACAGGACAAGGACAAGAATGCGAGTAAGCACGGGTGAACACATGACAAACTGGCAAAGGACAAGGGGAAGACGCTGACAATATATACACAGGGTAATGGGAAACAGGTGGAAACAATCAGGGCGGGGTTAGACAATCACAGACGCAGGAACATGAGGGCAGGAAGCAAAAACTCCCGAAACGGGAGGGAGAAAACATTACTTTAAAATAAAACAGGAAATGACAGGACAACATGAGACGGGACCAAAATGAATAACTTAACAGGAAAACAGACAGGACATTACAGGCTGGGCCACATCAAATATTCCACTAAAAGATGGACCAATGTTAGTGGGTGCGGCTTATATTCAGGTGTTCTCAATAGTCCGGAAAATTATGTTACAAGTGACGTTGCTAATTTGTGTTGTTGTCACGAGCCTGAGCTATGGTAGCTCACAAGTGTTAAAAAATACACGCAGAGGGCAAAAATTTACGAAAATTTACGAGGAAGCCAAGTGAGACACAACCTCTAAGCTGTGTATGTTTTACAGGGTGGGAGCAGAAAAACGGACCTCGCAGTTTATATGTTGTCCGTTTATATGTTGTAGCTTGGCGCTACCAGCTAGCCACTCAGTGTGGATCTAATTCTCCCCATTAAATGTCTGAAAACCTTTATTCCTCTCCGTACAGACTCCGTACTACGGAGCTACGGAGCTCTAGTTTTGGTGTTGGCCAGCCGTCAGATTTAATCCAGAGTTGCTGTTGTAGAGGCAGTTTTTAGTAAAATTATTTTTTACTAAATACTCCAAATCTCCACCCTCCATAATCGCTTAAAAATTAGCTAGCTTTATCAAGAGATGAACACAAAGCAACAAATCTTCGGTTATTTCATTCATTGACGTTGACATCGATAACCTACTGTGATTTGATTGGCCTGATGCCAACGAGTTCGCGGCTTCCCTTTACACTGTCCTGACCAATCACAGGGGAGCAGTGTAATGACAATAGCCTCACCTGATTGGTCAATCATTCTTTTTTTTTTCACCAAGGGAGGCTAGCACAGCTTGGCCTCCTCACAGAAAACAGGATGCAGTAACATGTTTTCAACGCTCATTCACCCCGTGACATTTAGAGGGGTGCTGTTTTACACATCATGAAACGGTCAATAATTAATGAAGAGAGACGAGGAGGAGACGACAGACACATCACAGAGGGATTACGGAAACTGTTAAAAAAGTGATTTTATCAAATGATAAAAGTCCGATTTTTTCCCTCTTCCTCCGCATTGTTACGGACTAGTCGGGTCTATGGAGATTTAAACAGAAGTAACATGATGCTAGTCCTAACCTGGAGTGCGTGAGAAGGAGAAAGACCTTGGGAAAGAAGCAGAGCGGAGATGGACTCTTTTTCACCTAGAGAGGAGTGTGGAGGTGGGTCGGCCTACCGGAGATAGCTGGTCTTCCAGGACGACACCGCCGCCAGCTCTGACCTGTGCTCTCTCAGGAGCGGCGAGCTTCGTCTTTGGTTTTCAGTTCAAAGTTTTTAAAAGAATGATGGTGGATGGGTCTTCGGGCACCAGACTGGTTCTCAAGAGGCCCAGGTGCGTCTCGTCTTCAGACTTTTGTCCCCTGCTATGTGGCACTCACTCAAGCCACCACTCAGCCCCCCCGCACACACAGGTGAGTCTCCTTTTCTTGATTACAGGGGAGGAGACCACACGCCTCTCCAAGTGAGGTTATCTCAACCACAGCACCGCTTAACCACACCTCTAAGATCTCTCATGAAAACCAGTCCATTAATTTGTGAAAACAGAGGGAAAAGAAAAGAAAGAAAAGGAGGAGCTACAATCCCTCTACTCCTAACATTCCTCCCCCCCTGCAACAAAAAAAACCCCAACCCAGATCCACCCTATTTGTTTTTTTTTTCCTATTATTATTCTGTTTATCCCTTTTTTATAATAATTTTCTTTGCTTTCTTAAAACCTCAATATAGCCATCACATTAATACAGCACACAGGGATTGCGACTATGCATTTGAAAGGTGACGCAATGTAACACGGCATATTACATAATATTTAGTATCTTACCGCTTCGGTGTCGGTGGTTGGCTCTCGGACTGTCGGTACTGATCCAAACTTTAGCCACAGGTTAGAGGTATATCCTGAGCTGTAGCGACCCATGTTGTCAAAGCTCCTGTCAGTGAAGTGCGTCTCACACACAAACACACATTTACGGACGCGTGTGCACACATTTCCATCGTAGATGCTCCGACGATGCCAGTAAATATCAGCAGTTGGACTGCCAACTCGCTTTGGATGCTGGTTTGTCACTGGGTCACATGACATGGAAGTAGGGGTGTGAATCTTTGGCTTTACAGTGATTTGATTCGAGTAACATCACAGTAGTGGGCGATTTGACTCAAGGACAACTTTCTTTTTTTGTAACGATTCGATTCGAGCTGTCATTGGGCGAAGGCAGGGTTCACCCTGGACAGGTCGCCAGTCTATCACAGGGCCGACATGTAGAGACAAACAACCATTCACTCTCACATTCACACCTACGGGCAACCTATCCCCATCCTGCATGTCTTTGGACTGTGGGAGGAAGCCGGAGAAAACCCACGCTTGTATGGGGAGAACATGCAAACTCTACACAGAAGGAGCCCGGGCCGACCCGGGAATCGAACCCGGGATCCTCTTGCCTTTGAGGCGACAGTGCTACCCACTACTCCACCGTGCAGCCCCGATTCAGTAACTTGTAACCAAAATTCTATATCCATGAAATAAACATGCAATAATGCGAGTGAGACTATCTGTATTCTTCTAAAGGTGAAAAAATAAACAGACCACAGAATTACTCATTCAAAATATTTAATCTATAAAAAAAGTAGTCCTGCATAATATTTTATGCTGAATACAAAAATGTAATGCTCAGTTATTTTTTTAAATTTTTCAATACTAGCAGGGGAGAGGGTGTCTTAAACACATTAAAACATTAATCACAATTAAGAATCACGATTAATACGATTAAATGCATTTATAACGATTATTGGTGAAGCCAAAACGATTCATTCTATTTATTCATTCTATTTGTACCTCATTTATGCGCCAAATGTTGTGTTCAGGGCTCAACATTAATTTTTTGAAAAAAAATTTCTTGGGCATTATTCTTATTGTAATATGTAGTTTGGTGATCTATTATATTTTTATTAGGTTTTGTCTTTATATGCAGAGGGGTATTCCACCAAACTCGATAATTAAAGTGGCAGTTGATTTTTTTTAAAGTGGCGCTTACCTGGTAAGCCTGGTAAGAACTAACGGCAACTTCCTCTTGCGGCTAAACCCATTCCATTAACGCATTTCAGCCGCGCCTTGTTGAGGCTAATTCAAGCCAGGTTAACGTTGTCGTGTGTCTTGTCGCACGTTCACGGGATATGAAGCCAGACCAGAACCGTGAATGTCGAATCATCGAGAAAATGGCAGAAAAGACCAGAACAAAAATTATTGATGGAACTGTACGAGGAGTACAAACCCATCATAACCAAAAAAGGGAATACTGTAGTGATAAATAAAAATCACGAGGCTGCCTGGGCAAGAATTGCCGAGCGATTAAAAACGGAAGTACCATTAAGAGTAACATGTTCTAATATAACACTGACTACAATTTCTCTAACTTGAGGATAGTGTACAGGTAACGCGCCGGATTTGCATGCGGCCGGCCATGGTTCAATTTCTGACTATGGAACTTTGTCAAACTTATTTCTTTGGCCAGAACTCTCTCTCTTTCTCTCTCTTTTTTTTTTTAGATAGGCCTAGTAAATGCATCTACATTGACCAACTCATTTATCTCAACAATTTAATGAATACATTCAATGAACCTATTAATGAACTCACCTGAAGGAAAATTAATGTGGCTAAAAATTGCATGCAGCAATGCCTTTGTCATTGGGATCTATAACATGCTATAATAACATCTTTATGCCTATCATGTTTTTGCAAGTTATATTTGGGTTCTGGGGAAATTGTATGACATATTTATCATAGTTAAGGTAAAATGTTGGTCTAATTCTCTGATCTAAAGACAATTATACAGGCAAAAAAAAAAAAGAAAACACACATGTGATGTCCTCGCCGGGATGTGAACCTGGGATGCCCACATCTGAGGGCAGGTGCATCACCACTCACCCAACTGGAAGCTTTGAGTTAAGATATGGCCAGTCCGTGTTAAACAAAATAAACGATTTATTCATATTTTTTAATTGCAAGCATGTATTTTAGATGCTTGATGAAAATATAGTCTGTTTGTACTTCATATATGTCATTTTGGTAATTGTTGGTCTTTCACGTGACGAAAACACGAGGACTAGGCTTGGCGGAACCTCCTGCTGGTACAGTTGTTTCCGACAGACGGCCTTCTCTGAAACCCCCGCTAAAGTAAGCCTGATGGTTAGCCTGCCCCGGAGCAGGCTAGTTTGGTTGGATAATTTCCCATGGTTACTTAGCGGAGAGTGCCTCAAGTCACGTTGATGGAACGCAACTCTCGCTAAAGGTAGCGAGGCTTATCGAAATTAGCCAGGCTTTGCGCTTAGCTAGTTTGATGGAATACCCCTCAGGTTACTTTATACCTGTCCTAATATACATTCATTCATAACATAGAGAAAAAGGCGCTTTTAAGAGCCACATTTGTCTTGTATGTTGTTACTATCTCTACTGTTGTATTGTGTTCTCTCTCTCTCTCTCGCTGTCTTAATCTCTCTCCCTCTCCCCCCTCCCTCTCCCCCCCCTGAGCGGTGTCTTTGTTTGTCTGTCTTGTCTTTTGTTTGTCCCTGTGTGTTTATATTGTGTGCCATGTCTGATCCTGAGAGGGACCGTCTCCTGAAGGAGATGAGTGATCTTGTCGATCAGGCTGAACATCAGGCTCACCTCCAAAACCTCCAACAGCTCGTTAGCATGCACCAGGTGGCAGAACCATCCACCAGTCAGCCTTCCACCAGTCAGCCATCAAACAGCGAACAAGATGTTTGGTGGATTAAGAGGGACAGTGATGGAAACATTATTTACGGCAGGTCCAGATCATCCCGAAAACAAGCAGGTCAGATTTTTTTTACATTCATGTCAATTAAAATGTAGACTTTTATCTCCAGATCTAGTTTTACATCCTGCAATGGTATACAACATGATCACAAGTCATAGGTCTGAATTAGAACATATCTGAGGTTCCTTCAAGAGCTTAAACACTCACTGGGTGAGGACATACATGAGGATCAAACACCACCTCAAGCCTCAAGACTGGTCAACCCGAAAGAGCCTCATATCAGGGTGGTGGGCGAAAGAGAGGCCCCAACTGGTCACCAACATGCGGCACCTCGAATCTGCCAACATTGTGGAAATGGTCCAGCCATTATCCATTGTTGTGAATGCCGGCCACACCAATTCCTCTGTGGGCAGTGTGATGTCAGGGTCCACCGAGGTCAAGTGTTCCACAACAGGGATTAGATGGCGCAAGCATTTTTTTATGCGTTGCCTCCCACAACTTGTGTTGTGTTGGGGTCACTTCTGTAGAAGTGGCTGCAGAATTTCACCCACAGCTATTTGATGATCACACCCCATATCTACTCCTTCTCACTTTCTGTTACAACCATGCACATATACGAATCATGATTATGTTACATTCATACATGTTACATTGTGGAACACATCCAGAAATTGTCTGTATGTCATGGCTGAAAATCCAGAGGTGTCAATAGTTTGGGCGTTGATTAGACCTATATGGAGGAAAACAATGAATCTTTGTTTGAATGGGGATAGTTAATTTGGTTGACAAAAGTGTGACTTCCAATAGAGTGCCTTACAAAAGGTTTGCGGAAGTGTCCTCCTGATCCATCCTTATTCAAAGGTTCCCATATCAGTTATCAGAATGACACAGTTTGCATCTGTCAGAATGAACTGTGAGTATATATTTCCTTCTTTTTCCAGGGAGATATGATCTCAGATTGCCTCAGATTAGATGCGAGGCATGTGAAGCCACTTGGAGTCCTGGTGTGGATGACCTGATCCGAAATGACTACTGGCCTGCCACTTCTCACTATTTAACTGTGTATGTGACAGATGTCCTTTTTTCTTTTGAGGAGCTGAAGATGGCAGCACCAGGGATGTCTAGCCAAGCATTTCTTAGAATGCTGGATCAACGCACTGTTCGCTTTGGCCGTGTAAGTATTTATGGTAATAATTGAGTAACTCAAGAAATAGTACTTTTTTACAACAGGAGTACACCTGCATAGAATTACAGTATCATTTCATATAGTGCATGAGGAGCTGTTTGTTAGAGCAACTTGCATGTGATATACATTTATCACTTGAGCGTCATGTGTGATGTATGAGCATTTTTACTTACAGCAATTTGGGCAGAGGCCACCACCCGTGACACATTTTTATTTTTCATGACCCCCTGGACCCAGTCATCATTGATGTGCTCCGTCTTTAAAAATATGTTTGTTTGGCAGCGTGGTGTAACAAGCACTGTAGGTTTTCCTGTTGGCCTGCTGACGGACCTGGCAGCTTGGGCAGGGCCTGAATTTTGGCTTCGGCATTCTGAAATGTACACACACACAAAATAAATAAATATGAAACATCATACAAGGGTACAAACGCATATATTAAGCAAGACAGAGCTATTTAAAATATTAGCATCTGTCATACATCAGTTGGCTAAGCTTAACTTATCACTATTCTAATATTATCAAAGGTAGTACTAGCTCTGGATGTTTGCAAGTTGGCTAATGACATAAGTGCAGAAAAAGTGTGAAACAGAAAGACGCCAGAAAGCGAGCTGTTTGCTTTCCTGTAGTAATAAACCATCTTTGAATACTGACATTCCTCACAAAAGTGAAGTTTGATTACTTCATACCAACAGCATTCATAGCTAATATAGGCTGGCCTATATTGTGCAGACTTCTGCACATTTCATTTGGTGCATTAACTAGTTATTATATGCCAGTCTCTATCCATGAAATTGCTACAGTGTGCTTAAAACGACAAATATATATATATATATATATATATATATATATTATATATATATATATATATATATATATATATATATATATTAGGTAGTTAGGTAATAAGGCTTTGTTAATTGCAGTGTTATTGATTGTGATCATTATTACAGATTTTAATACATTTTATTATATTATAACTGGTGGCCTCTTGTGCTTGTTGTGTATGTGTCACTGGATAACAGCAGGTTGTGAAGGCTAGTGCTTGAATTTCACGCCTTTTTAATTGTTAGATTGCTTTTATGCTTCTATGCCAATGATCACGATGATTGGCATGTGAGTATAAAACCTTTATATTGAGACTGAATACAGTTTTAGGTTATCTTTTGCCCCGTTTATTCATGATAATATATTAAATATAATTATTAATACCGATAATCATATTGATATTAATAATTAACTGTTGATAACCAAATCTGCTCCTGTTACAACCCCAACAGTAGTATGTGACGGCAAGGGGTGAGACTGTGTTGGACAAACCCCCCTTTTTCTTAAAACAAGCTTTATTTCCTCGGACTCTGAACAAGAAATCTGCAATTCAGTATCAATTACATCCAAGCTTGCCAGTTTCATTCCTATTTATATTTTGAAGGTTTTTACTGAGGGGTTTACATGTCATGCAAAGCCGATTTATAGAGCATTTTACTGCAACATTTTCCTAAATATGCTGAAAATTAACTGTTGACAGTATTTTCTGCTTCATGGAGTGATACAAAGAGATATCCATAATCCAAAACCTTTGAACTTGCTTCATGAAACCTGGCTTTATCCAAGCGTGAGGGAACATGAACATTATGGCCAGTACTGATTATCTCCTTGCCTCCTCTTCTCGTTTCTCATTAAGCAGATCGGTGAGGAACAATATTTATAGTTTAAAAAAGTGTATATTTGGAAACTGTTCTTTATGGAAATGGGAGGTTGGCATACGGAGAGAGAAGCACACAGGCTGTTTTTGGTTGAAGGTGCGGCATTCGTGATGACAGAATTTGAGCCAATGTTTTTCTCACCTTGGGAATGAAAGACTCCTCCGACTTTGCAGAGGATTTAGAAGTTAGAAAAACACGTCCAAATACACACACACACACACACACACACACACACACACACACACACACACACACACTCACGCACACACACACACACACACACACACAGACAAATAAAGTCTTCTGACTCACTTCCTTCTCCTCCTGTCTCTCCCTCAGTCAATTCTTCCTTAATTAGTTTACTTCTCTTGTTCTTCCCATCTCTCTCTGCTAGTTTTTCTCCATTCTCTTGCTGCTTGTCCTGCTTTCAAACCAATATTTTACTTTACAACAACTGGGAATTCACATATTTTCAGTGGAGGGAATTTGAGTGCCCGTATGACTAAGAGTTGGAACAAGTTGTGTGTGTGTAGATATTTATGTGTGTGTGTGTCTTTTAAGCTGGAAAGAAACTTTGTTTTCTATATCCCAATGTGTTATTTGTCTGGGAAGTTAGCATCAAAGATTTATCTGAACGTGAACCTCCCATTTATGATACTGTCTTATGTAGGGCTACGTCCAGCTGTGTCCAAAAAGAGGCCTCCATCATTTATTGATAGATCATACTCTAGATAATCATCAACATCTACATAATCACTGACTTGATTTTGAAAGATCTGAACTATTCATAGCATCCCAACAGGTAATCAGAGCCAGAATCAGGTTAAAGGCCACACACACACACACACACACACACACACACACACACACACACACACACACACAGTATGCCTCAACACAGTGCATGCAGGTTAACAGCTGCTGAACACAGGCCTGTTAAATATTTCAACGGGTACACACATTCTCTCGCCTCCCCCGCCGGCGTACTGGGAGGTGTTTTGCCCCAAAAGCCTGTCCATGACTTATTAATGCCACAGACAAGGATGTCTAATGATGAATGATGGAAGGAAATAATAGGAATGTGTGCTCGTTATGAAGGAGAGACTTGCAAATTAGTGAGTTATGTGTGTATTTGTGTGTGCTCATTAAGAGAGTTTATTTATTAATTTTAAGTTTTCTATGAGTTGACTCAAGTTTCTCAAGTTAAACCGCAATGAACTCAGGTTTGACTCACTCTCCTGTGTCCTTTGCTTCATTTCTCATTTGTGTAAAATTAAGTTCTATTTCAACAGAAGTTTGGAGGAATTTTTTTTTCTTAATACAGCGTATTACATACACTGTAAAAAACAGAGCCGAGAGAGGGAGGCAATATTCTGAGAAAAAAGCATTTATGCTAGCTAAAATCCCACAAATGTGGCATTTATTTTTCTATTTAATACATCACAGCACGTGACAATACTTTGCGAAGGTCCTTAGGGCAGGTGTCTCAAACTGATCCAGTAAAGGGCCGCTGTGGCTGCAGGTTTTCATTCCAACCAAGCAAGAACACACCTGACTCGACTTATTCACCTACCTGATTTGCCTTAACACCTTGATTGGTTGGATCAGGTGTGTTCTTGCTTGGTTGGAATGAAAACCTGCAGCCACAGCGGCCCTTTACTGGATCAGTTTGAGACACCTGCCTTAGGGTGATGGCTGTTGATGGTTATTGTTGGTTAATTTTATATGGGCCAAATTGTCATCTTATGGGTGTTTGTTGATCGGGCAGTTGGAGTAAATGCTAGTAGTAGCTTTCAATTGTTGTCATAGCAAAGGCAAACATCCGGTGTTAACCTGCCTGTATGTGCAGTGGCGGCGCCAGAGTATTTTTTCTGGTTCAACTACGGTGGGGCTAACTCATACGGCGGTGAGACTCAAATCAATGCCAGAATTTCAATGTAAATATATATATAACACACATTGGCGCTGCCAGCCGGAATCCAGTACGCACTGTGCCTACTTTTTTTGAAGGTGAAAAAAAAAATTGATGGTGCTGAACCGGGGCCAGATTGGAAGATTCAGCGGGCTAGATATTTAAATTATGCAAATCAGCGGGTGACACCAAACAACGTCTGCCCAAGCAAGTCAGAGCTTTTCTTATTCTCACACAGTGACCTGGAGAGACGCAGACGCATTTGAGAGGACGATCGCACGTGTGTGCGCAATTGCGCATAGCGTGTGTTGGCCCCTCTCCACTACACAATACAGCTCGGCTCTAGTCTCATCACCTCTCTGCTGCTGAGCACTGTGGTCCGAGCCGATGCATGTATCTCTCCCCGGGCCGGGAGAGTTATCATACCGTACTGTGCGTATGTGTCCAAGCTTGTGTGTGCGTGCGTGGAGTGCTCACAAGCGTGCGCTTGTGTTTAGGGCGGGGATGGAGGGCACAAAACCACGATGATCACCATGATATACGCTACTGATTTCACTGATACTGGAAACATTAGATTTTGTCTTAAAAAAGTATTTTTCCTTTTGTTGTTGTATTTGCCGTTTCTGTGTGTAGGCCTACATTGAAATTGAATCCTGGTGGCGCCGCTGACAACACCCTCCCACAGCTATAAACATGCACACAGTGAGAGAGAGAGACAGACAGAGACAGCGAAACGTGAATAGCTACGTTAACAGCCGGGACCTGAGTGGTCATCTTCCCCTGCAGGTGTCAACGGTGCGTCTGTAGTTTTATCCAACACGCCCGCCACCGCCATCTGTTGTTCAGTCCGACGACTTTTAAAAACAAATTTATCCATGATAAGTTTTCACCAGCTTACTAACGTTAACTTAACGTGAGTGACTATAAGCCACTAACGCTAACTGCTAGAGCCAGGTAGCTTACAAACTAGTAGCCTACTGTCTCTGTGTCGAGCATACACTAAAAGCGGGCTCACATGAGTGACGTTGACGTACGGACAGTACAGTCTGTTAATGACTATGTTATTGTGTTGTTGTTTTTTTCTTGGTGGTTTTTATGGTAGGGCTAATGGTAGGGCTAACACAATTCTTGATCGGGCTATAGCCCAACCAAGCCCCACCCTGGCGCCGCCACTGTGTATGTGTGACCCTGAGAGGTTGTCTCTCTGGAACTACTGTTTTTTTTTCTTGTAACTTTATTTTCCAGCAGGAGCATCATGAGTGTAGTGGCCCAGCGTAATGTGGCTAGCTGTTTGGAGGCTTGAGGCCATGATGAAAAGCACACTTCAATAACATTGTTTTTAGGCTATTTATTTAGGCTGATGACTAAAATTACCATTTAATACTATTCAAGGAAGCAGTGGATTTTGTTTTTAGATAGTGACAGTCGTGATACATTAAACACGGGAGGAAGAGGGACTCGAACCAGGTATGTTGCATTTACGCGGTCTTAAATTTTTAATAATTTACGACCAGTCCGAGGTCCTTTGTGTTGTTTTGCATCGGTGAAGGAGTGTGGCCCCCCTCCACACTTTCAAGGGCTATGGGGTGTATAGTTTATGACCAGAAGTGTGAAAGAATAAAGTTTGTGTCTCGTCAGCAGTATTCTTGTCACTCTGGTGAGGGTCAGGGCAGCTGTTAAGACACTTAAGCTGGCAATAAAACACACTGAATGGAGTTTTGGACAGAGGAGTGGCTGCAGGAGATGGGTAGTTATTACAGTGCCAGACCTGGGGGGGGGGCTGTGCTCTTGGTCTGTATGAATCGCTAATCATGTTTTAAAATGGGGTTTCGTGAAATACAAATAATACATTTGTGTCTTCAGATGTTAATGGTGGTGCAGTGCAGTTGATGTGTGCAGGACCTTCTTGTTTGTTTCTTACGCTCTCCTCCTCTTTTCCCTCCTTACCCCATCTTCCTTTTTTATGTCCTATTTCCTCTCATTGTTCTCCAACAGCATTACTTCTATACTCTTCTAATCCTCCCCTATCCTTTTGGTCTCTCTTCTTCTTTTTTTGGACCTCTTTTACTTAAGTTTCCCTTGTTGCTCCTCACTCCTACTTCCTCTGATACACACTCCATCTATTTCCCTCCTCCTCCTCTCATTCTTGCCCTTCCAGCTCCTTGCTGTAGCTCAGTGTCTTTGTATCCAGCAAACTGGCAACATCTCGGTTTTGTTTGGACTTTTACCCTTTAATGCTTTCTAATGTGAAAATAGATCCTGAGTGTAGAAAAACAGGAGCCCCGTCTCAATAGCCCTGCCAGCTTTTCTTCGACTCGACTAGAAATCCAACCTGGACGCTTGTGTGCGTCCGTGTCTGGCATTGAAATAAGGAGCATTGTAAAAAGAGCTCTCTTTAACCCATTCATTTAAATGGAGCTAATTGGAGGAGCTGTCTAGAGAGAAGGCCCCTTACTGGGCCATACCTGTATATGCATGAGGGTGTGTGTGCGTGTGTGTGTGTGTGTGTGTGTGTGTATGTGTGTGTGTAGCAGGTTTTTCATAAGATAAATGAATGCTGCTTAACAGTGCAGTAAATACAGAGGCCTCACATGGATATTGCCGCTCTCATTAGTATATGTGCAACTCTCTCTCTGTTACACACACATACTTGCATTTTACAGAATGTATATGCAACTGTAGCCTACTGTACAGAGGAAATAATGATTTATCTACAGTAAGTATCTCAGTTGCATTTTTGTTAATTTCCCCCATTGCAAATGCTTTTTATTATTCCCCCCTTTATCTAATATTATCTTTGTTTTTTTCTCTCCGTCAGTGTCTTCTGTTGGGTCTGTTCAGGCAGAATATCAACATTTATCTCATCATGATATATATCTTGATCATCCATCACTGTAGTTGGTGCTGGGAGTGAATTGTGACCGTAGACTATATGCATGTTATAATAATAACAGAAGTAAAGTGGAGTGATAAAATAATATCGAGCGTTATTGATGATGAGAACTTTGGTGTTCATAAAGTAAGCGTAATATGCGCGATGGCACAAACCTGGAAATGGAGGGATTAATCAGTCAGGTACGGTAAGTGCTTGCATTCATTTCAGTCGGCCTCTTCAAAAGCTGACATGGTTGACAAATGATTGGGTGGAACTAAACAGCAGCATCACGATAAGACAAATCTCCAAAGACGGGGAGAGTGAACGTGAAAAAAAAAGGGTAAAAATGTGACTTTATCTTTCAATCAAAGTGGCAGGCGTTTTTTTTAACGCAGAGAACCATTTCAACTCAATTTAGTTTCCCATTAAAAATGTAATTGCACCACCAGACGAGAGAGTGATTCAATCAAAACTCGAAAATCAAAAGTAAAATGATATGAAAGAAATTACAGCCTGTTCTTAGCCAAGGATTATGGAGAGAGGCTGCTGTTTTTATGCTCATATAATTTCCATGCCAATCCAGGTACCCTAACTCTGTCTCTCGAAGCTAATTGGTTGTCTCTTTCTTGAACCAATTATTATTCTCATCATCATGTATCAGCAGACACATGACAGACATGAGTGCAAAATAGATTGAACAGAAAGAAATAGCTTTTGTTCCCTTTGCAAGGGTTTGCGAAGCACAGCAGTCGTTTCCTTGAGCTTGTTAAAAGTTACAGAGCGTGCTTCCTCTCAGCATGTTCACACCTGGGAAGTGCAATCGCTGCTGATGGCAGCTCGGTACAATCGTTGCTCAGGGAGAAGGTTATCCAATTTAAGGTGGAATCTGTGATATCCCTTTGCACACAGCGGCTGTAATTTATCAGTGGAGGAGTTAAAGTGTTGCTGATCAGTGTCAGTCTAAAGTGAACTAATGGTGGAGTCTCCACCTCGGCAAGTTTACCCAAAACCTGAGTAAACATGCTTGCAACATTTGGAAGGTGGACGAGAATGTAGACCTTGAAAAATACACATTACATGAGAAATAATTCCTCTCTTTTTCATTTTTATTTATTTTTTTGTTACATATACATTCAAATAAGTACCTTCTCCTAAAGAATCTATCTCACTTTTCACTTTTGTTGTTTTTTACTGCCAAATAACAAAATTAACCTGAAAATGAAATGTCAAAAAAATTGTTACAGTCAAATATGCCATTAGGATGTACATACAAAATGCATATTTTACTTGTGTCATGCAAAACAAAACAACACTTAATATTGTCACTTCATCAATCATCTTTTTTGATTTAGATAAGGAGATGCAACTTGAGAAGCTATTGTGCAGCAAATTCATTTCTTTTTAAATCCAGAAACATCTTTGAGGGTGTGAAATACCTTCAAAACCGCAGGGGAAATATTGTTATCTTTGTCACTGTTGAATGTAATAACAATATGTTCTTGAGAGGTACAAAAGGGGGCTACTTACAATGTACAGAATATTATAAGTATTAGCTAGCTGGCTAATTAGCTCCAGGAAGATCATGCGGATGAATGTTATGCTTTTCTTGGAAAGAGAAAACGAATATATGACTTACATCAGTGAAACATGAATGTGAGACATGCTTAGTTCAGTTGCAGTTTGGCATTAACCTCACCTGAGTCAGTTTTCTTATACTTTTCAGGGTTAATTTCAATTGCACTTAAGTGGCATACAGTGTTTATGCATAACCGGTAGGCCTGCCCTCACCCAGCACCGTTAAGGCACTAAAGACAGTTTCTTTCTGTAACATCTGACCTGGGCATCAAACATACTCCCCAAGATCTACATGGAAGACCATCTTAGCCTAATAAGGGCAAATTAAACTTAACTTGGATCACTTGCTGCCGTTATTTCAGGCTAAAAATGTCTGCCTCTCTGACAGCCAGCTTTCAACAGATGTGTAATGCAGTAGGTGGTGAGGGACTGGAGGTACTCATTGATGAACCCCTTACTGAGCCACACCTGGAGGTTGGTTATGAAGGGCTGCCTCGGGACCATGGCCCGCTCACATGTCAAACTATACCCCTACATGGATTAAATCACACAGTGATCCAGCTCTGACATCATAGTCACACAAAGCGCAAGTTATACATCTGAATGAACAGAAAATAATTTTACCTTTTTATTGGCCTATCCCAGGAGAGGGGCTCTCACCTTCTAGAAGACTAAGCAGACAACCAAGCAAGACTGGACTTTAGCTGGAATGTGATAATTCCATTCAGGTTTTGGGTTTTTACAATAATACCAAGATTACAAAATGCTAAATTGAGAAATATAAGAAGAGTAAAATAAACAATAAAAAAATAGAGTCAGAACCCAAAAAGGCTAAAAAGCCCCACAAGCAAAAAGTTCTCAAAAAGTCCCTGATCCTTTGCTCTACCAGTATTTAATTAGCCAATTAAATAATTATTTTTTATCCAATTGAATAAATAATTAACTCTACAGAGAAGTAAATTGAAAGGTTGTTTTGGATGGGTCGTTTCTCAGACATTTTAGGTCTAAACCGAGTATTCAAATTTAGTTTTTTAGTTCCATCTACTACATAAGAAAAAATAAGACACACACACACACACACACACACACACACACACAAACAAAAACAAAACGGGTGGATGATGAATTAAGGAGTCTGACTGCCTGAGGAAAGAAGCTGCTCTGAAGTCTGGTGGTTCGGCAGCTGCTGTATCTCTTGCCAGACAGTAGCAGGGTGAACAGGCTGTGGCTGGGTGGGTTTTGTTTTTTAATATCCTTTGGACTGTCCTCGGGCACGGCTTGTCATCAATGTCACTGATGCTTGGTAGATGGGTACCGACGATATTCTGGGCAGTTTTTATCACAGGCCACCTTGATGCCAGCTTTCAGTCTTGCACTGGGGATGCTGTATGGTTCCTTGTCACCTGACCGAAAGGCAGCTTATTTGTCTCTGGAAAGGGACCTCTCCATTCGTCCTAGCTAACTGGATAGTGAATGTTTTTACTGTCTTTATGATCACCACATCGTCAACATATTTGCAAATATATGACGTCACTCTTGATGTCTTTTCCTCAAGGTTGATGTGGTTCTACTGGGTGGCAGCATCCCTGAACAGTCTGTGGATTCAAAACAGTCCTGTAGAGCAGCAGCTGCATCTGTCCACACTTTGGCTGTTGGTTTGACCCAGTTACTCTGCTGTGTAAGTAGGCCGCAGTAACAGGGAAATGGGGTTTTGTTGTCCAAAGCGGGGGCCGGAAGGGCTTTGTAGCTCCTAGGAATATTTGTGTAAACATGTTTCAGTGTAATATTTCCTCTGCTGGAGATGAGGCCTTGCTGGTGGAACTTCAGTGAAATAGATGTATTTCATTAAAATAACCAGTTATAATAAAAACTTCATCCTGTGGTTTGATCATGTGTCTGCCGTTGACCTCATACGGTTCCTCTGGTAAAGTTTTTGAATTTACATTTACAACAACAATACTGATGAATTCTGTGGGCAGATCATATGGTATCTTAACATTAAAAATTGGTATCAGGAAAACATTGTCCATCTTTTCTTTAGGGCACTCTATCAAACTATCTCTATCTAGAGGTGATGGAGGACATGCATCTGCGAGTGTTGTAGTTCCCAGCCAGCCTTAGATATTACTAGAGCTCTATTTTACTGACAGCACTATTAACCTCTAACACCAACATCTTCCCAGCCCGGAGTGTGATTCGAATTGTGATCTTCTAGTCGGCCACAAACAACCCATCGTGGTCCCTGTGTGTGCATGTGGGTTGATCGTAACAACACGAGACAACTTGTAGCGCGCTCAGGGCTCAGAAGGGGGAAAGCGGGATGGGGAAAACATTTCTTGAACCTTACTTTGATGTGATGTATCTGAGGAAACAGGGAATCATTGTTCAGGGAACGCAGCCAGACGCACTCATGCTGCGTTCATTACATTTCAGTGTTGCTACGTCGCAAACGGAGAACGGAAATGGAGATTCAGTGAACAACTAATCGCTGTGGTGTCGTGTTATGTAACAGCTGCATTGGCTGCGAGTCGGAGCGAGTCGTCTTGGTGATTCGATCCCCGACTCCTCCAGTCCACTTGTCGAAGTGTCCTTGCGGAAACAAATCGACCCATTCTTGCTCATTGAGAGATGCCGCAGAGCCAACATGTTTACACACATGGAAGTCTGATCCAGAGCACGGTCATTCACTAATACGTTTCTTTTCACGCACAAAACGGTGAAATAAAACACGCACACTGTGACGAAGACATTTTAATGTAATGATGTCATCTTCAGGATTTCTTAGTGGTGATGTTGACCTTCAAAACACACAGAGTGCAAACCTCTTGCTTCTTTAATAATACCAAGGGAGGTGTGATAGAGAGTTAAAAGTGTAGACCAGTAAGTGACAGGCAGCGATACCGTATATTGGGTATAAGTATATGGAAAAGTAATGTTCTTCAGATTTTATTATGAGAAGGAGAAGAAATAGGAGGAAAAAGGAGGAAAGATTGCACGAGAGAAGCCGTTAAATGTCTACATCTGCCCATCACTCATTCCCTGCGGTGTGTGTGTGTGTGTGTGTGTGTGTGTGTGTGTTTGTGTGTGTCTTGTCCATTAGTCACTGAGAGCTTCCTTAACGAGGTGCTCTTAATTACTGAAGTCTGCTGGGAGTTACTCTCCCCTCTCCATCTCTTCCCCACTTCTCCTGCTCCGTAGCTTCTCATCCATTTTTCCTTTCTTTTGTTGATCTGTAACGCTCCTCTTTTGTTGCTCTGCCTCTTTGTCGTTTATATTTGTCTCATATTTTGTTCTCTTTCAGCCTTCTGCTCTCTCTTTAGCTTCATGGTGTCTTGACGTTGGTCTCCCCCCTGTGGATATTGCGTCTCAGGAGTGGAGAATAAACAGTGAAATCAGTGTTGGGCAGTAAAGCATTACTTAATGATGCACTAATGTGATACGTTTCTCAGAAGTTTTTAGATTATAGATTGTCATTTTCAGTAAACTCATTACAGTTACTAATCACAGTAACACAAGTCTTTATGGGTTCATTTTTCAAGTGACTGGCCCAACATGCAAATGCCAAAGGTCAGTGACTTTTTGTCTGCCATGATAGCTGCTTGTGTGTGTGTGTGTGTGTGTGTGTGTGTGTGTGTGTGTGTGTGTGTGTGTGTGTGTGTGTGTGTGTGTGTGTGTGTGTGTGTGTTAGGTGTAGAAAAGTATATGTCTTGGTGGGTTAGATGGCTACAATAAGAGAGGTTGCCTCTGCGTTGTGCTTCAAGGGACCTTTAGAGAGAAAGGTTTGAATATTTTCTCTCACCACTCCTGTCTTCTCTCCTCTCCTGCAGAAATAAACGGGGCTAAGCAATCATGAGTCAATTCTACATTCCCCCTGCAATATTTGACAAACTTGGGAGTGAATGAATGGTGAAATATGGCATAAAAAGAGCAATTAACATGCCTACATGTTGGCATATTATATACAACTATTGATATTGTAGTGTCTACGGCTAAACTTAAACAGATCAGATGATTTGTGTCACAATGAAAAACGATGAATTCAGTTAAATGCGACTAGAGTGTTGCCTAAATAAGGGACGTTGTCACCACTGCACACCAAATCAACTAGCCTAGAGCTACCCCAATTTACTCATTCCCAGCATGCTAATGGGACTTAACCACTACAACTACAAAAAACACACACACAAGATGGCTACTCTATCTGTACTGCCCTCCTCGACATGGCCGGAAACCCCACAATGAAAATAACTAATGGCCCCAGCTAAGAAGTAACTAAAAATCTGAAAACATGGGAAAAACAGTGGTTTGCTGCTTCAGGTGACTGGCTTCTTGGCTGATATAAAACAACCACTTCAAGCAATTTAAATTCCTACCGAACAAGCAGAATCACAAGCACCTCAGCTGCTCTCACTCAGGTGAATCAACTGAAGTGAAGGGCCCAGGTGAGCTGTCCTTCCCCTTTGTAGACTTTAGCCCTCTCCCTGGGTCCTAGTGCCCGACTCCTCTCTACCTCCCTGCCACATAAAGACAAAAAGCTCAATCTTTATTTTGACAAATGTTTTAATTAAACAAAATTTGACAATTTGATACTGACAGAAACTTCAAGACCACAGGGGCTGGGTATCAAACCTAAATATGTGTTGATGTCCATTTCATGAGTATCAAAAACTATATCCAGGATTTAAAATTGGCATGAAACGCTTGATCATTTTTTTAAAGATTCTCATTTACCTTGATCAGATATTTTCTAACAAAAGTTCCATTTGTTTTCCTCCATGACCTTCCTTTAAAATTGATCTGCAGACTGCATGTACTCTTCCCTTATATAAACCTCACGCTGCTATGCCATCTGCCATCAAAACACTGGAGAATGCCACCAACTTGTATGATAAACATGTCAATTTAATTACAGCAGGCGTGGAATCTGCGGTTACAAAGGCATGTTTTGACACCTTCACCCCGGTCTGCACAGAATTGAGCTGGCACTGACAGTCATAACCGACGGTGAACAATATCACATGTTTCTGTCTCCTGACAATACTGACTCATGTTAGGTTTCTTCTGCCATTATTGCTGGTTTCTTCCTCCAAGCAGCTTCACAGACTCTGCTTACTTCAGATTAGTTGCCATCTCTGACACCATTACTTCCCACCTCAAGGCTGAACATTGTACAGCTTAATTTATATAAAAGTATGCATGAAACAACTTTGAACTTTTTTGTATCCTCCAATTCCAAGGACTGATTTCTTTTGCACAGTATTGGGTTTACCGTCACTTGGAAACACAATCATCTTGAACTCATCTCTTGTATTAATTGCTTTGGTGAAGGGCTCTTTGCCCTGACAGACACATTTTTTTTAAATAAGCGTTTTATTCTCCCCTTGAGGCTCCTTACTTCAAGGAAATGTTGGTGACCTGTAACTTGACTTTTTACTTTCAATCAAATGCAGTAATCCATTTCTTCCATATCCATCCCTCTCTGTGTCTTGCTCCTTGATGGAGCATACATCTTGAACCAGCATTACTCTACGTTTTTAATCTTAATAAATAATATAGCTCTGGTAACTATAGGTCCCCATTGACTGTACAGCTTTCCGTTTCTAGACTTAAGACAGAGCCAAAATTCAAATCACTCTCGTTCCTGCAGCAAATATATGTTGCTCAGTGCAGTTGTTTTTGAAAAATAATTAAAATCGTTCCTTCCATTTTTCAGAAGCAGAAATGGAGTGGGAATTCAAATGTGGGTGAATCGTGATGTGCAATTAGAATTTTTTACGAGGGAAAATCCACCAATAGAAGACAAAGCAAATAAAAAAAAAGTTAAATGTGCTGCTTTTGCTTCTACACTATGTTAATCATGACTGACTGGCCTGACAAAAATACAATAGGGAGTGGTGGAAAAACTATAAAAATAACGCTGATAAACAACACTAAATTTAGCACCGTGATTGTACCCTGAGAATATTCTTTCTTTAATATGCATAGTTCCATATGGCAAGAGAATATTGGAGTGGGTAGTGTACAGAGAAGATGAGTCTTTGCAGCGTAAATAAAAGACATGGGAAAATAACATCATTATCATTATGACTTTATCCCTAGTTCAACATCTTCATATTGTCATTCCTCCCTTTAATGTTTTGTTGTCACATTTCCATTTTCTGTAGTACGCAGACAACATAAACTCGGACTTATTTAATATTCTTTCCCCTTCTGTATGCACATGCTCCTTTGTTGATGCTTATTATTAACCCTGATCACTTGGTCAGCTGTAAAACGGAATTAGAATTAGAAATAGAATGGTAACAATAACTGTACTAATATAAGAACAATATTGTAATTTTATATAAATATATATGAAAATGTATTATTTTTTAAAATGGAACGGTTGTCTTTTTGAAATGTCTGTGCACGTCAATGAAAGAGACGGACACCAGACCATTTATAACCAGCACAGAGTTCACTTACAGTTAATTTAGCTTTGTTGGTAAAGTGGATGATGTGAAGAACCCGTGGAGGTTTTCATTAGCCAGCAGTGTTTTTTAAAGCATGCCCAAGGGGAATGTCTCAAATGAAGACCGGAGTGGGAGCAGAGCAAATATTTGAGTGCCATATTCATGATTGCTTTATACTGAGAAAATAAATACAAAAAGAAAAAAAATTTAGAGTTTCTCTTTGCTATGTAAGCTATTTGATAATGAAGGGTGAGGTTTCCTGAAATTAGACAATAATGGAAAAGGCCATGAAATTTCCTCAACTTCGTTTGGCTAATTATCTCTGATATGCCCTTCATTTAGTTTTACGGTCTCAGTGGATGTAAAATTGTAAATAGTGTTGCTGAGATTACTCATAGTGAAATGTATATATACTGTTTGTGAGCTTCAGTTTAGAACAGTAATACATTGTGTGGCCTAATAAACATGTCCTGATACACACAAAGGATGATTTTCCCCTCATCTCAGGAGGGCTCAAACTATTTTAACTGAGATCCACTTAAAAGTTAGTCATTAAATTGAGATTGAAACAGAGAGATTGGGTTCATTTAAATGTAATTAATTTCATTCCAGTTCAGTTTTTTTCCTTCAACCTTTTTGAACCCCGACTCAAAGGAGCATCTTGTGGAATCTGAAAATGCCTTAACACACACACACACACACACACACACGCACACACACACACACACGCACACACACGTACATACACACTTGCTCCCCAATCTATCTCTGTCTCTTAATTGTTTTTCATCCCCCCTGTACTCTCTCTTCTTCCAATCACTCTCCCAGGCTCTGCAACACTACATCTACTTTAGACAATTAGTGCTGACTGCATGCTGTAAAGAGTGGCCCAGTAAACCATGCATTTACATTTACATTTACATTTAGGTCATTTAGCAGACGCTTTTGTCCAAAGCGACTTACAATAAGTACATTTACATGCACACACACAGGCAGACGTGCACACACACAAACACCCCCCCCCACACACACACATGCTGTTGGTGTTGGTGGGGTGCAGTGGGAGGACAACACACATCAGCTACCCCCCCCCCCCCCCCCCTTCCCAGAGAGGCCCAGTAAACTGTTCCCCTCCCGTACACTGTACGTAGATAATTGCCACAGAACGCAGTCATCTACAATCTACTATAATGAACTCCCACCCCCCATCGCTTTCCCCTCTCCCCCTTCCCTCACCATCCATCTTTTCCTTTTTACCCTTTAGTTCAATCTCTCATCTGTCTCTTTGTCTCTTTGCCCATTTTCTTTAACATGATCTCACTCCTTCCCCTTCATCTCACTTGTCTTCTCTGCAGACACCCTCACTTCTCACCTCCCTTTTTCCCTTCTCCTCTCAGCTGCTCCTTCTTGCCATTTATCGCTTTCCTTTCTTCTCAATGCCTTTCTTTGCTTCTACTCAGTTCAACACTGCCCTTGTTCCTTTTTGCTAGCATCTCTCACATTTGCAGGCCATTATTGAGACACTAATGGTATCTGATTACATTGATTGCTTGACACTATATTTATACCTCTTTATGGGCCTGTCTATCTCTAATTTTGGCAATCCACCAATCAACAATGAGCGGTTTATGGAGTTTATGCCCCAATAAACCCAACATGGGACCACAGATTGTTCTGTGTTCTTCTCATTAACACTTGATCCATCCAACCTGTCAAACAGTTGAGAAATTATACGTTTTCAAGGCATTTAATGCCCTTGTACTAAAATGACAATCGACATTGTTTTTTCTTTCATGGCAGGGACTTCATTATTTTGTTGTTTCCTTGCAGAACCACCTGAGATGCCGTCATTGGAACCTGTTTGAAAAAGGCCAGGCACAGTTAGATAAAAAGTACTTGGCAGTTGATTGGATGAATCATCTGTCAATCAAATTCTTGCCGAAGCAATTAGGTAGAAGAGCTTAAAATGGCAGTCCATAATATTTGAGATACGTTGCTTCTAGCGGCCTCTTTGGCGGTAGATGTAACTGCAGGCGAGCCTCTGGGACCTCACTGTCTCTCATCTGCGTGATGCCTTCAAATGCTCCACTCTGAAAGGAGGACCGTCGTTTTCCCTCATTCTCGTCACTTTGCTTCTTGATAACTTGAATGTTGCGCGGGAATGTCCTATTTCTAGGCAAAGCAGTAAGTACAAGCACTTTCATTTGTGGGTGAAATGATAATTCACCATTGTTCTAATTCACTCTTTGATAGATGGTCACTTAAAAGACAGTTAAATAGATGAAAATGTTATAGACTGACACTAAACATCTTTTCCATTCAGAAAAGCTGCCAGGGCCGTTCTTTTGCTCTTCTTTCAGTCAGATATACTCTCCAGTTCTGATATAGTGGATGCCAAACCACTTACTGTGTGGTGGAAGGTTGAGTGAAATGACAATCAATAGATGATTAGTTTGCTAATTAGCTTTGTAAATTACCAAAGAGATGCAAAAGGTGGTTAAGTGCCACTCACAAAGGAGTGGTTTGACATTGTCAAGGGAGGAAATGGAAATTGATAATTGTGTGTGTGTGTGTGTGTGTTTTCTGTGCAGACACACACTTTATTCTCTCCGTGATTTAGGCGATCGTCAGCATGTTAAGCACAAGGCGATGTCCCTCTACTTGTGTCTGTGTGTGTGTGTTCTCCATGTGAATCTGTTTGCCTCCTGCGATGGATAATTAGTTTCGCCTTCACACTGTGTTTGTCACGCTGTGTTTGTGTGCGCTTCTGTTTTTGCGTCACAGCGATGGCGGAAGAGTTTGTTTTCATTTCTTTATATAGAAACACATCAAGCAGACAGTTGGATATTGAGGCAAAAGGCTCTGATGTTCTGATTTGGCACAAAATGGTGATATAGTGTGTGTGTGTGTTGTGTGTGTGTGTGTGTGTGTGTGTGTGTTTGAGCTGATAGTCGTGGGGTGTCGGTGGCTGGTTATGAACAGAAAGAGAAACAGATAAAGTGAAAAAAAAAACCTTGAAATGACGATACTTTGAGTGCATGTTCTGGAGTTTTTGCAATATTCACGTTTCAAACTGCGGCTGCAAAATCGTTTCAAGATCACACAGGCAGAGGATTTGAGAGCCTAGCAAATATTCATCACACATCGCTCTCATTGATCACACTCGAGTGGCAGCCACATAAAGACCTTGTCGATTGTCAACCTGTGTATGTGAAGGCAAAAAACCAGTCTGTCAATCATTCCAGACAGGGTCTTTGATTATTTCTGAACATCAGTCAGCAACTGTTAACTCTACTCCCATTGGCGAAAAAAAGCAAAGAGTTTAACCTTGATTGCAGTTTTTAAAGTATAAAGGCTTTGAACTACACTTTTCTATGTGCATGATTGCTGGCTCATGTAGCCGTCAACGTGTCATTGATAAATATCTATGGTTCATATTGATGAGTAACATTTTCGTTGTTGACGTTGAAACCTGTAAAAATGAACATGTTGGAAATACGTTTCTGAGTTATGGCTTTGAGTGGAATCCCCAGTAACACATATTGCGTAGACAAGTATGTGAGCAATTCCGTTCACAATGCAACGGGTTAAAAGGCAAGTATATCTCCAGCTATGAATGCCGTCCATCACATTGCAGTTTACAGCTGAGCTGTCGCTTCTTCTTAGTGTTGACAGCTGATAACTTACACCTGACATGACATACATTTTAAATGCTCCTTTTTTTTTCATAATACTCGTGTGTAGATGTTTGTTTTTTCTTTTGCTTTCTGTGGCTGTTGAACAGACTTGTCAGCGTGAAGATAAGAGAAAATCATCAAAACACGCTGAACGAGAAGGTGTATTAAATTCCAGAAGAGTCCCTTTAAGGTTGTATTATCTCTGTGTCAACACGTTGCCGACCAAATTGTCACAGCAGATATTGAATCGGCGGGACTATTAAGAGTCAATGTTGCACTGACAAAGGACTTCAGGGTAACGAATTGCAGACAGGCAGTATAAGGACTCATAGGACATGGAGCACCTGATAGTCTAACCTCACACTAAGCAAACCGGTCTGTCATCCAGTTTGCTTGGTGTGTTTGTGTGTGTGTGCCGGTATTTTATGAGCTGAACCACAGGAGCATTTGCTGTTTCCCCCTTGAACTAAATGATTATGACTACCCATTTATTATGAATGTCTCGATGAGTCTAATCTTTAAAAGTGCAAAGTATTAGTTCAACAAACATTTGTAGAAGGAAGCTCATTGGGAATTTTTCTGCCGAAGTAACATAAAGCCACGGGGAGACGGGAAGCATCAGTGGTGAATGTGTTTTGATGTGCAGCGTAGGAAGTTGGTTCTTTGCCGTAAGTATTCCAGTGCGAAGGAGACATTTTTTTGCAAGATTGAGAGAAGGTAAGTGTTCGGAATTTGCAAAAGTGCCAGAGAACTGTCAAAAGTGGAACTTTAATTAAAATTATGCAAAAGTCAGGCATCTGGATCAAATGTTCATAAATGATTGTCTATTTGATTGACGTCTCCTCATAAAGCATAACCATTCCATCCATTCCCATCCAAAAAAAAAAAAAACATAATGGAGGAGAAACCAATTATGTCCAGGTTTGCCATTATCTATGATGGATCTCTTTTTAGTTCAGAAATTACCAAAAGCATGCAGCAGAAATTGAGGAAGTAGGGAGGAGGAAGCACATTGAAGTCACCGCAGTGCTTGTAATTCAGGCCAACGTCAATTAAATAAATAGAAAACACTTTTTTCCCCTAATCATTCAAGTCGATGCTGGTGCTAACTAGTTGCCCTCCACCCAAAAATGTGTGAGAGAGTTACTTCAATTGGGTGTTTGACCTTGAATGATGGATATGGAGAGTTTGACACTGGAAGGTTGTTTTCATATTCATCTGCTGAAGGGACAAAGTTCACCTTGTCCAACGCACCCTTGTTGTGTGATGTCGCCATTTCCAAAAGTTACAAAGTAGATTTGTCTTGTTCTGCGTACTGTGTTCCTGTTCGGTGATTACTGACAAAATAATCCAGATATCAAACACTCGGGAGGGATCTTTGAACGCCTCACATTTGCATCGCTGCTGTCAGGCGGGAATTCTCTTCCGATTGTCGGGAGGGCTGAATCAGGTTAAATTGACCCAATTCTCAAGTAGTTTGAGCCCATTTTAAGATGGTCTTCAACTCCACTAAGCTGAGGACAAATGGAAACATCAAAGAGTCTAGAGCAGCTGTTAAGAATGCATTGATCCAAGGAAGTTATGTAATATTTGGAGTTGTCAGACATGATTTCCAAGCAAGATTTCACGTTTTCTTGTTATAGCAAATTGTCAGTTGGCCCTACTCCAGTTAACATGGTAGAAAGCTGGAACAACCTGATAAAGACGGTACCTTGAGAACAGTCACATTTGTTCAACCAGAGGTTTCATCAAAGTGAATTGGTCGTGTTTTTCTCAGGGCTGTGTTACAGAGGGAGAACTGTTCTGAAGCCATTAAGTGGACTTTTAATGTTTATTTCAGAATCAAACAAGCACAAAACAGTGATTTACCTAAAAAGTTTGGCCTCTTCACTTTTGTCCTACAGCAGTAATAGCAGTGATTCTCTGCTCGGCTGTTTCCTAAAGTGATTCGGCTGATGAGGGTGCTTGTTTCTGTGTTGTTATGAGCCTATTATTTTCTACCCTCATTTTCAGTCACAAATAACCCAAATGCCTGTGACGCATTTGCCTTGTCATGTTGTTGTACCCCTCATGGCCATGAGGTGGCAACACAAACCCAGATATCAAGCTCCACCGGTGTGAGCCGTCACCTCATCCCCATCGCCCTCTGCCACTCACTGACACTATTTCCCAATCTCATTCCCATTAGCTCTACTGGCATGTATGAAATAACAACAGTGTTATCATTATTAAATATGATTATCTTTTATACTCATTCAGAATCTAGCATAAGAAATAAAACACTACACTGAAGACAGTAAAAATGAAAAATATAGAATTTAAATGTGAACACTGTTGACATGAATACATATTTTAATGTATTCAAAATACCTTGTATAATATGGATATAGATATTCAGCTTTTGTAGATGAAATTGCTGATGTGTTTAGCTTCATGTGACCATTGACATCAAATCACCCAGGCCAGCCTTCGTTTGGAGCCGGTTGCTGAGATATGTTGCCAGCTTAGTCGAGGAGCAGGGGAGGCAACGGCATTGAAACTTTGTGAGCCGCAGTGTCAGCTTTCCACTTGGTCTATCAGAAGAGTGGTGTTCGACAGATGCCTAATTAGGCACAACTAGTCTAACACTGTATCGAATCTGCAGTGAAGAAGTATAATTCTGCTCCCAATATAGTTTGTTTAAAAAGAAACATTTCCCCCGCCTGCAGCTTTAATCTCAGTATGTAAATTTGAGGGATATTTTGATTGACATCTCTTGAGTGAATTACGCCTGCACAGTCCCACGCACATTTGCCAACAATCACACCTGACAAATCAAATATGCATTCTGCAGTCATGGAGGCTGAATAAAAAGTAACTTCTACCTGAGCAGGCTTTTACCTATTAGACGGAATTAATGTCTTGTATGTATGACAGTAAACTATAAACACAAAATACAAATCTGCTTTACCAAACAAGACATGTTTTTACATTCTCACAGCACTATTCATTAGATTCTGTCAAAATGACTTAATGAGATAACACAACAGGAAAAGAGGATGTATAATGAGATTATTAAATTCAAGTGGAACAGTTGACTGCATGCTTTATCTGTACTGACTGGCTTCAGATATCAGTTTTTTCTACATGAAAATTTAGCATGACGTATTGTTACTGCAGCAACAGCTGATTTACTGTATGGCTCTGTGTACTATTCCTCATTATATACAAATCTAAACTGATATGGCTATTTTAAAAAGTTGCCTGTAAGGAGTCCTCGGGTATTATATTAGCAAATTAAACTTTTACAGACTACATCTCAGGCACTACAGTAACGTTTGTGACAATTGCTGCACAAAATACTAAATACATATAAAAAAGTAAATCGTTAGTAATAGTAATTAGTATGACCCTAATGGTGTGTAGTACACGACATGGTGCCACGTACTGTGTAGCACGAGGTAGCATGAGGTAGTCCAGGTCGCAGCCGAGCAGCACCACCGCCACCGCACTCGAATTGAGTTATAAATGTCAGAGATTGATTAAGTCCCGGTCTGTCCCAGAGTCCACAGACAGCACAGCTTCCAACGCCGTGAAAAGACACTTCTTGCCTACAACCTCCTATCACCTCCTCTGTATCTGTTTAGATGTAAAGTGTGGTAGTCTGCTAGTTGTACCAACAGATTTAAAAAGTCTAGCATCTAGCTAGCTGGCTATCGAGCTAGTTAGCACACTCACTAGCTCATGGATATTAATTTTTGGAAGTTGTAATAGATATTATACTGTAGTTCACCGATAGCATCTGCTGAGCTTCTTCTGCTGCAGTCGTCCTTTCTCACAGTCCTGGCATTCATGAAAGGGGCTCTTTGGTGGCCACACACTGGCTGTATCCGAAACCGCATACTATACTGCTAGTACGTACTGATTTGGCCAAAATGTAGTATGCAGTATGCAGTATGCAAACAAAAGCAAAATCTGCAGTATGCGAAAAGTTCCCGGATGTCGTACTGATTCGGAGAATATTTCCAGTATGCATCCGACCAGTCTACTCTGCCTACTGTTTCCCACAATGCAATGCGCTGGAGCCTGGATAAATCGAGTAATGACGGAGCAAGCGAGCGTTTCCAGGGGAATACAAACGCCGGAGCTGGGACGAAAAAAAAAAAAAAAAGAAACGCCGGAGCAGTACGGCGTTTATATTTGTTTACATAAGTACAATGCATAGGCTACTTGATTATTGTGACGAACGCCATATAGGTACAATAGAAATCCAGGCTGTTGTACATATGAAATGAAAAAAAAAGTACTCTGTTAATTCAAACTTTTTTTTATTAATATCTGGTGATTTCTGTACATGCAGAGCTCCCGAGACTATACTGTATACTGTCCACTACAAACAGCGGTTAAGATAACTAGCTTGCTGTCTCCCCCGGGACGACGACGCATGTTGGCCGGCGGAACACCTCTGGAGACGGGCAGCTGCTTCTGAGACGACCCGCTCCTTCCGGAGCTTCAAGTCTCCGAAAACATCGAGGCAAATTACTAAACAGCCGTCATTTGGGTAAACTAACCGCACATTGGGGATCTAAACGGTTACTTTCTCCCATGAAAAAATATTAAAATGTAATAAAGTGACATAATAACAGCGCTACAGCGGGAAATAAAACAGCTTTGCGCCTGTTTTACAACTGTCGCTGCCGGTCGCCACGAAATGCATTGTGGGAAACTTGCATACTGCATACTGCGGTGTGAACGGCGTCGGTCTGCTGAAGTAGCATACTGTATCCCACATTCAGTACGCAGTATACAGTATATATTAACGCAGTATGTAGTAGGCAGTACGGTAGTATGCGGTTTCGGATACAGCCACTGAGCTACGGTAAGTGAACCCGTTCTGCTACGATACCAGTCACAGGTGTTTTCACTTGATTTGCCTGATTAGACAATGAACCAGGATGCACTGGAACGGGACAGCAGCCATTTTAATGTTATTAATGACATCTGTGGTTTTACTGCTGTGATAAATGTCCTTGACACAAGTTGTTTATACAGGGGACAAACAATGAATAACAAAACAATAATCCATTATTTACATTCATAATTATAAGTGAAATGGTTGTTGTTGTAATTATTACATTAACAATGGTTCATTTGGGTTTCATTGTAATTAAAGGACAATGTAGGTTTTATCAGTGCTCCTGTAATAATATGTTGAAAAAGGCATGTACTAGTGAAAAGTGTGGTTGGAATGTCTTTATACAATGATATTGTGTGTGTGTGTGTGTGTGTGTGTGTGTGTGTGTGTGTGTGGTGTCATTCTCCATATGGTCGTAATTCGGTGCTTGACACAGGACCTATGTGGTCGTTTTCTCAAGGAGGACAGTCTCTCATTTTCTCTTCAAAGTGAAGAGAGCAGCACACAAACCGGACATAACTGGCATCTCTGACTTATCATAATCCATAATGCTTGTTACAGTAAAGCAATCTTCTGCTGTGTAGATATTGATTCAAAAAACCTCAGTGACACATAAATCATTCAAAGCAGGTTGAACCACCTGAAGGCCAGAGCATGAATGAGCTTAAAATATAGATATAATGAATATATGTATGTGTGTATATATGCACTGATGGTCTCTCTCTCCCACACACACACACACACACACACACACACACAAAGCTATTTGTAAGTACCTACAATAAATACTATCAACTACATGTAGCAGCACAATTGGCACCGTGGACAAGATAAACTTTGGCAGGCTGGCCTCTAGTGAGACACACTGGTTTATTAATGCAACAAAGTGTGTTGAAGGGCAAATAATGAGCCCTGTGCTTTGTGGAGCCATCAATATTGCTGCAGTTTTCACACCATCAATAATATGGTCAATACACTGACCCCCTATTATCACATGTTTCTCTTCAACTTGTTTCTAATTAATCACGCTGAACTGTAAGAGAAGGGAGACTTAGCGGTCACGACTCAGAAGCAGAAGTGTTTGACCCGATGCTAATAGGCATTTTCCACAGCAGATGATCTGACTTTAATAACTTTTATGATGGCTCTGTTCTGATCACATGTCCCAGTAAGTCGTGACAGTGAGGAAACATAATACAATGACCCTGAGACTGAAGGCTTTTTACGACTCTGACTTGCCCCAAATTTCTTCTGCGAAAACGTTACCTTCTGCTGTCATAGTGAACCTTTACATCATGTTCATTAAATGTACTTACCATCAGAGACATCTTCATGTGGACATCCGTTACTGGACCCCGTTGCGAAGAAATGTTCCATGAAAGGCTGTGTCACCACCACATATCACCATACTCCTTTTCTTCTTCCTGCTCCCCATCTCTGTTCACAGATCTCAGCAGGAGCAAAACACCTTTTTGATCATTATTGCAGCAGAGTGTGTGTGTGTGTGTTCATGATATTGTACACTTGTTTTTGTCTGAAAGATTGTTCTGTATACTGTTACATGTTATATAAACCGACTATTAGCTCTTCAAACACTGAGGCTGATTAAATGAGTGAAACTTGTGATAGTGTGTATGTGATTCCCTCTGTGTGTGTGTGTGTGTGTGTGTGTGTGTGTGTGATGTAATCTCATTATCGCATTTTTGAGAATGATTTGAAAAAGTTTGAGCTAATTCTACTTGGTGGTTATTAATGTGAAAGCAGTCCCCTGCCCTCTCCGTGAAATCCTCTTGTATAAGTATGTTCATCGCGATCATGTGCAAGCTTGCATGTATGAATTTATTGAACGTGAATTTTTTTTTTTTATTTGTGTCTTGAAGTCAGTAGTCTGTGTGTTGTGAATGGGGTGAGAGATAGTTAAGAGAGAAGAATAGGGAAGAAAGAGTGAGATGCAGAAGTATAAATATGACAAGTGGCAAATGTCTTCATTAAACTCTCATTTCTGGATTGTTTCATTCTGTCTGCCTCTAAACTTTTAATAGCATCCAATGAGTCTCCGTATCTCTGCCTCTGTGGCAGCCGCACTCATTTTCTCCATCTGTGTCTCCTGCATGTTTCCTGACTTTTCTGAACTTTTTCTTTCTTTTTTTTTTTTTTTGGTCGTTCCGGTCACCAGCAGCGATCACTGTTTTCAGAACCCAGCAGACAGAAAACCTTCAGAGTGCAGATGATGCACAAACCAAACATCCATCCATTTTCTACCGCTTATCCTGTATTTAGGGTCACGGGGGGGCTGGAGCCGATCCCAGCTGTCATTGGGCGAAGGCAGGGTACACCCTGGACAGGACGCCAGTCTATCACAGGGCCGACATGTAGAGACAGACAACCATTCCCACTCACATTCACACCTACGGGCAATTTAGAGTCACCAATGAACCTATCCCCATCCTGCATGTCTTTGGACTGTGGGAGGAAGCCGGAGGACCCGGAGAGAACCCACGCTTACACGGGGAGAACATGCAAACTCCACACAGAAGGAACCCGGGCCGACCCGGGAATCGAACCCAGGACCCTCTTGCTGTGAGGCGAAGACGCGATTAGACGCGATAGCGTGGCGCGATGGACGCGAAAAATCGCTTCATCGCTTCATCGCGCCATCGCTTCATCGCGCCATCGCGCCATCGCTCGAGTTGAAATAATTGAACTTTTGCGGCGAATTCGCGTGAAGACGCGCCGCGACAGCCTATCAGCGTTGAGATCGTCACCGACGTGCTGACGTACGGACGTCCTGGTGTTCCCTCGCTTTTTGACACAATATTTATATATTATATTATATTATATTATATATTGCCCATAATCAAAGTTGGGGGGCGCACGCACGCGCGCACACACACACACACACACACACACATACATACATACATATCAATCCCAGCTCTTTCACACACAGAGATCTTTTTTTTTTGCGATTGTTTATCACTGGGGCTTATGGCCGGCTATGAAGCACCAGTTCTGGGCAGAGCAGCAGCTAAACCTCCCGGTCCTGTACCCTGGTTAGCAGGTCTTCAAACTGGGCAACAGTCAGCCTGAAGTACCGCTGGAACCGGCCGTCGTCCAGGCGCAGCTCCTGCAGGAGACGGTGGAACTCGCCGAGCTCACGCCGCCTCCGTAGGGTAGCATGCACCCAGAACCGACGTCGGCGCCTAGCCCGCAGACGAAGCTGGGAACTTCTCCAGAGTAGATACAGTGCAGCGATGGTGGTTATCTCAGCCATGATCGACGAGAGAATGAAATGGCGGAAGAAATGTTGTTGTTTGGGCGAGCTCGTCGCGCGACGCGATGCCGCGATGAGGCGTTTTTTGGCATATTGGACCGGCGTCAAAACTGGAGCGTCTAGCGCGACGCGATTTCATTTGTCGCGCGATTAAATCGCGTTCATCGCGTTTGGTGGGTACGCGGCGTGCACAAATTTTTTTTTTTTTTCTCTTTTTCAATTACACAGCAAACAATCACAATGATGAAGCAGTGATTGTGAAATAGTGGTCGAAGGCATCAAATCAGTCTGACCAAATCATGTCTACGCACATAGGACTCAACTGATTGATCAGTAGGCGAACCAAGGTTACATCTCACACAGAGAAGAGTAATGATTACCCTCGTATTGACAGTGCTGCTCCAATTTTCATACAAATCAAAGTGTAAGTCAAACTATCACTCTTCTCTAACCTTAACCAAACTGTTTTTGTACATAAACCCAACGGGAGTCAGGACAGTGATTGCTGACATGGATTTGTAACCTCTTTTGCACAGCACTGACGACCAGAAAACCAAAGAAGAACAACGTGTTTGGAGGTTCGTGCCGAGAGAAAAAACAAGTAAACAACAGTGGTGAGATATGACCTCCTTGGCAAAGCTAATAAACGTCATTATCTCTCTAAAACAAAGAAGCAGCTTACTTGAGTTCAGCTGGATATTTGAATCACTGATCCAAATCCAGGTTAATTGAGAAATCAGGCCGAGTAGTCTGAGGAAAACAGCTGGAAGCTGTCAGTCACATTCTCGGTGCGCCAGCTCCACATGCAGAAAGAAAGGCTGAGAGGGGAAAAGCAGGCTTATGTGATATACTCACCTCACATAGATCCAATCAAAGCATGCATTTTTTAAAGTGGAGCAACAATGTAACATATATTTAGGCTTTAAGCCACTCAATGTGCACAATGATTGGAGAAGAGCTCAGCGCCGTTATTGTAGGGCACACAGAATAAAAGTGTAAATCCTCGGCCTTAAATGGCTTGTTGCTCTTAAAAGGACTGTGAAACACCCCGGCTTGAAACAGAGAAAACATAAATGTTGAATACATATTTTATTTTTAATGAGAGATTTCTAAAGTGGTTGCTAAGCAACACAGTCTGTTTGACATTCCCAGTATGATTCCATAAAATTTGCCTCTCAATTATGTCTACGTCCTTTTCTTTTTCTGTTATCCTTCAAAAATGTAGTATTGTATAAAGCATCACGCTCACTTAAGTAGGCGAGTGATGATCCACATTCTCAATTATTCTGATATTTGAAGCAATCCAAATAGAACTGCAAGTTTTCCTTTTGAGCTCAAACTGCAGGAATATTAAAGACGCCTGAAAAGTATCTGGTTTGTATCCCTTTTGTTCAAGGATGAAGAAGAGTAACTCTGCTGCTGCAGAAAAACCCTCTGGAATGATTATGATCAATTGCAAAATAATTTTACATCAACCTTTTTTAAAGTCCTAATTTTTAACTGTGTGTGGCAACACTGTATAGTTAAGCCTAATGAAAGTACATGGTTATGGCAAATTAAATCCTGTTAATGTGGGGAAAGCCTGGTTGAAGTACTGCAAACACTGATTGTAGGTCTGTGACCCAAACTCTGACCTCCGCTTGGTCTAAACTATATTAGATATTGCACTGGTGGAAGATGTAGGCTACTCAGATCTTTTACTGGAGGTTCTCCAAATGTTATGACTACTTTTTTGGCTGTGGGTGAAACCGTGTCAGTGTTTTGATCCCCAGCTCCTCCTGGCCACTGAACCCCAAATTGTTCCCAGTGGTTTGGATTGTAGCCGGCTGCCACCTCTGTGTGAGAATGTGTGTTGGACTAAGGGAAGCACTCTGTAAAGCACTTTATAAGTGCAGTCCATTGGATCATTCATTGAATGAGTGGCTGTGTGTTATACTTTGAAATGTCTTTGCATCTATTATTCTATTTTTGCTGCTGTGTTGTGGGAAAAAAATGACACCGATCTCACTGCATTCAAACTGAATCAGTGACTATTTTTATTTATTCTGTTCTATGCAAGTCAAAGGCAGGTTGTTTTATTTTTTTTAGATGCGTCTCCCCATCTGCATAGCAAACACACAAAAAGCAAACACCTGCACGCACACACAGACCGGGGGACTGACAGAGTGACGGACGCACACTCGCCTCTTTGTCAACAATCAATACACTAAATTAAACAGCAATCCAGGGTATTACATGCCACATGCAGGAAAAGAGGAGAAATGAGAAGGACACACGCACATGCACGCACACACACACACACACACACACACACACACACACACACTTAATAGAGTCAGTATTTGGTCGATGTGAGATAGGAGGTGATGTAACGACCGTGAGAGGCTATCTGCTGCAGGCTACACACACACGCACACACACACACACACACACACACACTAATCTGTTAGATTAGGACGGAAGTAAGATCAGACTTATTTTTAAACTCTCTGGTGTCAAACAAGGGGCTGCCCTGCCAGAGTGGGAAGACGTCTTTTATTTGTGGCGCTTCAGTGAAAGTAACTGCATCTGTGCAGGGTTCCTCATTTACAATGGGAGCGAGCATCTCGAGGACACAAGACCTACTTGATCCTTGATCCAAAACTTTTGAGTGGATGAGAAAGATTGGATTTCCATCCGCTCGGGTTTAAGTGAGTGCAAAGGCAGGGTGTTGGCAGCAGAGCACTTTTCAAGGGCGAAAGTTGATTTAGAAAAATAATGGAATCTATGTCTGGTTATGTATCGTCTTAGGGATGACTTGAGGGGTTAGTGTAATATGCTTGCTGCTGTTGAAATACATATCATCGATACAGTATTTTTTTTTCATACACGTTCTTTGATGCATGCTAAAGGCGAAAGTTGTGGATTTAATGTTTAAGAGTATAACATTTATGACACTTGTTGTTCTCCTGGGACATTCAGTATGTACATTCTGTAGAGAACAAGTAGTGGACTCTATGTATGAACTTTTTGTAAGGATGTGAAAGTAAAATGACACTTATGCCTTGTCTCTTTTAAAAGCCATTACTGATTTATTTGGGCTTTCTTGAACAGGAATCATACGACTGAGATCATTAAAGGAGAACAGGCTTCAAGTAATGAATGTGACAGTGGGATCATGGTGCCTACACGACCGCTGGGGTGTCTCCAGATCTGCTGTGAAACATATTCTTTCTTCACACATCCACATTTTTCCATTATTACATTTCTGACTTTTTTTGTGCGTATGTATGATCCTTTGTATTCATCGATTGCGAGGGAGAGAGAGAGAGAGAGAGAGAGAGAGAGAGAGAGAGAGAGCTTTTATGATCGCTCCCTCCTTTGAAAATGAGCTGTTACAGTTTTGGTCTGGTGTGTTCCTGAGAGCAGGATTTCTAAAGTGCTCTCATTCACTGAAGTTCATTATACAAACTGTGCTTTTCACTCTCCTGGTTTGGTGTGGTCGTGCAGATAAAATCTATGCTACAGGTGTTTAAACGAGGCACTAAATCAACGAATTAGTGCTAACTTCTAAGGTGCCCGATCTTCCCATCCTGTGATAAGAATTCCAAACAAACAGGACATGGACAACAAAACACAACGCCGTAGGGGAACGTTGTCACCTTTCAACTGCTTGTAAGCTTGCACTGCTTGTTGTATTGTAAGTGTCTCCAACATTAATATGCGCAACCTGGGTTCTGTATTCCCAGTCTATGTGACGTGTACTTTGTAGCCCGTGGTTTGATTAAAATAAGGCCGTTTGAAAATGAACAAACCATAACAACTCAACAAAGTAAAGGTGTGATGTTGCAGCCATCCTCTTCTCCTCTCCCCCGTTTCATGCTCGGCCTTTGATGGAGGGTTGCCAGCAGTGAAAGACCCTCTTTCACATGACACCCTGCAGTGTAACCCTGGGGGAGGCAGACACTGTGACAGATCACAAGAAGATTTCTCAGTAAAGGATGCACAGATATAACACACACACACACACGTGTATACATGGGTACAGGGATTGAGGATGACAGAATCGGCTCATCGTGTCTCGGCTTTATCTCCGGCTGCGGTTTATCAAATGCGTCTGTACTAGAAAGAAATGGCGGGAACAATGTGTGTCTTTCTCTACACGTGTGCACACCTGCATGTGTGTATTTGAGTGTCTCCTGTGTCCAATCTCACGGCATCAGGTTGTAACATCGTCCCCCACTTTAAGGAGCACTGTCAGCTTCACAATAAAAGCCCTCTTTTGCCTTTTTGCTTTGTTTGGATACCATCTGAGCCTGTTATATAAGGCTCTCCTGGCGTTTTGGGTGTTTTTTTGGGTGTTTTTTTTCAGTCCTGCCTGCAGATATTGCTGAAGGAGCTTCCTCAAACAAAGAACAATGCCGAATGTAGAGGGAATAACCACATCAGAAAGCTTTTGTTTCTGTTTCTTTAAGCAAAAGAAAAAGGGAAGTGGAAAAAAATGGGGGAAGCTTGCTTCATCTACTTTGTCATCTACATTGGGGAAGAGTGGAACAACCCTAAGGGTGAACTCCATCTCTTAGGAAAGATCAATTAAGCACACCTCCGCTCATCTCTCCAAATCAGCAAAACCTGTTTCACGCTGAGTTTTCTGTGTCAAAAACTTTTAGTATGTGTTTGTTGTCGATGTTGAGGGATAATGCTGACAATTTCAAATGTTTGATGGCTGTTGCTTTCTAAATAATGGTTAAAACACATCAATAAGCCACACTGTTGATCTGGGTGACATGTTGCATTGTTACCGTGAAGACAGGCAGCTCATTTCGAGTCAGTCCCACACACACTGTTCTGCTGCTGTAAATACTCACTAGAGCTTTTTGTCCAAACAATTTCTTTCGCCTGCTGTCATGTCATACGAAACGGAGAAAGAAAATCCTACACACACAAAGAAAAAAGAGGCTATCACAAAGAAACTTTTTTTTTTTTTAAATCTATATAACCTTAAGTTAGACAGGATAATCCTGCCATCTGGCCAAGCCATTAGTGTAAAAGTTTCACAAAAGCAGGCATAGAAACCCAAATAAGAGGCTTAAAACACAAAACAGCAAAACGTTAAAAACACACACAAGAAACCAGCCAATCAAATGAAATCAAAGAAATATCAGTCAGTGTCAGGACGAGTATACTCGGTGCTCAAATTATTTTTAATAATGTTTTTAAAACTGTGAATGCTTATAAAATAAGTTCAAAATGTCTCTTTAGCTCACACCAAGATGAGAAATAATAACCAAAACTTTCATCGCTGCAGGTTTGAGGAATGACGTAGCTCATCTAGGCATCAAAAAGAACTTTGATAAGTTTGTTTAATATGGCATTACACAGAAAGATGTACCGATGTCCTGTTCTACGCTTGTAGAAAACAAGCAAACCCACATTCGCATACAAACAGTGATGTGTGCAGAGAATTAGAGACAAATCGTTAGCATTAGGTACTGAATCTAACATTTTCAACAAAGGTGAACTTATGTTACCTTGAACAGCAGATTAATTCTTGTAATATCATGCGAGAATCATGAGTTTGTGTACGGCAAGCCGGTGCATGGATCAATCAGAGCTGCTGGCAGCTTTAAGCGTGACTTAGATGTGTGCAAGACATGGAGAGGCTCCTGAAGAGGTTAGCATATTTGTTACAATAGCACCAGTGATTTCATCATTGAAAGAAGAGCAAATAAGCAAGAGAAAGAGGAGAAAAGCGGCGTGATTGATGGATGGTTCATGCAATCACACAGCTGAAAGTGCCTTTTTCAAACAGTTTCAAATGGTGGTTTCTCAGATGGTTGTGTGATAAAATATTTGGCGAGTCAGGCTGCTGCTACGACTTCGCTGCCGAGGTTTTTTTTGTGAGATATTATGTTCAAAAGACAGATTGTATTCTAGGGGGAAAAGGAGCAAATCAATTTGGTTTTGTCAACATTTTGTACAAGTCTCAATTCACAGAGATTCCTCCGAACAACATCAAAAGCAGATTGCAGTTCTTCGATCAAACTTGGGCTGCAACCACCAGGTGGTATTTTCACAGCCTCTCAAAAATATTTGGTGGAAATCTATATCTTAACTCACTGTATAAGGCATCAATGCCTCTCCATCTCCCTTTAAGGTAGGCTGGCTAAATAAGGCAGTGTGAGTTTTGAGATGGGATGAAAAATTAAGGATCCCCTTGGACAAAGAACAAATCGAAGAGAACTGAGCAAATGAAGAACTGACATTATTGCAAGAAGTTAATGCGACAACAGAGTGCGTCGATAAGCAATAAAGATTTAGATTGAGTTTGTTGACAGATTTAAAGGTCGACAGGGATTTACAGATGTACAGTCTGGAGCAAGCGTGCAGGGTCTTGGAAATGTGCTTCGCTGCTCTGCATATGGGGGAGCATATGGACGGAAATGTGTCCATCTGCAAATGTTTTCCTCACTATCAGACCATACGCTCGCTCTTTAGCAGCTCCAAAACAGTGTAAACAGTGTTAGCTGGGAATGTGTTCTTGGAAGCCTCCCTGTGAATCCTAGAGGGAAAAAAATGCCATCATTGTCTCCACAAAGGTGTACATTTTCTCTGAATTCTCTTTATACAGATCAAACTTGAACAACGAGCAATAAAGATGGAGAAGCAGCTGTGGCAATTAGATATGCAGCAAATGCAAACACAAGAGAACGCCTGTCTTGGGTGGGATCCACAATAAGCATTAACATTGCAATTTTTCTTAATTGAAAATCAACTCTTTACTAAAATCTTGGCCCAACCATCTTTATTGCCTTTTCTCTACCTTAGTCAACCTCACACACTGTGCGTATGTATTCACCTGTACTGGGTAGCAGCACTCTTTACAATACTATAATATAATATAATAGTGTGTTGATAATTCATATATAATAATAATTCAACTCTGGCTCCTATAACATTGAAATAATACTTATTTACAACAGGGAAAATGGTATTTTATCTATCTATCTCTCTATGAGCGAGCCATTTACATTAGTAAGACCTTAAATGCCATGTCTTTTCTCTGGTTGAGTATCAGATAGAGCAGACACTGGAGTAGAGAATTCCTCCACCTCTAATGACCCCTCAGTGGCAGCAGTGTGTAAGACGGGGGTCAATCTGCAGGGCTCCTGGCAATCTGAGGTGCACCGCTCCATCTCAGACTGATATTTAAGCTTTTGTTTCATAGAGATTTCATAGAGAGTGTAGCTAAAGGTATCTGCCAAGGACAGTCAGGTTCTGACAGGACCTGATGTGCACTTCACAATAAATGTTAAAAAATGGTACGTCCTCAGCCATACCATTTCATTTCCACACACCGTGTTATGCAAGGACAAAAGATGATATTACTCTAATTGTATCACTGCAACAAAACTATTTCAGAATGAAAGTGTTTCCGACAGATGGATATTCCTTTTCTATTCCATCAGCTTCAAGTACACAGTTGTTATATTTTGTGCCTTAAAATGCTTGTCATGATCCATGGACAGGAAGTCCCTTAATATTTATTATACACATTGTTATATGTACGCACAGGGTTGCAATTAAACACAAATCCACTTGATTACAGCGGGGAGATTTTCAGGAAGATTCATCTCTAACAAAGGCACAGCGCACACCTCTCCTTCACCATTTTTGGTGCACAAATGTCCAGCCCTTGTTATGAGATTCATCACAAAACATATCTACCTGTCTGACCTTTGTGCATATTTAAGGCGGAATATAATTTATAACAGATAAGACATTATGTAGGCTTTCACAGACCAGGTTGCTACAGTGATGTAGAGGAACTAACACAAAATAGTCACATTTTCTGAAAGATTTATTTGTCACTCATTTCTCAATCATTAGCTATAGAATGTGATTAGGAGTTACTCCTCAACTAATGGCTCAGCACCAGTTAGTTCTTCATTCATTCTTCAGTTGTTCCCTGGTAACTGATCAGTGTTTTGTGCACCTAATTGAAAAGTGTTACTGGCAAATTATGTATTTAAATTGTGCATGTGCACCACAGAATAACAGAATAATTTATGTTGACACAACCTTCAAAATCATGACAAATGTCATTGACTTCATCAACAGTTTACAAGCACTCTATGTTTTGGGGAAGTAAAGATCATTGTCCCAGCAGAGTTGCAGAAGTTTGTCATGTTACTTGGTAGATTGCAAGAAACACCTGCCAAAAACCCACGTAACTTGATATCAGACTGCAGAAGTTGAAGTTTGCCAGCAGCTAACTAAACAGTTTTGGAAAAAGCAACAAGCACAGACTAAAAACCTGCAGGTCTGTGTGCTGAGTCGCAAGCAGACTGACTAGAACAATTTAGAAGCAATTTAGATGAAAACTAGTACACAAAAAATGATGTACTTGCCGAGTGCTTTATAGTTTGATTATTTATTCAATTCAATTTTATTTGTAGTGTCATCACAAGTTATCACTTCTTGATTTTCAACGTCAATGAATTTCAAAGTGCCAACATCAGGACCAAGCATTACAGCGGGACCGAGATAAATCTGATTTGACTTAAGCATGTCAAAATATCTGGGTCCACACGTTCCCTGAAAGCTGCCTGTTGTTCCCCTTCCGTTGCATTCACATCACAACGCAGCTGTTGCTCAAAGCACATGTGCCCTGAATGGGCTGCCAGTGTTCGTGTTAGCTAAAGGCTAGCTTTAACGATATCTTACCGGTCAAGAAGAAAAGTGGCTTTTCAGTCAACGTTGCTTTTCAGTCCTTGAAACTCCTTCAAGTGGCTCCAACAATCAAACGCTGAACCAATGTTCACTCATGTCCTTTTGTCACTTAGTAATAGGGACTGGTTACAAAATGCCCTTTCCCCTCCCGTTACTGCAGAACTTTCCAGTATTTCTAGCAGTTTCTGTGAGTGGGGTATGCACTGTTCATTTGATAGCCAGGTGTTGAAAGTTTAGTTTTTTTTACAACCTAAAAACTAAAGATAAATGCTAACGAGCTAACACTAACGCTAATAGAGTAGCTGAAAAGCTAACCAGTTTGTAAAAGTCAGTGTGTGTGCAATATAGCTACGTGGAGCCCTAGAGTTGTACCCGCCGTACTTGTCCTGACAACCCATCCAGAGGGGAGTTTATTAAACAACACAGTTTTTTAAATATCTGGACACTTACCTTCAAACTCAGCCATTATTCAGTTTTTTCCACACTAAAGCCCAAGTTATGCTTCCGCGTCGACACAACGCAAGGGGGCTTGCGGCCCCCTTACGTCCTTGCGGACCCCCTTACGTCCAACGCAAGGGCCTGACGTGTGCCTCCCAAAAATCCTAGACGCGCTTCAAGGCGACGCAACACCAACGCAACACCAACGCAGCGGCATTGGCTGTGATTGGTCCGCTAACTACATCCGCTGGAGACCACTATCCGGTTTCCACTCATAAACACCGCCATTTAAACTTTTAGCAGGCTACTTTTATTGTTTTCACCTCGTTTTATTGTTTGGACCTTGTCGCTTTTGCACAAAGAAATAATACACCAAGTTCTGAAAAATTGTGGATGTTTAAAAAAGTAAACAAATAAGCTATAATGAGGCTAACGACGATATACGTCAAGAGTCTCGGTCGGTCGGTCAGTCTTTACAAAAAACATAGCGCCCTTTACCGGTGTGGCATTGAATTGCATTTCGACAAGTAAACCCAACGCAGAACCATTACGGTCTCCAAGCAACTGCGTGGCCGTTGCGTGATCACTAAGCGGAAGCATAATCAGGGCTTAACTGGCAACCCCAAAGACTCTTGACCCTACGCAGAGATGCCATGTGATACCAACGGGTATCTATTGGCTCACAAGCCTTGCTCGAAGCCGCAGCCACATGACACACATCTACACAGAGGTAAACAACAAAAATGTTTTTAACGAGAAGTGATTTTTAAAAACCTCCTGAATAGAGATCACCACGAAATTTGGAACACATATTCTTTGAATGACCCTGATCCTAAATAACCAAACAAATTTAAATAAATAGGTAAGTTGTAAAGAAACAACTTCCTGTAGATTGCAGAATGCTGCGTATCAAAAATATGTCCAATAAACACACAACTTGATTAAGTATTTTTACATGCTCCACTGAGGCTTGCTACAAAAATGTGATACCAAAAAACACAGCATTTCTTCAAGAATGATTTACAAGGCACTCGCATCAGTAGTTTTCCATGTCTGAGGATCTGAAAAAAATAGTCTGGAGCCATGTATACCAGCTTCTATGACAAAAGAAAACAACAAAACAAAAAACAGATACAGGGCATCTCCTGCTCATTTTTGAGACTCAAAATCGTGGTACCGTTGGAACTGTCAGTATTGTGCTTTGTTGCTCCGTGGTGTGGTCTGATCAAGGGCACCAGATGTAAGAGAGTAGGTGGTCCGGAAGGGGCCACTGGCCCTCCCACTTCACACCAATCTGTGGTTGTGGCTGGTGTCATCACTTTGCAAGTTACTTTTTTTAAACGGCACAAAGTGTTTCCTTTTCTTGTTTTAGAAAAAGAAAATACAACATGAAGCTCAGACCAGGCAAATCAAGCAAATCGTGCCCAATTTGGAATGTGTTAAGTGTGCATGCAAAGATAATGAGAACGCCTACTCTGCCTTGCTTGTATTATACATCAATGACAGTTTGATGGTGTATTTTCTACATCTGTACAGCATGTAAAATTGCACTCTTGTTCTCTTTTATGTAAGTGTTGCCATTGTTCAGGTCAACAGAAGGCATTTCAGAAGAATGAGCAGCCTTTTGTGTGCTGACTGAAAGACACCAGAGACCAATGTGTGACTGAAGAGAAAAGGACAAATTGAGCAGATGACAGGTAATGACAGGATGATTTCATGCGGATGATAAGAAAATACATCTAAAATGTGCTTTAATGTTTTAGAAGGTAGACTATTATTGCATTCTTATTTGTAATAAGGAAACAACATGTTTCATCATCAATTAACAAACCTATTCCTCCATATTCTGAGATCTAACTAGAGACACAGTTAATTCTCCTCACTGTGATGAACCTAAATTGGTTATATCTGTATAATAGTTGTTCAGCCTTACCACTGAAAATATCACAGGAGACAGAGGGAATGAGGGGTGAACAAAAAGGACATGAAGTGAGAGTTTCACAGCTGGAGGCGAATGCTGAAATGCTTCCACTGCCACACATGTACAAATTAAAAATTTGACCTGCAGATGGCACTAGATGAAATTTCAGAGGATCACCAAAAGTCACTAGATTGATCTTCGAGGTATGGATAGTGGTATCAAATTATATGGTAATTACTCCAATGGTTGATGAGATATTTCAGTTCTGGCAATAGTGGTGAGGCACATGGCTGCTAGCTAAAAAGAGATAGAAAGAGAACGTGAATCTGAATGTGTGTGGAAATACCTTATTATACATGTCTGAATAGGATCAGCTGGACATCCATGTACAGACTGTCTAACAGCGAAAGGAGCATCTGCTTAGGAGTATTAGACAAACACAAACGAGTTCTCCCCTGCAGTGACAGCGTATTGTTCAGCTGAATCTCTCTCTCTCTCTCTCTCTCTCACACACATACACACACACACACACACACACACACACACACTTACACGCACACACACACACACCTAGTGCCAGTAAAAGCAACAGTTAGGATGACTTGGATTTCATGCTCATGACTACATTCGTATTCTTCATACTGATTTTCTATGGAAGGGTCAAAGCACAGGGCCGCCCACGGTTTAAGATTACGGGTGCGAGTATTGGTTGGCAGTATACCAACAAACAAAAGTTAGTCATACAGTTAGCAGCCAGCAAGGCTCTAGGGATGTCACTGGAAACCAACAAACAGGTCTATGTGATCCTGCTTTTGCTCCTCCAGATGAGCCAAAAGAACAGCCTCAAGCAACTGATTGAAATAGCCTCGATGGAGTAAAGAGGCATTCTGAATGCTCACTGAATTTTAGGTCTTAATTCAGTCTAAACCTATACTTTGTCACATTTTCAAACCCAAAGTCTTTATAAAGATCAATCAGCAGGTAATTTTTCCATCACTTGTTGCATATTTTCCATTTAAACATGATAAAAGCTGCAGAAAGAACCAAAACTTGGTTCATCTGGATTAGCAATAAAACAAAAATACAACAAAGACAAATAGCAAAATGGATTTTAAATATAAACAATGATGTTGCAGTATCCGCCAAAGCTTCTACTCAAGACAAAGAACCCAATGTTTTGCTGCTACTCACTGCTGGGCATCATGCTGGGGTTCTTGAGTTTGGGCATCAAGAACCCCAGCGCTTGAGGACATATACACTGCATAAGGAGGATAAAATCCCCATTGGGGCTGAGGATCCTTTCTGGATATCAGTCCCCTCTTTCTCGCTGCAGCAGCTGATAAAAGCGCCACGCTGTATTTTTTAAAGTTTTACAACAGCGATAACCAACAACTACCAGTGCTGGCGCAGCGATCCACATATTTATCAGATCATGGAAGTTATTCAGCGCTATCATCTGATTGAAGGTACTACATGGCTGTTGTGTCTGCAGAGCAAGCCAGGCGATGAATGGAAGGAGGATGGGGAACCTGAAGCGTACACAAGGCAGAAATGCCGAAGACAGAGAGACAGAGAAGTAGGTCTTATCATCCTGTTCCAGCAGCTGACTGTCAATCATTTGCAGTGATAATCAATGTAGGTGTATACACACGGCCGAGACGAATATACACATGCACAATGCAGATAGTGTCAATAAGAGACAGACAATATTGAAATTTTGTAATACCGAATGTGCTTTATCTGTTCTTATTCCCGAGATAAGGTGAAGTTCTTTCCTCTATTTACTGTTTGTAGCTTTCAGCTTTGACAGCAAAACTTGGATGACAATTAATTTTCCATCCGTATAAGCGAAGACAAACTTACAAAGTGGACGTTGAATGGAGGGTGATCACTGTTGCAGCAAGAGCTGATGTGTTTTTACTGCTGAAAGTTGACAGGAACTTACATTTGAAAGTGGCCACGGAACTGCAATAGTTGCAAGACCAGGACGGCTTTTTTGGGATTCATTGCATAGAGGCTCTTTGTGTGTCCTCTTACGCTGCATTTCCCCTCTTTGTTCCCATCTCTTCTCCTTACTTATTTTCCTGCTGATACTGGTGCTTCCTCCTCGTCTTGCTCGTTTTCTCGCCATCAAAGGACAGGAGGAGATGCACGAATAAAACATGCACACAAGTGAACCAAACTACCACTATGGATTACATCACATTTTGAACCCGGGGCCCTCTCGCTGTGAGGTGACAGTGCTACCCACTACACCACCGTGCAGCTAAATTCATTAATGAATAAATAAATAAATAATAATAAATAAATACATGTACAAACTGCTGCATGCTGTAACCTTATTGCAATGGCTATATATGGATTTAAACCAGTACATCCAAAGCCCCCTGCTGATAGTGTCAGGGAGTGTTAACAAAGGATTATGGAAGTTCAAAGTATGCCGACATTGGGGAAATTGGTGTGTGACAAGGCCAAAGGCCTGTGTTTGTGTCATTTGCAAACACAAATTACCCCCCCCCCCCCCCCCCCCCGACGCACACACTAACATTTTTTCAACATATAAAACACTCTCATACAAACATAGGCACACTAGTACACAAAGAAATAATCAAAGAGAGCAAATCATCATTGCACATGTAGTTCAAAACACATATGCACCCACACATACACATACACACACACACACACACACACATACACACACACACACACACACACACTCCCTCCACAGCCCAAATCCTCTCTGGCTTGTTTAGAAAACCCACTGCTTTCCAGCAAATCCTGAATAAACTAATCCCGGAACATCAACAAATGCAATTTTCAGCTTAGCATAAAACACATGCAAATAGAAGGCAACCTCTCTTTGCCGTCGATATGCGAATGTGTGTGAGCACCTGGATGAATGTGTTTTCTAACGCTGCAGCAAGTCAGGTAGAAACGAAGGAGAATAGACGCGGAGGCTGAGGAGGTTAAGGACATCGGTCATCTTAGTTGTAATCTTGTAAAAAAAATAGGCAGAATGGAGAATGATCCAATCCACGGCTTGAATAACCCTGGCTGATGGCTGATTTGCTTCCTGTGTCATGGCGTTTACGAGGTCAACGCTTCTCAATCACTGCTAACCTGCGAAAAAAAGCATACAAAGGCCATGACGAACCAGGCAGATGCTCAGGTGTGTATTGAAAAATAATTTGAATATCAAGTAGGGATTATTACAAAAAAATCACTTCAGAGGGCCTGAATCAGATGATGCTCACATTGCTCCTAATTGTATTGCATAACAAACATTGACACATTTATCTCTTTTTGGCTAGACGATTGAGTCAATCATTTATTTATTATCGATATTTATTCATGGCTTTCCAGACAGCCAAGGGTACTGGAGCCTCTCCCAGCAGACATTCATCAGAGGACAGCCTTGACTGGTTGCTATTCGTCACACTGCTAACAATAACAATCCTGATCACATGCACTGCCATCATCTTAGCCACTTCACTTGGTTCACCAGGTGAACGCAGGCACAAAAACAGAAAATTCAATACAAGGAGTACAAACGTGCACGTGGGCTGTGGGGAATGTGATGAGGTGCTGTTAAAAATGTGCAGGATAAACAGACTCCTGCAGCTGCTGCTGGTATAATCAAATGTATTCTAAAACGTGGTGAATAAACCCATACTTTCCTTCTATGGAGGGTTTTAGCCCACAGTGCATCAACAGAGATTGGCTCAGTAGGAAAGAACGCTTGCATTATTTTCTCAATCTGAAGTAAGCATTTTGCTCACCAACGCAAACTAAATGAAATCACATGTCTGATGTACTCTGTGCACTGGACGCTGCAGGCTTGAGGGAGTTTATCTAGATTTGTGCCCATGAAATGTGTACACACACACACACACACACACACACACACATAATCCTAAAGCCCAATAAGAAACTCAGTCAGGAACATGAATTCCCTTGCTGACTCCTTAGGTTGGAGTTCAACCACAGATACGCTGTTCCTGTTGCCAACAGTTGTAAAACCAGAACATGAATAAACTAGAGTTGATTCATCTTTTCCTCAGTGAGACTGTGTTTGGTGTTTTTGCATCACTCTCTGTGAGGACATTCGACCAATTCAGACAACTTGTGCTTGACTCGTGCTTTAAGCAACCGCAACCCGAAACATACGATATAGTGTTGGGTCCATGTGTTATCCAGTTCGCCGCACAACTAAATTTGTCTGTCCTCTTCATCCACAGCAGTGTGGTAGTGTAGGAAGGAGGACTTCTTCTCTGTTGTTGGAATAAACATGCATGACAACAACAATAAATACAGTAACAATCAGTCTAAATGTGGACATCTCCCTCCATCTACATCCTGACACTTTCTCAAGCTTGTGTGTGTGTGTGTGTGTGTGTGTGTGTGTGTGTGTGCACTCTTTTCTCTTATTGTACCCATACTACAGCAGTAGTTAACAAGGTATGTTAAGAATAGTATAGCTTCCCCACTTGAAAGAGGTTGATGCATCTACCCTTAAACCTTTTTATCTAGATTCCACTCAATGACCATGCAGCTTATCCTTTTCTTTCTCCCTTTGTTTTGGTCAGTCATTTTATCCTGTCATCATTAGTCATTAGGCAAAGCCAATTTGGTGCAAAACCTTTAAATAGAACAAACATTTGCTGCATAAACGCTGTGTGTGTGTTTGCCTATGTGTGTGTACCGATGTATGTGTGTGATATTACGTCAAATTTTTTAATCAAATGGTAATACACGTGTTATGATTGTGTGTGTGTGTGTGTGTGGGTTGTGTGTGACCCACCCTGTGCTAGGGTCTAGTTAAACAGAAATAGCTACAAGAGCAATAACATCCCCAGCTAAGCGGCAAGGGATTCAATTCCCGAGTCATTTTACAAAAGCGTGGTGTGATTGACTCGGTCTGCCCATTGAATTCAGTATTTAATTTCCTCAATGTCCCAAGAGCCGTGTCTCTGTTTCCAATTTCTCCTCCTCATGAGACCAGGATGGGGGACCAAATGAAGGGCTTTCTCTTTCTTTTCTTCCCTTTTTTTGCGGCCCGTCGTCCCTCATTGTAAAATGCTGAACGTTTAGTGTTGGATTGGAGGGGACAGATTAATGAGTGTTCTTGATGTAGCACTGCTTTCCATTATCATCATTTCTCTCTCACCTCTCACCTCTTACACGTCTTTATCAGCTCGAATCCTTGTTTCTTTTTCTCCGGCCATCTGTCACATCATGATGTCAGTCTCTCTTCTCTCTCACAGTTCCTATAATGCAGAATTTTGTCATATTTGCATGCTATAAAATGAGAATGAATATGATACAGCGAACTTGTGAGAACAGTCACTCACTTTCACATCCAGTCTGTCCACCTGGCAAATGTCCAACATCAGTTTGTTTTAGCTCTGTTTTGGGTCTCTACCAATTCCAGAGGGAAATATCTGGCTCCTTAGCAACTAAATACTCCACAAAGTGTTTCCTTATGCTTTATTTACTTTTCTGCTGGGAGAAGCTGACATTACAACATCTGCAAGAGTGATCCAAAACCAAAAGAAGTTGAGGGCCAGATAGCTTAACAATGGAATGAAACATACTATAAACCCTCTTGATATAATAAAGAAACAATCTTACCAGTAGAGTGCAGTGGAGCCAAAATAAGACAACAATTATTAAAGCTAACTGCTCCTTTAACTTGAACCAAATTTAAACTGATTTCTGCAGCAGAATCAAATCAAATCTAATCAAATCAAATTGCTCCTAGAAATTCTTTGTGAAATGAAGAGGCTTTCACGGTAGTTCTGTTTGGAGAGTGAGTAGAAGTGTTTTTAAACCTGAATAAGCCACATTTCTTCACCTACATAATTACTAAAACAAAAGATTACTTCTTATAAAATGACTCATCAAGCGCATTTAAGCAGTGGTACGTTGCATTAAGTGGTTGCAACTACTTAGCAAGATTCTTTGGGAGTGTGTTCCCATTCCTTTTATTTGTTTTTGAAACTCAAAACAAGTATGAGTGGTCCAACACATTTTTCAGAATTTTTCAAACATATTCACACTTATTGAAGGTTACTAATTCCAGCCGAGAAAAAAAAAAAAAATTTGGACACAGTGGTCACACTTTTATTTCAAAGGATACAATTTAAAGCATGTATAACAGGATGGAGGTTGCACACAGATAAAGGCAAACACTCTGGTCTTTATTGCGGAGGATGTTCTCTGTGTGCCTCTGGTCGATAGTATTGACCAAAAAGCAAAATGACTGCTAATGAACCAAAGATGAAAACACAAATGGCTATTAAATCACAAGAGGATCCACTTGAAATGTTACACAAACATCGCCGCCAAAATTGAATCAAACTCCACGGGATATATCTTAAAGTCATTACCCGTCCATACACATGCACAGATAATTGGTATTCAATTGCAATAGAGACGTAACTGAGTTACAAGTGCCACAGAGCAAATGGTAACTGCATTAAAACCAATGAACAGAGGCACAAACAAACCCCATGGAAAGGGAGTGATTGAATAAGAAGAAACAGTTTTAATATCACCTTCTTCTGCTGCTTTGATACTTCAACAAAGGGACTAAACTCCCACAAAACGCAGGCACCCTGAGGGATGTTTGGTATTTTGTCTTTATGACCTGCGGGAGAGAGGGAGAAATGATAAAAGGAGGAGATGTGAAGGTTGGCATCACAATTTACCTACCTCCACTGGAAATTAGTCATGTGGGAAGCCCAGCCAGCACCAAGTGTTGGCAGTTTTTTAAAATGAAAAGTGGCTATTTGGTGGCAGAGTGAACAGGTTATTCAATTTCCCTACCAAGGTGACAATTCACCGATGGGGTTGATGGCTCAACTAGATATATTAGATTCAGAGCAAAAGAAAACAATAAGTGGGCTTCATCCAGTTGATACTGAGTAATGTGTCTGTTTGTACAATGTGTGACAAAGGGCACGCATGGTCAGCACGACAGCCATGATGTGGTTGTCATATACTGCATGGAATGACCTTGTAGGTATGACCTTCAGACGTGTATTGCATGGACAGTAGAATCTAACAAATGCTTAACAAGACCCACATGAAGTATATCAGACCCTACATAATTTAATAATCACATCACCTACGGTATCCGCCATATCCAGAAGCTTATATGACATGCGAGTTGAACATATGAAATGCTCAATGGAGAAGGTTGCTATTCTGTTATTCTATTGGAACACCTGAATAAAGAACACATCTGAAGTCTGAGCTAATGGTCTTTATGTTTTTCTGTTGTTCAGAATTAGTCTGTCCGCATTGCAGGAATAGTTCATTACAAAAACAATTCATGCAATTAAGAAGCAACAGTCCAAGTCATTAAAATTTAACTCCACAAGTTTGATATCCTTAACTGATCAAACTACTCCTCAGCACAGCATTGTACTGCAAACATCGAATGTTGTTTATATCATTACTACCATTACTTTTATGTTTCGTGAAATCAAAATACAAATAGATATAAATAAAGAGAATCATCATGGACAAACATTCCAGTGGTGCCTTGTCTCTGGCATCTCCACTCAGTACATTCAATTTGTGTCGACGCTTCAGAGAAACTCCCGCTGTTCTCTGATATCCCAGTGCTTTTTCAGTCAGCATTTTCTATCCACCAGTAGCAGCTTTTCTGTGAGTCATCATTTCAGTAAGAGCCACACTGAACTGGAAGGGGTAACCACTGACTTTTAAAAAAGTTCTGTTCCGACAGTGATAAAAGAAAATGAACGCTTTAAATAGAGATTGGGGTGGCTGCGGCTCGGGGAAATAGAACGGGTAGTCCTTTTAAATACAATCCCCAGGCCCTCCTGTGTGCATGTGGAAGTGGCCGTAAGTTGCTCCCCGGGGTCTTCACAGCAGCCCACTGATCTCAGTTATGAGGGTGACTGAATGCCAAACGTCATGTATGGCAGGTATGTTGTAGGCTCAATACACAGATGTCTTATTGTAAGGATATCTGGGATACGTTGGGGTAGTGGATGGGTGCATGGGGTGTTTCACATTCATAGAGGAGAGCGTAGTTCTCATCCCATCAAAGACCTCCCATTAATGTTCATGTATTTATTTACCATAGCTGTTATCTTCCCCTAACCCTTAACCATTGGCTACTGTTATTGCCCTATGCATATATTGTATGAGGCAAAATAAAAAAGTTATAGCAATGGTCATAAAAAAATCAGTTTTGTTCATTTTACAGAGTTCATGAGGCATCAGGCAGTCCATTTTATTCCGGCTCATGAGTCAAACACAGACATGAGGAACTTTAAACTCTGAAACCTTCTCTTTTACCACTCCAGACACCTGAAAGCTTATGCAGCGCCCAGAGCAGTCATCTCTGTTATCATTATCGTGCTCCAGTGAAGGTAAGTTTAAAGTGCCATATTATAAGAGAGAAGGTGCACGGGGGCTAAACTGGAGTAAAAGTGAACCACATATGGGCTTTGATAGCTGCTAATAACAGAGTTTGAACCCGAGAAAAAAGATTTAGGGTGTGACGTGTTTTCATGATGTCCATTCGCAGAATCCAGGATGTGCCTGCGTGTGCCGGAGAAACCCATTGTGTGAGATGTATTATTGGCTAATGGGTCTGCAGAATCCAGCGTGGCAAGGAAAGGTAATTGGATGATATGACTTTGAAAGTAGCCGTAATTGGTTAACATCAGAAGTGCAACTCGGGTCATCCAGATTGTAATTGTTAGCTTTGACTTTTGAGGTGTGGGCAGGGGTGAAAGCTAATTAGCTTAAGGCACTTTAGAACCCTATAGGTGTGCTTGTAGCCTGGTCAATTTGATTTCAGAACAGAGATTGGAAAAGAGATTGGAAAGGTTTTTAATTGGCTAAAGTCCTTTTCCGTTCCGAGTACAGTACGACAATATCGAACCATTTCCTCTGTGATGAATGTAGGTAGGAACCTTCCTTGTACACCACACGCATCGATAGTGTGTCCCATTAGACTCCAAGGGTTGGCGAATCCACACAGTCTTAGTTTTAGAGCAGGGTTCTGCTGTCAATTGCCTGAATTGTGTTTCATCCAAACATTGACTAAAGTAAACAAATGCCAGTTTTATGGCTCAGTGAGAGACAACAGTAAAAATGTTACAGTGCTCTCACTGATTGCAAATGAAGCGTAGTTCCTGAAGTTTACCATATGTCCAGAAAAAAAGTCACATGTTCTGTTATTTTCTTCAAAACTAAATGCCAATCAAATGAATTTGCCTAAACTTAAAAAAAAGTGATGACGCAGCAGTGACTCTTCTATTGGATACGATCGGTTCCGATGGTTAGGATAGATCTTGGAACGTGGCAACGTTGCTAAAAAATAAGTTGCTGATGCACAGTTTGTCAGACAATCGTGGTTGATGCAAACAGGCCAACAGTTCGGCCAGATTATCGAAACCACTTTATTTGAACATTACAAAATTACTTTAAGTAGACATATGGCAAGTCAAATTTCAACCCGGAAGTCAGTCTGTGAATTTGGACTTCCACTATGTTCTGAAATGATTTCAGTGTGAAGGCCTATAATAATTTCAATGATCATTTGCCCTTCTTAATGAATCAGTCTAATTTGGATTGTTTGGTTATCTGATGTAAGAACCTGTAGTTTTCCTAAAAGTGACACTGTCGGTCAACTTTACTGAGTTAGAAGGTCTCCGTTTCACTTTAACTTGCTTTGCAAATAAATGGAATCATGTCGCCTCATTGTCAAGTTCTTTTTACAACTACAGGTGGATATTTTTTGTCAAAGTTATTATAGTTTGCAGGAATTAGCATTTCAGACACTCCTCTCTACACCACTGTTCTAATTCTCACTCACTTTCCTTACAGGTAAAGATGGAAAAACTCTCATTATAACACAGTAGCTGCCCATGTTAAAGTTCCTATAAAGCCGTGTTGTTCCAGTACAGTAGCTCAGTCCCGTGGAGACGACCTGCATTATAAGACATATACACTGAAGAGTATACTGAAGAGTGCTACCACCTATATATTTAAGATTGTTAAACAAAGTTAAGAACTCTTTGAGTTGGACGTGATGTAACTCTAACTTCCACAATGTGCTCCACCGTAGGACATGCACAACCTCTTGGTGGACATGATGATCTCCCTTTGGCTGTGCATCAAATTGGTATCTGTGTTCATGTTTTGAAGTGTTTTTGCTTTATTACTTTAGAAAAAGCACGCTGGGGATTCACACTGTCATGTGGCGAGGGGAGGGTTTTCTTCCAATGGATGTTTTCAGAAGAAATTTTCCCGACATAAGCGTAAGAGGTTTAGGGGCAACATGACGAGTCCATCCATCCATCCATCCATTTTCTTCCGCTTATCCGATACCGGGTCGCGGGGGCAGCTGCCTGAGCAGGGACGCCCAGACTTCCCTCTCCCCGGACACTTCCCCTAGCTCCTCCGGGAGGACCCCAAGGCGTTCCCAGGCCAGCCGGGTGACATAGTCACTCCAGCGTGTCCTGGGTCTTCCTCGGGGTCTCCTCCCGGTGGGGCATGCCTGGAACACCTCCCGAGGGAGGCGTCCAGGGGGCATCCGATGCAGATGCCCGAGCCACCTCAACTGGCTCCTCTCGATGTGGAGGAGCAGCGGCTCTACTCCGAGCTCCCCCCGTGTGACGGAGCTCCTCACCCTATCTCTAAGGGAGCGCCCCGCCACCCTGCGGAGGAAGCTCATTTCGGCCGCTTGTATCCGGGATCTTATTCTTTCGGTCATGACCCAAAGTTCATGACCATAGGTGAGGGTAGGAACGTAGATTGACCGGTAAACCGAGAGCTTCGCCTTTCGGCTTAGCTCTCTCTTTACCACGACGGACCGATACAGCGACCGCATTACTGCAGCCGCTGCACCGATCCGCCTGTCAATCTCGCGTTCCATCCTTCCCTCACTCGTGAACAAGACCCCAAGATACTTAAACTCCTCCACATGAGGCAGGAACTCCCCCCCGACCTGGAGGGAGCAAGCCACCTTTTTCCGGTCAAGAACCATGGCCTCGGATTTGGAGGTGCTAATCCTCATCCCGGCTGCTTCACACTCGGCTGCAAACCGCCCCAGGACATGCTGGAGGTCCTGGCTCGAAGGAGCCAACAAGACCACATCGTCCGCAAAAAGCAGGGATGAAATCCAGTGGCTCCCGAACCAGATCCCCTCCGGCCCACGGCTGCGCCTAGAAATCCTGTCCATAAAAATAATGAACAGGACCGGTGACAAAGGGCAGCCCTACCGGAGTCCAACATGCACCTGGAACAGGTCTGACGAGTCCAGTCAAACATATATTATCTTAGCACTTATCTCTGTTGTATACCAGCTATGGGTAAACTTGAAACTTGTTCTTGTGAAATCCATACTGTACCTATATATTGTTGCACTTTCTTCTGACAAATGTACTTATTGTAACTTGCTTTGGATAAAAGCGTCTGCTAAATGCCCTAAATGTAAATGTAAATAATACAACTTGAAGTAAAAAGAAAAAGACAAGCATTCTGCAAATTGGATCCTTTGGAACAAAACTGAATGTAGTTTTTCTTCTTCACCAGTGGTGCTTCAACAGAAAGGCTCCAAGTTGTTTTCCAATGTATAATTGCTTCAATAAAGCAGCAATAAGTGCTCCTCCAAAGATATATTTGCTTGAACTTCAGGATTTTTTCCGACCCTCACATGACGTCAGTTGATACAAATAGAGAAACCACTATTTCAGAAACAACGGCAATAGAAATATATGGATTTTAAAATGCTTTGCCTTGTGACTGTTCCAAATGACGCAAATCTTGTGCATATGAATGCATGTCCACGAGCAAAGCGGTTACCTTCTCCTAGCTGCAGATAATAAACACATCTGCCCGTTGGCATTTATTAAATTTAAAGTTGCATTTAACTGTCATTTCTGTTAGGCACAGAGTTGCAGAACACAGACAAACCAAGAAATGCACTGCTCGGTGAGGTTAGCGAGACGGACAGACACAGAGACACACAGCGAGCTACATCAACGTTACATTACCGCAGTAGGAAGTAGGAAGGGAAACCCTTCTTCATGAAGAGTCAGGCAAGACAAGGATTTAAAAAGAAAAGCAGTGAGATCACGGCCCATAAAAAATGTTGAACAGATGAGTGAGGAAGAACATAGCACTCAGGGAAATGATATATTGAGAGTAATGAAAAGAGTACCATTACACTGTCAAATTGTAAAACGGTGTATATTTGCATGCCTCCAAAATAGTTGTTGCACCATTTTCCCAACAAAGCACCACTGCAGTTTGATCTGTAATTCTTCATAAAACATTTTAAACTAATATCAGACCCGACATTTGTAAAAGTCAAATAGATACTACAAGCCCCTACACACCCATGTTACGGCTGTTTATTTACACTTCTCACCACAGTTGATGATTGTTGGAGCAGTGGCAAGAGCCAGCCAAGATGGTTTTGATGAGTGTTATTTTGTTTCTGCTGGGTTGGTATGGAGTGTATTTTACAAATCAATGGGCTAAAATTGCTGTGTTTTTCTATGGAGTCAGGTGGCTTTGAGGAGAGCCCATTAGTACTAATGCTTTAGAAGGACTCTCTCTGTCGGACCCGACTTGGATCTGTCTTCCCAAGGAAGCATCCTTGACATTGAGAAACACCCTGTGCAAGTGTGTGTGTGTGTGTGTGTGTGTGTGTGAGAGAGAGAGAGAGAGAGAGAGAGAGAGAGAGAGAGAGAGAGAGAGAGAGAGAGCTGCCTAATCCTTTTTACTTAGCAGCCGAGTGTCATTGACTGTCATTGACAACAGAGCAGATACCCCAGGCCACACTCTTCCCCTGATGGGACACAACAACTGTAACAACAATAACAACGACAGCAAGCTGCTTTCGCTCTCGAAACAAGAACATCTACTGGAGGGTATACCCGCTTGCCAAGGTGACTTTTGCTGGCTGGGCTGTGTGTGTGTGTGTGTGTGTGTGTGTGTGTGTGTGTGTGTGTGTGTGTGTGTATGTATGGCAAATTCCCACAAATAAAATGTTACGAGAGAATGAAAAACACATAGTGGTTGAAAAGAAATGACCATATACATCCATTCCTTGATTTGTCTCATGACTTCATCTTCATGACTTTCTACAATACAATACATTTTTGTAAGTGCTGCAGTCTGCAGACATTTAAAAAGTCCTTGCACAACTTCACACTGAGTTACATTTAGTTTACGTTTACTGGAATTCATTAACGCAAAGGTGAAGATGTACTCTTAGACTGCAAGCTGTATGTGAATGGAAGTTGTATGTGCATTAATTATTAAACTATTTTTATTTCAAATGATTGATACACCCTTATACTATTCAATTATTTCATCTCAAGATGTTTCTTGTTTGTTCCATCAGCTGCTTGCACGTTTGACAGGCCTGGCACATGAATTTTCTGGATCATCTTGTATCCCGTGAGCATCAGAGACTATCTGGATGGATCTGTCCCCTTATCTGTAATGTCCACCGAGATGGAAAACATGACCTGACGAGCAGATGTCATCCGTCCACTGAAAGCTCAGTCTGTAAAACTGCCAAGCTGCTCCTCATCCTGCCCCTGCAAGATCTCCTGTTATTATGATCTGTGTGCTTGTGTGAGTCACGATCCTGCATATTAGCTTGAATCTAATGGTTCAGGCTCTTGTCATCTCTGGGCTTGTCAACTGTAACTTCCACCTTTCAGCCTCCGCTCTTACACTGTAAGACATAACTCACTGCGACTCAAGGTTTAACATCCGTGACAGGTCAGGAGAGTCACATTTAAAGCTGAAAAGAGGCAAACACCGCCCAACAAAAGGTCAACTTGGTGAAAGTGAACTAAGAAAAAGACCCAACAAGCGAACAGCATTTAGCTGCTATGTGTGATATGTTGTTATTCAGTTATGACCAGCAAATTAATGCAGGGCATGTGTATTTAACTCTGTGTATATCCCAGCCTGGAGGCATCAACGATGTGCACAACACCCAGCAGAGAATGACAGTGGACAACACGTATATCTCTTAACCTTAAATGAACTTAAGTACATTTTCATCAAAAAACTAACTTCACAATTTTTGAAAATGTTGTTTAAATAACTTTACTTCAGTAACAGCCTTCAAACAGAGATGCACAGAAATGCATTTAAAACAAAGAAAGTAAAATGGGTGATATATCTATGTGCAATGTCCTGCAAGTTGTCTGCTTCAGCTACTAAAAAAAGAGAAAACAAGTAGACTGACAACACCTCACATTCTGATACTAATAGATTTGTGTTGAAAGGGCTAGTTTGAAAGTAGAGCCTTTGTGGGCTGTATAATGTGGCTTCGAATAAATATTTTAAATTCTTAAAATATCTCCTTTATTTTCTCTGCTGTCCTGCATACTACATCACAAGCAGGCAGATGACAGGAGCATAACCAATGAGATTATGGATATATAGAGGAGAGGCTGGACCATGTGTACAGATGCTAATTGGTTTGTTTCCTATCCTTTGCTTTCCTGTCTATTTTATGGAACATTATATTTCCATTTCCATAAAAGGGTTAAGGTTAGTACAGTAAAATAAAAAAGTACAATCAAAACAATCAAGAAAGCTCCTTAACCTGCATTTTGACCATGGAAGCTTCCTTCAGGTTTCCTGTGATTGCTTTTTTGGCAGTTGAGCAACAGAGTACACACCGTGACTTGTGACTGTGTTCTCTACACACGCCCCCCTGGAAGTGAGCTCAAACTTGGAAGCTGAACTTGAATAAATTACTTTTGAATAGCCACCACTCTCAGCTGCTAATACAGTGTAATGGTGGTAAACATAATTTGGATAAAGGCAGTCTGGGTCAGTCGGGTCTTCATCATGGTCAATGTCCTTGAAATAGAAAAAGGTGAAAAAAACAGTTTAATAAAGTTGAGCAAAACTAAAACAAGGTGGTTTAGCACATATAAATGCAATCAATCAAATAAAAAAAAAACAAAAAAAAAACATTCATAATACCACTTAAAGTGGAAACAATAAAACATTTTTTTTATTTTGTTAAAATAAATCACACGCACACACACACACACACACACACACACACACACACACACACACACGAATTAACAGCAATTTCTTATTGGAATGCATGTTCTATCTCTTATTAAGTAATTTGTATAATAATAATAGTAAATAATAATAATAATAATAATGATGATGATAAAATAAAATAATAATATAAATGTTATAAAATAAATTGAATTTAATAAAACAAATAATAACAAAATATAAAAATGTTTGTCAGCAGCTTCCTTTTTTACAGGATGTTTTCAAAGACCTGGTATTGTATGTGTTCTTGTGTTTAGCTCAACACCCCAAAGGAGTCCCCAACAGCATTTAAAGTAGGAAATGAGAAAAGAATGCGAGAGTTGTGTGGGATAATGCCCAAGCCTCATTTGTAAGTACTTCAAGCAGACAGTTTCTGTGGGAGAGCCAACAGAAACCCTTCGCCCGTCACACAGACTCAGAACCACATGAAAGAAAACTCACCTCTTGTGTGCCTTCTAGTGGCACATCAGCACTGGACACAACATCTGCAAACGTATAGGACGACATTTATTCACATGTCCGGTGGAGGCTTTAGTGATGTCACCACATACAATATATGAACCCTTACTCAGTTCCTTCCTCATAGTCTTTCTCAGAAGCTTCAGTAAGACCATGAATATGGTTATTAATGCAACGACACCAACAACCACATACGGCGCACTTCCTGGAAAAGACACAGAAAGAGGAAGACAGATAAACAAAGCTTGATCACATCCCATCATACTGTGCACAACCCAGATACTCATAATCTCTGTACTGTTGTATCTTCATTATATGAAACTTGCTAGTAATAATATTAATATGTACATTACAGGTCACTGAATAAGTAATGTAGGAAGTTCAGATGAGGGCACTACCGGCACCTTGTGTTGCTGATGCAACAGGTGTTGTAGAATGAAAGCTTGTGTGTGATGTCGACAGATCGGTCATAATATCTGAGCTGCTTGAAGACAAAGAGGAGCCATTTGTGACTGCAAATGAGAGCGTGGAACCAACGGTGACTGGTTTTTGAGTCGTCTTGGGACTGGAGAATTCAACTGAAAATAACACACAGTCTTTGTTCATCAACAGTTTGGACACTTATTACTTTTTGACAAAGGAGTGAGAATTAGCAGCAAAAACTTACCATCTAAAACGTTGAGATTCACATCTATGTATATATCACGGATGAATCTGTCCACTCCGCAATGATATGATCCGGAGTCTGACTTTTGGAGATTAGTGAAGGTAACAAATAACTCGTTTCCTCCATTAGTTAACTCTATTCTATTCTTATTTGTAGTCTTTTTAAATGCTGCTTTGATGAGGATGTCTTTGCAAGGACTGACACAAAAGTACTTAATATTAGTTTTTACATCCAAAATATTGCCCCAGTCTGAGCATTTGAATGTCACATTTTCCCCAACATGGCCATTTATGTTGAGAGTCTTCATCTCCACAACAATCAGAGCTGCAAGTGGAAATACATAAAATCATGTTTGTCATTGTTTTCCTGTCAATGCATGAGTGAATTAAAATGTGGACGTTTCTTGAAATATTGATACGTTTTATAAATTGTGATCGCAAAACTTCAAAAACATTTTTTTTCAGAAAGCAACCAACTTCAAACAAGCTAATAAAAAACAAAAAAATATCATCTTACAGCTACAGTATGTACACACGAGCTACAATAGGTGCAAACATGGAGAATACAGGAAAAACAGAAACTCACCAGAAAGAAGACAAGAGTACACAAAGATTTCCATCTCAGTGAAAGAGACGACCAAAGAACTGCAAAGCAAGTGTAGGAATCAGGTCAGTCGGACCACATAGCAGTCTCTATAAGTACGATGTCACAGTTCCTCACGCACTTTTAATGAAACCCCTCCCTTTACTTTGATCTCACACACACACACACACACACACACACACACAGACACACACACACACAGTGTAAAACCGTGGCAGCACACAAAATGTGTTATTTCTAGTGTGGAAGAAAACTCTTCAGGTCCAATTCAGTGGCTGGTTCAAATGAGGTTTAATCACTGACAGTGGAGAAAAGACAATGTCGCGGTTGCCACACAGCCCAATCTGCCCTGATGTGAGGCAAGAGACAACTTATACAGAACCAAAGGGGCAGGTCTAAACAGTGGATTTACATAGATTCAATACGCGTCTCACCGAGGGGAAGAGACTTCCTGAGACAACATAAAGGTGTGACTTCCCTCGGAACAGCTGGGTTCTTTCTACATAGTGTCACAACAGGGGCCATTCATGAAGGCCTTGATCAAGTATGTGAGGTGAAGGTGTTTCGGGGACGGTCCAGGAAGGGGGACAGACCAGAGGTTCTTTTCATCAACATGACAAGGCTTACATACAATGAATGCAGCTCAGCAGGACATTTGATGTTTAGAGAGAAAGGAACATTATACCAAAACCAAATAAGAATTCTAAGGTAACACAATTTCTTCTACACTAGTTATGTTGGTTAACAAAGTGCAACATCCAGTCAACTATTCAGCCAACTGAGCATGTGTTTAGTGGCACAAACATAGAACATACTTGACTACATACATTGAAAACAATACATTCTCTACTGTCAGGTTTTATGATTACTTTATTTTGTAATACACTCTTCCAATGTCTCTAAAAAAAGAAGAAAAGTTGTGAAGACCTAAAGCGACAATACAGCTTCACAACTTACGTGGAGAATACACATTTAATTAAATTCTTTAGAACTAATTTCATTCAGAAATGTGGGACTATTTCAAACCCTCCATCAGTCAGTCCATTTGTGACACAGTTGTATGGAGTGAGAGTGTTGTGGACTTGGTCTTGGTCCTCTGTGGATGAACATAACATTGGCTCTATGTTTAGTTGTCAATATTGTCAAATCTATGATAATAATACTGATAATAGCATTAAAATACAACCAATACTATTTGTTTTTTCTTATGAAGAAAAATGGTATTACTACTCACATTTCAATGTGGAATCACAAATTAAAGGATGTCAATAAATGAAGCTTGCAAACTGAAGTAAAAGACACTTCATTGAAATGAAAGGACCATTCACACAGTCGTGTAGAAATGAACGACAAAGACAAACGTGAACAATCAACAAGTAACGTAACCTCAATATGAGTGGTTGGTGGTTGAAGAGAATTAAAGAGGAAGGAAAAACCTTAGCTAACTTAAAAGTAATGCTGAACCACAGAATGAATCACAATATATTGATGATATTAGGGATAGATAGAGGAGAGGCTGGTGTACAGATGATAAATTGTTTGTTTCTTTTTCTTCTCTTTCTAGTTCTGTCTAGTTATTGTCATATAATATCTTAACATTTCCGTACAAAAATTTTAAAAAAGTACAATCAAAACAATCAAGACAGCTCGTTTTCCTGCATTTTGACCATGGCCGCCTCCTTCAGGTTTCCTATGGTAGTTGCGCTAGGGAATAGAGACAGTCATTTTCATTGCTTTCCCATTGATTTCGGTTAGATTGTCCAGTGAGTTCAATTTTCTTTTTGGGCAGTTGAGCAACAGAGTACACCAAGTCACTCGTGTTCTCTGCACACGCACCCCTGGAAGTGACCTCACGCCTGGAAGCTGAATTTGGTTTAACAACTTTGGAATAGCCACCACTCTCAGCTGCTAATTCAGTGTAATGGTGGTAAGAATAATTTGCATAAAGGCTCTCTGGGTCAATCGGCTCTTCAGCTCTTATTTCATCAGGTTCAATGTCCTTGAAATAGAAAAAGGTGAGAGAGAAAAAAAATACAGTTAAACTAACTTCAGCAAAACTAAAACAAGGTGGTTTAGCGCAAAAAAAAATTAAATCAATCAAATTTGAGAAAAAAAACATTCTTAATTCTACAAAAAGTGGGACACAATAAAACAATTAAAAAAAATCACACAAAAACAACAAATTAAAGGCGATTTCATATTGAAGGTGTAAGTCTGATCTCTGATTAAAGTCAACCCTGCTTTAGAATCTGTTTTAAAAGTAAAAGTAAAAGTAAAAGCATGGCCGCCCTGATTACACATCCTTGATGCCATCTCCATGTTGAAGATGACTACTGCTCTTCTGCTGCTTTTGAAGTGATAATAGAAACAAGTTGTTATCCTGACCTGTGTAACTGCAGTTGCCGGGCCGATACGAGAAATTCTGGGCAGTTTGTGTAGAACTTAGCGACATACAGTTTGAATGTCAGAAAGATAATTGTCTGGGTTATCAAGATGGAAACTCGTGCTGAGGTCAATAGAAGAATACAGCTGTGTGTTATCGCCAAGGCAATGAAACACAATATTGTATACTGGTTTTGTCAACACAAAGTTGCCTTGATATGGCAGACCAGCGTTATGAGCTGAAAACAGACAGAAATGAGAGGACCAGCTCTCATTTCTCTGCACCTCTTCTGTCAGAATGTTATGCTTTGCTTTGTGTCCAAAAGATGATACAAACCCTCAGATAATCCTGCTGCATCTAAAGTTCTTTTGTGGTGTTAATATTAATATAAATTTCCATGCTCCTTAGTGATGCTGGAACTTTGAAAATGTATTGAGGGTGTTCTAGTCCTGCTCGATGTGTAAAGTGTCCTGAGATAACTTTTGTTGTGACACTATGAATAGAATAAAAAAAAAAAAATCTTAATTGAATAAAATAAATAATAAAACAATCTAAAAATGTTAAAATATCCACTAGCAGCCTCTGTCTTCATGTTATTGCAGGGAAACAGAATGAATCCTTTATTACAGGATGTTTTCAAAGACCTGGTATTGTATGTGTTCTTGTGTTTAGCTCAGCACCCCAAAGGAGTCCTAAACGGCATTTAAAATAGGAAATGAGAAAAGAATGCCAGAGCTGTGAGGGATAATGACTGAGCCTCATTTGTAATTACTTCAAACAAGCTAATAGCCAACAGAAACCCTTCGCCCGTCACACAGACTCAGAAGCACATGAAAGAAAACTCACCTCTTGTGTGCCTTCTAGTGGCACATCAGCACTGGACACAACATCTGCAAACGTATAGGACGACATTTATTCACATGTCCGGTGGAGGCTTTAGTGATGTCACCACATACAGTATATGAACCCTTACTCAGTTCCTTCCTCATAGTCTTTCTCAGAAGCTTCAGTAAGACCATGAATATGGTTATTAATGCAACGACACCAACAACCAAATACGGCACACTTCCTGGAAAAGAGACAGAAAGAGGAAGACAGATAAACAAAGCTTGATCATATCCCATCATACTGTGGCCAACCCAGATACTCATAATCTCTGTACTGTTGTATCTTCATTATATGAAACTTGCTAGTAATAACATTAATATGTACATTACAGGTCACTGAATAAGTAATGTAGGAAGTTCAGATGAGGGCACTTCCTACCGGCACCTTGTGTTGCTGATGCAACAGGTGTTGTAGAATGAAAGCTTGTGTGTGATATCGACAGATCGGTCATAATATCTGAGCTGCTTGAAGACAAAAAGGAGCTGTTTGTGACTGCAAATGAGAGCGTGGAACCAACGGTGACTGGTTTTTGAGTCGTCTTGGGACTGGAGAATTCAACTGAAAATAACACACAGTCTTTGTTCATCAACAGTTTGGACACGTATTACTTTTTGACAAAGGAGTGAGAATTAGCAGCAAAAACTTACCATCTAAAACGTTGAGATTCACATCTATGTATATATCACGGATGAATCTGTCCACTCCGCAATGATATGATCCGGAGTCTGACTTTTGGAGATTAGTGAAGGTAACAAATAACTCGTTTCCTCCATTAGTTAACTCTATTCTATTCTTATTTGTAGTCTTTTTAAATGCTGCTTTGATGAGGATGTCTTTGCAAGGACTGACACAAAAGTACTTAATATTAGTTTTTACATCCAAAATATTGCCCCAGTCTGAGCATTTGAATGTCACATTTTCCCCAACATGGCCATTTATGTTGAGAGTCTTCATCTCCACAACAATCAGAGCTGCAAGTGGAAATAAATAAAATCATGTTTGTCATTGTTTTCCTGTCAATGCATGAGTGAATTGAAATGTGGACGAATCTTGAAATATTGATACATTTTATTGATATTGTGATCGCAAAACTTCAAAAACATTTTTTTCAGAAAGCAACCAACTTCAAACAAGCTAATAAAAAACAAAAAAAATATCATCTTACAGCTACAGCATGTACACACGAGCTACAATAGGTGCAAACAAGGAGAATACAGGAAAAACAGAAACTCACCAGAAAGAAGACAAGAGTACGCAAAGATTTCCATCTCAGTGAAAGAGACGACCAAAGAACTGCAAAGCAAGTGTAGGAAATCAGGTCAGTCGGACCACATAGCAGTCTCTATAAGTACGATGTCACAGTTCCTCACGCACTTTTAATGAAGCCCCTCCCTTGACTTTGATCACACACACACACACACACACACACACACACACACACACACACACATGCACACACACGGTGTAAAACTGTGGCAGCACACAAAATGAAAAGCCACATTCAAACAGCAGGAGTTTAGCAATGGACAACAGTGAAGTCAAAAGTCAAAAGTGAAAGTGAACAGTCAACAAGTAACATAAGGTTGTTGGTGGTCGAAGATTATAAAAAGCGGAACTTAACTGACACACATGAAGCATGAAGCAGCTATGCATGTTTCCTGTGTTAACAGCTGAGGTTAATAGTGTCCCACAGCTGACAATTGATATAATTAGCCATAAGACATACACTTCTCTATTTTCTTAACCTAATTTTCTTTATTGAAAATTCTGTCTACTAGACTTTGACCTTCTTGGAAAACTTTTAAAGAGCTTGACTACATTATTTAACATTGCAAACACAGCATGCATGTTAATTGTCTTTATCCTGCCGATGGTGCAGTGACAAGCTGGGGATCATGTAAGACATAGGAGAAACAATTCATCGACTTCCCAGCAGCTGTGTGTTTTCTTTTTCCTCATGGCTGTAAGTTGCTTTGGACAAAAGCGTCTGCTAAATGCCTGTAAATGTAAATGTAAATGGCTGAACTGATTTTTCACCCACATCTGCACGTCAGCCTAAGTATAGGACATGGACTGTAACATCCTGCAGATGCATTAGTAGATCACGCAGATCATCAGGACATTTTACACTTTACACTCTTCAGTGAAATCCCTCAGGAGTACTGTCCTCATCTACAAGGCTGGGTTTATGGAGTCACAACAAGATGATAGTTTTAAGGAACAAAATCCATTTAATTTATTTTAATTAAATAATGCATGTCATTGCACACAGAAAACAGCTTTCAAACGTGTTTTCACCATAGAGGAAGACAAACAGGCCTGCGTTGGGGAGCTATAACACATTTCTTCTTTGCATTTCTGAGACCACCTTGGGACACTTTTTCCTTTATCGCTTCGGTTAGCCAGTTTGTACTCTGCTCTGCTTTATGACACTATGCTAGCAGGTATGAAGGATTAGAGGAGTTGATCGAGGCAGCTCACAACTGATGCCAGCCCTCACAACGTCGACTGATAATTCAGTTCCTCCCTCTTCAACCTATTTCACAAGCCTCCTCTGGTTACAAAATGACCAAAAAAATTTGTCGGCCATTCATGGAAACACGAGCACCTTATCTCGCCTCCACCATCATCCATCCTCTTTCTATTTTAGTCTTGTCTCTCCCCTCCTTTCTTCTCTCATACATAGTGATTAACCGAACGGTTCTCCTCCCCTCGGTAATATGTCTCAACAAGCAACGAGGAAATGAGAGAATATTATCTCCCTCTTCTGCTGGCTTTGACAGCGCTCTTCGTTCAAATACACACTTTCATCATCCATTCGACAATGCTGGGCCTCTGCTTTGTGTGTGTGTGTGTGTGTGTGTGTCATAGATAAGGAAAGGTATGTCAGGGCAGCTGATGTGAATGCTGCCATTTGACACTGCAACACAATGAGTCAACCACTGTTCCACACTCTGGACAATGTGTCTGTTTATCGATAATGATCATTGGGACTGTATATCCTCCAACACTGTCGACGTGTGTGATCGTGCTAACTGCAGCGAAATCAGCAAGGCACCTGAAGTCCACTCTTGTTTTTTCGGGTAAACAAGTTAGGACGCAAGGTGATGCCCGAGTGGCTGGTTGTGGTGGGAGCTCTGTGTGTCCTTGTTTCATGAGCGGCAAATGAAACCTGGATGAGAACATGTCAATCCACTCAAAGCCACTCGACACCCTTGTGCTCCCTGAAGATCCATTTCTGATGATTGTCCTTAAAGTGATGGTTCGGAGTGAAATGAACCCTAGGTCATTTCCACCATGACATCCAGCCAAACACCCCCTCGGAAGCATTTTTAGCGATGGTCAGCATTAGTCAAGATAGGGCTATCAGCCGAATGGCTTAGTATTAGCGCGATGGTACAGAGGGTATATCTCGTAAATTACCCAACTAATAATGCATGGAATGTTACCAAACTTCTGCAGTAGTACACATAGGGTCTGTACTCACAAAACGAGGCATTTGAAAGCTTGTATTATCAGGTCAACACATTTTTATAAATGCTTGTATTATCAGGTTAACAAATGTTGACCTGATAATACAAGCATTTATAAAAACTCAGCGAAACGTTTTCATACTCTCGCGTGAAACTCGCATCACGGCATCGGCTGGGTAAACACGTAGCGTCTACGCTGCATGAGCATAGCAGCCGAGGATAGAAGCTATCAGGCAAGTGTTCTTTTAAATAAAATCCTGGTGTACTTACAAACTTTGAAATTCCTCGTTTTGTGAGTACAGACCCTATGTGTACTACTGCAGAAGTTTGGTAACATTCCATGCATTATTAGTGGGGTAATTTACGAGATATACCCCCAGTACCATAGCGCTAGTACTAAGCCATTCGGGTGATAGCCCTATCTTGACCAATGCTGACCATCGCTAAAAATGCTTCCGAGGGGGTATTTGGCTGGATGTCATGGTAGAAATTACCTAGGGTTCATTTCACTCCGAACCATCATTTTAAACACTCTCTCTCCCATCTAACCTTCGGAATGTTTGATGGTTGTCAACATAGGTTAATTATGTTCTCCTTTTTTCTTAAAAGATAAATATGTATTTTACCCCGTTAAACTGATTTTCACATTAAGTAAGTCTCCTACTTGATAAGTCACCTGTCAATATATTGAATATTCAAGGTCGTTTTAGTCATTTGATTTAGTATGTATTTGTTGATTATTTATGCAGATACTTTTGGTCTAACCCGTCCAGGTATCTGTTTACATAACCACCCAGGGCAATACAGATATGGTATTGTTTTCCTTTTGTGAGTCTGTGTGAGTCATCATGGTGAAACGTGGTCCTGCAGACACCTACTCTATGATGAACTACCACCGAGTTGGTTTGAGCACTTTGCCAGACGTTGTTGACAGATTTTGTCACTGTGATCACACTGTAACTGTGCAGATGTCATGAGACTTTACATGTTTGTAGTTGAGATCAAAATGAAGGGTGAGTTTGAAGATGGGTGTGGTCCGACACAAGGGCAGCAAAAGTCACTGGCCCTCCCCACATTACATCCCTGGTCTGCTTTGGCATCATACTACTACTACAGAACTCACTGCCAGTCAATTAGCTTGTAAAAAAGCTTTGCTTCAGGTTTAGGGCTTCTTGCATGTTAATAAACCATTATAGCGTCTTTAACCACCCAGCTAACTAAGAAACTCAGTTCAGTCTCATTTGTTTGAGCTGACGTGATGAATGAGCTCCCCATGGACTTTGCAGCAAATAAATTTAAGATATTACAAATGGATGCTGTGTTTCTTATCCAATTTGCCAATTTGTTGTGTCCAATTTGCCAATTCATTGGTTTTAAAATTCACAAGATTGAATGTGCAAATTAGATTCAATGGGTACCGTACAATCAAAACTCCCAGTGTTCGCTATAGTTGCATGGGAGACTCAATGGGTTTTACTTAATTTAACATCAGTAGGCAGGGCTGACTTTTGGTCTCGACTATTATACATTACAGGGCCAACCCCATGATCACAATGCTGCAAAACTAGAACTGTATATGCTTGTTGGTCCAAAGCACCAACCTTTGTTATTTAAGCGTGGCTCTCAACAGTGGGCTGAATTTCTTACCATAGTCCACAGTTCTCTGATCCTTTTTGTGTTCAGGACACAACTGAAAGTGAGATATCGTACAATTTGTCACTCGTTTGTCATTCATTTCTCAGGGTGAACATGTGCTCCTAAAAAGAAAACTATAATTTAAGACACTGAAGACGTTTTTCTTCCTAACATCTATCTATGTCTCAAAATAAACTGTCACAGTAGAGCCATAGTTTGGGAGAAAAAAAAACAACTAAAAATACTAATAATAGCTCCACCTGGACTGGATAAAGAAACCACAATGGGCAATGTGTAGGAACTGTGGGAATTAGGAAAAAACAGGTTTGAACACTTTAAATTAAAGATGTAAAATGAACTGAGGACAGAGAAGGTCTGCGTGCTACAGAAGAGGGGAGACACTGCTTGTGCTCACTTTTATACAGTTATCCCATTAGAGACAACAGGCTTATGGGTCAATGGGCACATTGTGAATTACAATAAAATAAAGTGCTGCCCACTGAGTGCCCTTTATTTAAGTTTATCCCTGTGTGTGAATTTCTCCACCATTTTACATTTTAGGGTTGATAACATCCGAAAGCTGAAAGAGAAGGAAGGGGGTTGTGTGCTGCTGTGAATCATCCATCAAGTCAAGACTGCTGCAGCCCAAACAACAATAAGCTAAGTTGAAGCTTGTTATTGAGAATATGAGCAGAATAAACCAGCCTATTCAGACAGATTTTACTGCACTTAGAGCTAGCTAATCTTCAAAAAATGCACAGTTGAACCAGGCAGGCAGGAAGGCTGATGAGTCACGGTAGGTGAGATGATGATCCCACAATGAGTGTGTGGAGAACCGGAGATGTACTGTGGAGTTGAGGAGTTGATGGAAATCAGCTGTGCAGACTGGACAGGTGAGGTGAATGAGCAATAATCAGGGGAGAGCCAGGAAGGGAGTCACAGAGAGAGAGAGAGAGAGAGAGAGAGAGAGAGAGAGAGAGAGAGAGAGAGAGAGTGCCAGGAATACAGGGGAGGGGGAGACAGCTGGAAACTACACGGCCTATTTTTATTTTATTTTATTTAAAACTGTGTGGAGGAGGACACAGTGAGTCAGTAGCAACAGATTTGTAATTAAGACAGTTCATAGTAAAACCCTAATCTATTACTTATTATGTCTTGTCTGGTGTCAGGATATCTCTCTAAAGCAACAGTACATTGAAATGAAAATAAATGATATGAAATAATGTAGAGCTGTCAGCAACATGTAAAAGTTATTTAGGATAGAATCATCAGGTGAAAAAGAAACATGAAAGTGATAATGAAAAATTTCACAGAAGACTCCAGAGATTCTCTTTAAAAACAATATTTTATTTTGTCTTTTATTGGTATTGTTATATACATGGCATAATTTGTGCTTTTTTATTATCAAGAATAAAACCATAAGGGAACACATCAGAAAATTAAACTTTAACCAGGATCGAGTTGTCCTTTTTTTCAGCTGGATATACTGAGAGTTCTACAAAACCAGGAGAGAAGGGGAGGGAAAAGACAGAAAACCAAATAGCTAGATAGGTAGATTGATAAATATAGTTTTTCCAGAGACATTGCAGATGGTCCACTGAGGGTAGTGTGAACGTTCAGACTGTGATGTGCTTTTACCAACAGCAGCAAAGGCACCTGTGTATCACTTTTGTTTAAAAAAAAAAAAAGTACGCCTCAGGGCCTTCATCCAGTTGAGTTCATACACATAACTAAACTAAATGCATCCACTATTCCTTCCATGGGGACCACACAAATCAACGGATTTCCAGCCATCGCAGAGGTTGGGGGCTAGGTTAACTGGCCCAAGGCCATTCACTCTGACTCCCCCCATCTGACACTGATTTAATACATCAAAAATAATCCCCAAAGTCATATTTTGGACCTTCTTGACTTTTCTTGCTTAGGTTGCAGAACCTTTTGGAAACGGGGCATATTGTGTGAGCCAAGGGACATTTTTCCTGATATTTGAGTTGGAATGGCCAAAGGATATTAAAGGTGCAACATGTAGTACCGGGCCACCTGCTTCAAAGTAGGGGGCAGCATTTCACTCCAACCATTGGGTTCATACAATCCAAATTTACAGTCACCAGTTAAAAGAAATACACACAACTTAACCAAGCTAACGGAATTCTGAGAAACCGATAAAATTACATGTGACTTTGGCCAATATGTTAGTCATCAGTGTGTTCACTCTGCCACTAGTCGGGGCTGTACGGTATGTGTAATGTTACACTTTGATAGTTTATTTACTTGCTTAGAAGAGACAAGGGAACGACTTCTTCTGTTCTCCCCGCCAGGCGAGAGTGTAGTTTTCTGGTTTTTGCCACTTTTAATTTTATCCAATAAACAAACTACAACACCCACTGACCATTGATGTATTTTTGACATGCCCTCAACCAAGCTCCACTTCTTCATTCTCTGGATGAGGCGCTACCGCGACACACTATCGCCTCTCAAGGAACAAGTGGTATTACAAGAAAGTAGGGCCAGGGCTAGTTTGTTAGCATGCTCATTCTCTACAAGAAAATACATCTTTTTCATAATGTCAACACTGTCACCTCTTCACATTCTATGATGTTGTAATGTTAGTTTATTTTTTAAATAAAATTCTGGCCATATCTTACACATTGCACCTTTAAAGAGTGAAGAAATAACATTGAGTCATGTTATTTGATGAGTGACGGTTAAAAAATAAGACAATAGGGAAATGTAACTGCTGGGCGGAAATATTCCTCAATGTCAGAGAAGATCGACATGACTGAGAAGGAAGAGGACTTGATAACTCGAGCAGAAAGGTCATGCAAAAAGAGTGAAAAAGGTCTGACTGTCAAGGAACACAGGATGAAGATGTATAATGCTCCATAACAAAATCAAAATAGGTCTGGTTGTGTCCAGACTGCTGCCTCTACCTGCCAGGTTTGACCCCATACCACAAACTAGTCACTCTGCTGTAGCACCTAACTGAACCTTAATTAAACACTCCCGTTCCTCTTCTTGTTCCATTTATTTCTCTCTCTAACGAGAAAGCATCATATGCAGAGACAGAATGACTCCAGGCTGTGAGGGGAAGAAACCCTGCATCTGGTACTGATGGCTGCAAACATGTTTTCACTAGACCACTGGAAGAAAAGGACATATCTTCTGTTTTGTTTTGTTTTTTCAACCAGACCGCTAGAAGAGGATGGATGTTTCTTTACTCGTCCAGTGCATGTAGGTGCAGAGACAGAACAAAACAACTCGAGCATGGAGGAAGGATAAAGCAGAGCAGCAGCGAAATATGTAAAGATAAAGGATTATAAGGATGTTGAAAGAAAAACACCAGGATGCAAAGAGAATAAAAAGCAAAATGGTATCTGAATAAAAGACAAATAAATTGAATAAAAAAAAAAAAAGAAAATATGTGTGTGTGTGGGGGGTGTAAATGCAAGGTTGAAGCACAATTATTTGCATTAGTTATCCTATAAAAAAAGAAAGTGTCAGAGAGCATAATCATTATCAGTTGCAGATTAATGTAGAAGGGTCACACGTCAACGTTTGGGTTGAAAGACTTGAGGGGGAGGAGGGGGAAGGCCTTTCTGGTATAGATTGGTCCGTTAGCTAGCCTTAGCTTCCCACTAGACTAAACCGTTGTCTGATTTATATGTTAAGCCAAAGTCCACACTGATGTCTGTTAGCCAACCGAGTCTTTGTCCATGTCCCTGCTGGCGTCTATGCAGTCCATCATCTTATCTGCTTATCCTAACAGCAGGAGCGTTTTGGTCATACAGTGAACACACAACTCACATTTTTCCATACGAGAGTTAACCGTTCTCGGGAAACCCTTAAATGTAATCCTTGTGGCTTTCAGAAACCGTCATGGCAGCAATTCAACAAAAGCAAAGACGGCCCTCGAGAGCCACAGAGTGAGACTGTCCATCCATCCTCTTGACTGGCATTAGCAACTGACCAATCCATATTAATTTGGTCGGTGAGCTGGCAATAGCTTCTCATCGAGGTCTAGTCCATGTTGATTCAGTCCTGTAACTGGCATTAGTGTCACTCCGAGCCACAGCCCATGTTAGTTTGGTCTGTTAGCAAGCCGTAGCTTTCTTCCAAGCTGTAATCCCTAGAATTCGATTGGTTAACAGACATGAACTTCTCGCCATGCCACTATCCATGTTGCTTCTTCTGTTAGCTGGCATTAGGTTCCCACCAAGCCATGATCCAAGTGGATTCAGTCAGTTGGCCAGTGTTAGCTTCAAACTCTAATCGTCCATAGGTCCTGGGTGTCTGTCCACCTCCCACTTTCAGCTCCACAGACAAAAGTTACTGGTGGTTTGGCAGGTGGAGCCTTTCTCAGCCGGGGACAGGTAGAGCTTGCCATTAGCGCAGGCACAAAGCTCGTACACAGTCTGTTTGGTGTAGGTTGTGCCCGCCGGCGCCCCCTCCAGGGGGTCCACAGCACTGCCGAGGGGAATGTTGCCCAGTCTGATGGTCCCAGCGTCTAGAAAGATCTGTGGAAATAAAAGAAAAGTTATTTATAAAACTTAGAGAACAAAAAAAAGGGGAAAGAAAAGAAAGAAGAACAACAACAATAAAATAATACATAAAACGTGAAAATGGCGACAGAGAAGTTGGTGTTACTGCTCTAGGACTGAGTTCACATCGATCGTCTTGGTGCCTAAAATACAAAACAGAAAAAAAGAGTCTGGAAAGTTACATTTTCAGAAAAAAAGAAAGAAAAGAAACCGGGGTTGTGGATACAGAGGAAGAGAGAGCACATTGCCGTAGGGGATGACTATACTCTGTGGTCGACTAGGGTTGTCATCAAGAAAGATCTACAGAGACAGAGAGGGAATTTCTATTTAGAACAGATCTCTTTTGATGAAGGGGCAGAGTGGGAGTGAAGGAGGCAGAGGGCATGATAGGTGGAGAGAAAAGGAAGACAAAGAAACAGACAGACACAAGACAAAGCATGCAGCAATAAATAGAAAAATACACAATGCAAAACTTATTTGCTGCAATATTATATTTTATTATGTTTCCCTCCACAACTAAAACATCTGCCAAATGAAGACACTAGCACATTTGAAAAAGTGGTTTACATTTTTGGGGATACTTTCCTTGAAACAAATAGCTGCATTTAAGCAAAAGGAAGAACAAGAAGACATCATCTTCAAAATCAAATCAAGCAGCTTCGTGGAATCAATATATCATCATATTTAACACTTGATATAAGACACGTACATGGTATCAAGTAAAGTTATCTCTTTGGTCATTGGTTTCGAGTGCAGCTTTCACAGACCTGGTGCCAAAATACTGTGCAATAACAACCTGCAAAGAGGTTTTCTTAAATTATTTCCAATGAACCTCACTTGGAGGCGTTTCAATCACTTTGGGCTGAAGGGTGGGGCAAGGGGTTAACTTGTTGTTGGAGGCCGATAGATTTAACAGATCATGTGCCCAGTTAATCGATCTGAAATGCTTGCAAGAAAACAGCTGCAATCACAAAGAAACAATGACAAAAAGTCACCCATCAGGCTCCCATCACCATGACTTTGTAGCAATAAAGACAGATTGGAGGATGTACGGCAGCAACTGGCATGTGGTCCTGGATCTCTATTACCGATTTACTGTGTGTCAGATGGTTTGTGGTGATCTGACTAAAGGCAAATTAGTTTGGGAACAGCTGCCACTGAATCACTAATGTGATGATATTTACCAGATATTAACATTATTTAGTCAAATCAAAAGAATGTTTTAAGACCATTAAACGATTCGGCTAATGTGTTTAAGAAGGCTGAGGATCAGTGGAGGCCCACAGCTGTGGAGTGATGGGAAGATGAGAAGTATTCAGAAGGGAATGGATACTAAAAACTAAAATTACAATCTGTCAATGAGAATAAGAGACTGTCCAATAAAAAGACAACTAAATGAAAGAGAGAGAATAATAATTAGAGAGAGAAAGCTATATTCCCATTTTTCAAAGACCAGAACTTCTCTTTTCCTCTGTCTCCCCCCCCCCCTTCCCTCCAGACCCTTACTTCTACCTTGCATTCCTTCAAACCACTCCTCTTATCTTCACACTGATAGAAACTGCGATTCAAATGAGAATTATTACACAATCTTGGTTTCTATTGACTGCTATGCCTGCTTATTTATTTACTCTACAATCTTCAATGTTCGTGGAAGCACTGCTCGCTTGCTTCCCATCTCTCTCTCTAGCACTCACAAACCCTAAAGCTGGGCGATAATCTCAGCAGACATGCGTACCGCCATCATTCATCTCCTTCATGTCCTTTTAGAAATGAGGAGAGGGAAAATGAAAGTGTGGCCAGGAGTGCAAAACATACGGAGGGAAAAGAGGGGAATGAGACGGAGCAGGATGAAAGCATGACTGAGAGAAAATGTCAGATCAGAAGTTGGAAGAGGAAAACAGGATGAATGAAAGAAAAAAGGAGGTGTGGAATTAGGGATTCAGATACACCAACAGCTAGGAACCAATTAGTATAACTAATGGTTTGACACCGGCTGACAGGGCACATCTCTATCCGTATAAACAACAAGCACACAAACAGTATAAACACCCACACACACACACACTGTACATCTATTAGCCTGGAGATAAATTGGCAGGTAATAGACTGAGGTAAGCTTAAAGACGTAACCTAAGTGTCGTCCTAAGTAACATCCCTCGGTTCATTCCCAATCCTTCTATCTAAAGCTTGGTGTTTTACTTGGTGGTGAGACATTGTTGATTCAATCATATGCTGATTGATAGAAATGTACTTTCTTATTTGCACTGTATTGGAAATCTCATTCAAGTGTCCTACAACACTGTTTCGGCGACACAGTGTCCACATTTCGGGAATCTCAACGGCAGAAAGGTGCAAAGTTTGCATGATTAATAGTCAGTTTGGCCACAAATACCAATAAGAATAAGATTTATGATAACAAATATTGGAATTGGAACACATTATACCCTACAAATGAATGCTTCCTCCAAGGCGATCGTTAAATCTTTTTGTCCATAGTCATATTTGAATGATTCTGGAGTTCACTGAGTTTATGTCAATGTAGATATTCTGTAGATTATCTTCATAATAGTCTTGTTTGGAGAATCTCGAAGGGAAGGTTTCCGTTCTTCAAAAATAAATAGTGAGCCTCTTTGAACCTACTGTGTACAGCCATCTCATTAGTCCACCATAGCCATTGGTTTTAATAACACAGTGACAATGACAACAAGACTCTTTCAGAGCTAGTGAAAAACGAATACGTGCACTTATCTCCCCATGTGCTGGGCAAAGGAAAATACCACACCACATCTAGAAATGTCAAGGTAAGCATTTAACAGGTCCCTGGTGCACACCTGTCATCTTCCCTTTGGCTCCCCAATAAAAGCTGCCAGGTTAGTCTAACAGGAAGAAGGGCTGTTGGCAACACGGTCCCAATTTTATTCTAAGACAAAAGCTTGCTTGCCATAGCCATGGAAACCTGAGGTGAGCTTGGACATAGCAACGGGGATGGGAGAATGAGGAGATACATATTCTCAAAACAAACTGAGGGGAGGAGAACAGGGGGTCAAAGACGGAGGAGGAAGAGGAGATGGAGAGGGAGGGGTGTTTGTTATGAGATTGGAGAGAGAAGGAGGCCATTAGTAGGTAAACGAGAGACTTACAAGGCAGGATGGAGCGAGGAAGAGGTCAACAGAGAGGGGCTGAGGGGTGGGAGCAAAGAGAGACAGAAATAGATGGATGCTGGGTAGCAGGCAATAAATGCAATGGAGGACAGGTGGTGGATGGACAGATAGATGATGAGAGGGAATGGAAGTAGAGGAAGGGGAGCGTAAGTCATTTGTTAGAGCTTAAGGTTGGATTAGCGTGGACATTCATCCCAAATGAAAGTGTCAGTAAGTATGAGGTTGTATGTAACATGTGAATGTAGCAACAGCGACTGTGGATGTAATGGTGTTTACGAATAGAGTATGAAGGAGTGCTTGTTGTCGAGTGCATTGTTCTACACATATTCAGCCACATGCCTGCATTTGATCTGCATGTGTGTGTGTGTGTGTGTGCATGGGTCTGTGGGATTACATGGATACACGTTCTCCTATATCACTCACCTGTAAGAGCACATCAAAGGAAAGAGTGGGCTCTATTGTGGCCTTGATATCATGTCTCTTGGAAGCCGTTATGGTGCTACCAGGCAGGAGCAAATGTTCACTGAATTCACATATAAGGCAGGCACTTAAAAATGTAGATGTAGAATGTTTCTTTTCATCATTATGCAGCAGTCCTCTACCTACATGGATGTTCTGTGTCTGGTATCAGTGGTTCCATTGATTCACTCACTGATACCTTTACCAGAAACCTGCTAATCATACACATGCTGAGGAAGGCAGAGCCCAAAAAAGGTCTTTCTGTATAGTGGACTGTTGCTGATGATTTAATAAAAAGATGATTTTAGAGGACGTAAGAAAAGGAGCCTAGTTGTCAGCCTGACATGACTATACATTTTATCAGATGGGTTTTGAGACCCACAGAGGTAAAAAAACACAGAGAAAAATAATCTTTCATATCAAATGAAACCTAAAAACAATGCTTTATGCTGATGATTTGAATTTGATGTGCGCATGTATGGCAAAGCTCCCATTTGGATCATGTATCTGTTACAGTAAATGTGCATGTATATGCAGCAATGTGTCAATGTGATATGGGTAGCATTCAGAACAACAGGAACACCTGGTAGTACAAAACATGATCAACACTATCATAGAGTTGAATTTTTGTTGATATTTTCTTGTCTTCTACCTGTATGCATGTGGAATTATGTGTGTGTGTGTGTGTGTGTGTGTGTGTGTGTGTGTGTGAGCCTGCGTCTGATGATGTCTGTCTCTATGTGTACGTATCCCTCTTGCATTTGCATAAATGTACACGTCTGGGTGTCTGAGGCCATCTCTCTCCAGCATCGGTTTAGCAAACACATTGCCCTGGTGTCAAGGAGATGGGGAACATGCGGGAAGCAGCAATTATGGAGGGTCAGAACATTTTTCATGGATGATTTCCTCTGGCACAGCTGAGGAACAAAGACGATTGGAGGCAAATGTGCTGCGACAGACGTGGGAACGGCGGCGAGTTTCCCTGAGATGAGAGTGGGAGGGAAATGGACAGCGGAGGAGATACGAGGGTTATAGTGTCTTTGTGGGGAGATCAGGAGGAAGGGCAAGTGTTGGGGGTGCGTTGAGGAGTAGTTTAGGAGGACAAAGAGTGTATGAATGTGTTTGGAGGAGAGCGGGAGTGGGGAGTCTCGTGGAAGAGAAGAGGTGAATGAATAGATAATGGGGGTGAAAAATGAAATGTTGGTGAAAAAACATTCAGGACAGAAAGCTTTTTTTATGCTGCTTTTTTGTTGTTTGCTGTGACAAATAATCTACCTTTTCCATCTTTTCCCTCATATTTCATCATTTGCAAATACCCATTCACTTTACTGAATCTTTCTTTAAATGCTTTTATAGTCAAATCGTAGTACTCAGTTGCTGTACAAACAAATCATATACATGTTCAAACCGAGGTATAAAGAGCTTTTTTGGTACCAATGTGTGTATACGCAAATTGTAATGCATGATGTTCAATTAATGGAGCGAATTTTGAATTGTAGAGTTGAATGCTCCCAGTTTACGTGAGGTGTTTCGCCAAATTACTGTTTGAAAGGAGAACATCAACAGCGACAGGATAGTCAAGAGCCTGGATTCAAGCCCGACTGAACCTGACAAAAAGCACGTTGTTCGCTGATACGCTACCTTCGATATTTTTAAACCTGTACAACCTGTTACCTCATCCAGCTTATCTGCCTGATTAAAAGTTGACTGGCTGTTAAATGATGGTTGAAAACTCAAAATCAAAACCAGATCTCTTAAAAATTCCATTCCCTGTGGAACAGGAACTGTTTGGAGGAAACAGCTCGAAGTCACCAATGTGATGAAACCAGATCCAGGTTGGCGTGCTGTGATTCCCTGACAAAGTGTGCAGAATGTGTGGCTCATGTGATCAGACACTTCTTCAGGTCCAATCAAACCTTTGCACAGATTCGAGGCACGCAGCAGTTTAAGTTATACTGACGTGGAACCCGAGTGGACTAGAAAGTGTCAACAACAGAAAAGTCTTTGAGAGGGAATAGGAGTGGAGGGAGGGAGGCATGACAGAGGTCGAAAGGACAATAACAATACAATTTCACCAGCACGCACACAGACACACACATGCACACTTAGTAACACACAGAATGCTGCACACACAAAAACACTCAAATTCACCTAACCTCAGCTCACCTTGCCTCCCATTCTCTTATTCCTTATTTCTTGCTCCCCCTGCACACACACACTCTCTCTCACACACACACACACACTCCAACAACACAAATAGGTGGGAGTTTGTGAAGCTATCTGAGTGTATTACACAGACCATTAGGCGTGTGGAATGGACAGATGCTGGAATGGGAGCTGACAATGGACTAAATGACAGAGGCAGGAGAGAGACTGAGTGTGGTAACCCAGATGAAGCGGGTGCATGAAGCGATATCAGTCTGCTCTACTGTACCCCCCCCCCCCCCCCCACACACACACACACACACAACACACACACAGACACATGCATTCAGAGCAAACATCCACAGGAATAGAGACACACAACAGCACACAGTCAGACAGGGAAGCAGTGGCAGAATAACAGAAACGCGCTGATAGACGGTTACAGTAATAAGAGAGATAGAAAAACAGACAAAACTCCCACGAAAGGCTGAGACTGCGTTGCATCAGACTGACAGAAGCGCACACACGCACACACACACACACACACACACACACACACACACACACACACACATCTATGAATGCCTCTGGCACTGTGAAGTATAGGCTAATGAATTTTCCAACGTTAATCACACCTTTTTGAAAAACATCCACTCCTCCCATTGGCAGGTATCTATTAATCTGTTTTCTATCTCTTATAAACACACGTCACACACACAAACACACACACACACACACACACACACACACACACACACACACCTCAAAGTGTGGAACTGGATGATGGAAACAAGTCTGCAGGTAAACAGAGAGGCTCTAGAGACTGAGACAGGACATGGCTATGGTTGTGTGCTACGAGTGCACTCTGTGCGTTTGTGTGTGTGTATATCTGTGCATACACACTCATTAAATGAGTTTTGAGCTTGGTGTGTTTAATGTGTGTGTGTGTGTGTGTGTGCGTGCACATGTGGCTGGATGTTATGTAGATATGTAGATACATCCAGTGTATTGAGTCCATTTGTTTGAGTGTGTGCATTTTTTCAGGACTCATTTCCTGTGTGTTTCCGTGTATGTGTGTGTGTGTGTGTTTTTACATATTTGCGGGGCTTTCCACAGCATCAGCGTGTGCTTCGCGACAGGGAGTTGCCCCCTGCCAGCATTCTAATTCACTCACCATTCTGCCTTACCCGCAGGTAAAACAACAAGCAGCAGGGGAAAAAAAGGCCATTCCCAGTGTAGCAGCCCAATAACACCTCCAGGCTACAGCGTCTTAATAAACCCCAGCATTGTGTCAACAAACGATAAAACTCCATGGTAACCTAACTTTGTCAAAAGTTTCTGTCGTTAACCTGATTTCACCTTGCCGCAGTCAGCAGCAGAGGGAGGCAAGACTCATGTTATTACCCGTGTGTATATTGTGAACACAAAGATGCAAATATGCATGTCGGACATTTAATATTTCTTTATATGTCTATATATAAGAGTTTAAGATGATGGTGACACTTTAAGCTATTGGTAATGGTTTGCTATTGTTTACTTTCGAATGAGGCTGACTTTGGACTGATGTCTGTATTTTTTCTGCGTGGATCCACGTACCAGCTTCCAATCCCATGAACGATACGCTGCTGTCCTGTATTATACATATCTCCCAAATGCTGCATTATATTGAGACTCAATGCTTTGATTGGCACATCCTGTTCACCACGCCATCCACTCTACTCATGAACTTAAAGAACCAGTAGTATAGAACAGAGATGTTGTCTGGTGACGAGTGAGCTGGTCACTAGCTGGCTAATGAGTAGTCAAATACAGAAATGCACATATAGCATACTATGGGCCCTAGTTCCGTGGCGCAGAGCAGGGCGGCGCAGGGTGGCGGAGCCGGCGCAATGCAAGTTTCGACCCGCGCAGCCTTGCGCACCCTCAGTTTGGCAGTTTGGTGGATCGCCTGCGCCAAGATGGGTGTGGCGGCGCAGCAGGGGGAGGCGTCACAGATTCAGCTTGGCGTAGCGGAAGTTTCGTGGCAAAAAGCCTCGCCGAGGCTGCGCTGAAAGCTCGCCAGCTCCAACCTGGTCTACTTTCGGCACAAGGCGCAAGGCGTAAATAAAGTCCATTCATTCAATGAACGAATCACAGCTGGCGGCGTGGAAGTTTGGCTGACGGCGCGCAGTGCGTACACGTCACCGTGACCTCACAGGCAGTATTCCACAGTTCCAGGCACATTTAAATGCAATAAATAATCACAACAAACACTATTTAATGCAACTAATTGAATAAACACGTGAATTTATATCTATATAGATTGTTCCGTCACATCTGACGTCAGATCAAAGGCGGATGGCACGCGTAACGGAAACTCAGCCTCTCGGACCAAAACATCTCCCTCTCTCTCTCCTGTTTTTTATATCGGCATTGTTATTATTATAATACGCACGCACAGCTCGTGATGCGCGTGGTGGGAGCGGCGGCGCTGCTTCTGTCATCGGGTTGTCAAGTGACGGAACTTGCACTGAACCTCCCCTAACGCATTAAAGGTGAGGAGAGGAGCTCATTTGATTGGTGAAGATCTGAATCGGCTGTATTAATCCCAGTCCACGCCTCGTCTCCTCCTCGTCTCCCACTCACGCCTTCTTCTCCTCCCTCTTTCCCACTTGCGCGGGTGAGCGAGACGGGAGGCATGCCTGCGCGAGCCTGCGCGGTGCACGAAACTTGCAAAGTCCAGGCGGACACACCCCGTCGGCGCGGCGCAGGTGCGCTGAAAGCTGACTGTGCCTGGTCTACGAAACTAGGGCCCTATATGTATTGCTTTTGTAAAACAGGCCTAGAGGCATCTGCATTTGTGTTTAGGAAGCATGCATTTTTGAGTAAATATCTGTCAACAGTGTATAGGGTTGGGGTTAGTCTCCAGACATGTTATGTCATTTGAAAATGACTGAGTCATGTTTGGCCTGCATTAATACTTGTAGTAAAACCACAAACTACTATTGGAGCTTATGTGCCTGACTGTTCTAGGCATTTAGATGGTATTTGCTGAGTGCGTTGCAGTATCATTCCCTAAAGTGCATTTTTTCTGGCTGTCTGCTTCTCAACAGACAGCAAACAAACATCAAAATGTAAGCATTTTGCACACTAATTGGTGCTCTGGTTTATCCCGCTGTGAAGGACCTTTTTCCGCTTGACTTCTTATTTAGCCTTTCTGACATTATGGGTGTATTAAGAAGGAAAATGTTAGATCTCTAAATCTGTGACAAGGATCCTGTTTGACATTACAGTTTTTTTTTCCAATCGCTAACACTAAAATGACATGCATAGCACAACTATTTCAACTGACACACAGAGAGCAAAACCCCGTCTCAAGTCTACAAAACTTTAAACACAGTTTCTGCTTTACACACATTTTGCAACTCAAAATGGCACTTTTTAAATGCACTGAACACGGTTCTCTGCATAAGACACAACAATCTCACATAATGTCACATGTTTGACATTTCAAAACACTGGCATTCAAAATGACACTACATGAGCTAATTAGCTCCTATGTGTGCCACAATTGTTAATAGTTACCACTTCAATCAGGAAGTGCTGGTAGAGGAGGTCATGGCCAAAGAAGACAACAACTTTCAAATCTTGCCTCTTCTTTTTCTACATTTTTTCTGCAATTTTCTTGTTTGGTTTGGTGAAAAATCAAAAAATCAATGTTACAGTTTTTCTCAATTGTTTACACACAAATACTGGTACTTGAGACACAATGACCACAACATGTAACTCATGCACCAACCCCCTGAACTAACTCTGCTAAACTGCAAGCACAATTCCTGCTTTAAACTCAAATTGCAGTTTTAAAACACACTTTTTTTTAAAAGGAGCCTAGCATGGATAATTCCCCCGCTGCTTGGCCATCGCTTGCATTGCCTGTGATGTGGATGATGTGCTGCGGCCAGACTGGAACAGAAGAGAGGATGCAGGATAGTTGTTGTTTTTGTTTTTTGTAACTGTATACAGTACATTCTTCTGGTTTTGTATGTAGACCACTGTATATGCAACTTTGTGTTGGTTGGGATGAAAACTGTATTCATTACAGTATTCTTGTGTGTGATGGCCGCAGACGCGTCCACACCACAGTAAACACAGTCTGCCTGTCGGTAACCCCTCCCCTTGCACTCACTCACATTTGATGCTTTAATCATTAGGATAATTTGCACATTTAGGTTTATTCCTGCACGTTATTATTATTATTAGGATCGACATACATCGTTGAACATATGTAAACAAATAAACACACGACACATAGTCTTTTGATTTCATACCTCATATAGACTTTATTTACGTTAAGCACGTCATGGTCACACATTTGCAAGTGCACACATTTGTGTTGACTATGGGTTTGCTGTTATTTGTTATTAATTATTTTTGTTCTGTTTTCTTTACCATGCCCGCTGCGGGGGTCCTGAGTCTGGCCAACTCCGGCGTCGTGGTGGGGCGTGCGGTGACGATTGGGGTCCGGGCGGAAACCAGCCAAAAGACGGGCGGAAAGGTTCCGCCAGTTTAAGACCTGGGGCCCGTTTCACAAAGCAGGTTCAACAAACTCTGAACCTAACCCTGAACTTTGAGTTGAACAACTCTGAGATGGGAAACTCTGAGTTTTCGGTTTCAGAACAGCGGTTTTGAATTAGTTCACTCAACTCTGAGTATGTAAACTCTGAGTTACGCGCGTGCCTGCCGACTCTACAAAGCCATCATCAATGGAGCTCCGATACTACGATTCACCATGGCAACGGGGAGAGCGTCATTAGATATTACCGAGTGTTTATGTAGAAAACGAGCTCATCCTGAGAAAGCGGAGCACCGTAACTGCAGCAAAGTAGTGATAGTTGGCGTGGCAGACATTTACTGCCCGATCTAATGTGTATAACTGAATTAAACAGTCTATTGATCTAAAGGTAAAAACGGTTTATTTTCTGAGTTGCATAGCGACACTGTGGTGTAATGGTTAGCAACGCCGCCCGCAGTGCTGGCGACAGCGGTTCAATCCCCGTAAATCACAATGTAGCGCAACATATAAATTATTATTTTTATTGGGTATAATCCCCCCAGGCACAGAAAGAAAGTGGCTTCAGTTGAAAATTAAGCAGAAGAATATTGCGCAAATACGTTGACTAAGGCATATGATTTTAATAATATTTCACATATTAAACAGTAAATATAAGCAGGTATTTCAACACAGGAATGTACTTAAACATTTCATAAATCTCCCGTTCGCAAAAACACTACCTCCGCAAAGAATCTGGTTGCGGATTATGTCCGCGATATGAAATGTTGAAAATGTCGGAGAATATTGTTTAGATAATATCTAATGTGATTGAAAGGAAAGGTCCCTCACATTGTGGGAAAAATAAAATATATAAAAACAATAATCTAAAATATTTTACAACACATTTATGTATGTACTGTCTGTAGTGAGTGTAACACTGAACAAAAAAAAGGGCTAAGTCATTATGGTAAATGGAGAAGTGTTTTCCATTCATCGTGTTTTACATTGAGCACATTGAGAAGAAATAACTTTGTTTTGAATGTAAAGTTTCATTTTACAGGAGAATTGAGGGGTTTTGCCCATTGTGTGTGTGTTTTTTGATTTGTGTGTAAAGTTCTGAGAGTATGAGGCATGCGTTCAGAAAATGTGTGTAAACAATCGAGAAAAACTGTAACTAACATGTGTGTGTTTCTGCAAATATTTCTGCGCATGTGAACAATCTGAACTATTTTAGTGTTGTGGCAAAGCATACTTAAAGATGAGAGTGCTTTTCATTATGCCCAACAGTGTATATTTCGGACAACAATCTGGTAATATGAATGAAGTGTGTGCCATTTGGTGCAGACGTTTGATTTTGATAATGCTAGTTTTGGTTGCAGTGCTTCATTTTGCAGGATATATGAGGTATTTTGCAGTTTGGGTGTGTGGTTTTGTGAATTATGAAGTATTTTGATAAAAACCAGCCTAGTTTGCAAAATTGTGTTTTAGCAATTGGCAAAAACTGTAAGGCTTTAATCCAACAGGTAGCCTACTCTGAGTCATCAGTGGAAATAAAAGTAAAACTTTAGAGCTATTAGTCAGTCGGCTTACTCAATTCTTTAAAACCAATTTCTCCAGCCATGGCTGAAAACACGACTCCTTTTCAGCAAATGCAGACTACATGTTCCAGTCTGCGAGGGTGTCGATTCTCTAAGGAGTTGTGTGGTAAGATGAGCGGCGAGTGAGACGAAACTACTTCTTCAGTAAAAAGACAGCCAGAGGATGAGAATGAGTGATGCACAAGAGTTGCTGACAAGCGCTGCGGATGCATAAAGTGCATATCATGAGACGAGTAGAAGACGGGATAGATTGATGGAGAGTTAACTTAGAAATAATCAACAAAGAGACGAGTGGAGAGAGCCAGTGAGAGGGGGAACAAACTTGAAGAGAGAAGATAATGGATGGACAAGAAAGAAAGACAGTGAATTAATGTAGGACAGAAAGAGATGGAGGGAGAAAGAGAGGTAGGGAATTGATAAAAAAAAAAAAAAAAAAAAGCCAGGAGGACTGCAGGAATCCTGAGAGGATCTGTCAGCTCTCGTTGGCTTTGATTTTAATGGAAGCCAGCGCTCCTCTACCTCTAACCCATTTGGCCCTAATTCCAGCGCTGCTTTCCAAACTTTTTAAACTTTAATGGCCCCTTCTTAAGTGCCAGCTGCTGACAACATTGATTTGGCTTTAAGCCTCGCTGTCCTGCACGCCTTTATTTTCTCCTGCAAAATCGACAGAAACATCTATTTTCTGCCATCCGCCTCCACCTCCCACTCCTCCGATCCTCCTTCTATCCTCCCTTCAGCAGCTCTCCTCTGTTCATTTGATGGTGTCAGCGGTCGGGGGAAAGCTCCTATGAGAATGAATGAAATGGAAGCTTATGGGTATAAGAATAAGCCGTTCTTTTAGGGGCGTGTGTAGGTAATTTTCGCCGCTTGGACAGATACTTCCTTTGCACACAAAATGCAATGACGTGGTGTTGTGGTGCTGACTACTGTTGCTTACAAGTAAGCAGTATTGTGTCATCTACAACTCTCTCATCTGATTTGGTCATGTTTTTATCTTCTGATTTCCCATTGATTACACAGTACAAAAATAAAATAAAATCATAATCTTAAGGTTTCAACTAACTGTTCCACTAAATTCTAACTTTGACTGGATTAAAAAGTATAACCCTGTAGCAGACATACCCGTAGGCTGATCTACAGAGGCGAGCATCATTGGATAGCTCTCAAATCCCTGGTGGTCCCAGGATCAGAGTCTTGGAAAGTAGTCAAATCAGACATTATAAATAATCCACTTGAGCTAGACAAGTAAACAGGATGATGCTCCAGATGCTCTTCATGTCTCTTTACCTGTCTGACTGACTTTGACTTCCTGTCCCTATATCCCAAATATCTTTAAACGTCCCCTCTGAACAATCAGTTCAGTTCAGACATAAGACAACAACCTGCAGAATCATAATGTGTAACCTGAAGCGGCTCTTTGTGTGGTCACAGTATGTCACGGTGGGCTGCTCTTCCTTGAATAGGAAGGAAGGAAGGGTGTCAAATAACGCACACACTTGTGAATTCACACATGTGATCTTCAAAGTGTAGGAGAAAAGGCTCTGGTTGAATGATCGGTTTTAAAAGCACATCTTTAAATGGTTATTTTGAATAGCAGGGTAATCAACTGGCAATGACTCATTAATAGAACACCCTAGTAACTCTTTATAGAAAATAGTTCCATGTCAAGTCTCATGTCAAATATGACAGTATAATTGTATACATTAATCACATCTATTGGAATCTCAAGCTCACAGCTGCATTTCACATGGGAGAATTATTCGGAGCATTTGTGAACACATTTACACCTGCACTTATTAAGCTGTATTGGAGTGCCTCGTTACATCTGGCAAACGGGTGCTGTACTGCCGGATGGGTGACAAGGTTGGTCCTTCAGTTTCTCAAGCCTTGCCAAAGGCCCACACCACAATCCTTGTGACACCCAGCTGCATGCTATTGTTCGCCATCAATAAGGAGACATCTATTTTTACAGCGATGACAGAGAGAGAGACAGAGACAGAGATAGATAATGGACGAACAAAGAGCAGACAGAGACAAAAGAAAACATGAAACAGAGGGAGAGACAGAAAGAGATGACAGAAAAATGGGAAAAATTATAATCCTCTCTACCCTCCCCTTTCCCTGGGAAGTGACAGCCACAGTGATGTATAACCCTGGCAGTAGAAAGTTAATTAGATAGGCTGGGTTACTTAGAGATGAAAGACCGAGAGGCTGAGGAGGAGAGGAGGGAGTCAGAGGATGAGAAGAACATGTAGAAGAAGACAGTAAAGAAAGGAGGGTTGTGAGAAAAGGGGTAGATGGGAAGTTGCCTGAAGCAGCAAAGGCCCTTGTTAGAATGTCGTTTTGCCTTGACACTCAAATACAGCCATAATGATACCACAGACACATGCTCCAAAATGCAAGAAGGGAACCATGGCTCCAATGGCACCCTTGTGCTTGGCTTAAGGACACACTTGGACATGTTGTGTGCGCTGCTGAGCAGGTGATTGCATGTCTGCCCTCCATCAGACAAGTGTATGACCAAAAGAACTGGATGAAAACAGGCCTACACACTCAGGCAACCATCTGTCCCAAAACTGTCTCACTGGACAGCGCCCGTCCAATGGAACCAAAACCAGCCTTGGGACTTCAGCTCCCCAACTATCTCGCTGTGGTGGCCACAGACTGTGTGGGTGTCAATTTAGTAGTTTGCTCCCTTGAAAACTGCTCTCGAAAATGTCTAATTGTATTCCCTTTGTCATTGTCCCTTTGACAGTTTTTGCTAGACTGCTTGGACTGTAGTTCTAATTTGATGTTGGGACTGAAATATGTTGACAACCTTCAACCTTTTGGCCGTCTTTGACATCCCTCAAACATATTTTATGTGCTAAGAAATAATTTTGCTGTAAAAGAAAAACAGTGATACTGTGGATAACATCCAGTTCATAATGGTGAATAGTGGATATAAAGAAATAATATTAAATAAATAAATAAAAATAAAATAAAATAAAAATAAAACAGATCTTGTTACTTTGTCAATAGTCATTTGTTTTGGTGCAATAAAGTCATTGTACCCTTTGAAGACCTGATTTATAGTTATATTTGTCGAAACATCCACACCATGTTTGCAGTCCCCAGTATACCACTCAGCTCTTAGTAATAGTAATACAACCGTGAAAAGTAAAAGTCCTGCATTCAATATTTAAATTAATTAAAAATATGCAATTAAAAGTATAAATTAATACCAAAATACACTAAAATACCAAAAAGTAAAAATACTCATTATGCAGAATGAACCAGTTCAGAATCCTTTCGTACTGAAACTACTGATGCGTGCACTTCAGTGTTGCAGCAGTCAAGGCAGGGCTAATTTTAATGACCCTATATACTTCTGAGTAGATAAATCTATAATAATAAAACATAACATGAATAACAAAACATTATATCAATCTGCATCTGCAAAGTAAGAAAAGCTGTAAATGTACTGAAATGTACTGATTTAGAACAAGACGTACAATGTTGTGGAGATAAAGCATGAAGTAGCAGAAAATAGTCATGTAAAGTACAAATACCTCAAAATGGTCCTTGAGTACAGTAGTTGTACATGTAATTAGTTACTTTCCACCACTTCAGCATACCATTGAACAATGTCTTTGTTACATAAGGCTTATAATTAGTGTTTATTTATCACAACTACCTCACAGGATCAAACTTTTCCACGCTGTCTACTCACCTCTCTGTAATATTCTGGCTGCACATATTAATTATATATTTGAAAAGTCCACCATCTCTTCTGACATTCTGTCTTATTATTTTAATACCAATATGCCAGAGCTGTCCCAAGAGTTTGGTGACCTCTGTGTGCTTAATTTAACTCAGACCTCCTGGTATCTGGTATGTGGATGAAGCTGTATACTTTTAAGAAGTAAGGCCTGGTGGATGGAAACTAGACAAGGAACTGAGGACGAAGGAGAACAAGAAAAAAGCAGAAAAACTGTTGTTTTGTCTGTGTGTGTGTGTGTGTGTGTGTGTGTGTGTGTGTGTATTTGCGATAGAAGACATTGGGCCCTAGTTTCGTAGACCAGGCGCAGTCAGCTTTCAGCGCACCTGCGCCGCGCCGACGGGGCGTGTCCGCCTGGACTTTGCAAGTTTCGTGGATAGCGCAGGCTCGCGCAGGCACACCTCCCGTCTCGCCCACCGGCGCAAGTGGGAAAGAGGGAGGAGAAGAAGGCGTGAGTGGGAGACGAGGAGGAGACGAGGCGTGGACTGGGATTAATACAGCCGATTCAGATCTTCACCAATCAAATGAGCTCCTCTCCTCTCCTTTAATGTGTTAGGGGAGGTTCAGTGCAAGATCCCTCACTTGACAACCCGATGACAGAAGCAGCGCCGCCGCTCCCACCACGCGCATCACGCGCTGTGCGCGCGTATTATAATAATAACAATGCCGATATTATAAAAAACAGGAGAGAGAGAGGGAGATGTTTTGGTCCGAGAGGCTGAGTTTCCGTTACGCGTGCCATCCGCCTTTGATCTGACGTCAGATGTGACGGGACAATCTATATAGATATAAATTCACGTGTTGATTCAATTAGTTGCATTAAATAGTGTTTGTTGTGATTATTTATTGCATTTAAATGTGCCTGGAACTGTGGAAACCTGCCTGTGAGGTCTCGGTGACGTGTGCGCACTGCGCGCCGGTCCACCAAACTTCCGATCCGCCAGCTGTGATTCGCATTGAATCAATGGACTTTATTTACGCCTTGCGCCTTGCGCTGAAAGTAGACCAGGTTGGAGCTGGCGAGCTTTCAGCGCAGTCTCGGCGAGGCTTTTTACCACGAAACTTCCGCTACGCCAAGCTGAATCTGTGACGCCTCCCCCTGCTGTGCCGCCACACTCATCTTGGCGCAGGCGATCCACCAAACTGCCAAATTGACGGTGCCCAAGGCTGCGCGGGTCGAAACTTGCACTGCGCCGGCTGCGCCACCCTGCGCCGGTCTACGAAACTAGGGCCCAGTGTGTTTGTGTGTATGACTGACAATGACAGTGAGTGCGAAGAACGAGAGGGGGCCATTCTTCTGTTAATTACTGAGTTAATGACACACTATGCTCCAGCGGACATGCAACATGGCAGGCTGATGCACACACACACACACACACACACACTAGGATAATGGCAGCACACACAACGTGGCAGGCTGCTATGCAAAGAACTTGACAGTGAGATAGCAGGCTAACAATGATACACACACACACACACACACACACACAAACACAGACACACACACACACAGCAGCAACTGACAGGGAACCTCATCAAACCGGCTTTAATGAAGTCACTTCTCCCAAATAGAAGAGGAGAAGAAAGGAGGGATGAGAGGGGGAGAGCAGAAAAGGAGGACAAGGTCGCCTGGATTGATGACGCTCATTAGCCTAATAAGGTACTTTAATGAAGCGGGCCCAACACTATAGAGTGCTATAGACTCTATAGACACACACAGACACACACACACACACACACACACACTAGTCTGTGTTGTCCCTTGTATTTATTGATGAACATAGCTATTTTGGTCCGTTTTTCTCACAAACGAATACCGACACACCACAGACACATACATACACACACACATATATATATATATATATATATATATATATATATATATATATATAATATGATACCCTCCGACATACTAAAACATATGAATCACTTCATCCTCATAGACATGTTTACACCTAAACACAGCCTACGATGGAAACACACTCACCTCTCCTTCCGAGGATTGCAAGAGGAGGTCTTTCCTACAGGATGCCGTAAAGTCTCCCACTCCAGCATTGACCTCCACTCCTCTGGGGGCCTCCAGGGTCAGGGTCCGAGTCGGCGACTCCAGCCTGGGAAATGTAAACACACATTGGTCATGTTGGAATCTGGGGAAACCCACCTGCAGAGGCAGTATGAACAGGAGTCTGATGTGGTTACCACAGGATGAATAAACCCTTTAATATTACATGTTAGTCCATGAATAGTTATGCAGTTCAAATGATGAGCCTCTTTGGGTTTCTGGCCGATCAACAATAATTGGGTGAATAGCATTTCAGCTCACTGTGTAGCCAGAGACGCATTCAGAGTTACCTGACAAGCTCACTTTCCTCCGGTTTAATTTCTTCCCGTTTTCTCTGTGCAGAAACTCTTAACTTTGCCTTTGAGAAAACCGACAAGAATGAATATGAATAATTGTTCTACTGCACTGCTCCGTAGTGCTCTGACCATGGTTGGAGTCTCTCCCCTTGGAGCGCAAGGGGTCAGTAGCTAAGCCTGTGACTCAAAGTTGAAAACAATATGAGATGATTAAACAGCTTGGTGGTGTTAGATAAGCACAGTGCTTTCGCTCAAGGGCATGTTGGCAAGTGGAATTAAATAGAGCGCTTACGGCAAAGCAGACGGAATTACAATTTATGAAGTGTGAGTATGACAAATTAAACAGCATGCTCACAACAAAGATAAAATAAGAGAAAACGCTTTGCAAAAAGGGCGCTTTTCCAGAGAAGCTTTGCTCAAGGGTACTTCAGAAGGCTAGTTACCAAATCCCTCCTGAAAGGTTGAAGGGATAAAGCATTCCAGCCAAAAGGGATGGATTCATTGAATTTACGATGTGCGTTCTGTCTGTGGCTGGATAACAGAGAGACCTCAACTAGCACCAGTGCACTTTGGCTGGGAGTGAACCTACCAAGCTTCCTCTGTTAGTGTCCTTCACATTCACACTCAATCCTGCACACCTGCGAGCCATCCTCTCATCAAGCTCCCATTAAATGCTTGCATTTCTGACTTACTTGACTGATGGAAACGCTTAAAATGTTGGACATTTCCAGATGTTTCTCTTCTTTTTAAGTGAATACTTAATACGGCAAATATGCAGTTATTGTGTTTAAGTGACAGCCATGACACCAAAGCTCACAATTCAGGTGTTTCCATCCTAAGACCGAAGGGAGAAACTAACTCCATTGGTCGTGGTTTTCCGTGTTTGGTTGACCCTGCGTAATTCATTTGCACTTTATTAGATATTTCTATATCAACATCGCTCCTTTGCTGCTTCTATTATTTTCACGGTGTTATTGCTATGGCAACAACGATTCAACCTTGAGAAGCTGTTTATTTGAGGGTTGGATTTTTAAAATACTTTCGTCTTTTGAGAGAAACAAAAGACATCAACTGATTGACTGAGCTAATTCCATTAATTCCAAATGCAGATTCACTGAATTTAAGACTTCTCCTTCATTAAATTGCAACAAGCTGAAGCGGAGCACATTAGCAGCATCGGGATAATGCCACTTGATTTAGGAAAATGCTTGAAGCGGGCTGGTTTGCATCAGAATTAAGTCATCTCACTCCGCTAATTTGCTACTTGCATTTAAATGAAAATGGGATTTTATGAGTTAGTATCAGACTAAATGATTTACGATGTGCTGTGTACTTTGTTTGGTGTAATGGGAAGACCTTTATGAATCACATCATTTTCTCCATCAGCATGTCTGAGTTTGCTCTTTGCCACAGCTAAATGTGTTGTTTATTCTGGGTTGAAGGTCATGGTACTGGAGGAGTGGAGAAGTCGTGAGGTGGATTAAAGGTTGAGGGAAGGTTAGCTGAGTAGTATAACAGGTGCTAGGTGCACACTCTTCACATTGGCCCTGTGAGTGTGAGAGAGTGATCGCTGCAGCAGTCAGAGGTTAAGAAGGAGAGAAACAAAGAGCGAGACGGACCGACAACCAAACAGATAAACAAGAGATTAAAAGAGTTTGAGGGAATGGAAACAGGACAACTCTTGCATGTGCAATGGAGAGAGAGAGGGAGAGAGACATAGACAGAGAGAGAGAGCTTGCTGGTCTAGTCAACAGCAGTGATGTGAGGATCTTAGGTTTGACAGTTGAGGCAATTACAGTGCTGCAGGCTCAAATCAGCTCTGATAGGCAGACACATACATACATACATACTGACTATGTATCACTCTATGTCTCTCACCCACCCCCCTCTCCCTCTCTGTCTCGCTCCCCGTTTGCTTTCACCTCTGTTTTAACTCACCCGTCCTTCACAAACATGCCATTTCCCACTTTCTTTACCTCCAGTTTTTCCTCGTTTTTTAAACTGCCTGATATAGAGACATGGGCTGCACGGTGGTGTAGTGGGTAGCACTCTCGCCTCACAGCAAGAGGGTCCCGGGTTCGATCCCCGGGTCAGCCCCGGGTTCCTTCTGTGAGGAGTTTGCATGTTCTTCCCGTGTAAGCGTGGGTTCTCTCCGGGTTCTCCGGCTTCCTCCCACAGTCCAAAGACATGCAGGATGGGGATAGGTTCATTGGTGACTCTAAATTGCCCGTAGGTGTGAATGTGAGCATGAATGGTTGTTTGTCTCTACATGTCGGCCCTGTGATAGACTGGCGTCCTGTCCAGGGTGTACCCTGCCTTCGCCCAATGACAGCTGGGATCGGCTCCAGCCCCCCGCGACCCTGAATACTGGATAAGCGGTAGAAAATGGATGGATGGATATAGAGACATAATGTAGCTTATCTGTACATTTGTCATGTGGAAAACTCATATCTTCAGTATGTCAACTATTCAGATACAGTTTGACCAGCATACACTTTTGAAAAAATGAATTTGGGATAAAGAGGCCCCATTTCTTCAACAGTCAAGCAGGCATGCAACCCCCAAGATTAAGAAAGTTCTTCACAAATGGACATCTGGGGGCGACTCCTCCGGCTGCAAAAAGATGTCTATCAGAATATGATATGAATACTTCTCACTTGATTTATTATCTCAGTATATATCAGTAAATAGCTAGTTTCAAGTCTTTTTCAATTATGGCCCATTTACAGTCAAATAGAGGATAAAGCAGGCGTCACAACCTTGTGATGTACATGTTTAGGAGTTGTCCCCCTTTTCATGTAACTTTAAACCTTAGTTTGGTCACAAACAATGTCTTATTCTGTGTTTTTGATTGCATTTGGCTTTCTTGTGTCACTTGGTTGCAAATAAAACAAGGTGGCGATGGTCAAAAAGCAAGATCTTAAACCAATACCGTCATGGTGACTACGTCCACGTTTTACAGTCTATGCACTCAAGGAGAAATGAAATGCAGAGCCGGAGGGAAATTGAAGAGTGTCCGAGCAGAAGATTCTGTAACTTATATGATAATGTGTTCAATTCTTAAACCGCAAGAACAAATCAATTCTGTCAATGTCAGTAGTTGGCAACAGAAAACCCCAGAAAAAAAAGCTGCTGTGTGATGCATTATAGTGAGTATGACCAGGATGAATGGCTTTCATAATAAAATTGCCATGAACATCGATTAACAGCTGAAAAATTGGGTTTGAGGTTTCAACTTGATTAACTTTGGATAATTTATGTGTTCGATGATAGTCTGGAGGCCAGTGTTAACGCTGTGTATTTTATTACTGCTCTGTGAATGATGATGTTCTTAATTTATGAATGTGTCATTGTGTGCCCATGTACTTGAGGTATCAGCATTCTCATATGGGCCACCAAATTACTTATTAACTTGTGAATTTCAGGAACAATAATGTCTCGAAAATATTTTGACAAAGAATGGATAGTTTCATATATATTTTGTGTTGAATTCTAACTAACGTTCACATGCCAACATTCTCAAATAAGAGCATGCTAAGAGTATAACCAGTATAACCACTGTACCTACTGAACATGTGGATGTTAACAATGTATATATGTATATATATATATAGTTCAGTTATATATGTCAGTCCTCCACTTTGGTCCAGATCTCAGCAACTATTACTGACATTATGTACATACATTTATATTCCTTATGGGACTAACCCTGTTGATCTCCTGACTTTTCCTCCTGCAAAACACACACACACACACACACACACACACACACAACGTTTCTGGTCGGGCCTCTGTGTGTTGGTGTTTTCATGGTGCAGATAGCAGGAGTCTGCAGCTAGGCCGTTATCTTTGCAATTCATTATTATCAGAGAAAACCCTCTTTCCTACCCCCCTTTCAATTCTTATGTTGTTCCTCCCTTTCTCTCTCTCAATCCCCTTCTTCCTCATGCTAACCAGTGTCCCCTCCTCTTCTCACATAGATCTGTTTTGACCTTCAGTTGTGACAAGGCCATTTTATACAACCCCATATTTGTCCAACCTGACAAGATAAGCAGGGCTGAAATACATCAACATAAAATGGGTTTTTATCTTAATTCATTTCTAGGGAAAAACAGAGGGAGACGGGGAGGGGAGGGCCTTAGATATTCAAAAAGAAAAACAAATGCAGGAAAAGAAGAGGAGGAGAAATATAAGTAGGGAGTTACAGTAAAACCAGAAATCCCATCTGTTTATTTTCATGTTTAGATGTTACATCTAAGTTTGATCTTCACTCCTATTTTGTCCTATCTGCTCGTGTCCAATGTTCACTGAATGCATTCATAATTTCCAATATATTTAAATAGTGACTTTGTGTTTTGCCTGTGAGGGTTTGCAATGGTCAGTGTGTAAAGCTCAACTGATAACAGTACTCGAACGGCCCTGACATTGGACCTAATACCTAAGTTTCTGAGAGGTCCATTGTCCTTTAACTTGACTCATAGAACCAGGCCTTGAAGGTCGGACTACTCTTTAACCCTTTAAAGACCCTTTAACCAGCAGACATGTTGACTTGTGACAGCAGGAAAAGCACAGGTGTTATTCATAACAATATAATGATGCTGCTTTCTCCTCCGGTGTCCCACTAAGCCGTAATGGTGAGCCAGCATGCACATACCAGGACCCTCTGAATGAAACAGCTAAGTAGAATTAAATCAGCATTCATTTTAGCATTAACACTTGTGTTTTTCCCGCTGCATAGTAAATCACAGTCATTTTGGGTTTGTTTCTCGCATCCTCGCCACTCACAAGTCACATTCTGTTTCAAGAATTTGGAGGAACATTTTGCACACCACATGTCAAGGCCCACTTTGTATTTGAAATGTTATTTTTCAGATCCAGATGTGGCATTTTGGCTGCCAAGCATAATTTTGAAAATAGTGGCTTGTATGACATTTTAAATAAATACGATATGACCAAACTCCTCAGCCAGCTCCTTGTGATTTGACAATCAGCTGAGAATTTGCATAAGTATTTGATGAGGTTTATATTTGTCTTACCTCTCCTAGTAAACATTATCCTAAATGTCATCTTAATCTCATTTTAGTGAGTTGAACTGAACCCCAACCATTGAGTTTAGAGATGCAAATGCTTTTTGTGTACAACCATTGATGTGAAGCAGGGTGGAGCATTTCTGTTGTGTAATACACTGCACAAATACCCTGCACAAATCTCTAAGGTCACTTTATCTAGACTGCCCAACGCATCCACTCGATGTTATTATGGGAGCATAAATGTTCCATATATTAAAAACAACAAACAACTCACTAAATGTGGAAAAAAACAAAACAAAAGGATGAATGATGGTTGAATGATGGAAGGTCATACGTCCTACAAACTCTGGGATGAAACTGCATAGTTTCAAGAAAAGAAATGACTTCATTTGGTGTATTTTTGAAAGCAGTGTGAGATGTTGGGAAGAAATCTATCTGGAAATGTTGAAATGGGTTTTTTTTAGTGTGATTTATATTTCCCAGAAGACTTGGCTGACATTCATCCTGCCCTTTTCCTATTCAGAACCATTGAAAGCCAAAACACCTTATCGCCACCTTGCCATTTGGGACGCAAACCTTTAACCTTTTCACGCTAAATGCTCCGTCACTTGCCTCAGTGACCCTGCTGCCACCGGCATACCCCATCCAACAGGCCCTTTAAAAACTTTTTTAATTTTAAAAAGTGGTGCTGAGTGATGCATTGAAACAAGACAAAAGACAGAAAAAGTGACACCCTTTGACTTTTAGAGAGTTGGATCGAGACGGACGGCAGAAATATGGCATTTCTAAAGCATCCTGACTTTTGCAGTCAGTCTGTGTCTTCGTAAGTGAGGCAGATGTAGCTTGTTTAAATCGCCCCATGAATCCTGCAGGTGTAAAAAAAAAGAAGAAAAGAGTAAAGAGAGAAAGCCTTGGGCTGTTTTAAAAAGTTGTAAAAGTATCTATTGAGTTACTGAGGTGGGACAGGAAGGAGTCAAGGTACATTAGAGGTTTGTCTTTCTGGAAACAATGTGCGTGCTAGAAAGAGCAGGAGACTGAAGTTTGTCTGTGTGTGTGTGTGTGTGTATGTGTTAAAGATGAAGTTGTGACCACTGAAGAGTAAATGTTGTACCTCAGCAACTCTTGGTCCTTAAATTTGATTTTCAACAAAGAAATGTGTGCGTATGTGTGTGCGTGCCCATTTATGTTTATGCCTCGGACATTGAAATAAACATTTTCAGATCGTATGTTCATCACCAGTCACCATCATTAACCGCCCGCTTCTCACTCATTCCTGTCTTGCCATGACGTTCGGTGTCCCGCACATCTGTTCACCTTTACACAACACACTGCTCCACAAATCCTTGAGTTCTTCCAAAACAACTTTCCGAGGCTGTCGCCGTCCTCCTCGCTGTGAAATGTTGCCAAGGAAATGGCTAATGGCGAAGCGCGTAAGGAGCAAAAAACGTCAAGCAATTTCATGCCTTTGTGCTTCCGATGGGGCACCGAGCTGATAATTTAATCAGCAGTGAAAGACTAGTTTCACTCCTCCACAACTGCAGCTATTTCACACATTGTTCATTGACTCGTTTTGATGGAAAAGAGAGGAAAACACGTAAAAGCTCACAATGGGAAGACTGGTTCAGTGTTGAATATGGTGAAGCGTGGCGGAACTTAATCTACACAGCATATCCTGGCAAAATAAAATAACAAACTTATTCCTCTTCCTCTCTAATTTTTAAAGATACATCACTCGAAACTGACAGACAAAATGATTACCTCATGATGTGCATGTAGAATAGATTTTTTTTGGAATGTATGAAATTGGAACAAAAGAAAACAAAACACCTATATATACTATATATATAACTCCACCCCTCACTCAAACTCAATTAACGCAAACCTTGCATTCCTTGTGTAGCTGACATCTCCTACATCTTTTGAAGGCCATAACTAATTCTCTCCATGCCCAAAAGGACTGAACTATTTCAGCACCAAGACACAGAGTAGCTGCTTTCAAACACAAGCAAAGAAAGATAAAGTATCCAAAAACAAAAAAGGTTCACATGATCAGACGCAGGCAAACAGAGAAGGTATTTATGTGTACTTGCTTTGCTCCCACTTGTAGAGAAAAGGTCAGAAACACAGCGGGACAGTCTATGCTTTGCTTCATTAGCGCTAGCTCGGTCTTCCAGACAGCTGCCTGATAGAAAACCCATCTCAGCAAAGCAACATTAGGGCTTGAGGACAATGAAAAGACTACAGTGCATTTAGTCAGTGTGTGCGTTGTTTTCACCCATCTGCAGGCTCACGCCTTCTCTCATGCAACATAGCCTTTTTAATGATGTGATGAGGAGCAGGCAGTCTTCAGACAGCTGAGAAACTAACCTTTTCCAGGTGCAAGAAGTCAGATGTGAAGATATTAATTTGATAGAATTAATGCTCACTCTCTAAAAGTCTACTTTTGAACAAGTCCAGCTGCGTGCCAAGTGATCGATCACGTTGGCCGACTGGAGGCTCAGTGTGACTATGGGAAGTCACAGCAACAGGCCCCCACCGCATTAATAACATCATTAGCAACTGGTTTGAACTCCTTTTTATTTAATAGGCCTTGCAAATGGTGCTATCTTGTATTTTCCAAAGATTGGATGAAACTTTAATGATCCCTGTGGAGAAGATTGGTATTTGTAGCAGCACAGAGAACAGATAAGAATAGAACAAATACGGAGCACCAAAGATGTTTCGATAAGTAATTGGCACAGCGGAGATACCCGGATTAACACAGCAGATGAAAAAAAATCAAAAGACAGCGTGTCCTTGCTCAGAGATTTACAGGTTACAGGCGTATCTGCGAGCGTGCAACTTTAGCTGTTCAAATTATTGGCAATACAGATGGAAGAACATATGTTGGGAAATGAGATTGTGAATGTCAATCTGGTCACATAAAAAGTGATAAAGTGCCCCTGGGAAAGGCACCATTTCACTTTACTGTACAGAAACCACTGCCCTCACTGCATTTTGTGCTGATAGTATGAAAAAAGCTTGGAACACAAAGCAAAGGGGAAAAAACAACATTAATGGCAACATGAATCAACAATATAAAGCATAAACCAAAGATAAATTGAGTGAATGGAATGTTGCATTCAGAACAGTTTAACACATTTAATGAGGATTTTGTCTTTGTGTATATTCTATGTATTTATTTTGTTTCTAAAGTGGATAGAATACCTCCTTGCCAGGCCCCTTTCCATTTATTTGTGGCCTTTAATACATGGAGCTTCAACTCCTCGTGGTGCCAGTGGGTAAGCTTTTTTAAAATGGAAAAGCTGAAACTTTAACTTTACAAAGAACTCCTATTTTCAAACAGTAACGCATCAGCATTGGTTTTTATTTTATATATTGTTGCCACTTTAAAACAACAAATACATGTTGTCACGGCCCAAAATAATGATGATATGATTTGATAAGGGGAATATACACATACAATAAAAACATTTGGGGGAGAAATGTAACACTATTGTATTATTATTATTATTATTATTATTATTATTATTATTATTTATATTATTATTTATATTATGATTATTATGATGATGATTATTATTATTATCATCTATTATTATTGTGACACTATTTGCACTGTTGTGGCACCTTGCATTCACTTAATTGCATGTATCAACTGCCATTTGGGTAAACACTGAATTTTAATTTTGGGGCCTTGTACCAGTGAGGCTGAGCATGCAATTGAAAGAAATCTCTGTTTTTAGGGCAAGTGAGTACAATTAGGAGGTTGGGTGAGGAGAGAAAATTAGGAGGTTAGGTGAGGAGAGAGAATTAGGAGGTTAGGTGAGGAGAGAGAATTAGGAGGTTAGGTGAGGAGAGAGAATTAGGAGGTTAGGTGAGGAGAGAGAATTAGGAGGTTAGAGAGCTTCAAGAAACTTGACTCTTCTACATCTTTCAAACATGCCGTGCTTGATCTGTGAATATTCATTTTTTTCAAACCTGATCAAAGCTGAATACGACATGAATACATGGAATCCGAATTCCTGAAACAATCTATTGCAGTACATGTTCAAGAATGTGGATTCTTCAGAAGGGAGCAAAGGAATTGAACAAAAAGGTACATCTGATACAAAGGCAGATAACGGCGGTTCATACCCTCCCCCTAGTGGACACACGGAGAAGAAAGGAAAGAGAAATAATGATGTGACAGAACAGTGGACTGGGAGAAAAAGAGGGGATGCAGAAAGGAAGTGTGTTGAGAGTGGGAAAGGAAAGCCTAGCAGATACAAATAATAACAATAAGATCAAATATGTGCTTTTCTCTTTCTGTCTCTGCTTCACTGCCTGGCCTCCTACAGTCTGCACTCTGCACCCTACCAGTGTGTCTCCTAGTCCTTCTCCTACTCCCTTACCTCCTCCTCCTCCTCCTTGTCCCTCACCTTCTCGTCCTCTTCCTCCCTCACCGTCCCCTTCCTCCTCGTCCCTCACCTCCTCCTTGTCCCTCACCTCCTTGTCCCCTTCTTACCTCACCGTCCCCTTCCTCTTCGTCCCTCACCTACTCGTCCCTCACCTCCTCCTCCTCCTTGTCCCTCACCTCCTCGTCCCCTTCCTCCCTCACCGTCCCCTTCCTCGTCCCTCACCCCCTCCTCCTCCTCGTCCCTCACCCCCTCCTCCTTCTCATCCCTCACCACCTCCTCCTCCTCGTCCCTCACCACCCCCTCCTCCTCGTCCCCCTCCTTGTCCCTCACCACCTCCTCCTCCTCGTCCCTCACCACCCCCTCCTCCTCCTCGTCCCTCACCTCCTCCTTCCCCTCCTCCTCGTCCCTCACCACCCCCTCTTGTCGCTCACCACTTCCTCCTCATCCCTCACCACCTCCTCCTCCTCGTCCCTCACCACCCCCTCCTCCTCCTCCCTCACCTCCTCCTCCCCCTCCTCGTCCCTCACCACCTCCTCCTCCTCCTCGTCCCTCACCACCCCCTCCTCCTCCTCCTCCTCCCTCACCTCCTCCTTCCCCTCGTCCCTCACCACCCCCTCCTTGTCCCTCACCACCTCCTCCTCCTCATCCCTCACCTCCTCCTCCCCCTCCTCGTCCCTCACCTTCTCCTCGTCCCTCACCTCCTGGCTGGATGATTTCCCTCTCTTCTTCCTTAGAACATGTTTTCACCCTTCCTCCTTTCACTCTCCCCTCATGCCATCAGACTATTTTTCAGTCTACTTCTCTCCATTTCAGTCTCTTTGGCTCTCTCCCCTCTCGTCCTCTGACCACAACAATATTTTGATGGTAGTAGCAGAGAGTGGATGACAGTCATCTACCTTAACTCAAATAAATATGCCCTTTTCACAGATTTTAAACAAAAGGTCATAATAATCGAAAAGCAATATGATACAATTTGTTCCCCTAAGTGAGTGACTAAACATACGTTAACAAAACATACTTCTGTAATATCTTACATAAATGAAATGTGTGATGATTGAACCCACTAGAACCACCAGCCAGATTAGTAAATTAACATCTGCCCATCAACTGCAAACACACATCCAACATTTGGTGGAGAATACAACAACAACTGTAGCGTTATTTAGCGTTACTTTAGAAATCACACTTATGGGTCCAGTAGTAAGCGAGATTAGCTGTGGACACATACACACGACTGAACACCTGAGGTTAACACAAGCCCAAGCCTGGTGTGAATATGTTTGACTGCATATTCATAATGTTTCTTCCTTCTTTCCTGCCTTGCATTTCTACCTTCAAGTGAGATTTTCTCATAATAGTCAGCAACACAATTCCGCTGTGCTGCGTTTGGATTGGGAGCATGTGCCTGTGTGCATACAAGGCATTTGAAAAGCTGTGAGTGCGTCTGTGTGTGTGTGTGTGTGTGTGTGTGTGTGTGTGTGTGTGTGAGTTCTTTGCTCTCTAATGTTATTTATGTGCTGTGATTTCAGTGTCTCGCCAAAACACCCTCTAGCCATTTGTAATAGTCTTTACCCACAGTGGAACATTTGGCTCTGTCACAAAATCTGATATTAACAGCCGTCTATCTTTGCAACCCAAACACAGAAACACCCAACAGCTGAGCACACACACACACACACACACACACACACACCCGCACACACGCACATTTACACAAGGAACAGATGCGTGGCAATATGGCGAGACTGTTGAATATTAACTGGGTGTTGTTGTTTTCACATATCCCCCCTCAAGATGTGTACACCAACAACCAATGATAAACAGCGGTTGACAAACAATAACTATTAAAGATAAACAACAATCAACAAAGCCAAACAACGACAGAACAACAATGTATACAGTTTACGGAGGCATTGTTCCAAAGCTGTGAACTAATTAAAGAATCCCTCTAATCACACAATGACTTGTGGGAGCAGTTTGCTACATAGGAACAGAGAAAGGAGACGACGCTATAGTAACATGGTGAGCATTGTAACGTACTTCACGCCACCGTTGCCTGTTAAAGGACCTCAAGCCATCTGCTATGTGGAGCATGCACAAATATGCAGTGTTTGTCAACTCAGCACTTGGTTTGTGTAAGATTGTGGCATATAACGTAACAATGACTTAAAAGTACAAGAGAGGACGTGTTTACTATATTTGGTTACAACAAACACCACAATATTTTCCTATCCTTCACCAAAGTGTTTCAGCATAGCTCAGGAGGGACTGAAGATGTGCTTTAGAAGCCCTCCATCTAGCCTGATCAACTAGGACTTGCTTGCTTTACTAAAAGGCAGCCCATTCTACTCCATAAAACATTGAAACTGGACAAAATAATATTAACCATTCTGTTTCTGTAAAACAGCAAACCAAATTAAAAATACATACATTGATTTCTCTTTGGTGTTGCCAATGGAAAAGCCCTCACTGTTGGAAGTCTGAGGTTTGATCAAACTTCAAAAATCTTCTCTTCATCTTACCACTAACCACACACAACAATATGTGGCTTCATCTTCTTTCTTAGTTTTACTCCCAGATCAAACTGACTTTTATAGCTATATAGCTGCTCTGCCGTGTGATTCTTCATCAAAATATCTAATTTGATTTGTGCTGCTTCTGTCCGCCTTGTGTGAGATACCACCAGTTTCATCCTTGCAACGTTGTAAACTGAACTCCTTGCAAAAATAGAGTTAGGATCCTTAAAGAAATACTTAATACTGCAACACATTTCACCCCCATCTCATCAAGAACAGATGACTGGCCAGTGTCCCTACGCTTCAAACTATGACCGCTAGTTCCCCGTCTAGAATCAGTTCTGGATGTGTCAGGGATTGCGTGTAAACCAGACGCTAAAGGATGCTCCGGTCCATCATAAAAATGGATGTATTAACTTGTACCTCAATTATGTACAGCACAGCTGTATTATACAGGAAAATATCAATATTAAATGAGGATGCTCAGTTGGACCTGGACCACTAGCACGACAGAAGACAAGAAATTTGATCAGAACATCCCCACCAGCCACAGCTTGTCTCCCTAAGATTTAGGACATTTATTCCTAAATGTCGACGTCTGTGGAAAAGTATTACTTTAATTTGTAGGAAATGGAAATCTAACAAACACACATAAAAACACACATGGAAATTCAGATACATTATGGATCGTTCCCATAACCGAGCTTGCTTGTTATCCGCTTGCCTTCCCTCTCTCTTTGTTCTCAATGATTTCCCTGTGTGTCTAATCAATAAGAGACGGAACAGAGCAGGCCAGGGCTGATTGTCCTTGTTGTACCAAAGAATAGGGAGGTGTTGGATGCATCCACAATCCAATCGCAGAAAAGTTTCTCTTCAGGGTTCAAGTGTGGTTTTGGTTAACCTGATTGGTGACGACTCCAGTGTTTGATATAAAAGTGGTCAATTTATTTAATAAATAGCAACGTTAGCTGTTGTGATTTCAATTTACAATCAGCATCACAATCGGAGACAAATGCTACTCTCTGACTTTCTGAAGACATGAAAGTGGATGAAGGGAAAACATGAAAGGGATGAAGGGAAGGGTAGAGAAAAAAGATGAAAGCCCAAAGTTTTATCTTCTGCCAAACTTACAATCGATCTCTGTATCAAGTTGACCCTAAGCATGAAAAACCGGCATTGTGCAAAAAAAAAAAAAAACATAATGCAAGTGAACTTCTATTGTTTAATGGGAACTCGAGTGTGGAGAGAAGCTTCTCCCAAAGGCATAGTTCAAAGAGAATGTGGCTCTTTCTAAATTTTAATGATTTCCAATTACTTTGACACAAGCCCCAACTTTTTAATCAAAAAACAGCTAGGGGCGGGCTTTCTCTCTGAGTTTTTGAGGAGCTAATTAGGTGGTGTACTTTGCCATCCCACACCAAACCCGATCCATCTGGCTGCTTCACAGGGAAACGTGGTTAAATCAACTGTGCCCCGAGATGCCTTCACAGTTTGCGTGGGAAGTGGGCCTAATTCAGGTCTCATTGCTCTGTTTATGAGGCATCCGCGGATTGTAACCTCAATTAAAATGTAAATACAAAGTATACTTCTCTTAAATGAAGAGGCTGTGGATTATATGTTAAACCTTAAAGTTTGGGCCATTTAAATATTCAAGATAATGAGTGGTACATGTGCTCAGAATACATATTTTTCAGTCTTCTTGTCTTTATCCACTGTTTTCAAGCAGATATGCTATCAAATATTAAGAAAAAGGAGCGATTCAAGTTATTTTGTGACCCCAACGCAAGCGTTAGTCATTCGGTGGCGAGTGAGCGGTTGGATCTGTGGTTGAGGGAGGAGAAGAAAACAGAGGTCACGGGGTGAATCATTTTCCCAATCCCCACTTCAAGGACTCATAAAAAGTTACAGTCTGTAATTTGGTTAAACTGGAAGCACCCCTAGGACCCTGGGCCATTAAGTCACATTAGCACTCTTGTCATTTAGGGACCTACTACAGAAAACATGTGAAACAGCTTTAAGTCCCCACTTCGATTCAGAAAACCAAAGCTGTGCATTCATTACACAACAGGTTAGGACAAAGAAGACAATGTAGAGTAAGAAGTGGATGAAACAAAGGCAGAATAAGAGCAGAGTAATCTTTAAATGCTTTAACTTACACATAGATCATTCTTTTATAGCTGGGATGGAGAGATGAATGGTAGAAACAAGGGCAGAGCACAATGCCCTTAATTTAGTTTAAAGCAGTGGATTTCTCTCTCTCTCGCTCTGTATAGGACTCACAGCCCTGCTGGCTATCATCCTTGCTTTTCAATCAGCTACTGTATTACACTTGGGACACCCGGTGAATGCAATTAACAGCAATTACCTGACCACTACGACAAAGCAGCAGCACTCCTGAGGATTAAAACCACTGCATTAGACAAGAGGAGGACAAAGACAGACCGACTGGCTCCACCAAAGCATCATTTAGGGCGTGACCTCACCATGCGATCTGGTTTAATTTGGAAAAATAAAAAACAGTGGAGGAACTGAGGACAAGAATAAATGCACCTTTGACTCTGTGATCGTTTGATCTCCCAACGTAAAGCTTTTAGAGCACAGATAGTAACAGAAAAGCTACATGAGTATTCAGTAATAATTAAAAAAACACCACAAAAGTGAAAGAAAACATTCTAATTAAGAGTAACACCCCGAGGGAGTAGTTGTTGAGAGGAGGGAGCATTAAACACATTCCTCAGTCTTATAAATTGCTTTCTTCATTTGGTAAAGAACAGATGGATAAAGCAGTTCTCCCTCCCTAGATATGGGCTTAATCTAGTGGTGGTCAGACTGAAATATTTTAGAAACATTTCACAAATCTATATATATATATATATATATATATATATAATATATATATATATATGTGTGTGTGTGTGTGTGTGTGTGTCATTTTTGAACAAACATGGACAAAAAAAACAAGATTTAAACAATCAATGAAGTGTCTCTTAATGGGGAGGAACACCACCAATTCCTGGTGCGTGAATTGACTATTATACATCCAGCTGTGTTTCACCTTGTCTTGACAGAGACATGACATACATTTTCTCCATAAACTGCAGTCAGACCAAAACAGGAAATGGCATTTACAGTTGTGAACATAAACTGCAGAAGATAGCAAGCAAGCAGATTAACTGCATGGATCCACAAAGTTCTAAACGTGTTTTATCAGACAACTTACTGTCATTACCCTCTGTCACTTTTCTCACTAACTGCCATTAAGCAGCATCATCTCTTCTGGGAGATGCAGGAACATCTTGACTACATATTTTAAATGGGGAACAGCTGGCTGCAGATGCCAACAATTTTGGTGTGTTCTTTCCAGCCTAACGTCCCCGCCTCAGTATCTCAGACTGACATTTTGGACTGTAGCATCAGCAAAATGAATACTGTGACACAGGCTGTGTGATGTCTCTGGTCACTCTAGGGTTCTCATCAAGTGTGGCTTGCAGTCCACAGCGCTTCCAAGAAAGGACCTGGATGGTCTCCTGGGAGCCACCATCGCCATAGAAGGGCCCTTCAGATACCAGGATTGGTACAGTGGCTGTTACAATCTCATTGCTCTCCATACGAGACAAGAGGAGTTCCACACTGTGAGATGATGTCTGCTGCTGTATTTACAGGTGAGCCGGGGGTAATGCTTTCATGAATCTCATCACTGACTCGGCTCTATCCATGTCGCCCCCCCGTGGGCCAGCCTTCTGTTTATGGAGGGTCTGGCGGTGGTGACGGTGTAGAAAGGAAATAATAACACTTTAGCTGCTGTGCCACAGACAGTTGCTGGTCCTCTAACACAGTTTTATGGGGAGTGGCGACACAACTGCAGGTGAACAGAAAGGACGGACAGGACACTGAGACTATGCTGGGTTACTGTGTTATAGTCTCCAGGTCTGCAGCACCCCTCCTCTGTTCATGGGGTTCCCCAAGGAAGCTTTAGATTACCTCTTAATAGAGATCCAGGCCTTGTTACAGAAACAGGCTGTGTCTGTTGTTCCCGTTCATGACGGACAGACAAGGTTTAACTTTGCCTACTTCCTGGTTCCCAAGAAGACAAATCAGTTCAGACACTTTTTGCTTCTCCATGTCCTAAACCCATGCATAGCCCACAAGACATTCCATCCTGATCCCCACACATGTTCCTGTGCTCCTTGATGAACCAGAGAATGTGGTGTTGGCCTGGCTTTTCCTCCCTGCAGTGTTCTATAAGCACCGGTGGGGCCCTTCAACAAAGGGGGGCGCTGTCGCTCCTATGCCGCTGGCTCAAGAGGGTGGAGGTTGGCAGGTAGTAGAGTGTGCTGCCTTTTATACGGTGGGATCCACACATATTTAGGTAGGCATGTCTTGATTGGCTACACTTATGCATATATACAGTGGGCGATTGCGTGCTCTAGATTAGGAGCGTATTAGCCAAAAAGTCCATAGAGAGCTCTAGTCCAGTCTGTAGTATAAATCATGCAGAGATATGTACATGCTGCACTTTGTTTTAAACGATTACCCAGTGTTTTTCTTGTATAAAGACCTATTTTATATCTGGCTCTGTATCTGAGGAACCATCCCAAGCTGCCTTTTTAAACCATTACCCTACACTATTCAACCCTTAAACTCCTAAATAAAATCCTTTCCCATGCCCCGAGTCTCATAGGGCTCTCAGTTCCTCTGCAGTCTTCTTTAACTTATTTTCAGATGGAAGGACAGATAGATACATGGAAATAGAAAGAGGGAGTGACAGGCTGAGGGGGGCACATAGCACAAATCCTTCTGCGATGCCCTTGCCTGTGTTAGGGCTAAAACTCCCCTGGGAGCCTTCTCATGACCCCATGACTTGGATAGAGGAGAAGGACGCATCGAGGGAGGGATGAGAGGATGAGGGAGTGGAAAGATACAGGGATCTATTGACTGCTCAGCAGCTTGTTTCTCTCTGCTGTGGAGCCAAGCATCAGATGGAGTTACCTGAGAGACCTCCGCTAACCCGACGTCCTCCAGCATCCTCAAACTTTTTGAGTCAATTCATTGTTGATTGGTTTTTGTGTCTCTGTCAAAGGAGTGCTCTTCCTTGATGTTGTTTAGCAGTGGTGCTGCCCCTATGACGTAATAATAATAATAACGATGCTCCATTATGTTGTCAAGGTGAATGCTGCGCTATAAACTCAAAGACTGAGGCACACCTGTGTAATCATCATGCTGTTTAATCAGCATCCATGCCATGCCTGTCAGGTGAATGGATTTAAACACACATAAACACAATTTTAGAAAATAGGCCTTCCGTGTGCTTAGAATACGATTTTTCATCTATTATTTTAACTCATGAAAACTGAATCGAAAGCAAGTGATCTTCTTCTGTGGTCGTCCCAAGACCCAGAACCTAAAACTTCATATACAGAAAATCTAAATATGTTATTACAGCCCATGCTGCTTGATGGACAAATGAACACTGGGGAATGCAAAACCAAAACACCAGAGCTTAACAACAAAAAGATGCAGAAAAAAACAGCACCTTGAGGATTAGGACTACAAAAATAAATAGAATTCAAATTAAAAGTATGCAGATTACAGCTCCATCAATGTTGTCAGTCTGCTTGACTGTCAATCTAGCTTTCTAGCCACTCATCTATCTGTTTAGCTATCTTTAGTATCTTATGGTGTGCTTGAAGTTCTTCCTCCTTTACTTCAATCTCCGTCGACACCTCTGGCAGCTTACTGTCAGTGTTTATTGAGTGATTTCACCACTCACACCACTCAATTTTCCATAAATATTACTTTACTTTTTTCTCACCACATCTCAAGTGTAATTTGGTGTGACAATGCTCTCTTGTCTCAAAATTCAGGGAACAACAATCATAACAACAACAGCTAAAAACTACATTTTACCTTGTTATCGGTATATAGTCACACCAAAGTAAAATGTGGACAAGGCATAGAATATGAATGAAAAGGGAGAGGTGGAAAGGAGAAGTAACACATGATATGTGGTTCATCAAATAAATGCCAGTATAATATTACATATCTTCAGATTTTCAATCAATCAGTGTAATCAGTGAGTTGCATCAGAGAAAAGCCATCCATCCATCCATCCATCCATCCATCCATTGTCTACCACTGGATAAGATCCCAGCTGTCATGGTGGTACACCCTGGACAGGTCGCCAGTCTATCACAGGGCCGACATGTAGAGACAAACAACCATTCACGCTCATATTCACACCTACAGGCAATTTAGAGTTCAGAGAGAAGCAAAGGTGATTAAAATGCAGTAGTGTTAGCAGAGGGAGAGAGAAAACGAAAAGTATTAAAAAACCACAAGGAAAAACCGAATCAATATTTATTCTCTGAGTTAAGACTACAAATGTTGAAGAAAGCCTGAAGTGAGAGTCTCAAATTACAGTTGATACACACACGCACACACACACACGCACACACACACACACACACACACACACACACACACACCAACAACAACACTCAACCAACAATATGCAATACCTCAAAGATAACAGTCAACATGTTTAAAGGTCAGTTTGTGGCTTAATGTGTCTTCGATTTGGTAAAAATGCAGCAGTTATGAAAGATGTTGATTTGACTTGTTTGATGTCACTCGTGGCTGAGCTATGGTGTTCAGAATGAGAGTAGCACTGCATGGTAAAACACAGGCTCCTCATTCATTTAAAACAACAACTGTGATTGATTGGCATTTTTCAGTAGACCCTACTATGCAGTGCATTTGTGTGCATTCCAAAACCCATACGACCATACTGTTTTGAATGTCAGGTTATGTGTTATGTTATGAATGTCTGGCAACCATAATCCTCTGCAATTGTATTGTATGTTCCAGGGTACTAATCTATGAGAGAGAAGGCAGTATGTACTAAATGCAACAAACAAGTATGCTATTTGCAATACAGTCTTTGTGTTTAAAAAGCCTTTTTATTTTGTCCGTTCACCAGTATCCTGATGCCAGATGCCCTTTGCTTTGTTTGGATTAATGCAAAGATCATCACAAGCATTTCATTCTGAACCAAAGGCAACATTTAAAGTTGCTGTGCAAAAAAAGGAATACAAAGCATGATGTTTCCTGTGTATGAAAGAGCAGAAATAGGAATATTGAGAGGGCTGCAGTTGTTGAGTTCACGTTGAATTCAATGGCACTGATTGACTGTATTCTTCGTCAAAACAAACATACTGTCAATACAGGGATGTTTGCCTTAAGAGTGATATTAAGGGGAAAAAAACGCTTCTGTCACAGTATGCAATTTTATATTTCAATACTGCTCACATTGTGGTAAATCTTCTGAAAATGTAAGTATGGATAAATAAATAGATAATACGAAATAATGGACTTGTGATGCCTGTTTTTGTGCAAATTCATTGTCAAAACACCCCAAACACACTGCAAATAGCACGTTATCTTCTGAGACAACTTGTCTCCGTTTTTCTTTTTTATATGCCCAGATACTATTGTCACCTTTGCATGTGGGCACTTTTCTTGTCTACCTAAGGCTGTATTCACACGGTTGTGGCTTATGTAGTTAAAGTGCTGCCTCAGCCACATGTTGTACTGATAACGAAAAGCACTTTTGTTATCAGCATGCCTCACAGGAATCGCTGCTTCTGGAAATGTAAACTGTACCAGCTACAAAAGCCAATGTGCTCCAGTCACAAAAACCATCAACTACCAACTTATTACTTCCTCCATTTTCAAACTGTTTGTTGTTGTTGTTGTTGACTGCCTACATATTTTTCAATCCCCACTTCTTATGTTCATGTTATTTAGTCAGTAACTGTCATGAAAGTTTCTCTAAGATGTTGAGGTGCGCTGCTTAAAAATATGCCAGGCACAGCGATTTCTTCCAAAGTGACTGCGTTCTGTCTGCCCCCCGGCCACTCCCCGCACACTTAAAAGCAGAGAAGCTGTTTGGGAAAAAAACAACCTGAACATTGTGAACACGACTTAGTGTGGCGTTCATTGAATGGCATAAGGTTCCTCAAGTGTTCTCTGGAAAGCCGGCTGCTGGACGTGTTTCTGTGCCAGTTCCTTCACAGTGTTGTGCATTCATGTCGCTTTAGCTTCTGAAAGAATTCTGAAGCCTTTAAAAAAAAAAAAAAAAAGTGATGCAAATCTTCACTGCATCCATCTCTGGTAACTGCGATTTGAGCATTACACGACTTCAGGCCTGCCTACAGCTACCTCCGCTTTCGCTGAGAGGGAAACCAAATGCAAAATGGTCGTGCGAGTGCTCTGATTTTCATAAGATTGTGGAGAAGTGTTTGATTCTTCAACCTGTCAAGTGCTTGTTCCCCACATTCAACTTGCCCTAAGGTTTGTGTTAGCCCAAATATAACTTGATGTAAAGTGTCTGATCCAATCCTCCTCTGTTGCACGGTTCACTCTGTCCCCAGTATACGATGAAGCCAAATTACTTCCACATTTACATATAAATGACTGATGGTTCAACCACACTGACAACTGAGAGGGCCGAAAGAGACGTAGATTCTTCTGAGCAACCAGTCGCTGGTAGAAGAAGCTGGAGGTGTCGCATTAACATGTGCAGATGTAAATAGAAACAGGCTCCTGTTTCAGGGTAAAGTGCACACTTTAACAAGCTGGAATATTAACAGTTGTGTTTATTAAGCAAAGCCATCCTTGTCACAATAGAAATATGTCTGTGAAGGGTCATCTGAACATATTATGGACTGACAACCTATTAAACATCTTTAATCTAACCAGCGAGTGGACTGTATAGGGCCCAAAGCAAAATTGCTACCCAAAATATTCAGAGCATGCAAGCATTACTTGTGGTTCAATAATGATTTGGGTTGACTTATGCTTTCCTGGACTGGAAAACAAATAAAAAATCATATGGTATTTTGGGGGGAAATGTTTCCAATAGTATCCTCAAGGCGGGGACATTGTCTTCACAAAAAGCCTAAAACAGTGAAGTATGCAAGATGCAGATTGACCTGTACCTCATCTTTCCTGATCGGGATTTCTTGAACTATACTTCATCATGTAAAGTGTGTACCATCTATCTTTCTGTATTTCCCTCTTTTCCTCTCTCCCTCACTCGCTGTTAAACTGTAAGATAGATCATTAGCTTTAAATGGACTTCAATACGCTCATTACATGTCCCATTTACCTTCACTGCATAACGCTCTACTTTTCATAACGAGACAGGAAAAGAGCGGGAGTTAGAGGCAGAAAGAAGGAATGCACATGTGGGGGGGGGGGGGGGGGGGGGGGATCTCGACAGAATGAGAACGACGAGACAGAATTGTGTGTGTGAATAAGAGAGAGTCAACAAGAGAGAGCTAGGAAGCAGAGAGATGAGGACAAAGATACAAGGAAGGAGGAGAACGTTTCAACCAGAATGAGATTAACATCTGGGGTGAAAAAAAATGCCTGTGAATTAACAAAAAGAGAAGATAACCTGTACTCAATTTTTTACGTTGATAAAATCTCTACTTGTCGTGTGAAAAATCTTTTCATATTGAATAAACCTCAAATAAAAACAGAAAAAAAAACCCCATCCCCATTATAATAACTACGCTTCAGTCCGTTGTTTCTTTTCCCACCATTTAACAGCTAATGACTGACGACAGAGAGGGGGAAGTATTTGAAGCATGTAATCACCTTTTTATCAGTGTAATTTCTCGATGGTTTCCATTAACCCTGCAGTAGGAGATGCACGGGAGAGGTCAGTGCAATGCATGTTTAATGTGTGTCATATTTGTTTGCTGTATCCATACATCCATGCTGTAAAGGGGCAGCAGTCTCATTTGTGATGGCGCTGATAATGACAAGGGCAATTCAGGCCAACCGATGTATGAAGAGCTTCTTAACAGCACATGTTTATTTAAAGCAAATCCAATTCCATAAAACTGGGTTACACCTGAAGAAAATATAAAACAGCCCATACCGCATGTTTGTAATATGAGTCACTGGAGTGCATCCCTTTTTCTTTCCTCACCTTCACTGCAGGTTTCATCCACTTGCTTATCTGCACTGACCCATCCGTTGACCCAATGTTCTTGCTCCTCCTCCTCCCCGTATCTTTCCATCCCCGCCTAGATCCACACCTCCCTCTATCACTTCTCGGTTTCCTTCATATCATCTCACTCGTGTTCGCCCCCAACTCAAGATGCCTCTCCTCTCCTTTGATCCCTCAGCATGTATGGGGTCCTATTTCCTCCACTACCCATGTTGCTTCAATTTCAACCCTACTTTTGTCTCTCTCTGTCTATCCATCCAATACCTCTGTGTCCAATCATTTCAATGTGTCTCTGTTCCCAAATCTATTTTATGTCTGACATATTTTCGTTTTAGGTTATTGCTTGGATTTATATAGTGAGGAGGGAAAGGGGAACACTGGGGAGCGAGCGAGAGAGAGAGAGAGAGAGAGAGAGAGAGAGAGAGAGAGAGAGAGAGAGAGAGAGAGAGAGAGAGAGAGATAATATATTTGACAAAAGTTTCACGCTGAATTCAAACCCAGGATTTGGCAATTGTGTGTCTAGGACCACTGAGCCACCGAGGAACCCCTTAGTCCTACTTTCCAAACTTTCACATGAAGAAGAAAATTCATGGTAGTGTGAATACATGCCAAAAAGAAGAGTGGCACATGAGGGTGGTAACTTTGGTTCAGGCAATACTAAATACATCAAACAATTGCTTCAGTGTGCTTTAAGTCAGCATCAACTTCAGCAGACAATTTATTCAGGGCAATACAACGAAAACGAATACTCAACAGACTAATAAGGTGCCTGCTAATGTATTAGAGAGAGATACGCCATTCATGGTGCAGCTGCCACGCTTTGATGCAAGCTGATTAAATGCATGATCGCATAAAGAAATGAAATGCCTATCAAACTCTGAGACCATCAGCATTGTCTTACAGTTCCTCACAATGAAAACATCATATTGGCTGGCATGTCATGTGGTGTGATCAACCAAACCGAACATTGTCACGCCAAATGATGTGCTTCTTTATAAAGTCAATCAATGAAAAACACAAATCATGCATTTTCTTTTTGTTTAGTTGATAAGTGGTCCTTTACTTTGGTTCAATAGCTTAAACTTCCCTTTCTTCTCCACAAAAGAAAATAACTGTGGCTATTTTCCACAACTCGAATGCCTTCATATTTTTTGCTGTGTCCCATTATGTGCTGCTGCAACGACTCAATCTCCCTGCAGGAGCCAGTTCGATTTAATCTATTCTTCTATACGTTAACTTCCATCCCCTCCTGCTGAACTCTTTCCTTCCGTCACCCTCCTCTGCCCTCTGTCTTCTTTCTTTTGATTGTCCTCTTCATCACCTCTTCCCCCAACCCTGATTCTTCTCCCTCTTTCCGCTCAATTATATGTCTTCCTCCCCTCTTCACTTTTTCCCTTTGTACGAAGCTTCCGCATCTTGGTTCCCATCATCACTTCTTCAACTTCCCTCCCCCATCCTCTCTCTCTTCCCCCTCCTTCCTCTGTTTCTGTTTTCATCCCTGGCCAAAAGCCACTTCAGCTAAATCCTGTCTGACGATGCCCGAGTGAAGCTGAGCCATTAGCAATGAAGGAACCTTGCATGTGCCTGAAAGACGCCCAAAACACACTTTAGTAGAGGGGGGCGAGGAGAACATGCATATTTAGCTGATTTGGTCCATGCTAATGCAGTTACAGGGAGCTATTGCTACTGTAAGCAACTTTAGATCAGGCTGAGCTGAGCCTTTGTTGCATAAGTGTTATTAAGGAGCCGCCTGTTTGATACTGCCTTTTTTCCTGCCTTATTTATATAAATAAAACATAAACCAAAATGTTCCATCAGTTACTATCTTGCCAAGACCTTGCCCTCATTAGCTCACGTCAATTTGGTCTGATGCAAAGTGTGTCTTAATATAATTCAAGTACCAGCTAAAAAAAGCACTAAACTCTACTAGTAAATGGAGAACCTGAGCATACACAGTGCACTACATGCTTAAGTGCATGTATCAGTGGCAGGCTTGGTAACAGCATGACCCTTGCACATTGTAATCTAGAGGACTTTAGTTCCCTCTGACAGGCCTGTCAGACTGCCAATCCCCAGCATGCCTCTTTCTGCAGTGATTATAAGCCTTGAGCACACTGTACCAGGACGGGCTAGTTAGCTCACTCAGCAGCTGACATTACACTACAACATCTTTTTCCACAAATAGTAATTATTCATTAGAGCACACGCTTCATAAATATTCCACCACAACTAAAATATTACCAACTAGACACGATCCTTGCCAGACTGCAAAGACAAACATACATGCATATTGCAACATCATTTTGAATACTTACTTGAGGTCCTGGAAGGGTTCTGCTCTTACATGTGACGTCTCTACAGAATGGCTGAACACCACACCTTCATTCCCTGTAGAGAGGGTAAGCATGGATGAAAGTAAGGACAAGAAAACACATCCATCGTTTGTGGGAAAAGCCTGCACACTATTGCATCATATCTCTATTCTTGGAGCTGAGGCAGACACTTAAAATTCATGTTGCAGAGCTTTCTTGTGTCATAGGAATTAAGTTTAAATATGACAGTATTTCCAGGAGCAATATAAACATTTACTGGTAACATGTATAAGTGGGGGTGAGTGTTGACTTTTTGAAAGTCTTTTAGAGTTGTTAACACTCTTCAATTATACACTATTGCTGATTCTGTTCCATTTTTCTAGGTGGCCTTATATCCCCCCCCAAAACCCATGTTACTAATGCAGAACAGTTGCATGCAGTATGGAAATAATTGTTGGTGGGAAAGGTTGGCTCTGAAATAATGCGGTGTTTAACCCCCCGTGTGCAGCAGGCACCTCTGCTTTAGCCTGCAGCACCGAACAGATGCTTAGGGGGAAGTGCTGGTCATGGCTCCCACTGAGAGCATAGAAAGCGTGTTGGAAACTAAGCACTCCTACCAATTTAAAACTGCACTTTGCCCAATTGGCAGGATCAAAGGTGCAGTTGTACTCCGAAGGACCAAAAACTTGGAGGTAACTGTTGCATTTTGTCAGTTGAAAAGCCGTTTTGAGAGGTTTTTCTCTGAGTGTCCACGAGCGCTGCACAAATGTGTACAACTCCCAACAGAAGGAGAGGAGGGAAGAAAACATGCTCCCAGTTCTCATGAGCAGAGTATAGATGGCACTTAAAGGTTTGTGTGTTGCTGTGTTCGATTGATACTCTGCACAATGATGTTTCTCACTTCTCACTACAGGTCATGTTTGTTCCAGCTCCCGACTGTGTTACTTTTGGTTAGCGTGGCTGCTAAACGATTAGCGTCACATCTATACACAAATATCACCACATCAGCTCTCTCTACTTTACGCAGCCAGAGTTTGGGACGAGTGAGGATCCTAGATCCAACACCCTCAACACACCGCCACCATTTATGGTCTTCACACAGAGTGCAGGAGAGAGAGGTGAAGATGACGTTATACCCTTTCCAAACAGTGACGGTAGTGAGCGACGAGCCATCATGTTTAAGGATGGAGGGATTTTGTGTTCCTGATCTGGACCAGAGAATATTTGCTGAAAGGAGTTGTGTGATGCTGTTTTGCTCTCATTGTTCTGTGGAGTTTTCTGAAGTTATGTTGCCCACAAGCGTCTTATGTGAAGTGGCTACTGCACCAGACTTGGTTTAAAAAATGTCCTTTCAAACATTACATTGTTTGTCAGCAAGCGGTCGTGTTGCAACTTTGCAATTTGGCCTTGTGTGCTTTGTTTAATTTGGCACGGAGTTAATACACCAGTCACGGTTTTGCTTGACTGAAAATTCGACTTCTGGTATTTGCACCTGGTGTTCCTCTCTACTGCTCAGGAGAAGGAAATATTGAATACAGGTAAAGCAGCTTTAAAAATGACGCATTTTCTTTTTAAATCAGTGCTACCTGGAGGATGTTATTTACGCTGATGGATGTGTTCATGTGTATTTTGAAAAGAAACTGATAAATATTTAAATAGACATTACATCTCCTCGACCTATCTGCTGCATTCGACACAGTCAACCACCAAATCCTCCTCTCCACTCTGGCTGAACTTGGCATAACTGACTCTGCTCTCGCCTGGTTTACATCATACCTGACAAACCGCACCTTCCAGGTCACATGGAATGGCTCTATGTCCAAACCCTGCTCTCTGGACACGGGCGTCCCTCAAGGCTCAGTATTAGGACCGCTTCTGTTCTCACTATACACCAGATCACTAGGTTCTGTTATCACATCGCATGGATTCTCCTACCATTGCTACGCAGATGACACCCAGCTGTTCCTCTCTTTTCCCCCGTCCTCTGACGCTCACATTGCAACTCGCATCTCAAACTGTCTGGCTGACATCTCTGTCTGGACAACTGCACATCACCTCAAGCTCAACCTGAACAAAACCGAACTCCTCTTCATCCCAGGGAAAGACTGCCCTCGCATGGACCTGTCGGTCACTGTCGAGGGCATCACAGTATTACCTTCCTCAACTGCGAGGAACCTGGGTGTAATCCTCGATGACCAACTATCCTGCACCCCCAACATCACTGCTGTGGCCCGATCCTGCAGATTCGCCCTCTACAATATCCGCAGGATTCGGACCCTCCTCACAAAGGATGCAACGCAGCTCTTGGTCCAAGCACTGGTCATCTCCCGCCTTGACTACTGCAACTCTCTCCTGGCCGGACTCCCGGCCTCTGCGATTAAACCATTACAGCGTATCCAGAATGCCGCAGCACGCCTTATCTTCAATCTACCCAAATTCTCCCACGTGACCCCCCTCCTCCGTGACCTCCACTGGCTCCCTGTTGCAGCACGCATCCAATTCAAGACGATGACACTGGCCTTCAGGGCCATCAATGGAACGGCACCCTTCTACCTTCAAACACTGGTCAAACCTCATGCCCCGAAGCGAGCACTTCGCTCTTCTACTTCAGCTGGCCGGCTGGTACCACCATTGCTGAAATCAAGCAAATGTCGCTCAGCAAAGTCCAGACTCTTCTCTGTTCTGGCGCCTCAGTGGTGGAACAAACTCCCGACCAATGTCAGGACAGCAGAGTCATTTGCCATCTTCCGAAAAAGGCTCAAGACTCACCTGTTCAGACTTCACCTTGACTCTACATAGCATGACCCACTAGCACCCTCCCTCGACACCCCCCCCCCCCCAAAAAAAAAAAAAAAAAAAAAAAAAAAAAAAAAAAAAAAAAAAAAAAAAAAACAAACAAACAAAAAAAAAAACTTACCTATAGCACTCTGATCTTAGCACTGTTGCTCTTGAAGTACTACTTTACTCAGATGAGGACCTAACACTTGTTCTATTTTTAGCTCTTACTTTATCGGCAATGATACGTCGTGGTTTCTTTGTTTCCTTCTTTTGACAAATGTACTTATTGTAAGTCGCTTTGGACAAAAGCGTCTGCTAAATGACCTAAATGTAAATGTAAATGTACATACTAGCCCACTAGTATCACACCTCAGTAGCTGCCATGGTAATGGCTTGCATTGACTCACTCTCATAAACAACCATGCACATTAGCTATGCAGTCTTGTTACTGCAGAGAGCAGCCGTGAGTGAACACATTGTTCCTCTTCAATAAAAACAAAAATACCTATTAACAAAAATAAATAATACATAAATAAGCAGTGGTATATAATAACTGCATAACCTCATTAATCCCACTGTTCACTTTCTTGTCTCTGAACTCTATCAAACACTAGATGAACATTCTTCAAAGTGCCTCTAATAGACACATCTTTGTGTGTTCCTGGGAAATAAAATCACACAGTACTGACACATTCAAACGTGCAAACAGGGATGTGTGCGAGGGTATATTTGACTTGCTCACTCACATTTAATGACTGTAAGTAAATGAGAGAGCGGGAAACCAAAGGGCAATTTTCATCTCTCACTTTGTTAATTTGACTTAAATTGCTCTGCTTCTTTTTTTTTTCCTCACCTGACTTTGCTCAGACCTCTCTTATATCTGTCTCTTTTTCGCTTCCTTTCTGTCTCTCTTTCTGTCTCTCTTTCTGCTCCAGCTGTATCCCTCTCACTTTTTTTTTCAATTCAGCGAAAAAATTGCTGTTTGCTGACCCAAGTCTTGTTTGGCTGCACTCTTCAAGAGCACTCTGTTTAACAGCTTACAACGTGTCCTCAAGTCCTGTTCGTTCACCACTGTATCAGCCCATTCATGAATTATGAAACAAAATCTGTTCCTCATGAATGAGTAACATGAGAGTAGGAGCTTGTCAAAACTGTAAACTTGACAATAATCTATACTGTACATGCATGTGTAGTTACAGCTTCACCATGATGCCTGTCCTGATATGACTGATACTGTACAATACAGTACAGGCAGAAGCTAAAGCGGACAGATCACAGTGTAAAAGTGAACCTCCGCGTCACCTAGGGATCGAGACAGAAGACAGTGAAATTTAGGAACAAGACTGTTCTTGTAAATCCAGATCTATCTTTATTTACTTTTATAATAATTAAAAAGCAGAATCAGCATGTATACATTCAGTATATCTTCAGGAGCTAGCTTAGCATTGACGTGCTAACGTCCTCTGTTAATGCTAGCTCCACCTGTTTTTATGTAGAAATGTACTATTTTATAAACCTATCTCTTCTATACAATTGCATTTTATTTAGGTAGCCCAGCGTAACGGATCCCTGGCCCCTCAATCACATAAGGAAAACTCCCTAAAAAAACACTTCACTATCACACGTTTAACCGTGGCTAACTTCAAATGTACCTGCCTGAAAATAAAGACAATCTGGAACTATTGCATTGAGCAGAGTGGCGTGGTTGTCGGACCCTGGGCAGAGCTATGCTATGATTGGCCAACCTGTATAAAAGGTGCTGGACTTAACTTAGTGTGGAATCAGTGGCAGCACTGTGTATTGTGTCACCAACATATAATAAACGTGTGTGACTTGTTCATATGAGACATGTTATATCGGGGGGGAAAAAGCAAAACACTACTAGTGCTCAAAAATTCCACAGGACCATGTTGGTCAGGACAGTATGTGTTGTACTTTTGTGCGTACCCCTACCTGTAACTCTAAGTTTCTCGGTGCCGATGGTGATCTCCTCTTCATCTGCAGAGAACAGAACTCTCTCTCCGTCTGTACTCCTGACCTCAAACCTCTGACACTGAGCCTCGACCATTTCTGAACCTGAGAGAGACAGAGAGAGAGAGAGAGCACCGGGTTAAGAACATATAAGGCAGATGGTAGATGGTCGATGTTTTTATCTAAAAGCTTCTTACACAACCATTAGCACACAAAGGTTTATCTTAGTATACAGAGGGACTTGAGTTCTGGAATCCAGTGTATCTAAGTGTTGTCTTCAGTGCAATATCAGTACAGACATTGGGACTAACATGATCCACGCTATTGTGATATCTAATCAGCAGGAACATTTAGGAGAAGAATGGTTGCCTTGCTATTCTGTCCCCATGCCATTTTGTGGACAATTCACAGAACAAGCTGTTTGCTGGAACGACTATTCTACTGAAGAAACAGTCAATGAAAACGGTTGACAGTGTGCTCTGTGGATTCAACCTAAAGGCTGCCATGAACAACCTGCACTGGTTTCCATTCACTTCAATTGTACTGGGGTGACACCATACATGTCAGAATGAACATCTGAAAAGCATAAACTGCATGGTTAGATAAGACCTGAGACAAATGTTTTTTCCCTTTTTTCATTTTTTTTTTTGTTACTTGGGTGAAGCAACCCTTTCAAGTGTTCTTGACTTGGTAAGCTCATTCTACATCAGCCATTGAAACTAGGAAAACAGACATTCATTATGTAAATTAAAGGAAGCAAATTGTGTGTTGGTATGAGGTTTACTACAGGGGCTCTTCTTTTTTGAGGACAGGGGGAGAACATTTTCAAAGCACTCCCTCTGATGACCATTTACTTAGATGTCAATGGACCCATTTGTATTCTAAAACCTTTCTACCTAATCCTCCCGAACAACCTTTCATAATGATAAACAGAAAGACATTTCAATTGGAATGGTGTTAAGATAGGTTAATATGACATAAGTCCCATCATGGGGGAATTTTAACATTATTTGAATGTTAATACTACTCACAATGTTTTTTTTTATAGAATAAAGCTAATGTGGGTGACATATAAACACAATATGCTTTGTTTTTTTGCAGAGATATGGATTTTTTAATGATACAACACAATTGCAATGATTGCAATCATTTGTAACCAATTATTTTGCAGGCGCCCTGTCAGAGAGCCACAGATCCCTTGTGTTTGCTCGACCCCCGTTTCAGAATCAACACACATTGTCACAATAAAACATGAATTGTAAGCTGCAACTTCAGAAGAGTGTTGTTACATTTAGAAGTCAACATTCAGAACAAGCTACCTTGTGTTTGGAGTTTGTGAAGTCCCTGTAAAACTTGGGAGTTGTAACTTTCCCTATAAATTACATTTGCATTCATGAATTTGCCACGGAGGATAACAAAAAACAATCCTTTGAAGAGAAATGCCAGATGTGAGTAAAAGAATGTATAAATTGTTGAAAACAATACTTTGGACTAATTGCACAGTTTGCACCTCATTGTGAAAGAACTTTGAAGAAAGTTTCTGTCAAAAAGAAAATAGCTTTTACGAGGAACACATTCCCATTCTTAGAGGAGACATTTAGATATTGCATGGGGTTATATAATAGCAAGGTTATTTGTTGCTGATTGCTGCAGCAGACAAAACATTGTAAATTAGAAAAAAAAAAAAAAAGACAAAATTGGCAGTGAGATTTGAAAAGTTGACAAATCTACTGACAAAGTTGCCAAAATTTCCAACAGTGGTTTTGATGGCATTTTCCCCTTTTGTTAGTTTTGTTCATGTTTTCCTTCATTGTGGGGCTTGGCCTGTGATGTGCCGCCATGCCGACTCTCTTCTCTCTCCTTTCTTCACTGTCTGGTCTCCCAGGCTATTACAAGTGTCAATTAGAAACCCAGAGTGCCTTGTCAGTAATGATCAAACTTTATTAGCAGCCATCAATCTGGGATTAAGCTCTTTTTCTCATCTCTCTCTCTCTCTCTCTGGCAGTCTTTATCCCGTCTATCTCTCCCACCTTAAGCCTCACACTCCTTCACCAACTGTGTGAAAGCAATTGAGATATGTGTTGTGAAAGGCTCACCTTGAAGGAAGGTGTGTAAGTGTGTGTGTGTGTGTGTGTGTGTGTGTGTGTGTGTGTACAAATGTATGCAAAGACTTAGGCAATAGAAGGGTTGACAGCTAGGCACAGGGGGGCATATGGTGAGAGGGGGAATGCGAGAATGAGAGAAATAAAAAAAAGAAGGTTTAAGTTAAAGAAGGAGAGATAAAGAGAAAGTGAAGCTAGTTTAAATTGGAAATGTGCTGTGCTAGGTGCTGTCTCAGGAATCCAGCTAGCTCTTGTCCTATAATGCAGCTCGTAGTGCAGACCTCCAACACAGGTGCGAGTCAGCATATTTCCAAAGATTTGTTTTATTCACAGTGAGTCGTTCTCAGTAGGCGTGTAGAGAAGATTGTGAAACAGCAGGATACGTGTAGCTTGAATGATGGAGAGCTGGAGTAACTGAGGGAAATGGAGGTCCAGTTCTCGTTTACCGCAGAAGAAGAACAGTGACATCCGACAAAGACATAATAGAATAATGTGACTGTTTCATAACTTAATGTCTATTTACAGATAGGAGACAACTTCTGATAAAACGATCTGTAACTACAGTATTATGATTCAATCTTCTCTTCGCATCAGGGCTGTAATGTGCGATTACATAAGCACTGCGCCTATGGCTTTAATGCTAAATTGAAATGAACCTGGAATGGAAAAAATGTTTATGGAATGAACAAAAGGCAATTTGGTGCTCTATATGTGTGCGCACGTACACCAGCAGCAACAAGATGAGACAAAGTGGCCAGAAGTCATTTGTTTTACTGCGGAAACATCTCCGCTGAGCAGTTTTCCTTTATGCAAATGAACAGTGACGCAGCGTACTGATGGGAACTTAAACGATAGATGTGTTCCCTTTATGTATTTTTCACGCTGTAAAACTTATTTTGGGTTTAGTTCTAAATTGATGTGTCAGTCAGTAATCCTCTAAACTGCGAAATGGAAGACAGACCTTTTCTAAGTGTCGTCTTCTGAAATGTTTGTTCTGAATGTCTGTTGACACTGACAACAGTGAAAACGCATGAAATGCATGGAATAACAAGGCTCCCTGCTGAAAACCCAAGGAAAATAAAACACTTTGAAATGGCAACTGCATCGCATTAATGTCTCCAGTTATTGTACACATTTCATTGTCAGCAGCACCAGGAGTGGTTTGTCCAATAATAACTATCTGATCTTTTTGTTTTCATCCAGTTAGCAATCTGCAGGTAGCTAATGTCAATTTCGTATGAATTAAAGGCTTTTGGTCGATTAATTTTCCCCTGCAAATGTCTCCACCGATAACGCCAAAGTGATTCTGCTGTCACCAATGACACCAGGACTCCTTGTTAGTCAGATGTGTTAATTGATGCATTGATTTAAATAATCACTTTCTGACAGGATCGTCCCTCGTTGTCAGTGTGCCTCCCTCAGCAGGACGGTTCAGTAATAATAAAGCTTTTAGAATATCTCACTGCTGGAGAGAGGTCCAGGATGAAATGAAAAAAATGTTAAAGTACAGTGCATGTGACTGAAGTCCTACAACAGTGTATTAGGGCCGCTGTAAAAAAAAAAAAATAAATAAAAAAAACAGATCCGGGAGAGGTGTGCACTATTCAGAGAAAAAAGTCGCAAATTAGCGAGTTTAGAAAGTAGCAACTTTGCTACTTATTTTGATGCAAACAACCGGCCTTCATGCTAGCTAACTTCCCATGAATGTACGCATTTATTTTTCGAGTTAATATATCGCAACGTGTGACAACGCCTCGTTAAGGTCCTTAGGGTTATTGTTGTTCTTTTTAATATGGGTCAAATTGTCAGCTTATAGGTTCTTATTTATTGGGCAGTTGGGCTACGATGCAAGTGGCAGAGTTCACTTGTCATAGAGGAAGTAAATAAGTCGCTTGACCGGATGTTTGCCGTTGCCAAGACAACAAGTGAAAGCTACCGCTAGCATCTTAGCCTAACCACCTGATCAATAAACACCCATAAGAAGATAATTTGACCCATATAATAAAAACAACAATAACCATCAACAGCCATCACCCTGAACAAGGTGCTGTCACACGTTGTGATGTATTAATTAGAAAAATAAATGTGTACATTCATGGGATTTTAGCTCGCACCTCTCTCAGCTACATGTTTCCCCCCTTCAGTGACCCTAATAAGCCGTCGTAGAAGTCCTGCGTCACATCTGAACACCTCAAGCGTGTGACATGAGCTTCAGTCTGCTTAGCCATTAGGGTGCCCTGCAAATACAACAGGCATTCTAATGTTTTAATCATGGTGCTGGCACTGTGTTCGCTTTATTACCACTTCCAGGCACAAACACTGCATTTCATTTGGGATAATGTATGCAGGCTTTGCTCACTATTGCCTATTCATACCAGACCGCTGTCACATGTTAATTTCTGGTTGTCGTGGTTCACACAACACCCCTGTTGGCAACTATAGCTCCATACAACAATATGGTTATACCAGAACTGGAGTTGAAGTCATTAACAGCAGTTTCAGCAATATTTGCACTGATGTACGTCGTGTTCTTTTCTGTATTCGGTCATCAAGAAACTCATGTCTCCTTAACAATTTCAAACTTTATGACAGTATAAAAGCTGCCATCTCCAAAGTGTGTTCTTCTCTGATCAGTTTTAAATTAAAGTGAAATGTGTTTTATCATCAAGCCTGTTCTTCCCTCACATTCAGTCAATGCGAAAAGCATCCAACAATACTGTTCCACTCAGTTCTCATTTACTTACTAAATTAGTCTGCTATGGAATGTAGTGCTATGTGAAGGTTCACCGAACCTCAGTGGTAGTGACAGAACAAAAAAAAAAGACAATGTCCCTGACCGATATTTTTACTTTTACAGTGGGTAAGATCATACTATGTATGATGTGAAAGGGGTCACTCATAGTGATGAACCATCAGGCGATCTTCAACCAACCCTGCACCTCATCTTTATACTGCAACTTTCAGCTAATTGTTTTGGTTTTACAGCCCACAGCCACACTGTGTTGACTCTAGCTCACTGCTGCCAGCAGCTTTGTTTCCAGATGCAGGCAGCTGTTGAGCTCTGATGAATCCAATGTGAAGTTGAATATAAAGTTAGCAACTGTTGCACATTAAGCAGCTGAAGCCATAATGTTCCCTCAGAAATGATACATTCGAGTGAATATTGGATATGAACGCTGATGTTGCTTTGTATCTGCTGGATGTGTAAAAGGGTAATTGTTTGGGTGCGTAAAATAAATAAAAGTCTACACAGACACACAGCTAGAACTTGGCTATTACAGCCATGACATGTTGCGTCTGTGAAAGCTTCACTGGAACAACCAAGGTTTCATTTACACATTCAAGATCCTGGAGAAAGTTCTTTTAATCCAGATCTACAACTGCTATCCAGCAGAAGCACAATTCCCAATGTCACTCTGCCCTGAATGGTCTCTTATGTGTTTATAGGTTCCTTTCATCCCATTTTCATTAAAGATCCCATATTATACTGTTTTTCATCAATTTCACACAGCTGTCAGGGGTCCAACAACACTATTTTCGATATGCATTGCCCCAAACCCATCTGTGGTCCTGAATTTCAGCTGTCTAAAAGTTGCTCAAATGAGTTCTGCTGAGCTCTCCTTTAAATGCTAATGAGCTCTGTCTGTCATCGCCTACTTGGAGAGAGACAGAGACGATGCCGCTAATGCTAGCAGCAGCATGCGCCAATGTTTACGTGGATGTATCGCTATGGCTCACCTATGTGGCTCAGGTGAATATGCTGGGTCCCGTATGGTTGGGACAGATCCTTTTTTTACGAGGGTCAGTGTCGAGGCAAAGCCAGCATTGTACTGACCTTCGTTACCAAAGCAGTCCAATGTGACGTAGTTAGCACACACATACAAGCTAACACGAACCGTAGCTGGCACATTGTCATTAAAAATCCGGACCGTTGTGCGCAACACTCTGTTGGACACGCGCCCCCGGGTTCCGTCCGACCGGAGGCAGCAGAAGACGCACCAGAGCGCGTGAGACAGAGGGAGGATTGTCTCCAGCTTCATTTCATCGATCCGATTTATTCACGTAGCACCAGCCAGAGCACCAGCCAGATCACCCAGCGCCACAACTGCTAAATCGAGCTGTGCTCTGGCCCGCTGTGTTGCAAAATGCCCCCTCTCAGATATCTCCTATCATCGTGCAGGAGTTCAGCCTATGCAAATGACTCCTTTCGTTACGTAACAACAGGAGTTGACTCTGAACAGCCTATAGGAGGGCCGTTTTACAAGTGGGTGGGCTGCAGAGACCATGCAGGAGTCGCTTGTTTTCCTCATCCTGAGAGTTGACAGGCTCAGGGAGGACCAGTTTATATTTGTAGAGACCAGAGAAAACACGTTTCTCATAATATGGGACTCTGGTTCTCAATAGGGTAAAACAAAATAAATAATTTATTAAACTTTCACATACTTCAATGGCATTCTTGGAGTTCTCCAATTTGTATTCTGTAATTAATGAAAAAGGGACATTAAAATGGTGCCTCTGTAACTTTTCTTTTTTTTTTAGAACTGTACATTAACGCATTGAGGCCATTATAAAGTTTTATGGGTTTGCCATCCTGGGTTTTTAATTCAAGGCTTTAAATTAGGGCTTCTAGCAGTGATGGGATATGATGCAATAAGACACTGTAAAAAGGATTGGGGTGGGTGGGTTCAAAGAAGAGTGTGGCAAAGCCAAGTAAACACTGCATGCATCGTTGATTTTTCCCAAACAGGTCAAGATGAATTTTAATTAAAATCAACTTCAATGCATATTGGGATTATGCCTCCCTATCACCGTCACCTTTCTTTCTCTCAGCATCCTTCTCTCACTATTATGTGAGAAATCAAACGAATGGGGGAAACAGTATGTGACATTCATGTAAATATTTGTTCCCCACGGGTGTGTCTGGCCTTGAACAGTTTCTGTGTACATCCCTGACCATGCATATTTGAATGTGTGAATGCTAACATTCTCAATACAAGGCAGTTTTTGTCCTGAGGCTATGTAGAAAAAGTCGACCATATTTTGTATCATTTAAATCACTCTATAGTTTTCCTCAGGTCAAAATTCTGGCAATATGCTAAATGTAGCATTAAGGGTTTTAAGTGAAAGATGAGGTTATATTAGACATAATTCAGTGCCCTTGCACTGTAAGATGCAGATTTTATGACTGTTTTTAAGATTTCTCTGGCTGCTGTTACTGCTTGGCTGGGTCTGGCCATGAGCTAAATCACTTCTCACCTTTTAGGAATTGGTGTACTGCCTGGGAACTCCAGGAGTGGCCCCTTCAACAGCTACATCGTCAAACCAAAAAGGTCAGGGGGACTTAAGGCCTCTTCAGCATCAGCAAAATGTACTTTCTACAACTGGAGCAATAATAGCAGGCCTGAGAGGGCATCTTTATAACTTTCCCTTAACCTCTCCAAAAGACACGTGCCTGTAACATTCGCTGCCTTACACCGTACTATGAAAGACATATTACATTGTAGTGGCTAAATTGGGCACTGCTCCTTCATTCACAGGCATACATTTAATCGAGCAGACACGAAGCCTGGATAGCTACAGGATGTGGCATATTGAGAAGTTCTTAGATTGTTGAATGCCCGCTTTCGGAGCTCCGTAAAGGGAAGTCTATCATTCTAACTTCAACATCAGCAGTGGAATCAAGGGACCTGCTAAAGCCAAGGAATGGGGGAAGACAAAACCAAAGTACTGTCACTGACATAAGAAATGTCCAATGTGAAAAACGTTTCGCAACAGCAAGGCGATCGATGACTGCCACATTTTGTCGTTTGATATATATTGTTGTACAATAGCATCAATAGCTATTTTACACAAATGGTAATATTGTGACTCCTACTATGACTATACAACCAGTGGTGTCTCTGACATTCATACTAACTCACAAACACGCACAATTCCAGCTGGAGATATTATTAGCTCTTCGTAACCTCTCTTGACATGCACATACCCAACAGGCACTGAACGACTTCAGGCAGGCATGGACCTGAGTTTGAAGAAAGTTATCTAGCAGTAAAACACATGCAGCAAACTTAAGATTATATTGCCGACGAGCCTCTCTTTGCTCTCTATGCTCCAATGATCATCTAACTGTGCATTCAAGTACAAAACCACTCTCCATCGTAGTGATGTGACCACAAGGACCATTTCTTATTCATCTATGCAAACTATCAAATGGCTTTGCATAGCTGTGTGTTTATTACTAATAATGCAGGAAAAGAGCAACAGACCAGACTGGACTACAGCGGGATGGATAGAAAACAAGGGACGGTGCTGTGAAATTCTTGTATGTCATTTTACAGAGTAGTAAAAGTAAAAAGTTATTACAAAGTACAACAGCATGGAGTGGATGGTGGGAAAAAGCAACACATGTATATATTGTTTTATATTTACAGTTGAAATGTAAAAAAACAACAAGATAACTTTCAATGTCAAGTGAATTAATTTGCCTCCGACTGGATCTCACTCGCTGAACTTCCTGATTAGTTATTCAAACATGATGAGGCTTATCAGTGGATTAAGATGAGCATTCTGTTGAGTGAGTCAGGCTGATATGCTTGTCAGTTCCCCTCCTGTCTGGAATGTCACATTTAATGAATATTCAAAAGCCCAGTGGGCTCTTTTGTGTGTTCTGAAAGGGAAAATGTTCCTAGGGGAAATTTCTGCAAACCACCTTACGCAACGCATGGGACATATGTAGAAATACTTAATGAAATGATGAGTCAAAATGTTTCTCTCCATCCACGTTTTGGAAATAATAATGCTTCATTCCGACTGAGCAAATGATTGTGTGCATTGAATTCCACATTAGCAAGCTTGTAAATTTGAGCAAAGAAACAAGGGCACATGGATCAACTATATTTGAAATTGAACAGCCATCACAATCAATTAGTGTCACTTTATCAATATGAGGAAGGGCGACATCAAGAAGCAAATATTCAAAGTGCAATGTACAAAATTCTTAATTATTTTATTATGTTCCTTCTTTTTACAGATTAATGATTTATCCTTCATTATGTTGGTATTTTGCATCAGATTGTTATTACTATTGTATATATTGTCTACAGCCGCGGCTCAAATTTCTGCGAGCCGAAAGTAGCTAGAAACATGAAACTATGTCCAATACCTTGAAATGATGTGCAAGTGCTTCCCCAAACAATATGACTCCATTTGGCCTTATGGTGGAGCTGTTATTACCACCTCAAGACAAAAAGTCCAATTGACTTTTGACACACATCATGCTCTACATGTGAGCCACCATTTTCTGACATCTCCCAAACTGCAGGTCTGATTCCTACCAAATGTATGTGGCTCAAAAGATATTTGTTATATATGTTAAAATCGTGTCGATGTGTTATTTTGTTTTCAAATTGGCCAATAAAATTCAAAATGGCAATTGGTTTTGTTCAAACAACAATAAACTTGCTAGTTCTTATTAAGCTGTTGTAATATTTCCCCACATGCCAGAAAATACAGGCTGCATACATGATGGTGGTGTATGCTTGGTCTCAGTCCTTCTTTAGACAGTATTAAACCAGCTGATGTGACTTTGCTCAGTTTTGTGAGGCCCCAAACTCGCTGCTGCCTCTAGCTTTGATTTAGCAGTTGAGCTGCTTGCTCCTGTTGAGCAAAAAAGAGAAATGCCACTTTATGCTATCTTGTTTAATTATTGCTGTTTTACTTGTTATGGGCCCCTGAATGTAAATAAAATCCAACCATGAACAGAAAAATATAGTGTTATCTCTCGAAACCTCCCTATTTCCAGGCAGTAACAGTTATCATCTTTTATTTACTTATAAAGGCCATGTTTAGGACCAGGGCTTTGGTTTTGTTCAAAGATGAGACTTTTGCTACTTATTATTTCCTTACAAACTGGCAACTACTCACATAGGAGTCAACACTTTAATACTTTCAGTGGAGGACAGAGAGCATCTGAAATATGTGCTTATTTCTTTGCTGCTTACCCCAAAACACAATTGTTTTCAGTCACATGGTATGTTGTATGCCTCCTCCAACCAAGTTGCAGTTTGCATTCATATCTGTCCAAAATGTCATAATCACTTATCCTGTTAAATATCCTGTGAAATTGTAGTTATATGCATATTAATTATTGAATTATGGCCATGTTTGACAGACGGACAACCCCCAAAAACATATGTATCCAGCAAAGCATTAAAACAGCCGACTTATTATTGTATATGTTTTTGTTGGCATTTAACCATTATTTGATAAATTACATGTAAGGCAGACAGGAAACATGGGGGGAGTGTTGTGACATGAAACATAGGAATTTAACCAGGGAGCAGCATTAGTGTTTTCTTTAAATGGATTTTTGGTAAGATGCCTTAAATAAGGTCTATGGTGAACACAAGCTTAAGAGATTTCAACGTTTTGTTCTATGAAACATGTCAGTAAATAAACTGAAATATAATGGAATAATCCCCTTGACTTTTTGTCGAGGGAACCAGTGTGGTGCTACATTGCGGGTTGGCCTACAAAAATGTCATCCCTGCAGCATTGTATAGGGTATTCATGCTAACCGCTAGGCTGTAAGGATGTCCCTGGAAAAACACATCAATACAATATTCCATTCATTCCATACTACACATACAGACTACTGTAGCAGCAGACATGCACTATTACAAAACATGTTGCAACACAAGCTTATGTCTGGGACCTGTTGTAACAGCCAAAGACCTCATTGTGTCTTTAGGTGAAGGTTTCTGCTATTCAGCTGAGTAGCGTATTGTATACGGATATATTATCGATTTCTCTCAGTGACACTGCAAAAGTGCCAGAAATGTCTCCATTTTATTCCTTCACAGGTTGCAAGGTAAAGTGACTTTTACATGTTTTTATGTGTTCCTTCAATATTGTACTTTGTTAAGTGCTTACACTGTGATACACTAGGTTATTCATTGATTGTACAGTACAAATGCCCTGCTATATAATAATGATGCTTATAATGCAACCTTTTGTTGACCCCGAAAGGTGTGGATTCAAGCTGGTGTTAGTTGTGGTGTACTGGACTGAGTTGTTTCTCCCGTAATGCAATCCAATCAGCATCACTAACACTAACTAGAGCCAAAAAAAGTGAAGCAGGTCGTGTGTGTGTGTTTGCATCTTTGGTTAAATTCCATGACAGACACAGAACAAAAAGAAAAGAATGGTCCTTGTCATAACCTCGTCCACTCAATAACCCTCCTCCCCCATGCATAAGGAACACCACAACCCCACAGTTAAGGGTCAACTTATTAGCCAACTTGGTGCAAAATGAGTCGGCTGAAGTTGAAAGTGCGCCGCTAACTTTAAGATAAGTGCTGCACTGCAACGAGAACAATAGAGGCAGTGAAGAGGGCAAAAAGAGAAAGCAATTATTTTGTCCCCTTGAAAGTAAACAGCATGCAACATGGCCATGATGCAACAGCAAGAAACAAGAGGGTATCGTTGCTGCTTCAACCCATCAAAAGAGAGAGATAGGCCCTCTGCTGCACCACAGCACACCTTTAATCTCCTCAAGGTGTCTCTCAAAAGAAACAGACAAAGATGCATGAGGAAAAAGATGAGAAATGGAGGAGACGGTCACACTGGACAGAATGGGAAGAAACTGCATTGCAATGCACTTTTTAATTCCACTTTTGAATTTGCCACAGCTGGGAGGGTGAGATTCATGCACAGAGGGACACAAATTATTTATTTAGAGTTGATTACAGTCATTAATATAGTAAGGGAGGATAGAAAGAGACAGAGGGAGAGATAATGAGTGCTGTTTGTCATCTTCATTAATCAAGCGGATCTCTGGAGTCGGGGCTGCGGGATGGAGGGAAGATGAAATGGTAGGAGGTGCAGATGAAATGTTGTGGCATGCAGCTCTGCATTTTCATACAGTGTCTAAAGGCCCGAAAACAACCAAACAACCACTGCCAGCTTTAACACAATTAGTGATATATTGCTAGCTCAGTGCCTACTTTCAATGAAAACACAAACCGTATTCGGTAAATGAAATTTCATTTAATTTAACTACATTTCCCTCTCTTTATATCAACTATTTTATTATCGTTTTCCTCAAAATGAAATTATAATAACATGATATAAAACATATAATAATAATAATAATAATAATAATAATAATAATAATAGTTAATATGATTCAAATCAGTTTTGTACTGGGTATCCTGTGCATACTTACACTGCAGAAAATCATTGTGATCCCCTTTTTGGAAAAGATACTCTTTATGTGGCTCATGAAAACATAATATCATGGCAAACAGAAACCCAAAAAAAAAAAGACATCCTCGTTTCCATAAAATTTCATAAAACAAATGAATATTTTATAGGGGAGGTTGACCCAGTCTTATTATCAAAAGTTTGAAAACTGTTTTGAATAAATTAGCTCTGATCTATTAATAATCTGATCTATATATTCATAACTAAAAGGTTGAGAGCAATAGATGCCATGGCTGCAAACCAGCACATATCGATGCATGGAGAATAAAATAATAAACTTAAAGCCAACATGAGCAAAGCCAAGGACAACCTTTGGCTGCACATTAGAGACCACCAGTGAGCATACAGTTTACTAATCCGACACAGGTCCAGGTAATCTCAGTGCTGCTGGACTCCCCTGTTACATGTAACACAGGTACATGAATAATTTAGTCAAGTCGCCTAAAGCTAGAATGCATTTCTAGTGCATTTAAAAAAGCACAACTGTTTACTTCTGTGAATCCCGTGCACATACTGTACTTGATCCTGGTGTTGGTCTGCACTCTGTTTTTGATACATTTGACATGAGCTGCAGTCGATTTGTTGATGTATACAGTATGCACATAAGCCTTAGGAAGCCTCACTAACAGGAACACTTAATATAATGAGTCAGATGTTTTTAATAAAATATGCATGGATAAATTAAAGGAAACAGTTGCTGGGCTGGTGACTTGGTTTGTGTGCCATGCGATGCACATTATGACATGTTCCTCACTTTTCCAGTCATTGTTTGCATAGGTGTCGGACCCATTGTATTGAGTGTGGGACAAGTCCTGATGATATTTTAAAATAATTTCTTCACAACTACAACTATTTCCAGTTTCGGTTTTTTCATTTTTGAATCGGTTCATTTCACCTTAACAGCTGAGTCCCATGTAACGGGGTTTCCCGACTGGTCCTCAGTTCCTATAGTTGTCCTCCACTTAACTCATTGGTTTTGATAACATCAACATAAATTCATACAACAGAAATTGTAATTTAATGTAAGTAAATATATAACCAATGTCAATAAATTCAATTTATGTACATTTAGCTTTTTATTATTTTCAATTATGTGATCTGACAGGAGCCAACCACTTTAAAAAATATACCCATATTTCTTTAGTATCAAACCATGTTTGCATGCATCAGAATACAGGAAATTACATCTAATCTGTTAAAAAATGAGAAAGAACCCAGACCCCCAGCTAAATTGTCCTCCCTTCATTATTTTTGATCCAGACACCCATGATTCTTTGTGCCTCTCAAACATTTAGGCGAGCACCAGTCCCAGACCCAATCATTTTATACTATATCACATAGGGACAATTTAAGAAAAAAAAAAAAAGTATCTCAATCTCATGCAGAGAGAATCTAGAGTTGTTTTTGTCGTTGGAAGTTGAAGAACGAGGGTATATCTGATCTTTAAGGCTATGTCGCGACTTACATGCCTCTGTGAACATAATTACATTAATATCCTAAAGTCATGGCAAATGCAAGCTGCAGTCGATAAAACTTGTGCATTTAAATATGAGTTAGTGAGCTTTAACAGACATTTTATTAATTGAGCTTTTGCATTTGCAATAAAAGCTTTGTGTCAACTTAAAAGTACCTGCTTTTAGGCATCGTGGTGCTCACATTAAATGGCTTTTTGCTGAGCACAAATGATGTCTGACTTAACTTACTACATGAATGTTCCTTACACTCTTTTATTACTCCGTGACTCACAATTACAAAGATTGATTTAACATATTCCACTATTTTCAGTTATGGAACGCCACCCTGGATGTCAGCCTAGTGCCTACAATGTAAATGTAACACGGCAATAGTGCTTAAGGGGATGCAGTGGTGTACAAAATTGAATGCGAGTCGAGAAAGGAGCTTGGGCATTCTATTCATTTATCTAAAATGCACACCGTTATAAATGTTTGCTTTCCAAACATGCCTAAAGGAATACTGAGTCACTGCCCTGACCTTGTGGCAGATTCTTCAACCACAGTGCACTCTGCATTATTCATGTGATTCACACAGACAATGCAGAAAAAAGAAAATGCTTATCGACATTATGAAAACATTTTGTCAGCTTGCACCATTGTTGGTTGTAAATTGTAAACTGCTGTTTAGTAATCAAGCTTTACTCATCTCTGGAAATACTGACTAATAACCTCCTTGATTGGCCTCTAGGGACGTTTGTTTGGTCTGCTGGTTGAAAATTTAAGAATTTAATGGATAGAACACAACAACCTTTCTAACTTCCTGTCAATGTGATTTTTTTTCTGCTATTGTGAGGCTATATGGTGTATACTGACAGTACATTTATGGCAAACAATAAAACAATGTTTTCTGCTATCCTTGTGATAAACATCCCATGCTCATGAAGACATGTAAAGTCTTATTTATTGCCTGAAGAAGACTTATTTGACTTGCATCACCAAGCAGCATTTTTCTGATGTTTTAATACCCTTTTATTAAACACAGAAAGAAAACTACCAGATGGTTATTGCACAGTTGTATAACTACTTCCAACACACAAATAGTAACATAATCATAAAGTTTTACAATGTTCATTCAAGACATACTTTATCAACAGATAAAATATTTCCTAGCACACATAATGTTTACAGATACAGACGGTAGACAGAATAAAAGGTATGCCTAAGAATAAAATGCAACCCAATAAAACACCATCCGCATACTATCGCATCCAAATTGAATCAATGCCTCACGGACAAAGTCTGAAGGGAAACCAAACACTATGAATTACCATATTCAGTTGCACTATAAAGGCATATTTGTCTGCTATTTTGTCCATGACTCGACTGGGATTGTTAGAGGAACGCAGATCATCTTGAGTGCACTTACAATGATAAACACTAATGCATATGAAAGTGGTTTGATTACAAAGCTGCTTTATTAAAAGTGGAAAATACAATAGAAATGATCTCTACCTCCTTACAATGAAAAGCATCACAACCTATGCCAAACATCTTTTGTTGTAAATTCCTGCTGTACCAGAGGCAAGGAGAGTGCTCTCATGCTTGAAGTGCTATATATCTGTCATTTTATTATTGTGTCCAACCACCAGCAAACAGTGTGAAGCCTATAGTTCACTGGTGCAGATGGATGACTTCATGTGGTCCATTAAATCCATTCCTCACAGCAAACATACCCACATATATGAATAAGCATATTTGCCATAATGCAGGCAGAACAGTATACACTATTAGACTTTGTGCAATTAAAGTGCAATTATGAGGATGACTGACAACAATAGCAGTAAATCCATGCCTTTATTGAGCCATTGATGACCCCTTAAGTGTATCCCAGTTTGTTAATGCTCAGCTCTATGTATTTTTAATTGCCTCATTAAAACCATAGATTTGATCATAGAAAAGCCGTATAAAATGAGGAAGAGGTGCTGTCTGAACTTCCCTGATTGGATGAGGGAGGAAGATGAAATTAGACTACTTAGTCTCTCTGTGCTTCACAGCCAGCCAAATCAAGCCACAAAGATCTCACTCTCACTGAAAATGTGATCACTGGGAAATATGATTGTTATGTACATCATTTGTTTCTCAGAGGGGGATTTGCAAAGATGTAGATTCATAATTAGACTGTGTGTAATAGAACAATTTGAATTTTATGGAAGTGCTCACTGCACACTAATCAGATAACAATTTTAGCCAACATTCAGCTGTTTAACTGCTTGAGCAATGCCATGTTTCTGACAAATGAAAACAAAATATATTTCAACCGTGTACATTCTTACATTTCCACAACTATAAATCCACAAATCAATCCATGAAGAGTCTTAACTACACAACTAGAGCTGGCCTAGTTTAAAATAATATGATTCCAGTACCAATACCAGTAGCCTTAAGTTAATCAGATATCAATATAGTGCTTAATTTGATCAATTTTTTTCTGCTTCATTTGATACCATTATGTGAATGGAAGCATTCAGTTGACGAAAAATGCTGGCACCACTCATCCCCATCCAAATCATTTTTACATGAATACTCACAGCTTTTCCTGAAATAATCCTTTTCGCATTTTCTCCCCTCATTTTTTACCAAAACACAGACTGAATGTAAGACTGTATGTCATGCCAGGTCAAAAAAACGTTATTTGTAAAGCATATTTAAAATCTACCCAATCACAATTGACCAAAGTGCATAAAATGCAGGTAAATGCATAGCAAACAACACCAAAATAAGAAAACAATAAACATAATGTGCACATAATAGGAGTGAAAGAAATGCAGCCAACAGATGAGTCAAGTGCAAATCAATCAAATGCTAATGAGAAGAGGTAGGTCTCAGGCAGTGATTTAGATGTTTCTCTATTGTGGGCATTTCTTCTATAGGTAGGTTGTTCTAGAGACTCGGGGTGGCCATCACAAAAGCTTGTGTTAATAGTTCTGGTGACATCAAGGGGCAGCTGATTGGTCGACCTCTGTGCTCCACCTGGAGTATGGAGATGCAAGGGTTCTACTACATGATGGTGGCAGTCCATTTGAAACCTTATAAACAAAAAATAGGATTTCTAAATCAATGCTGAAATTGACAGGAAGCCAGTGATACGTGATCCCGTTTTATTTTCCCAGTGAGGAGGCGAGCAATTGCAATCTGTACTACCTGCACACGACAGAGAGACGGCTGTTCTACACCCACATACATTTAATGAGAGTAGTCTAACAGACATGTAATACAAGAAGAAAAGAATAACTCTCTGAAGAAACAGGGTTTTTACCTTGGAAAAAGTTCTTAACTGCAAAAGAAGTAGTTTTGACAAATTTAGCTAGTTTATTTATCAAATTTGAAAGAGGTTTCAAAAATCATCCCAATATTCTTAATACAAGGTCGATCATGAGAATATTGTGACCAAGAAGACCAACAGAGTTATCCAATAGGTCAGGTCTTCTACATACATAATGCGTATGAATCAGTTTTATTTTGATAAGATTGAGGAAGTTTAAATTCATCCAAATGTTTGTGTGATTTAAATAGTTCAGCAAAAGGCTGCAATCGATCTTTACTCTTTGTCTAGAAAGGCAAATTGATTTTTACATCATGAGCAAACCAATGAAAAACAATATTATGTTTTCTTTTTTGGCACCCAAGGGCAGCATATTCAACGAGAGGCCCAATATAAAGCCTTCAGGAACCCCACGTGTAAATGGGGCCACTGATGAACAATATCAATCGAGGCTAAAAACTACTCTTTGTCAGGTTTTATTGGGACCATTCCAGGGAAATGTCTTTAATGTTCACACAATGGTCAAAGTGTGAAAAAGAATCATATGATCCACATTGTGAAAGGACTCAACTTCCCTGACTCAACAGTTCCAAGAAGGTCATTAGCAATTCTTAAAAGAGCTGTTATAGTAACATGGTGAGATTCAAAGCCAGACTGAAACTATTGATTAATGTCAAGGTTTTCTAAAATATTTACAACTAAATAAAAACTACATTGGAGCTTGAGGTCGAAAAGTTTAGAAAAAGGCTTGCAATTAAAACAGACAGATCTGGAGCTTTATGATAAGCTGCTGGAACACATAAGAAGGTGTTTATCAATGCAATAATACTTGACCCAACTGTATAACAACTTCTCTTAATAGCTGAAAAGGAATGCCTTCTAGGGGCCAACTTTTGGGGGCACAGATGTTGTACTTACTCCAATAATGGGGAGAATGAGTATGTGGTGTAGTGTCTGTGGTAGCAGGTCAATCACACATTGAATTAAATCATAGAATGCTTATGGTGATGCGAGTAAAAACATTTTTTTTCTAGATCTGGGTACAAAAAGGATCAAATGCAGGCCTTGTTGGAATGGGGAACTTTCCATACTAGTTGACACTGGGTTATTTTGGTGGATACCTTAAAGGTATCAAGTACACATGACAGGCTATCCCTTGGGAAATTCCACTTACTTTTACAACAACCCCTAAACCATATTGTACTCGATGGCCTTTGACTTTCAGTCCCACAATTGCACTGCTTTGATAATCCACCTTTTGAGCTACATCAGCTAAATGCCAGAGAAATGAGGTGACTGATTCCACCGAGATAAAAGGGAACACAATTAGTGTAGGAAGGTAAAGATAATGAAGTGATAAATGCAAAGCTTGAGTAGGCTATAGGAGAAGGTAACAAGGTCAGCTGGGAATTCGTTGGTTTCATAAGAGATGAGGTCCTTGCATGATTAAAAAAGAGGGAGTGAAATCAGAAAGGAAAAAAAAGAACAGAATTAAAAAAGAGAGGATGAGAACGGAAGCAAAGACAAAATATTAGGAAAAGGGCAAGAGACAGAAGGAGGGGAAGTGTGTTGAACGATGAAAAAGTGAGAGAGGGAAAGGTTGAGAGCTGAAAGTGACTTTTAAAGTTGGAGGGGTTGTTTTAATGGCAGGTACTGAATGAGGGAATGACTCCCTGTAACTCACTTCACAAAATCTTTTTTAAACACCCATGCACATACATCCACAAGCACACACACACACACACACACACACACACACACACACACACCATCCCTAATAAAATAACACAAACTCATACACAAGGGTAATGAGTGCTACCGATACCTCTCCTGCTAGGGGAGAAAAACATTCATTATCAGCAGCATGCACTTAGAAAAATGAAAAGTCAATAAGAGAGCCAGAACATAAACACAACACTCACTCACACCGGCTGTAAAGACTGCTAACTTTGCCAAGAGACAGACACACAGGTGAAGTGTCTATGGGGAACAAACAGGGAAGAATAAATGAGCTGGCCGGTTTAAGCACTTATTAGTATTATACTTGTGGACAGCTTTACACATGTTTTAACAACATACAAACGATTTCCCCCTGTTATAACTGTGTGCATTTTTTGGTTGTTGCTTTCTTTACAGTAAGCGAAGCAGACATTTGTGGTTTCACTCACAGACATTTTAGAGGATTGCTAATACACAGTAAGTTCTCCATGTTCTGCTCTTTATCAACTTTTTAAGAAGCGGGAGCAGTTTGACTTGTGAGCATAAGTTTTGTTGCTTTTTAATTATGGGTATTTTACTTTTTTAAAGTTTGCACAGTAACTTAATGAGAAAAACCTGCTCCTGCTCTGGTAATATTCTATTCTTCCTACCACTGCATTGCCTCTAATGCTGAGACATCATCACCCAGGCGGGTGAAAGGGTATGCCTTCAAAACTCCAAGTTCACTCATCATCTTTATGGTCGGCCATTCATAAGACAAAGATGACAGGTTCTCACTCACATTAACGAGCTGACAGTGGCGGAGAGGAAGAGAAGGGATGGGGGGATGAAAGAAAGTGGGAGAGAGACAGACACAGAGAGAGGGAGAGAGAGGGAGAGAGAGAGAGAGAGAGAGAGAGAGAGAGAGAGAGAGAGAGAGAGAGGAGAGCAATAAAACTGAGATGGGAGGCCCAAGGCCATACATGTAGGCTGCTCAGACCTTCTCTGTTGAAAGATGGGCCCTCATGGGGACATGAGGTAAACACAGAGGAGTGCATGGTTGTGTTGCTCAGTCTGTCCTATGACATTCAGTATGGAGGGGTGTGAAACACTCCTTAAAAAGTTATTTTAATCATCACAATGGAAAACAGGCTTACTGGCTATACTAAACATTAAACATCCATCAGCAGGGTCACAACTTCTTTTTTTTTTATTTCCCCCCTTACTTGGAATTGAGGCAGCTTAATAAACATGTCTACAGGCTACTTCTGAAATCTGTGTAGAATGCATTAGGATTGTAAACACTGAATTGTGGTACCAGACAGTGGAAATATGGAATATATCATGTAACATTTATCCCTGACTATTCTTTATTTGGGAAATTGCTTTTTGAAAACACTACTTCTTATTACAAGGAAAGCCAATTTGCCATGGCAGCAGTGACCTGAATTCTTTTTACCTGCAACAGCCAACATGTACCCTGCAGGTGGCACGCGCTAATTACATTTGCTGTCAGTCACATTTTGATGTTGCCATGTTAAAGAAATGTCAAGCACCGAACAAAAAAAGAGAGCAATTAGGACCAGTGTTCCCTCCAAGCTGATATTTTGTTGAACTATGTCTTATAAATCATATTGACCTCATGAAAACTTTATCTTGACCATATTTTTTTAAATATTTTGTCCCTACTTGCAGAGCTTTTACCTCAGCACTGGGATCTTTCTCTCCTCTTTCAACTCCATTTACGTGCAACTCAAATTACCTATTTTACAATCTAGTATGTAATAAAGTGTCAGACCACCTGTGTCTTCTTATTCTATGTAAATGTAAAGTCCAAATGTTTCACCTTTCCATGCCACTGACTGTGGTGATCCTGTCCCTCTTGTACAAGCTCCAGTACATGCTGTTCCTCTGGTGAGTTTCAGTGGTGAATACTAATGAGGGGTTTACTGAGGTGGAACTTTTCTGCTTCCAGTGTGGCGAGTGTCTGGTGAGGAGAAATAACAGCCTTACTTTCAGGATTTCTGAGCATCCCCATGGGGTTACTGACAAAAGAGAGGCGAGGAAGAGTGCGCGAGTGAGTGTGTGTGTGTGTGTGTGTGTGTTTGATTGCATGTGTGCTAAATGTGCTGCTGAGTAAGCACAGAGGCAAAGGAGGCAGCAGCAGAAGGAGACCAAGGGATTTCCAGAACCCAATAGAAGAAGCTCCTCAGGAGGATTCATTCTGTCCCATTCCATCCCATCAGACAGTCACTGAGGTCTTTAGTGTGTGTGTGTGTGTGTGTGTGTGTGCGTGTGTGTGTCACAAAGTGTTTATTGATGGAGCACCTACTTGCTTGGCAGGTTTCCCTGTGGCTGGGGACTTTCAACCCAAAGTTGTGGCTGCTGTGTGTGACTCTGAGTGTGTGACAGGATTTGTGTGTGATTGGTGTTTATGTGCGTGTGATTGAGACAGAAAGGGAATACCAGTAAGATAATTCAGTATTCATTCATTCAGTATTCATAACGTCACCTCGTGTGCAGTCCCCACTGCGTAAAGTGAGGTCAGACCCAACACTCTTCACATGATCACGTAGCAGCCTGACTACATTGGTTGCAATAGGCTGTCTAGTTTTAAAGCAGACTGATTCTGCTGACGGTGAGAGAGGTACGCAGACACACACTCACTCAGACACATAAGCGTTAAAGTGCTTTCCTTGGTGAGGAAAGCTGCTTTAGAGAGTTTGAACAGCAGGAGGTGAGCTGTCAGGGATTTCAAGCCTTCAAAGTGTCAGGAAGGGAAAGGCTGTGTGTGCGTATAAAGACACTAGACATGCCTAGCCGGCCTACAGGTGATTAATACATTTACATTTAGGTCATTTAGCAGACGCTTTTGTCCAAAGCGACTTACAATAAGTACATTTGTCAAAAGAAGGAAACAAAGAAACCACAACGTATCATTGCCGATAAAGTAAGAGCTAAAAATAGAACAAGTGTTAGGTCCTCATCTGAGTAAAGTAGTACTTCAAGAGCAACAGTGCTAAGATCAGAGTGCTATAGGTAAGTTTTTTTGTTTTTTTTTTTGGGGGGGGAGGGGGGGGGGTGTCGAGGGAGGGTGCTAGTGGGTCATGCTATGTAGAGTCAAGGTGAAGTCTGAACAGGTGAGTCTTGAGCCTTTTTCGGAAGATGGCAAATGACTCTGCTGTCCTGACATTGGTCGGGAGTTCGTTCCACCACTGAGGCGCCAGAACAGAGAAGAGTCTGGACTTTGCTGAGCGACATTTGCTTGATTTCAGCGATGGTGGTACCAGCCGGCCAGCTGAAGTAGAAGAGCGAAGTGCTCGCTTCGGGGCATGAGGTTTGACCAGTGTTTGAAGGTAGAAGGGTGCCGTTCCATTGATGGCCCTGAAGGCCAGTGTCATCGTCTTGAATTGGATGCGTGCTGCAACAGGGAGCCAGTGGAGGTCACGGAGGAGGGGGGTCACGTGGGAGAATTTGGGTAGATTGAAGATAAGGCGTGCTGCGGCATTCTGGATACGCTGTAATGGTTTAATCGCAGAGGCCGGGAGTCCGGCCAGGAGAGAGTTGCAGTAGTCAAGGCGGGAGATGACCAGTGCTTGGACCAAGAGCTGCGTTGCATCCTTTGTGAGGAGGGTCCGAATCCTGCGGATATTGTAGAGGGCGAATCTGCAGGATCGGGCCACAGCAGTGATGTTGGGGGTGCAGGATAGTTGGTCATCGAGGATTACACCCAGGTTCCTCGCAGTTGAGGAAGGTAATACTGTGATGCCCTCGACAGTGACCGACAGGTCCATGCGAGGGCAGTCTTTCCCTGGGATGAAGAGGAGTTCGGTTTTGTTCAGGTTGAGCTTGAGGTGATGTGCAGTTGTCCAGACAGAGATGTCAGCCAGACAGTTTGAGATGCGAGTTGCAATGTGAGCGTCAGAGGACGGGGGAAAAGGGAGGAACAGCTGGGTGTCATCTGCGTAGCAATGGTAGGAGAATCCATGCGATGTGATAACAGAACCTAGTGATCTGGTGTATAGTGAGAACAGAAGCGGTCCTAATACTGAGCCTTGAGGGACGCCCGTGTCCAGAGAGCAGGGTTTGGACATAGAGCCATTCCATGTGACCTGGAAGGTGCGGTTTGTCAGGTATGATGTAAACCAGGCGAGAGCAGAGTCAGTTATGCCAAGTTCAGCCAGAGTGGAGAGGAGGATTTGGTGGTTGACTGTGTCGAATGCAGCAGATAGGTCGAGGAGAATGAGAACGGAGGAGTGGGACGAGGCTCTGGCGTCTCGCAGGGACTCGGTCACTGTGAGGAGGGCCGTCTCAGTGGAGTGAGCAGTCCTGAATCCTGATTGATTAGGGTCTAGGAGGTTTTTCCGCAAGAGATAGGATGACAGTTGGTTGTAGGAGGCACGTTCCAAGGTTTTAGAGAGGAATGAAAGAAGAGATACCGGTCTGTAGCTTTGAATGTCAGTAGCGTCTAGGGTGGGTTTTTTAAGGAGAGGCTTCACGATAGCGGTCTTAAAATCCGCTGGAATGACACCTGAGGTGAGGGAGGAGTTGATCAAGGTGGTGAGGAATGGCAAGATGTCGTGTGAGATGTCCTGGAGAAGAGAGGAGGGAATCGGGTCAAGGGAGCAGGTGGTGGCGCGGTTAGATGTAACAAGTGCGTGGACGTCCTCAGAGGTGAGGGGGCTAAAGCTGGTAAGACCATCCGAGTTGAGAGTTGGGGGAGATGTCTTCTGGGAGGGAATAGGCGTGAATGAGGAGCTGATGTCATGTACTTTCTTGGTAAAGTAAGTTGCAAAGTCATCGGCAGTAAGGGAGGAAGGGGGGGTAGGGGCAGGAGGGGTGAGGAGGGAAGAGAACACGGAGAAGAGTTTCCTGGGGTTGGAGGCAGAAGAGTTGATCTTAGCCAGGTAGAAGGCAGATTTGGCTGCCGAAACAGTTGAGGTGAAGTCAGAGAGGAGGAGGTGGTAGTGAGCAAGGTCCTCGTGATGTCCCGATTTCTTCCATTTTCTCTCTGATGCTCGCAACAATGATCTGTTGGTTCGCAGAGGTTCAGACAGCCAGGGAGGGGCAGGACATGATCGCGCCGGTCGTGAGATTGGGGGACAGAGTGTGTCCAAAGAAGAGGAGAGTGAGGACATCAGGATAGAGGAGGCTTCCTCAGTAGACATTAAGGAGAACTGTTCCGAGGATGGGAGCGAGGAGATAATAGTTGAGGAGAAAGCGGAGGGAGTGAGGGATTTCAGGTTGCGGCGGCTGGTGACCATTCGAGGCGTAGAGTGGAGGGATGAGGTGGGCTTCATGGGGATGGAGAAAGACACAAAGTGGTGGTCGGACACGGTGAGCGGGGTAACAGAGAGTACCGAGATGTCACAGGATCTTGTGAAGACAAGGTCAAGTTGGTTCCCGGCCCCTCTTGGTGGAGAGGGGGACAGTGTAAGGTCAAAAGCAGAAAAGAAGTCTATGAATTCAGATGAATGCAGCTTTCCCGGGTGGATGTTGAAGTCACCGAGGACGACGAGTGGTGTGCCATCATCAGGGGAGCAGCTCAGGAGGGCATCCATCTCATCCAAAAAGTCACCAAGAGGACCGGGTGGGCGATAGATCACTATGATGTTGAGTTTGAAAGGAAGCGTGACAGAGACGGCGTGAAATTCAAGCGTAGATCGGGGTAGGTGGTCGAGAGGAAGGACCTGGTAGGACCATGTGGGTGAGATGAGGAGCCCAGTTCCTCCTCCTCGCCCTGTTCGTCTTGGGGAGTGTAAAAAACGAGTAGGCAGTTGAAAGGGCAGCTGGAGTGGCAGTGTTTTCTGGGGTGATCCAGGTCTCTGTGAGGGCCAGGAAGTGGAGAGTCTGCAGGGAGGCATAGGCTGAGATGGTGTCCGCCTTCTTGACTGCAGACTGGCAGTTCCAAAGCCCTCCTAGTACTTCAAGTTCCTTACCGGTGGAGAGTGGTGGGTAGCAGAGATTGGATGGGTTACAGCCTCGAGTGAAGGAACTTCGGTAAAATCTTCTCCAGTGCGATGTCCTGACTGGGATAAGACACATGGCTGCGAGGGGGGGTTGAGATGTTATACCTACCTCAATGGGCTTCCTCGATGGACTCCCGCAGATAGACTCCCTTGTCTTTGTTCAGATGTCTTGACTCCCGCAGATAGACTCCCTTGTCTTTGTTCAGATGTCTTGACTCCCGCAGATAGACTCCCTTGTCTTTGTTCAGATGTCTTGACTCCCGCAGATAGACTCCCTTGTCTTTGTTCAGATGTCTTGACTCCCGCAGATAGACTCCCTTGTCTTTGTTCAGATGTCTTCGTTCTGATGGCCCGACGCTGCAGCTGACGCTGAAGTGACAGCCTTTTAAGTGCTCAATTTACCGCAAGTACTGACTGTGGCTCCTCCTTCCCTCTAATCAAGTCTATTCACTACAGGTGAGCTGGCTCAAAAACAAGCTGATTGCTCACTTAGCACAGACAGCTTCACAAGAATTTCAACAACAAGCTATCAATACTAGACTAAATGTTACTACTAGCTTTACTCACACAATGCCTAAACTCAAATCTACAATTAGTTTCTGACTTACCAACAAGAGACAAAGCAGCTTCCTTCCTTTCTCCAGACAAAATGTGGTTTGAAGAGAGTTACTGCTGTCCCTTAAGTTCTGACTGTGGCTCCTCCTTCCCTCTAATCAAGTCTATTCACTACAGGTGAGCTGGCTCAAAAACAAGCTGATTGCTCACTTAGCACAGACAGCTTCACAAGAATTTCAACAACAAGCTATCAATACTAGACTAAATGTTACTACTAGCTTTACTCACACAATGCCTAAACTCAAATCTACAATTAGTTTCTGACTTACCAACAAGAGACAAAGCAGCTTCCTTCCTTTCTCCAGACAAAATGTGGTTTAATACGCCATATGCTGCATTCACACCAACTGAGGAAGACAGTGGAGAGGAGCCTTCCACCTGGAAATATTATCCACGTCACCTGCCAGGTTGTAAATGGTACTTTGTGAAAATCTTCTCTATCAGAAACTGAATTCTGACGTCACATAAAGTCAAGTCTGGGGAATAATGATGGACTTGTCATACAGTATGAAAGGAGCAAGGTGGGAAGCACGTACTTGATTCTAAATATGCAAATGTTCAGGAAGACAGTAGTGGAAGGCTGAAATACGGGGTTATTTGAAGCATGTCATGTTTAAAATTTCCAAATGCAACCACATGTTCCACTAGCCAGACACCCACTGGTAACATGTTCTGACTCATCAAATCACGTCTGAAAATGTTCTTGACGGCATCAATAAGCACCCATACCTTTTACAGTGGTTTCATCCAAGCCAAAAGGGAAGGATAACCAATCACTTTATTTATTTTTAGGGGATACAAATCTGCTTTTATTGTAAAGACAACCGTGACTCAAAACATACTAAAGGTCTCACGACATAGGGTAACTGGAGCAGTGGGGGTTATGTGATAAGCACCTGCTTTAGACTAGATAAGCTGATAAACAGCAGGAATTCCACTCGTGTCGGATTGGCTGCGATAAAGATGATTATTCATTTATGATTAACATTACAACTTCTTGGGTCCTCTGTCACGAACCCGTTGTTTCTGCAACTCGTCTCACTAAGAGGCACCAACACCACTGCTGTGTATTTAGCACACACACCTTCACACACACACATACCCGTTGTCTAGAAGTCGATCATTCTAACCTGCTTTATAACGGCATCACCGCTCTGGTTTATTGCACGCTCATTCATTCATTTGTTCTGTTGCACATTGATTGCGATGGTTTGTCACAGAACAGCTTTGGCTGGACATTTCCTCTATGAGCTGATCCCAGGTCGCTGCTCTCCTCTTTGTCACTTTTTGAGGTTTTGTTTGGGCCTCTGTGTCTGGACTCTCTGTTGGCCTCTGTGTCTGGGCTCTCTCTCCTTGTTTGGTTCTCGGCATTATTATTTAAAAACAATTTGTTTATTTTGTATTTTATCTGTCTCTGCTGTTTAACCACTGAGCCTGTTCCAGCATGGGCCCAGCGGAGTGAGTATTTTTAAGCACAGAGAGTTTCTGGCATCACACATTGAACTAAAACTATAACTCACCTGTTTACACTTTCATTTTTCTGTTTGCTTTTTCTATTTATTGTCTTTTTGTTGAATTGCAGCATTTTGACTGCTTGTTTATATTGTTTTGCAGCCTAGTTTTGTTCCTTTTGTTAGTGGTAACACTGTTTAGTTCTATCGTTGGTTTGTTTTGGTTTGGTTGATGGCTGCTGGGTTGAATAGTTCATACTGATTTTGTTTGTTTGCAGTATTAAGGGCAGGAGGGCAACTCCTGCACAAGAAAAAGGAAAAACTAAAGTGTATCGTAGTATTTAGATCAGTGTGTGTGCTATTCAACTAATTTAATATGTTGTGTCCTCTTCCAGAAGCTGAGAGCCGACATTGGAGGGATTGGTGTGGTGTCCTCATTCTTTGTTGGGGCCCTGACACTTTTCGTGTGTTCTTATGATATTGTGTTTGGATGTCTTTAAACATTTTTGATATTAAAAAAAGTGTGTTTTTTATATCCAGAATCAGGTCTCTCGCCTATTAGTAGGTGAACCAAAGTGCCTTATTGAATTAATATTGGCTGAAGAGGCTGAAGAAACTCAGTTTTTTCAGTCTCAAAATCAGCACTGCCATCAAGACTACATTTTACTGACAACACTTTAAACAGAAGTCAAATATTTATTTCTACAAAAAAGTTGCTATTGAGATTTTTTGGAAAAGCACATTTTCTGATATCTCATCAATCATCGGTTTTGATGGATTTTCCTGTGGATCATTATTGGACCAAGCTAATCAAAGTCTAGTCAACAACCCTCTGGCCACTTATACTCAACAAAAATATAAACGCAACACTTTTGTTTTTGCTCCCATTTTTCATGAGATGGACTTAAAGATCTAAAATTCATTCCAGATACACAATATTACCATTTCTCTCAAACATTGTTCACAGATCTGTCTAAATGTGTGATAGTGAGCACTTCTGCTTTGCTGAGATAATCCATCCCACCTCACAGGTGTGCCACATCAAGATGCTGATCTGACATCATGATAAGTGCACAGGTGTGCCTTAGACTGTCCACAATAAAAGGCCACTCTGAAATGTGCATTTTTTTTGCTTTATTGGGGGTCTGGGGACTCAGAACCAGTCAGTATCTGGTGTGACCACCATTTGCCTCATGCAGTCCAACACATCTTCTTCGCATAGAGTTTATCAGATTGTCAATTGTGGCCTGTGGAATGTTGGTCCACTCCTCTTCAATGGCTGTGCGAAGTTGCTGGATATTAGTGGGAACTGGTACACGCTGTCGTATACGCCGGTCAAGCACATCCCAAACATGCTCAATGGATGACATGTCCGGTGAGTATGCTGGCCATGCAAGAACTAGGGACATTTTCAGCTTCCAAGAATTGTGTACAGATCCTTGCGCCTTGTGCATTCAAAATGCCATCAATAAAATGCACCTGTGTTCTTCGTCCATAACAGATGCCTGCCCATACCATAACCCCACCACCACCATGGGCCACTCGATCCACAACATTGACATCAGCAAAGCGCTCACCCACACGACGCCACACACGCTGTCTGCCATCTGCCCTAAACAATGTAAACCGAGATTCATCCGTGAAGAGAACAACTCTCCAACGTGCCAGACGCCATCGAATGTGAGCATTTGCCCACTCAAGTCTGTTACGGCGACGATCTGGAGTCAGGTCAAGACCCCGATGAGGACGACGAGCATGCAGTTGAGCTTCCCTGAGACAGTTTCTGACAGTTTGTGCAGAAATTGTTTGGTTATGCAAACCAAATGTTTCAGCAGCTGTCTGAGTGGCTGGTCTCAGACGATCTTGGAGGTGAACCTGCTGGATGTGGAGGTCCTGGGCTGGTGTGGTTACACGTGGTCTGCGGTTGTGAGGCCGGTTGGATGTACTGCCATATTCTCTGAAACGCCTTTGGAGACGGCTTATGGTGGAGAAATGAACATTCAATGCATGAGCAACAGATCTGGTTGACATTCCTGCTGTCAGCATGCCAATTGCATGCTCCCTCAATGCTTGTGGCATCTGTGGCATTTTGCTGTGAGACAGAACTGCACATTTCAGAGTGGCCTTTTATTGTGGGCAGTATAAGGTACACCTGTGCACTAATCATGATGTCAGATCAGCATCTTGATGTGGCACACCTGTGAGGTGGGATGGATTATCTCAGCAAAGCAGAAGTCCATCTCATGAAAAATGGGAGCAAAAACAAAAGTGTTGCGTTTATATTTTTGTTGAGTATATATATATATAAATATATATGTTCACATATATTCACAAGAGTACCTGAAATGTACCCTGGAAGTTGCATTGAATTCAACCACTAAGGGTCAGTTCAAATGCAAAAAATGACCCACAAGCGTACATATAGTTTGAAATCGCTCAATAGGGGGCGCCACAAATTCAAAAGATTTGGATGAGCCTGGTGCACATTTGGCCACAGACAATGTCAGTTTGTCCAAACACTGAACGTGATGAATATTCTAGTTAGGCTGTTACAACACGTCCCTAATTCCAAGAAATGTGACTGGCAGGACTTTGAGTGTGCGATTACTGAAAGGCTGCATACATACTCATGATGCAACAAGTGTGTGATTGTCTCCGTCCTTCTTTGGACAGAATTAAACTAGGTGAAATGATTTTGCTCAGCTGTGCGAAGCCTCAAACCTGGACGCTACTGTCTAATTTGGATTTTGGCAACAAAGCTTCTTCCTTCTATTGAGCAATGAAGAGCTGGAACCCAGAATAGCATAAGGCTATATTTCTTCATTAAGGATTTCCACATGCACAATTTACATATATTTTCCTCTGATTATTTAAACATTAGATTTTTTTCTAGTACTTTAGCCATATAAGAATATGTGATATTATATATATCCTAAGTCTTCAGAGTGGGCCCTCAGTGAGATACACTCATGGAAAAAGATAGCATTTAGTTTTGTAAGCAGATGGAGGTTAAATGATTTTGGAATCGAAGCACAAACAAAGCGATTTGGCTGACTGTTTTGGAGACATTTTGTGGTCACAATGTTTTTTGAGGAAAATGTTTGCTGCCAGTGTGTGTGTGTGTGTGTGTGTGTGTGTGTGGCTTACCCACGGTTAGCTGACCCGTCAGTTGTCCCTGATCATTCCGAGCATTGACAGTCACATTTCTGTCTGATTGGAGGATCAATGGACTGTCCTAAAGACAGAAAAAGGGAGAAAGATGATTAAAACAACAGCAAGTTGTATATTTCTTACACTCTCATACTCATGTGCTCACTGCTTTTTTTTCATCCCTTATTGCCCCCCTCCTCACCAATACTGCTTTGGCCCATATCAACCTTCACAGTTCACACCTGACTCCCTTTCTTCTGCCAGCCTGACATACTCTGCATCTCATTTGCATAATCTATTCAAGACAGCATCCTGCCTGTGAGTGTGTTTGGATCTTTCCGGTTGGGAGTCTCACCATGAGTGGAGCGCTCACCATGAGTGCACTAAGTGCAACTGTGACCCGGCCCCTCACCTCTGCCTGCATCCGTTGACATTCAGTGAATGCGTGTTGCAATGAATGCTAACCGCATGTCTGCCATTTTCATTAAATTCCAAAGTCAATCTAACACATCACTGTCTCTCTCTCTGTCCTCCACCTTCCTTGTATCTGACCAGAATCATCCTACTCATAATCATTACCAACTTTGATTTCCGTACTCTATCCCTCTTTCATTAGATCTCTACACATCATTTTCTTTTTTTTTTCTCTTCACTTACCCGCCTCTCTCACCTCTCTTTTAAATTGCTTATTTGTTTTGTCGGCGTGAAATGAATGGCTCACAGGTGACCCAATTTTCTCTCTTGATTTTCCCAAATTAATATCTTGCTGCATTCAGATCTGAATTCCAAATGAGAATTGTGTTAAAATTGGAAAGTCGTTGATCCGTTGAAATGGAAAAATCCCCCATCCTTCCTCGTCACTCTCTCACACTGTCTCTCTCATTTTGTGGTCTGCTAACGCGACCAAATTTGTCAAATGTCACACCTGTTTGTGTTCTATTTTGGAGCGTCCGGGGACTCCCGGGACGAGGTGAAGCCTCCTGACACACAAAACATAGCCAAAAACCCCCAAAACACACACAAACTAAGTATGACTAAATGCAGTTAATCTACACATATACGTATTCTAGATGTAACACACATACTCTGACATCCAAACATGTGCTCAGGTGCAAAGTCACATACACACGGACACACACCACCCATATAGTCAGGTTACAAATTTGCCAAACAAGAAATGAGTGCTCCATACGGTTTATTGTGCATTGCCTCTCTCATCTGCTTCCTAACACATGTATGCCGGATGAATGTTTGTCAACGGGGCGTGTGATCGGCTTCACTATATTATCTTTCCACTCTGTTAAAAAGCGATGGGCACTCTGTAAAGCATGGCAGATGTAATGTGCTTCGAATCATTCCGGCTCAATGGGCAGTGCGCATGAACACGCCTTATCCCATTCATTTAGTGCAGGACTCTGTCATTTAGAAATGCAACCATCGATGGGAAATCTTATTTGATTAAGCACTCATTTGCAAATGCATGGAAATAAGGGCTGTAAATAATTGCTGCATATTAAACAGCTGCTAACGTCAATTTATACAACAGCTGATGGAAGACAAACAATGGGGCCGGTGGTGCTCGAGTGAAACGTAGATGCAGGTAACAATAATGGCTTGTCCCGCTTAATGAGAAAATTGTGGATTGGGATCGGGAAGCCATCAACAATGATCACAGTTCAAACCGTCAAGTGCAAACAAAAAGCTCCGTATAACCTTGGTTACCATTTTTCACATAGCCATGACTTATTGAAATCAGACCCAACTATGTGCCTGTTTGTGTTTAAGCTCACGCTGGCACATGATCCCCTGATGAAATCCACTTAGACATTGACTGTAGATAACTCAGTGGTGAAATCCATCATTGTCACCTGTGCAATCTGCACTATGATGTGATGCATACTGTTTGTCAATCAATGACAATGATAGTGTGGCATTCATTCACAATCGGCCAAAGACGCAGGCTCAATACCTTAAGAAACAAATCCACAAAATAGAAATCCACATTTGTGAAAACCGACATTTAAAAAGCTGCTGCTTCTAAATACCATCCAGTCTAGTACTCTGTGACATTAAAGGTTTATTTCTAGCCATCAAAGTTCTGATCTTCAGTGAGGTTTGCGTGATGTTTGATGTTTTCTCATTTTAATATTAGTTTGATGTTCATCCTTTTGGAGTTATGCTGATTTTTTTTTTTTTTTTGGGGGGGGGGGGGGGGGCACCACAGAATAGTACTGCATTTCATGTCTTATAGGCATCAATCCATCAGAGGATGTCTACACCATCTTTAACACTCTTCAAATGTGTGTTGTGTGTTGTGCATGTGGGCAATGTTTCTACTGTGTGTCTAGCTTTTTTGCTATTTGCAAGCAGCAATGTCTTGGTCTAAAAAGTGAAGCCAATGTAGAAGTGGATGTCCATCAGAGGATGTCTACACCATCTTTAACACTCTTCAAATGTGTGTTGTGTGTTGTGCATGTGGGCAATGTTTCTACTGTGTGTCTAGCTTTTTTGCTATTTGCAAGCAGCAATGTCTTGGTCTAAAAAGTGAAGCCAATGTAGAAGTGCCTTACGTTTTCATTCTTTCTAACAGCCATCAGGGGGAGACTCCTCTGGTTGCAAAATCAAGTCTGATTGCATCGACTTTACCCCTTTCTACGATGGCGTAATAGGGCCACTGTTGAAAAAATAAAATAAAAATGGAGCCGAGAGAGGCGGGCAATATTCTGAGATGAAAAGTCACAAATTTGCCACTTTAAAACTCGCAAATCTGCTAGTTTTAAAGTCACACATTTGCCACTTTAAAAGTCGCAAATTTGCAAAGTTTATTACACTAAAATCGTTTGCATAGGTAATAACAGCAAAACTGGTAGTCCAATGGTTAACCATTGAAAGGAATTCAAAGTAAGGTTTGCGAGCACATTTCGGATACATCATTTGTGATGTTTACTTTGTGCTCAGTTCACGTCTAGGCTCATCTCCCCCTCCTGCTACCTGCATCGTCCCTGTGGCTTTTGTGTTTCCAGTCTTTTTCATAAATCTCCCCTCATCATGAGATAGGTGCAGAGGTACAAATGAATACGTATCATGCTCTTCTCCTTTGAGCTGACACAATATACACCAAGGCACCATTAATTCAGTTAATAGTTTAATTCCACTTTGATTATAAATACAGGCAATGGGCCACCAGCTTACGGCAGCCAGTGTAATTAGTCAGGTAATAATAAGCTGTGAACTCGTAGCTGATCATCACAGCCTGCAGCCACCAGTACAGATGAGTCCTAACAACAGCTTTCAGCTAACCTGTCTCACTGGCTGTCTCACTAACTGACCGCCTGTCTGACTGTGAGCCTGAACAAGTATGGACTGAAGGTTCATAAGTGACCTGATTGGTTATGTGTGTGTTTAGTCATCACTCTAATAACAGCTTTCAGCCCTCCTGTCTGTCTCACTGGCTGTCCTACTTCATATACTATCCTTCTCCACAGCAACATGCTCTTAATACGAGATACATTTAGTTGATTCATCTTTGCCATCAGCCTAATAACTGCTTTTAGCTCGTCTGACTGTATGTCTGCAGTAGCTTGTCTCACTGACTGTCTGTCTCTCTATCTAAAAGGCACAGACATGGGCTTCACGGGAGATGCTGTCAATTTGACAATTTAAGCTTCCAGTTCTCTGGTCTGGCTTATCCTGGTCCGGTCTCTCTGACTGTCCAAACAGACACCACCTCTTCTGTCTCCATGTCTGTTGGCAGATTTTATGTTTAATCAATTTTATATTTTAAATTTTGTCAGGCATCTGAGCATGTTTCAAAATGGAGATTATTTAAAATGATCCCTGTTTACAGCTACACTATTTTAATCTAACAAAACAAGAATGAAAGAACGGTGTTCTCTATCATTGATTATCTATATTTATTTTATCTACAAAACCGTTTTCTCAGCCCATGGAGGCAGCATTTGAATTCAATATGGCACACATGTTATGGAATATTTACATATGTAGCAGTTATGGTGCAACATTAAAATGCAAGTCCAATTTCACATTGTTTCCATATTGTCATTTGATGCATTATTAATACATTGAGTCTCTACAAGCTGATTTCCAAACCGGGCAAATATGAAGAAAACGCACTGTCTACCTCAAAAGAGAGAAACTCCGTAGTCCAAACTTTTTATGCAGCTAAATAATGCATGGACTTCAATAAAAGGCCAATGCCGTGATTCCACTGACATTTAAACTGGAGGCTCTTTGAGAGAGGATTAAAATCTTTATTCCGGTGGACCTTAGGATACTGACCTATACTTGATTATGCTCATTTCTGTCCTTTTGTGTTAATCTGTGAAGAGTCCCAACGCTAGGTAATTATCTGGTACTAGGAAGGTTCTGTGGACAACAACGGATTGAGAAATGAGGGTCAGAGTGTGGAGGTGATAAAACAGATGGGGAATGTTGTTTAAATATATTAGAGAATAGTATATAGTCCTAGCTAAAACAGAATACCAATCAAACAGTTTGTGATAAAGTAGCTGAAATATCCCTCCATTCCTCTTTCGACTCTAATTCAGCTAATTAGCAAAGACTATTAAATAAGTGATGTGTTTGTTGGTGTGCGGTGCTAAATTGTTGTTTTCAGTCCCAGAGGCCATGTAACAATAGGAAATAAAGCAGAGTTGCTTACAATGTTACTCTCTGGGTACTTGGATTTAACATGTTCAAGGGTTTTTGTGTGCACTCAGAGGCCTTATCATCTGTGTCCTGTACAAGCCTTCTGTCAACAGTTTTGAGATAAGTTAAAGCCATTTAAATCTCAAAGTGACAACTGGCATGAGCCTGAGCCGAAGGATTTTGTCAGTCAGTTCTGTCAGAGCCACAAGTATATGTTACTGCCCCTACTGTTTGAAAAACATACCAAACTGTGACCCAAAACTAAGGTAAGAATAGTCACAGTTGCGAGTTGTTAGCCAGCAAAGTTATTGTCAGCCGCGCAGTATTCATAACTTTTGTTTGTTTCTATTTAATCAGTGGCAACAAAACCCAGGATTTTGGCTTAGGTCTTCAGGGGTCCGTTTCACAAAGCAGGTTTAGTGAAAACCTTGAGTTAGTTAACCCTGAGATGAGGGAAACTCTGGTTTTTCGGTTTCACAAAGCCAGTTCAGCATAAATCTGAGTCAGTTACCCGGGTAACATGCTCCGTGAAACTAACCTGCTCGCTAGCAGGTTTGCTTCAACAAACCCTGAGTTTCTCCCTACATGTCTCCGCCTTTTTCCGGAATCTGAACCAACTCTGAAAAAAATGTGCCGTCCTTTCATCGCCAACCTAATCGATATGGAAATAAAAGTGATTCTAGCAGCTTTGCGTCGGGATAGGATTTTGATTACCTTTCCTTTCAATCACATTAGATATTATCTAAACAATATTCTCCGACATTTTCAACATTTCATATCGCGGACATAATCCGCAACCAGATTCTTTGCGGAGGTAGTGTTTTTGCGAACGGGAGATTTATGAAATGTTTAAGTACATTCCTGTGTTGAAATACCTGCTTATATTTACTGTTTAATATGTAAAATATTATTAAAATCATATGCCTTAGTCAACGTATTTGTGCAATATTCTTATGCTTAATTTCCAACTGAAGCCACTTTCTTTCTGTGCCTGGGGGGGATTACACCCAATAAAAATGATGATTTATTTGTTGCACTACTTTGTGAACTATGGGAATTGAACCGCTTCCGCCTGCACCATAGGCAGCATTGCTAACCATTACACCACAGTGTTGCTTTGCAAGTTTGAAAATAAAGACTTATTACCTTTAGATCAATTGACTGTTTCATTCAGTTATACACATTAGATCGGCAGTAATTGTCTGCCACGCCAACTATCGCCACTTTGCTGCAGTTACTCGTTTTCTACATAAACACTCAGTAATATCAAATGACGCTCACCCCGTTGCCATGGTGAATCGTAGTATCGGAGCTCCATTGATGATGGCTTTGTAGAGTCGGCAGGCACGCGCGTAACTCAGACTTTACATACTCAGAGTTGAGTGAACTAATTCAAAACCGCTGTTCTGAAACCAAAAACTCAGAGTTGCCCATCTCAGAGTTGTTCAACTCAGAGTTCAGGGTTAGGTTCAGAGTTTGTTGAACCTGCTTTGTGAAACGGGTCCCAGGTGTTTTAGCATGTATTCACGGACAGATACTCTGTAAACACACTGTCATGTTCACAGCCACAACATTACTGCTGCCTTCATACTCATCGTGACACAACAACTCTCTCTCGACCAGACACTCACTAATGTTAGGCCAGGCTTGCAATACACTGGAGGAAACTCTGTCAGTCTGCTGGGCAGACACACAGCTGACAACCTTGCAGCTAAACTAATTGATGCGGTGGAGCCTTACTGGGAAAGTGGCTGTGATAATGCATGCAGCATCATGGCTGCTCACTCTCCCTGACGGGTGGACTGGGGACTTGGTTGTCTGTTTTGCACATACACTGGTGGTAAATTATTGATTTAAGCTGTCTGTGAGTATCATGTTATCGTTGCAGCTTCAACAACAGCACCCTGTGCATGCAAGGCATCTTGTTGGTTAATGATTGATTCACAAGGGTCAGCTATCGGTCAGAAAAGAAAAAAAATCCCCAGTAACTTATTCAAATCTGAGACAGACATACACAAAATGAGGTAAAAACAGCAATGCAGAAATATTTTCTGAACTGTTAAGTTGGATGTATAATTATCCATGTCAACAGCGTCATTAGAGTCAAGGACACTTAACGTGGGAGGTTTGTTGTTTTGGGTGGAGCCGTCTCAGCGCTCCTGAGGTCTCTATCCAGACACAAGTGTAAGAGAACAAGCCTGCATGTGTAAAAGGAAATGTGCAATATGTAGTGAAATGCAGTCATTGTTGCACTGATGTGACAGCATTGTGTATAATAGCGCCACCTGTTGCTTTCACACGTTTCAGATGCAATCATTTCCCCCTTCCTTTGATTTCTGACAACTAGCTACGAGAATAAGAGAAGAATAACCAGGGGTATTTTTCTAGGCTGGCTTCAAGAGTATATACAAGGGGATGCAATGCCTTAACTAAAACTAAATGTAACTTTTTGTTGATGAACACATCATGTCAGCAAGGAACCGATACTGTGTTTTGTGTATTTGAACGGCTTGTGCGTATGTGCAGCGTGTGCAGTGTACATTTCTGCCGACACCTGCTTATGCTTTTGTATTTACATTTACAGCAGAGCTTCTATTTTACCACAAGCACAGGTGTGTGCTATTTGCAAGTCTCCAGCCAAAAACAGAAAATAATTGAAACCATTAATCCAGCTCCCCATATATATATATATATATATACCATCATCATCATAATTTTCACCGGGTTGTAAGTTAAGATAAAATCCTTTTGTCCCATGTGGCGAAATTTGCAGGGTTATAGTAGGAAAGGGGATAGTGCAATAAAAAAGAAGCATCAATTTAAAAAAAAAGGCCTGTAATAAATCATTTAAATGAAAAAAAAAAAAAACTACATTTGACTTCACAATATTTCACGCAGGAAATAATATACTGTCATTGATACGGCACATGAGTGAATTGAAAGTTGACTGTTGATTGTTAAGTGTAAGTGTAGAGGAGCTGTCTATATAATCTGCATGAAACAACATGGGGCAAAATGTAAGACAAACTTTTTGTAGTCCTTCTTCACAGCATTGCAGTTTCAGCAGGGCAAACCCATGATAATCTGCCGTTGCATTATATTTGGTAAGAAGTTGGATTCGCACTGTGGTTGTCTTTCCTTAGTTCTTATGAATTCTCTTCCTCAACTTTCTTTGACCTTGTGACATTTTCCATCAAAGTATGAAGTAGAATGGGTGAGAGGGGTGGCTTTGGTGGTCTTGGTTGGGGTAAAAGGAGGAGTGAGCGGAGGAGTACGGGTACAGAAAGAGAGAGTCGGAGGGTGAGAACGAGAAGCAGCAGTAAGCAGGGACCTCCCGGCTTCAGGGTTGCAGAGTGATAAATCTTGAAATGAGGAGAGAGAGAAAAAAAGGAGGGGGAGCAAGATAGAGATGCAAGGCAGGGGAGGGTAAACCGCGGAACATTTGTTTTAGAGATAGACACACCAAATAGATCTATAAACAGAAGCCGCTACGTCAGCCCTCTACTTTCTTCTTCTTCACGATAATGTATGGTGCTTAAGGGACCAGTCGACAAAGTCACACAGCTTGGGAAAAAGATGCCAGCTGGAAAGAAATACTAGATGAGATTGAAGGTAGATGAACAGCCTTTGTTATATCGCACCACAAGTTGGAAGTTATTTATATCAACTATTTATTACTATGCGTAGTTCAGGTTGTCCTGGAAATTAAAGGGATAAATAAATACAGAACTTATGTACACATTTCCCATGTGCATCAGCTTTCCTTACTTAATAGGTGATTTGTGAATGTTTGCCTCGGGGTGGCTGCTCTCACCAAATGATTTGACTTGCCTGCCTCGTTTGCTCCAACATCTGAATAATTTCTGAATAAATCTAAATGTAAGTATATTAACGTGATTCTTTAATACACCTAATCTGTGGTGAAAGGAGCATTTTGCCGTAGCTTCTGGAACAAGTGCTTAGACTTTCTACCCATGCGTTTCATATTCCGGAGATTTGCAAAAACTATCCTTCGAGCGGGGTTTTACGAATGATACCTTCCAACCTGAGGGCTTAGAGATAAAATGCATCTGAGGGATTTTTAAATAACATTTCAGATTAAGGCTCAGGAATACATTTTCATACAATGGTCTGAAGCACACAATCCGAGGATACTGTTAGCCCCGTTGTGGCATTAGTCAAATAGTTCTTGTGAAAGTTTTCCAGAGGCTAAACAAAACCTGTCAGGATAAGAGGTGAAATGGTAAACAGACTGGAGTTTAGGGCTGCAGCTATCGAATATTTTAGTAATCGAGTACTCTACTGAAAATTACATCGATTAATCGAGTAATCGGATAAAACGTATTTTTGCTTGGTTAAAGAGCAATTATGAATACACAAGAGAAAATAACATATTTCACTTAATAATGAATGACCAATTGGTTTCCTTTTTTAGAATCAACTGTTTTTATTTCTTAAATTCACAAGCAAGTATTTTCTGGTCTTGAAACATTACCAAAGAGGCAACTGCTAACATAAATAAGAATAAATAAAACACAAATAAAAATAAATGAAATTAAATTACTTTCAAGATATCAAAAATAAATAAAATTACATTACTTTCAAGTTATCAAAAACATAAGGCATTTATAAAAAAGAAAGAAGGCAAAATAAGCCTTTATGTTGTGCATAACATGCACATAACTGTAAAACACAAGATGCTATTTTGGCATATAGGAGGGGAGACAAAAACAGGAACTTTGAACAAGTAAGTCCATATTAAGGCAACAGCCACCCTCTTATTTCTCTCTCTCTCTCATCGTGTGTGTGTGTGTGTGTGTATGTGAGTGTGTGAGCAAACCTTTAAAGGAGCTCTTTATTGTAATGTAAGAAGGTAAGCATATCAACATGGTCAGGGCTGAGGCTTGCCCTCTTCTTAGAGGCAATGTTGCCTGCGGCTGAGAACAGGCGCTCTGAAGGTGTAGATGTTGCCGGAACACACAGCAGAGTCTTCGCCAGTCGTGCCAAATGTGGATACCGCGCTGCATTGTTTTCCCACCAAGACAGTGGGTTCTCCCTCTTGGATAGGGGCCGTTCTACGAAGTACATCAAGACCTATGGAATAAGACACACACACACACACACACACACACACAAACACTTCATTATAAATAACTGCACTGTAATGAGTCCTGCTGATGTATCTCATCTCATATTAATAGCCAAATGTAAAAAATAATTTAGTTACCTCCTGCTGTACAGAATCATTTAACTGCTGCTCCTCATCTTGTTCTTCGTCACTTGTGTTGGAGTCTGAGTCGAGGAATGACGTAGCCCCCTTGGCCTTTGCTGCTGGTGGGGAGTCCTGTGCTGTGCTGGATGCTCCATGGTTACTTGCAGTGGGCTTCCTCACTTGCTGGCTGGCAGCAAAAGCCATGGCTCGCACTGTGTTTTGGATCTTCAATACTTCGTCAGCAGGCAAGAACTTCATTTTTCGGAACCTGGGATCTAGAGCAGCAGCAAGCAGGGTGATGTTTGGAGATTCAGGAGTAAACTCAGTTAGTCCTTCCCATCGTACTGTTATCTGCTCTGCTGCATGAGTTTGGAACGACCTCACAGGTGCAGTCTCAAGTTCTGGCTCCTCTATGTTCTGCTTAAGTTTGCACACAAGATGTGGAAGTGCAGACAGTGTGACATATTGTTGTCCACTCAAGAACACTGTGGCTGATTCAAAGGGTTCAAGGACCTGGTTCAGCTCTTCAATCAGGTTCCATTGTTCAGGTTTGAGGTCCAGATAGTGTTTCCCTCTCTGAGTCACTGCAGGGTCAGAGAGTGTGGCTGTCACTGGCCACCTCTGTTCTTGTAGCCTGGACAACATGGCATACGTGCTGTTCCAACGGGTACAGACATCTTGCACCAGCATATTCTCCTTAGCACCCATTTGTTTTTGCTTGTCCTTCAACTTCGTGCTCGCCAATTCACTTTTTTTAAAGTGTTCGACAAGGCATCTCGCAGCCGCGACACATTTGGAGATAGCCTGATGGATCTTAAGAGAGCTTTGCACAACTAAGTTGAGGGTGTGCCCGGCACAACGCACTGATGCCCATCCGTGCCTTTCTTGCAAAATCTTTGCTGCTGCTACAACATTAGCGCCGTTGTCGTGGACGACAGCCTTGATTTTCTTCACTGGGATGTCAAATTTTGTTATCACCTCCTCAATCCATTGTGCAATATTTGCAGCTGTGTGTCTCTCCTCAAGGGGCATCGTTGTCAGGCAGTGGGACACCATGCGCCAATTCTCCCCTATGTAATGGCATGTCACCCCCATATAAGCCTCTGTTGCGATGCTCGTCCAGATATCAGTGGTGAGTGCAATGCACTCAGTCTCTTGCAGCGCCTGCTTCATCTTCACTTTGACATCCTCGTACTTTTTCTCCATCTCTTTTGTGAAGAATGTTCTTGATGGAAGCTCGTACTTTGGATGGAAAGTTGCAACCATTGCTTTAAAACCACTGTCCTCTACCATACTCAGTGGCCGCATGTCTTTGACTAACATGTTTAAAATGCTCTTTGTTAGCTCAGCTGCTTGCTCAGGGCCACAGAATGGTGCTTTACAGATAAATTTGTCCATCCGAGACTGTGATGATTTACTGAAAAAAGAAGAGAAATAATAATTAGTTAAATGATATTACTATGACTAAATGACTTAATACAGTAGGTTCATGGCTGTGCATTTATGAATTTACACCAGCTGACTAGGGATAAATATTATTTTTAAAGATTTTGAGTTTTTGTAGTGTCCACAATTAAGACAACTACTGTATTGGAACACAATCCTTTTAAATTTTAAATCAACCCTCTATGAAGTCATGTCGTCACGCTCATAATAAACTAACCACAAACTTGACAGTAGTCAGTCATAATTAACAAAAACCTAGCCCTCTGCAAGGCTGGCGTTTATGTTCGTAAAATACATTCACGTTGATCACACTGATTTGCTACGTTAATATTACCTTGTCTCCGGTCCTCCGCTCGAGTCCGGGTGTTTTCTGCGGAGATGCTGCAACATAGAAGACGTGCTGTTGTGGTATGCAAGGACCGCGTTACAACGAATACACGTCACGGTGTTCTCCTTTCTTTTCAGTCGGAAATGCTCCCACACTTTCGACATTTTCTGTCTTTTATTATCGCCTTTTTCTTCTGTTACATCGTCGCTATTTCTCCTCGCCTCTGCCATTTTCCCGCTCCCTCAGTCAAACACCTGTACGTCCGCTTCCTCCTCCTCCTTTTCTTCTCCGGTCTTCCTTGTGTAGGCGACGTAAGCACGTTGTGCCAAATTGAAAGTAGTCCGTGCGGCCGCTTGAACTACAATTAAATTAACGATTCCTTGAGGCAGAAAAAAATCCTCGGACCATTTTTTGTAATCGAGGTACTCGAATTACTCGAGGAATCGTTTCAGCCCTACTGGAGTTACCACAGATGTAGGTCCCCACCAAGTGGTTGTGTTGCACATTCCACCCATGTCTGTCCACAATGCCATCCCTTCATCACTCAATTCAATAAGACGTTTGTGTGAAATGGTCATAGTCAGCATACACAACTTTGTCTGAAAAAAAGTGTGACGTGATTTACTTGATATTCACCAAAATCTATCACTTCATCCTTGTGTCCAGGTGGACATTTCAAACAAAAAAATCCATCAAGGGGATCCTGGTATATCATGTTCAAGAGAATAAATTATGTATGCATACAGATGTATTATGTATGCATACAGACAAATGTACAGACCACTTCGATAAATAGTAACTCTGGCCATGGCTGTCGATTGTGTTGAAGCATTCAAAGATCAAACTATGTGGAAGCTAGCAATGCCATGTGAATTTAGTAATGTATGTTTACTCTCCTGCAGTCTCTGAATCACTTTTTAATGCTTTTGGCATTCCAAGAAAATACAGATAGACACCTGCACTGTTTGATGAGATGTTGATATTTGATATAAAACCCCAATTTCAATTTCAATTTAAATTCAATTTAAATAATTATATTATCGTTTTAGTCTTGTAAAGAAAATATTTAATACGGGTATTTATGATATAATGGTGGCTCCTTACGAGGCTGTGGAGATGCTGCAATGTCATCGGCTGCATGAGAACTGAAGAGTATATTCAGTGAAAGAAGAGCAAAAAAGGTACTGAAGGCTTTCTCAATGAAAAAAAAAAATGGTTTGATGGATGGTTCATCCAATTACCTGCCATGTATTTTTTGAAAATGCCTGTCCATCTCCAAACGGTTTTCAATGACAGGTTCTCATAAGGGTCTGTGTAACAAACTAGTTGATGGGTCACACTTTACGCACGGCAAATTCACGAGGGATGCTTTTTCAAATCTGTCTCAGAGGCTCAACTGATTTTCAGAATGTAGACCATAACTTTAAACCCCTGCACACACCAAGTGAAAAAAAGAGGCAATGCATGTATGTGACTCACTGTAAACAGTGTTAACTCTCATGGAGGCAAAGTGAAATCAATGGTGTTGTTATGGCAATAATGCAGTGAGGTGTTGAATCATGGTCCTGCATTGTGGGGCTGCAGTATAAACCAGCAGAACTAATCCAGGGTGCAAACTGCAGGCAAACACGCTCACACACAAGATACTGCACCCACCAGTCTTCAGTACACACACAGACACACACACACACACACACACACACACACACACACACACATACACAAGGTCATGGTCAATGTCATCCCGTAAGACATTACCAAATATGCAGTTTGTGTTCAAACGGAAATCCCATACAAGAACAGGCATACAGAGCGACCACATTAGTGTGGGGAAATGGCAATGGCTATATCATGACAATATTTGTCTCTAGAGGAGCACATTCCTAGTGTCCTGTGGCATGGTTGAGGAAAGGAGAAGAGACAATATAAGTGGAGAGGACAGAGGAGGACGGCATGGCGGAGCAGATAAAGTTGCAATGCTCCATTTGCATTGAAATATTCCCCCCGTGGTACAAATACTTGAGGTGAAAGTGGAATAAGTAAACTCGAGAGAAGTTTGTGTGTATGCTGGAAAGAGAGAGTTTCTGCGCATATAACTGTGCAAGGAATCTGTCCTTGGAAGCATGGGAACAACACGTGCATGCAATGTTTACAACAGTGACAATAGTTGACCTTGTTCACCTTTGACCGTGTGTGCTTGTCTCGTGTCTGTTTTCTTTATGCCTGCCCACGCAGACATGCCTTGATGCTAATAAATTATTGATCAGGTTCAGAGACCTGCACTGATGACCACACACGCACACACCTGACCTGGAATCTCATGAATACTTTTATCGAAAACAACCAAAGACAAATACTTCTTAAATTCATTTTTTGTTTCTTTCTTTCTTACTCATCACTTTAACATGAGCGGTGTTGTGTTATTTTCTATGACACACTGACTTTGAAGCGAGTGCTGCAGAGTCATCAATACCGAATAGCAATCTTAGGAATGATAGCGAGTATTTCGAAATTAATTTAGAGTCTGATACATCTTTGTGTGTTTTATTGCTCTGGTATGCCTCTTGCTTCCTGTAGTCTCCCTTCTGTCTCTTTTGCATCCAATTCCCCCAGAGGAAAACCATTTTCCATTTGCACTGAACCCAGGCGTATATCGGTTCTAGCGTGTACTTGTGTGTTCAAAGTCCATTTTTCCTTGAATGGCTATACAGATTCTGCTCTTTATCCCTGTCACCTCAACAAAGTCAGGGCAATCCATCCCATCGAAGCAAGGCATATCAGATAGCTATCATCGGAAGCACAGATAAATAACACAGACATTACTGGTCCATTACCAGCATACAGGCTGCAGGGTCCAGAACTAATCTTGATCATTGTTGTCAGTGCCAGGGGAAATACAACACAGGGACGCACTGGCTTATCTTCTGCCTCAAGGTTATTGGTTTCAAACCTGATCTACATCACAGACAGTGCAGCTATAGTTAAAAGAAATTACCCAAAGCAAAAAAAAAAAAAAAAAAAGGAAATGGCTGCAAAATTGACGAGGATATAGCTTTCGACACAGCCAGCTTCATCGTACAGAGGACAGGGAGTATGACATGCCGAGTACCTAAATGCACCAATGTGTTGTCTTCCTAAGTGAGCAGTCAATTAAATAGATCTCTCTCTCTCTCTCTCTCCTTCTATCTCTCTCTCTCTCTCTCTCACTATCTCTCTCTCACTCTCTCACTATCTCTCTCTCTCTCTCCTCTCAACACTGATGTGTCTTTTATCCAGCTCAGCCTCACCAGCTTGTTATCCAGTAGTCACAGGTATTGAATAATGTATGCTGGGCCTCTCTCTCCACCCATACGAGCAATGTCGGAGAGGCTGTGGCTGCTTCAAACTGAATACTGTGATTCACTGCGGGGCTTGAGGCTGGTGGGAATTTCATGTTCTTATTTTCTATAAGGAGCCAATCCTGTTAAATGTACACTTAAAAAAAATGCTGCATAATTCTTTGTCTGCCTAAAAACACTTTGTAAGGGAAGTGTTTCATAACTTTTTCAGACATGAGTGTTGTACTGGATGCTTGAGAATGTATGCTATGCCAAAAAACAATTAAGTGGAACAATTTGTTCTTTTGGTGGCAAATGATAAATCACTTAGCTTGCTAAGCTGCAAAGGTTGTGAATAAGTATCATTCTTTTGCATTAAGACCGTCAAGTGTGGAATGTCATTTTGTTATGCGTGTGTGTGTGTTTTGTGTTTGCATTTGATTTCCGAAGTGAGGGTTTAATCAAAGGTCCTAAGGGCTTTTTGGCTCACTGTCTAGCAGTTCAAAATGTCTCATGGTCTGTTAGTGTTTCGTTGCTGTGACTGGGATCTCCCGAGTTTGCCATCTCTGCAGAGCTCTCAGCCATGTGATGAAATCCCCAGTCGAGTAGCTGCCTCCATAATTACTGGGAATGGTTTACAAGGACGGGACATGAGAGGGATGAAGTGGATTCTCTTGATGGGGGACCATTGTACAAAACGGGACATGGGGATGGTTGACAGAGATGAGAGCAGAGTGGGAGAGAGACAACTGGGGATTGATCTGAGAGATAAGACATGGTGGCGATAGAAGGGACAGAAAATGGCTCCAACCCATGCAGCTTAGTGAACCTGTTGGAACGTATTCATTTTTATAATGTGCAGTAAACACTGTATTATTATGTGTCACCCTGAAATGGGTAAGCACAACTAAAATCTGTGTGACATCACACATCAGGAGCAAAGGGACAGGAGAGATGAGAGTGGTGACTTTGCCATCATTTGTCCATGTTGAAAGGTTGAGTGACACAGTAAGCTGTGAAAGACATAGAAATGATGAAGGCCAGCTCTTCTGCCTTAAGTGCTAATCTGCAAGATTCACATTCAGTCTAAATGGAAAGTTGGAACAGAATTAGCAAAATGAAAGAAGAAGAGGCCTTGAAATAGCCTTGAAATGGTACTTGAGACACAGAGAACAACACTGGGACAAGATAGACTGGAGAGACACATGAGGATGCTAGAACTGGTTTTCAAGCATGGGGGAAAAATACAATGGGAATATGTTCTGAAGAATGACCAGATGATATTTGAAGTTGCAAAGAAGGCAAGAACCGTATTACAGGGAGTACACTCAACATCCAAATGGGAACACACCTATAGGGGAAGTATTTGATGCTCCATTATTACCAGCCTGTCACTCACTTTATCTGTCTGTTTTTGTCGTTGTTGTTGATCTGGTGCCTGCTGCACCGGATCAACGCTGTGAGACTGTGGAAAGTGGACCAAAGCAGTAACGTTGTGAACCAGTCGGTTAAACAATCAGCTCCATATTCATGCAATAATTCTCTCTAGGTTGATCACAAAAAGTGTGTCACAACAGTTTTCACACTGCTATTGTGCAAATACTGAGTTTAGCCACTTTAAGGGGATATACAGATCTATGGTAATAAAACATTAACTTGAAAATACAGTGTATGTCATATATGTTTTTTTAAGGAGCACCACTACTAATAAACAAGCACAATGCAATGTAAGTGCATAGCCGATGGTGTACTATTCTTTGCCCTGAAAAGGCCAGTCTAAAAACAGTTCCCTCAAGTTCCCGCATTGTTGACACTCAAGACTGTTGCATACATTTCCTTTAAGGGCAGGCCTGAAGATGAGGGTCTATTAAAATAATGAATGAGCAGGAAGCACTACTTGCAGGCTAGAGATGCCCGGTGCCCAATGTAGGGACAAGGACGTGGGGGCTATTAGAATGGAAATGGATCCCAAAATAAGAATATTGAGACAGGAGACTAGAAATGATGTGCAAATGAGTTTTCAAAAATGTAATACATTAGTAGGTAAACAGTGACCAAGAATGGGACTAGGATAGGACAGGGAAATGATGTGGATGCAAGATCTTCTCTGCAGATAAAAGTACTTCTTTCATCTCTTTTTTTTTTTTGTCATTTTTCTATTTACTTTTTCCTTGATCTCTCTTTTAACTGACTTCTCTACTTCTCAATTAATTTTCAACAGTCAGGTTTTGAGGCAGCTCAAGACCCCCTGCTTATATCATATTCTTGTTTTATCTCACTTTGATCTCCATCCAGTGCTTAGTCTTTAATATTAGTTCTGTCTGCAGTGTTACTTTACTTCTACATATCTGCACTCCCTGACAGATCTGCCATTTGGCCATGCAGGCATGGTATATAGTAAGATAATAGACAACAGAGGCATCTCAAAGTGATGCACTGATATAAACAATACATGTGGATCATATTTGCAGTCTGGCAAGGCATCGTATTTTAGTCAGAAGTTGTGTTTGTGTCTCTCCTCGTGCCGTAAGATGCCGGTCTAGTGTGTCTCCGTCCCAGCCGTGTCGCGAAACGGGCGCTCTGTTCGTGCGTATTTTTAAGAAACGATCGCTTGATTTGGTCTCTGGTTTGCCACAGGCAGGTAACATTATGCATTTACTGCAAGGAGTACGGCCAGAGCCTGGCTGGGAACGCTTGTTTCGTTGTTCAGAATCATTAAAAAGGCACCAGAAACACAACCGGTACCGGGACAGGTGCGTGGTGGTCTGAGCAGCTTTTACTTTTGTAACGCTACATAAAAAGTGTTAATGCTAATGTATTGCTAGCTAACTGGCTGGTACAAGCCAGAATGCATGTTGTATTGTTCCATCTAGTAGTACATTTTTCCGTACATAGGTACCAAATTGAAATGCAAACTTTCATTTGTCTCCAACACAGTGTGTTTTCTGAGAGTTAGCAAGCAAATGTCAGCTTCAAACTTGCTCAAATTGCTTCAAAATGGAGAGAGAAGGTAACAACACTCACTTCCTCCTAAACTTATTTTCTCATATATCAAATTCATTTTCTTATTGAAGCTGGTTTATTGCACAGGCTTCCATCCAATGCGGTAAAATAGAGTAGCAATATTCAAGGGGTAGAACATAATTATGTGTTTAATATTTAAACCAAAACAGCTCAATTTGGTGGCATAGTCTATAGGCACCAGTCTAGTGAGGACCTGGGCAGGCAAGGGATGGCTGTATGTTATGCTAATCCACACTTTGGACATCTCTCCCCAGGCCTTCACAGCGACAGAATTCAAAGCAATGCCAAAAGTCTGGTGTCTGGCATGCTGGGATTATGTGCCACTGCAGTTCTTCAGTCTGCATATCAAGATATGCACTGGCACCCAGTCTGTTCATGATGAGGTATGGCATGGGACATATTGATGTTCTTTCTCCCTGTTCTATGTAGAAGTTTGTGACGTCAAGGTCTCTCAAATTCCACATGAACTAGATCATGTTAGCGTGCCCCAATAAAACTGTGTTTTCAACTATTGTTCTTTGTAAGATGAAACATGAGGACAGAGGAAATACAGACTGATAATGACATTATGAATTTGGATGAAGATAAAGTCAGACGACCTCACAACCTTGCATACATTCTCACAATACCTTTTAATGGTTTTCAATGGATATTTAACACCCCTTTTTCCAAAGTCTGACTTAGATTTGTACTGCTGATGGATTCAGGTTCTCTGTTTATGGGAATGAAACATACATGTTATATTTACATCTTAACATCAACATAAATGCACATATTAGTGAGGACACCAATGAGCACTTCACCTGTTATGCAGTGTAATAGTTTTTAATGATACATTCTGGACATTCACCACTAATTGGACTCCTCTGCAAACAATTGCTTTAGTTGAAATAGTTAAACTGCTTCTTGGGAATCAAGGCCTCCCTCTCCCTCTTTCACTTTCTCCTCCCCTCCTCTTTTTTTCACTGCCCATCAGTTTTGGTTCATGGTTCCTGTCTAAGTTCCATCCGCTGTACTTTGATCTGTGGCAGACAGTGTTTGATCTTTTAGTGATTTAAAATACTGGTATAAAGTTGTGCACATTCCACCGCTTGCCTGTTTCAACTTCGGCGGTGGCCTCTTGGTTGGGATGCTGGATTTCCCAGACATCATGTTTGGAGCAGGGCATTATGGATGCTTAATACCTTAAGGGAGAAGACAATCTTCAGTTATCACCTCGGTTGTGCCAGGCTGACATTTAGCACAGCGCTGGGTCAGTGGCAGATCAATTGCTATTTAATTGTGCTGGGGGCAGAGAAAGTGGACCTCTCAATCAAGGAAACCTTAATCCTTCATCCATTTGATTTTACACAATCCAAACCATGAAACCATATGAAAGGTAGTATAAACCGGTACAGAGTTAAGCACTAAAAAAGTGCAAATGGAGGCAAACCTATTCCCTAATGCACCTTATCCCATTCACTGCTCAACCCTCTTTTATGTTGTCTAGAAATCTATCTTCTGCTACAGGATAAAAGAAGCGACATATATTCCATTAGGAATACCTGATGGATGGTGAGATATGTGTCCACTCCATCCCTTGACTATGACTGCGCATACACTGTTTCATCTGCTGTTTGTACAGGGAAATGGCAACACTCCAGACACAGCTATGTCACCATTTCCCAGGTTCAGTAGAAAGAAGCCTCATGAAAGCCACCACTAGAGTGAAAGTGTGCTATTTAGTCAACTGCAACACATATAGATGCACAAGGATACTAATCCAGAGGTTACAGACTGTTTTTTTAAACAAGGATTTTGTAGTCTATCAACAACTTCTTGAAGTAGATGTGAATTTGAAAGGATCAATCATTCACTTTGGTGTGGCCATGCCTGTTTTCTATCCGACTATATACAACAAGCTAAAACCTGTATAGCTCAGACATTGAACTGTACATATGTCTCTCATGAACAATAACAGACTGTGGGGTAGATTTACTAAGACTGGTGCAGTTTGCATTGCATTTGTTATTGCAAGTTTGCACACAGTGCACGCTGTGCTTCCTGATTTTACATAGTATATTTATCAAACTTGGCAGCCATCGGGCAAAGAGTGCATACTCTGCCCTCCAGCGTAATGGATGGGCCTGCATGTATATAACATTGATCTTGCAACGACAAAAAGAAAGCGCCAAAAAGCATATAAAGTGGCAAACCAAGGAAAAGGTAATGTACAACAACACACAGGCGAGGATAACTGGTTCAGAAATTAATGTCTAGTTATGTGCAGCAAAACAGCGAAATAGACCTGCTTTTACGAGGAGAATTTCCCCCACAGAATAGAGGCGTGCTGTCACTGGTAGTTTTTGTAAATACCAGGAAAATATAAACACTTATCCTCCCATCTTTTTGCAGGGAACTCCCACTTTCCCCAGGACCCTCCCACCAGCAGATATTAGAAACGCTACTTGCCTCTTTCTGCTCATGTGGCAGGCAATCTGCGATGTTACCCAAGTGTGCCCTGTAAATACCGTTTTATGTTTTACACGCTTGTTGCAAAAGGATTGTGCCTCAAGTGGGTGCAAATGTGTTAGTAAATCTAGCCCAGTTTGTACTGGCTATGCGTTTTCAGCATCACAGGAGGAAAGTGGATTAAACAGCAGGTGTTGGTTTCTGAAATCACCTTCAGCTAGCTAAAGGTTGGGCTCCATTCTTGCTCCAACAGAGTAGCAGCAGCTAAAAAACCAAGAGGCAGAGCTTAGTGAAGGGTCAAAAGCCATGTATTGTTATTCTGACTCCAGCTGCCACCCTTTGTATCATTGTTTTACTGCCATCTTGTATGCCTACAGGTGGTGAGAGAATTACACTCAAAACAAAGGTGTTTGGTAGAATAGTCCTTCGGGGAGTTTGTAAGACCTACGCATTGCCAACATGTGGACGTAACACTAGAGCAGCACATAATGAAAACCTGCTTGATTTGCACTCACGTTCATGTAGCTGAAATGCAACTGATTCCCTTTCAGAACTGTCTCTGTTTTTGCCATGCAAATCTTCACACACACACACACACACACACACACACACACACAATGTCAGAGTACAATATGCAATTAAGGCTAAGCCACATTGTACCAATGATCTACACACTGGTAATTAAATCTCATCTGTGTATGTCTCCTCAGTGCACGTGTGTCTTTGCCAGTGTGTGCATATGCGTGTGTGTGTTTAATGTCATAAGGCCAGAGAAGTGTAATGCCACACTCTCGTCCAGTTAATTAATTCAAATGTCCACTCTTAATTACTTTCAGAGAGCGGCTTGAGACCATTCCCCTGGAAACAACCTGTGCATGCATAATACCAGCAGGGGCGAGGTGTGTGCTGGGGTGTGTAAAATGAACTGTCATTGTCAGTTTGGTTTATTTTTGCGTGGAAGTGAGAGTGTCTTTTCAGTATGAGAATGTCAAAAATAATATGCATTCCAAATCAAAAACGTCAACCATATTTGTTTAAACACGGAGTGAGAATATCAGTGTGTTCTTGGGTGTGGGGAAGATACAGAATGTACTGTATTAGTAGTTGCGAGTGTAAGTGGTGTAGTCAGTTGTGTGTGTGTGTGTGTGTGTGTGTTTGTGTAGGCTGATTCTTGCTTATAACGTGCATGTAGGTGTTTGTAAAGGGCGTTGTATATTAACAGATTGAAATGTATTATATTAATTTGCACGTTACTTTGCACTGTCAATCAAAGTATGTGTGAGGGTTCACACATTACAGGTGGCGCTCCACCCACCTTGGTTGTAAGACATCAGAAAACAAAACAAAAAAGGTCTTCACTTATGCTGTGATTTATATCCTGAGCCAACGTAGTTAACATGAATCCCTCTCATGTTAGAGCACATTTTCTACACACTTAATTTGACATGGTGATTACACTGAACAAATGCTTTAACACACTTGAATGTATAGAATGAAGCCTGTGGAATGAAACATCTCTGTCTTGACTGTCCCTTCTACCTAATGTAGGACCTCATTTTCCCACTGACACTATTACTGAAACTAGCTGTGGGCTAAAAAGATAAATTTGTCAGTACAAAGCTATCTGCATGCCTGATCATTATGCCAATTACTGCACAGAAGCCAGGATTGGGAGGGTGGCTTGACTATACAGAGAAAATTCAACTCTGCATGCTTTAACGCAAAGCAATGGTATCCTTCATTTTGCTTTAAATTGTGGCTGTCATATTAATGCTGAAGCATTGCAGAAGGATGGGACAAACATGGTGCTGTACAGACCTTAACATATAGAGTAACCTAGGTTTAGGTAATGAAGTCTAAAATGAAACTGCACTCAAGAAGAAAGCCCAGCCAACTATCAACGACCCTGAGCGTTTGTAGTTCACTAAATCAAATGTTAAATGGAGTGTTGGCACACAGCTGATGGCCTTGTGCTCACTGGTGACTACTGTCTTAATGCCAGCAATGCAGCATTTATGGATGTGGAGGGATATATAGCCTAGAGCCAGGATTAGTTACAAGGAAGGTAAGGTGTTCCAGAGGAGCTATTGTTTTTTTTAAAAAGTTTATTAAAAGGAAGGCTTATCATCTCCCGGGAATCCCAGTGGGCTAGTATATGAAAGGAGAAGAAAAATACTTAAAAATAAATGATTACACATATTATTTCTACTCCTACAGGTTTCAAAAACATAAGCTGAATAACATGAAGTACAAACCTTCCTATACAAGCGTAAAGTAATAAGTAAAGCATAAACCCTCTAATATAGGCCTAGGCCTTTATTGGAAGGAGGCCAGAATTAGAGACAGGCCCCTATTTCTTTCTATTTGAGCAAAACAGACTACCAGTAGAATGAATAAAAACGAGATTTTGTGTCTGTTTGAACCTATAAAATACTAGGTTAATTTACTGAAAAAGTCTTTGGCTCTGCAGCTGCCATATTACGGTAAACAACGTTTACCTCTTGCCAGTATTGCACGCTTGGTGGGCTGCCACTAGGAGGATGATTGACAGGCGCTCTCCTTCATACAATCACGCGGCACACTTCATGGCTGAACCTGATTGGACGATCCCTTTCACAGCTGTCCTGTCTGCTCCCGGATTTTAAACCGACCAACATGGCGGCTTGTTTGGAAACGTTCTCTTATTTTACGACAATAGTTCACCGAAATGTGTTTCTGAAAACATTTTATGCGAGAAATAAGCTATGCCGTTGCTGAATCTGTCTTTATTTTAGATCGACAACGTACCGTTTAAAATATTTTCGAGAGCTTGCGGGAGGCGGCGGCGCACTGTCTGCCGACACTCACCATGAGTCGAATGCGTTGCAGGGCTTCTTACATACCGTAGATCTTCTAATATAGCTTCAGCCAAAATCTCTGAGACGCGAAGGCATTGCACGACTGACGATGAATGGGAAGCGTGGAAATAGAGACCGGCCGTTATTTATTTACCTCTGCCGACAGCGAGACCGGCCAATGTTAGAGACTGGCCGGTAATAGAATACAGCCCAGTATTAGAGGATTTACGGTAGTAGTAATGCAATATTAACCTTGTTTTCCTCTCTTGCATGGAATTAATCCTGACAGCTGGAGAATACAGTGTAACATCTTACCCCCTGTAAAAGGGTGCACTGTATATCAGAAGATGAGTTGTCTCTATGACACATGGGTTGAGGGGTTTTTGGCATACTAGCACCATTCTTGGCCAATGCTCGTACGTTCAGTTCGGTGCCTGGAAGTCTCAAAGTCGGTGGTTCAAGTTGGTGTTGACAAGGAAGCGGCAAGCGCATTCTGATGGACTTTTAGTGAAGCGCTAGCCGATGTAATGACAGCATTGTCAAAATTCTTAAGTTCAACATGGTGCAGTATGACATGCCCTTTTTCTCCAGTCAAATTTAGTGATGAGGGGATTTGTCGAGGCTTTTGGATGATGTGACCCCTGAGACAGCAGCTGGAGGGAGGGATGAAATGATCTTTTGGAACAAGGGATTAATATTCTTATTCATTTGCTCTTGTTTCCTCTCTTTCATCCAGGGCCAACGTGACTTTAATTCTCCTGACATTCTAAAAAAATACTGTTAAATGTTAATGGAGACTATTTTTACACGGGTCACGACCATGTCTGAAACACACACACACACACACACACACACACACACACACACACAAAGGCATTTTGGACATTTGGTCGCACAGACGACAAATATGCCGGCCATCACACACACACACACACACACACACAATTACATACACACCAGCATAGTCTTGAATCAAAAAATTCGGACTATTCTTGCTTCTGGAAAAATGATCCAATAACCACCACTTCCCTTGGTCCTGTTAACCTCTGCAAACTTCTCTCAGTGAAACGTTTCTTTCTTCTTTGTTCTATTATTTTCAATTTAACATCACATGCGGCATTGGCTTCTCATTTGATATATTTTTTAATGTTGTAGGGGACACCAGAGAGGCGTAGACATCTGACAAGCCCTCTGCATGTGTCTGCTTGGTGGAGCTCTCATCTTCTGACGTCGGCACTTATTACCACAGACAGCACGTCTAAGTCACTCCTTTCCCCGGGCTGAAGGCTTGGGAAATTCTCATGTAGCAAGTTCACATCTGCAAAAGGTGACATGCTGTTTAAATCAAACACACTTTATGCTGGACTTGAAGATGCCACACGTTGAGGGATATTTTACGGTAGACTGGTGAGTTTTGCTTTTAAGCCATAGGGAAGTGAAATAATGGTATATAGGGGAAACAAGCAGCAGCTCATGTTGTCCAAAAACATTTTAAACTGGTGAATACGAAAGCTAGGAGAGGGTGTATAATATGCAGTCTAAGAAGTATCAACATATTAAAAATAGGTCTATCATGTATAACTGTGTCAGGTTTGGGCACTAAGTCATGATTAATCGTATGGTATCAGCTAAATGCGGATAAGATATAACAGATGTGTTAATACTGAAATGAATCACTGTACAATATACCAAATACTCTCCACTGCCTGTAATCCAATGTATTACATTAGTGCAATTTATAGTAAGTGTAAGTAATAGAAAGACCTGGAAGAGAGTTCAAGGGGAGACACACACGGAAATACATAGTTTTTCATACACTAGTCAATTATGTGATTGGCACTATTTTGCTTATAGAACATGACTTGTTTCAGACTAGTGGAAAGAAAAGATCCAACATAAACAATTTGATTTTTAAATGTTGTCTAGTTGTGTCAGTACATTCCCCCCAAATTAACTTAAAGTTAGTTGGATAATGATATTGATATATTCAAACATACATTTCTGAAAACCTCTAACATGTGTGTTTCCTCTTCCTCTGAGCCAGAAACCTACACCTCAGTACCACTTACATACACCAAACGTCCCACTTTCATTCCTATCGGTATTTTCAAAGTTTTACCGAGAGGATTTGTTCATATATATGACAGCCGGATTTATAGAATAGTTTATCCATAAAAACATGCTGAATGCCACTCCTCCCTAGATGTGACCATAAACCAAACAAAATAACATAAAAAAGCTATTATTGTGAGAAGACATCCACGAGCATCATCCACCCCCCAGGTGCCACACAATTAAGATCAAGGTCCATGATAGTTGGACTCTGAGGCATCCTTTTCCCTATCACAAACAACAAGCACGGATAGAAAGTCCAATAAACACAATTACCTGCTATTATTCCTTGCGGAAGGTTGCAAACACACAAGCCACCTTGGGTAACATGCTATTAGAGTCAAAGAGAAGTGCACTCTTACAGTTACATGCCACAGTGCAACAGTTCCTCAGCAATAGCCCTGGAATTATAGCCTATACCCAGGTCTGCATCCGTTCAGTTACATTTACCCCAGATTGTTTACAATACTGCAAAGTCAAAATCAATAGGGCCCGCCAAGACAAGAACAGCCTAATGTTCCATTAGAACTCCTGCTATTCAATTACAGCTCCAGAGTTGGAGAAGTTTCAGCTCGCTCAGGTCCCCAGAGGAGACGCACAGAGAAAGTATGAGGCAGACAGAGGGAGTAATAAATCTAAAACTGACAAACCGCAAAAATAAAGTTATGGCATCCTCCCACCTTCACCCACCCCCCATATTGTTCCATCTTCCTTGAAGCTGCAACCCACTGAATGGATGAGAGGAGCTCTTCAATTATTGTTGCTTTTTAACTTTTCTTATTCCATCTCCTACATTTATTATTGCTTTTCAATCCCACTTTATTTTCCAGTTTTAATTATCCTATATAATAGCTTCACCATAAGACATGCCTTATTGTATACATTACCTCTCCATTTACATGCACGCATTTACTCTATCCACTTTGTGTGACATTTTTTTTTCTCAGGAAGTGTAGCCCTTATCCAGGCAGTCTACTGCACATAACTAGACCTGTCTCTGGGGAGCTAGTAACACTACAGGAGAAGGAAAGACGGAACACAAACAACATAGAAAGAAGGCATTAGAGAGAGCGAGCAAGGGATCTTATAGACAAGGGGAAGAGGGAGTTAAGGCGTAATAAAAGGGAAAAGAGCCACATAAAAATAAAAGGCAAATCAAAAAGATAGAGAGACAGCAAGAGGGCAGAATAAATGAAGTTTTCTTTGTGCCTCCTGTGGTGGTGATAGGTCGTCATGAGGTCCCTATGGGGACAATTAGGGCAAGCGTCAGTGTTTGTGTGTGTGTGTGTGTGTGTGTATCACTAAAGACAGGCCTTTGTGGGAATAGAGCAGCGAGGGCAAGACACAGAGGGAACATTGCATCCATAGTATGCTTTTTAAAATACACCAACACCGCTTGAAATACCCTACAAAACCTGCTGCTCTGAAGATAATCCCACAGCCTCTGGCTTACATTGGAATCATCTTCTAAATACATACTGCACATATACTATGTAAATCCCCCATATATACAGACTGTAAGACGTAGAAAAAGAAGGAAAAAAAGAACCTTGTAACTTTCTGATAATCATGAAGAACAACCATGCATCTACTAGGCAGCAATGCCTTACCCTCCTCTTTGGACCCCCTGACATTGTCACCATCAACTATCTGCACTGCTCATTTGCTGATTTGCATGAAATCTTTGCCACTTTATCTTGCCTTGCTGCCAAAGGATCAAGTCAGGTGATGTTGTTATAAAGCGACAAAGTCCATGTAAAGAGGGTGGAAGGATTGGTCAACAATTTATTAGACTTGAATTAGTCCGTCAACAGTTTTGGAAGGAACAGACACACAATGTTATCATGCTGATAGGGCCGTCAGATCAGAAACCCCTCTGTGACGTTCTAGAGAGCATGACCATGCACTTTGTCATTATATTTGGCACACTTATCGTGCCAACAGTGTTCCGGGCCTTCCTGCTGCCAATTGTCTGGTTGTTTCAGACTTGCCTGCCTATTGATCAAGCAGCCTGTAAGATCAATCAGATCAAGCCTGTAATGTCAGCAGTCACACCTTTTTTGTTGAGTCACATTTGTTTCAATATGATCCATCCACAGCGTGAATCCTGGATTGTCCATAGTGAATGTGACTGATCTCTCCGATGCCACATGTATATCAGAATGTGTTTGGTGTGCTGTGTATGGTATCTTCCAAGTGCTAGCTTGTGATGTCTCTCCCAGAGTTTTTTGCTGCTTACCAGCTTTATGTTGTGGCCACACAGTCATTGCTCCAGGTCCTGTGTCTATCAAAGCTTCCCCAGTGTCTCCAAATGCCCGTTGAGTACCTTGCTGTGCTTCTCCTCTGCATTCCATTTTCTTTCCTGGTGCCTGGTTGTGCTTTCTTGTCAGATCATCTACGTTGCTTTGCTATTATCCGTCTGCTACCGGTTGCCTTAAACATGTCTCTTACTACCTTTAGGTGATGTTCTGCTCACTGGCATTGTACAGTGTTACAGCTGCTGTCGTTACCTGTCCCTCTGTTTAACTATATTGTGACTGTTTTGATGAATGTAAAGTGGTGTGGTCTCCAGTCAGTGATTGGTCCGGTCCCTCCCACTTCAAGTCTGGATCTCCACGTATCCTGTTTGGAGTGGCACCCAGCTGCAGCTCCAATGCCAAGGGAGCAATCAAGCTCACCTGCTTATCAATAGCATGTGTAATTAGTCTCGTTTGAGATGAACCAGGCCTGCACATAATTGATAGCCAGCGATCGCTGCACGATGCATGCCAGTTAGTTTTGTGTCCGACTTGATCCCGACTTGCGCTGTCGTCATGAACACGTGGACAACGACAGTCTCACAAAATCAAGGTTGCCGCAGCTTTTAGCGCCAGGAGCCACAGTTGCTCTCAACCAACTGCAAGACCCGGGGCATGATGGGAAATGCCTGGCTGTTTCATTATCTAAAAGCTGATTGGCTCTTAGTTTTTTTCTAGTTAGTAATTTCCTGTGTGAGTCTAATATTTACTCACTTAGTAAGGCCAGCTGTGATTACCCTTGATCAGCCCACCGTCGTGCTCTGTGACAAGAAACATGTTTTGTGTGTGCACTATACTGAATATTGTGAGATTACCTTGGAGACTTGGCCAGGGTTAGCCTTAACTGATTGTGCTTCACACTGGTACACAATCATTGTTAGATACAATAGGTTTAGGGGTTCTGCTCAGCTTGGGTTTTGAACAAAGAGTGTTTGCTGGATATTGCGTTGTATTTGTCTCTTGATGTAAAACTCCAAACTTCTCTGTTTTAGTAGCACCCACCGGTCCCTTTTCTTCATGTGTAGTTGTTTAGTCAATCTTACTATACACTCTTAAAACTTAACGTCAATTAAATGACCTACTATACCAAAAACATATGGTTCCCATGTACGATGCATTCAACAATTGAGAGCACATTCTCAGAACTTGTTTCAAACAAAATAAAAAGCATTCTCTACTAAAATTACTAAGCACGTTAATATATTTCACCTCACACAATGTCTATTTACCTGTGAGTCAGGTAAAACTAACAAAACAAAGCCACAATTAAACTATTTGACCCTTCCATATTAAAATGTAGGCCACCGATATACAAAACATCATCAACTCAAATAAAAAAAAATAAAAAAAAATCTACAACACACCTTGGGGTGTTAAACCTGTCTTTGTCCAGTTTTGCTATTTCTGTTTCTCATCACTCTTGTTTTACTTCGTTTTGCTCCACCCCCCTCTAATGTCTCAATGTGTCGTTGTTTGTGGTTTATGTGCAGAGTTCTGTATTTAGCTCGTTCTGGGAATAACAATGTTCCATTTACCTTCCCCTTGAATAAGGCATAAGCTGGATGGGAGGGGTGCCATCTTCACCTCTGTTATCTTCCTTGGGTTTACTTAATTATATATATATATATATATATATATATATATATATATATATATATATATATATATATATATATATAATTGTTATATATAGGCCATTATGCCTACATCTTTACAGAGACCTGGCTGCATCATGGCGTCCCGGATTAAGCTTCACTTGACAGATGGACTGCAGGACAGACCACATGACTCCGTTGGGACGAGAGGAGGCGGATTGTGTGTTTACATCAATGATGCTCTGTGCCCAATTGTAGTCAGAGATGATAGGTTGTAGTAGAAAGGCTAGAACTACAACTGCATGTACAAACACATTTTGCAGAATAACAATATACTATCATTACAATGGCAACATAAAATATCACCCACTACATTAGTTTTAAACAAATCAATGAAGAAGTTAATTTCTGTTTCCTTTAGTAAAGGACCGTGGTGTGAATTCAATAATGGACTCTCCGGTGCCCATATACATCAAGTAATGCATTCGAGGATGCAGAGTTACAAACGGAGAGACTGCATAATATAGCAGCCCTGTTTGTCTGATCCACTGTTTGGGAGACAGAGGGTACCATAGAAAAGCTCAGGCAAGAGGCTGTGTGCTTTTTTATGAAGGAAGGGCCGTTAACCAGACATACATTCATAAAACAAACCAGGTTGTTCTCATCTTTTAAGTTCTTTCTCGTGTAAATCCGAAAAAATACTGTCCGAAAACACTTCCTATGAAACATTAATCTCACCTTTGTGTTACTTGTCTTCCAGTGCATCTTCTTCGCCTCTAGGGTGCACTAAACCATGATTGGATCATTATGCCCCCTGAGGCTAGGGACCACAGCAAACTTTTGTAGCAAAAGCAACTTGTAGTTGCCCCAATCGTTTTGTTTACCACTACATCACTTATCTCAATATATTTATTGTAAAACATGTCAGAAAAATATTTTGTACCTCAGTCTCCTCTTTACTGCATCAGGCATTAAAAGCCTTCTCCTCCTCTTCCCCCTTCGTGTTCTGCCTCACTTCGACTAATAAGTGAAGTGCAAAATTCTACCCTTCTGTACCGATTCCTCCAAGTGCATCAACATAACGTGGGCCTGCGTTTCTCTTCTCTGCACGCATTCCAGTATTCTCTCTCATTGCTCCCTGATTTTGTGGGTTTCACTTCCTCACGCTATTTTCCACTTCTGCCATCACTCTCCATACTGAGTATATCTTGCGAATATCTTGGCTAACGACGTGGTATCATTGCAATGGGTTCTTGGTGTGTTTGTCCATGAAACAAGGTTCCTGTTTCAGCAGTAATAACCCTATAACTAAGGCTCCATGAGGAGGAAAACAGAGGGAATCACAAAATTTAATGATAGAAATTGAATCAGCTAAAAACTTGAAACTTTGAACTCTGAACAAAGACAAGGGAGTCTATCTGTGGGAGTCCATCGAGGAAGCCCATTGAGGTAGGTATAACACCTCAACCCCCCCCCCTCGCAGCCATGTGTCTTATCCCAGTCAGGACATCACACTGGAGAAGATTTTACCGAAGATCCTTCACTCGAGGCCGTAACCCATCCAATCTCTGCTACCCACCACTCTCCACCGGTAAGGAACTTGAAGTACTAGGGGGGCTGTGGAACTGCCAGTCTGCAGTCAAGAAGGCGGACACCATCTCAGCCTATGCCTCCCTGCAGACTCTCCACTTCCTGGCCCTCACAGAGACCTGGATCACCCCTGAAAACACTGCCACTCCAGCTGCCCTTTCAACTGCCTACTCGTTTTCACACTCCCCAAGACGAACAGGGCGAGGAGGAGGAACTGGGCTCCTCATCTCACCCACATGGTCCTACCAGGTCCTTCCTCTCGACCACCTACCCCGATCTACGCTTGAATTTCACGCCGTCTCTGTCACCCTTCCTTTCAAACTCAACATCATAGTGATCTATCGCCCACCCGGTCCTCTTGGTGACTTTTTGGATGAAATGGATGCCCTCCTGAGCTGCTCCCCTGATGATGGCACACCACTCGTCGTCCTTGGTGACTTCAACATCCACCCGGGAAAGCTGCATTCATCTGAATTCATAGACTTCTTTTCCGCATTTGACCTTACACTGTCCCCCTCTCCACCAACTCACCGGGCCGGGAACCAACTTGACCTTGTCTTCACAAGATCCTGTGGCATCTCGGCACTCTCTGTTACCCCGCTCACCGTGTCCGACCACCACTTTGTGACTTTCTCCATCCCCATGAAGCCCACCTCATCCCTCCACTCTACGCCACGAATGGTCACCAGCCGCCGCAACCTGAAATCCCTCACTCCCTCCGCTCTCTCCTCAACTGTTATCTCCTCGCTCCCATCCTCGGAACAGTTCTCCTTAATGCCTACTGAGGAAGCCTCCTCCATACTGATGTCCTCACTCTCCTCTTCTTTGGACACTCTCTGTCCCCCAATCTCACGACCGGCACGATCATCTCCCGCCCCTCCCTGGCTGTCTGAACCTCTGCGAACCAACAGATCATTGTTGCGAGCGTCAGAGAGAAAATGGAAGAAATCGGGACAGCACGAGGACCTTGCTCACTACCACCTCCTCCTCTCTGACTTCACCTCAACTGTTTCGGCAGCCAAATCTGCCTTCTACCTGGCTAAGATCAACTCTTCTGCCTCCAACCCCAGGAAACCCTTCTCCGTGTTTTCTTCCCTCCTCACCCCTCCTGCCCCTACCCCCCCTTCCTCCCTTACTGCCGATGACTTTGCAACTTACTTTACCAAGAAAGTACATGACATCAGCTCCTCATTCACGCCTATTCCCTCCCAGAAGACATCTCCCCCAACTCTCAACTCGGATGGTCTTACCAGCTTTAGCTCCCTCACCTCTGAGGACGTCCACGCACTTGTCACATCTAACCGCGCCACCACCTGCTCCCTTGACCCGATTCCCTCCTCTCTTCTCCAGGACATCTCACACGACATCTTGCCATTCCTCACCACCCTGATCAACTCCTCCCTCACCTCAGGTGTCATTCCAGCGGATTTTAAGACCGCTATCGTGAAGCCTCTCCTTAAAAAACCCACCTTAGACGCTACTGACATCCAAAGCTACAGACCTGTATCTCTTCTTTCATTCCTCTCTAAAACCTTGGAACGTGCCGCCTACAACCAACTGTCATCCTATCTCTCGCGGAACAACCTCCTAGACCCTAATCAATCAGGATTCAGGACTGCTCACTCCACTGAGACGGCCCTCCTCACAGTGACCGAGTCCCTGCGAGACGCCAGAGCCTCGTCCCACTCCTCCGTTCTCATTCTCCTCGACCTATCTGCTGCATTCGACACAGTCAACCACCAAATCCTCCTCTTCACTCTGGCTGAACTTGGCATAACTGACTGTGCTCTCACCTGGTTTACATCATACCTGACAAACCGCACCTTCCATGTCACATGGAATGGCTCTATGTCCAAACCCTGCTCTCTGGACACGGGCGTCCCTCAAGGCTCAGTATTAGGACCGCTTCTGTTCTCACTATACACCAGATCACTAGGTTCTGTTATCACATCGCATGGATTCTCCTACCATTGCTACGCAGATGACACCCAGCTGTTCCTCTCTTTTCCCCCGTCCTCTGACGCTCACATTGCAACTCGCATCTCGAACTGTCTGGCTGACATCTCTGTCTGGACAACTGCACATCACCTCAAGCTCAACCTGAACAAAACCAAACTCCTCTTCATCCCAGGGAAAGACTGCCCTCGCATGACCTGTCGGTCACTGTCGAGGGCATCACAGTATTACCTTCCTCAACTGCGAGGAACCTGGGTGTAATCCTCGATGACCAACTATCCTGCACCCCCAACATCACTGCTGTGGCCCGATCCTGCAGATTCGCCCTCTACAATATCCGCAGGATTCGGACCTTCCTCACAAAGGATGCAACGCAGCTCTTGGTCCAAGCACTGGTCATCTCCCGCCTTGACTACTGCAACTCTCTCCTGGCCGGACTCCCGGCCTCTGCGATCAAACCATTACAGCGTATCCAGAATGCCGCAGCACGCCTCATCTTCAATCTACCCAAATTCTCCCACGTGACCCCCCTCCTCCGTGACCTCCACTGGCTCCCTGTTGCAGCACACATCCAATTCAAGACGATGACACTGGCCTTCAGGGCCATCAATGGAACGGCACCCTTCTACCTTCAAACACTGGTCAAACCTCATGCCCCGAAGCGAGCACTTCGCTCCTCTACTTCAGCTGGCCGGCTGGTACCACCATCGCTGAAATCAAACAAATGTCGCTCAGCAAAATCCAGACTCTTCTCCGTTCTGGCGCCTCAGTGGTGGAACGAACTCCCGACCAATGTCAGGACAGCAGAGTCATTTGTCATCTTCCGAAAAAGGCTCAAGACTCACCTGTTCAGACTTCACCTTGACTCTACATAGCATGACCCACTAGCACCCTCCCTCGACACCCCCCCCCCCCCCCAAAAAAAAAAAAAAAAAAAAAAAAAAACTTACCTATAGCACTCTGATCATAGCACTGTTGCTCTTGAAGTACTACTTTACTCAGATGAGGACCTAACACTTGTTCTATTTTTAGCTCTTACTGCATCGGCAATGATACGTCGTGGTTTCTTTGTTTCCTTCTTTTGACAAATGTACTTATTGTAAGTCACTTTGGACAAAAGCGTCTGCTAAATGACCTAAATGTAAATGTAAATGTAAATGTAAATGAATGTTGTGGAATTTTCCTAAATGTGGATGTGATTTATGGAAAGTGGGTTTTCCCTACTGATTTCCCATATGAGCAGTATATCTCAACCACAGAAGAAAACTATGCTGCTATACACACACACACACACACACACACACACACACACACATCATGTCACATCACCATGGCAACACATTGTCATGGGTATTTTGCCATCCTGCCATTCAGTCAGACTGTTTGGTTGTTTTTCCTGTGACGCCCATGAGGGTGCAATGATATTTTTATTTTAGTGAATAAATCCTGTTCTCACTGATATCCATTTCCACAGCCCTTATTGTTCTGCATCATCATCTTCCCACTTTACCTTCTTTGTGGGAGTTTAGTGGATACCCCCCCCCCATTCAACCACTCTTCACAGCACAGGGAGTGTCAATAGAACAATAAGAGCATGCCTGCTGTAAATGTGCTGGTGACTTTCTGCTTGATTTCATGGAAGGCGATAAGCTTTGACTCAAATACACATAAACGTGCACATACACAAAAGTGCCTCCGCTTCCACACAGGTACAAAATATCAATAGATGCTAAGATATAAAAAATATCAATGGATACTTACAGTAGACAGGGGGGGCATGCAACCTTCACAAACACACACATACACACACACACACACAATGGTTGACAATCACGCATGAATAAAACCACAATGCGTACACAGCACAAAGCAGTTACAGTATACAAAAGCATAGAAAAACAATACATCTGTGTGGCATTACTGTAACTAGAATGTCAACCCACACAGGAGTGTCTATTCACATTCACTAGTAAAAAGTCTGCATCTTTTATTTATGGCTGATCTAACATTGCTCAAGTCTGTCTTGTATTTAAGAGGTTTTACCAGTTGTATTATCTTTGCCAGGAGATACTGAGATTGGTTGGTTGTGTGTGTGTGTGAGTGTGTGTGTGTTCGTGTTCTCAAAACACCATGTATTGCATGTTAGACACTGTGATTGATTGACTGGTGACTCCACGCTCACTAGTCTTAACCTGCAAGTGTGCATGACAGCTTCGCTCAGCCGCTGCTCTGTGGCTGGAGAGATTGTTGTGGAAAACAGTTTGCTCTCTTATATTATTTTGCACATTGTGTGGCTATCAGCTAACAGCTAACGGGACTCCACACACAGCTGAGGGCATTGCGGCCTGCTAACAGCTAATGGGACTACACACAAAGCTGGCGGCATCGCCACAGCTCAGCTGCTCCTCTGTGGCCAGAGTCGCAGTGGGGGAAAACATCCCACTTCCTTTGCTCAGTGTGTGTGTGGCTATCAGTTAACAGAACTACCAGCAGGCTCTTTGCCAAGTTTGTATGAAGTGTCTTATACAATGATTTTAAGCTGATTGTCTCAGTAGGTTAATACAACAATACTCCAATACTACAATTCAATACCAAAGCAGTTACCAAGTCTTGCTTCCCGACTGCAGGGGAAAAGATAATATAGCCTGCTTAGAGCCAATGCAGAGAGTGAAAAACAGGTCTGATATAAATTACAGTCTCTTGTATTAAAGTTGTTTCAAGCGATGATTTGATTCTACTTCTCATTAGGGCATGGTGTATTCACATGAAAAATACATTAATAAATAAACATTTTTGAGGGCAGTTTGTGGTGATCAGACACGGCACACATTCACAAAATCCCTTTTTTGGAAAACATTCAATGGGGCACAACTTAGTTATGTTTAAATACATTGTTGTATATTGAGAAGCATGCTCTACAGGAGTAATATGGGAAGAAGGAAATTAACTCCAACATCCCCAACCACCAAAATGAAAATATCTGGTGTGAATGGTGAACACATTTGCAGGGATAAGGAAATACATTTTTTTTGTCAATCATTGTAACTTTATTACAGGAGGAGGGAATTATTTGCGTTTTTGAGGGTTTACACATAGAATTTACTTTTTAATCCCCAAGAAAAAAACCATACAGTGGGGGGAAATAATAAAGTAGCAAAAGCTGATAACACCTCTCGTCTCACTTCATTCCATCTCCTCACCGTCATTCTTCACTGTTCAGTGTCTCTCTCCACTCTGAACCTTGATTCTCTTGTATCTTTTATCTCCAGTCACCCTTTCTTTCTCCTTGCTTGTTTTTATCTTCACCATCCTCCTGTCCTTTTATATTAGTATTCTCTCCCACCCTCTGTAGCGTGCTCATGTAGATATTGGTTCATCCGTCAACACAGTTCCATATTCCTCCTGGTGTTATCACTCTTTTTTGTTTTCTTTGGCTTTCTCAATTTCTACAGACAGCCAGATACCCTATATTATGCATTTTTCAGATGCATGTTTTATGTGACAGATGTTAAAACTATTCATCACATAATGTTATAAGTGAGTTTAAAACCTGAGTTTAATTGGAAGAATATGTGGTCCTGTATAATATTAAAAACAAAAAGATGACATGCCTTCTGGTTTTACATTTTCCAAACCCACTCAAACCAAGGGCATGCTTACAACAGCAGCACGCTGCGTTTTGAGTGTAAAAGCTGCGAGTTAACCCGCATGCTTACTACACAAGTATGTTGACGGACCGTTGCTCGACGGGGGAAGGCGTGTCTGGCGCATGGGGGAGATGCATTCTCAGACGCAGCCAGCTCTGATCGTGATCTGATTAGCTGACAGATCCGTCGGCGCCCGAAAAGTTTAATTTGTCTCAACTTATCTGACGTAACGAAGCGGACCAACAATTAATTTCGGCATAATGTGACGCAAGCCCATGCAAAGTCAATGAGATCCTTAAATGGAAAGGTGCAGTGTGAACGTGGCCTTTAACTCCGGTTATACTTTCCATGGGGACTGTTGCACAGACAAACAGGCAGTGAGAACATGCTTGGTGTGCACAGAGAGGTGAAAACACATTCACGTACTGAACCTTCACAAATTGCCACGTCTGAAAGTGTGATGACACTTTTGCCATGCGGACCCTTACAACCCCCCGGGGAGGCAGCCTGTATAAACCACACTGCTTTTATGTGCGCTCCTCACCAAAATCACCTGCTGTGCAAAACATGAATGCGAATGGTGTTTTGGTTTTCTCTCCGTACTTTACAAGAACAAGAAGTGGTAGAAGAAGGACATGCTAACCTGTTCCAACAACAACATGAGGGATAATGAGAAGAACTAGATTACCATTATTGTGTGAATAGAACCTTTATAAGCAATTTGGTATTATAAACGTCTATATTCACACATTTGTGTTTGCATAGATGTTTCACTATTAAGCTGACAGCATGTGGGAGTTTTTCTCATTGTTTTCAAAATTGCACTTCCCTCCGACGCAGACGTCACACGGTCTGGTGTGCAGAGATGTTTTTCTAAAGACACCCACATGTATGGGTTATTACAGCTTTTATAAATGTCCTGTCTATCAACTGTCTTATGTCGTTCTTTCCTACTCTATCACACCATTAATTTCATGCTGTGCACACGCACACACACACACACACGCGCGTGTGTTTGTGACAGTGTTACACTATCACAGTCAATACCCCGCTGCTTTATTTTTCATACATATGAACACACACGTGCTTGAACACACCTACACACAGCGTCACACAAATTGTCCTATATAGAGTGACATAGCGTCCGTGTTGCCTCAGTTAACGGGATCAATGATGATTCTGAATGTGATGAATGGAAATATGGATGAGTGCTGGATCATATGCAGCACTATAATGTGTCACACACATGAATAATAGACCTTGACTGCTGATTTCTGCTCATTATAGGGGTTGGAACAGAGGGACCGACACACACACACACACACACACACACAATCCTCAGCACATGCCTTAACAAAGGACACATGCAATATGCAGTACAATATATGAAAGCAGCTGGACCTGAAACGATTGAAGGATGACAACAATGCAGTCAAACACTCCATGTGAAAACATTCAAACACTGATTTTGGAAGAATAGAGGCACACACACACACACACACACACACACACACACACACACACTCATCTTACCCTGCGAGATTGGACCTCTTTGACGTATAGCGGCAATAAGAATTCGGACACTCCCTCCAATCTGACACCTTCCTTGGTCACCCGCAGATTCCCCATTCCATCCTAAAAGTCCGGAGATACATGCAGAGAGGAACAGGCAGACAAATTATTCAGAGAATAAATGGCAAGTCAAGACAAAACAATGAAAATGAAATTGCCCACATAGTTTCCTCATCTCTGCAGAGCCAGAGAATCCAGCGATTTGCTTGGCTCATCTACATTCTGATGAATTTTCTATTAGTCATGTTTATGAATGATACAAAAACCCATTACTTATAGAGTATCATTATACATGGCGATACACACAGAAAAGGCAGAGAACAGTGGTAGGACACAATTGCCAAGTTGATTCATACAGGAACATTTGCTGTTGGAGGTTCAACAGACTTGCAATCAGTTACATAAAAGGTTGGTTTAAGTGCCCTCAGGTTCTGATGTAGACTCAAATACATGTCCCAGGTCCTAGTCTACCTAAATATATCTGTCCATCAAATTAATTTGTGTGTGTTGACTTCTAAATAATGTGCTGGTGTCTGATTCAAGGGGCGGTGCTATCTGGAACTGAAGCCAATCAAAGTGACAGAACTAGAACAGAACGCATCATGTTCAAATAATAACCCATCAGAATATTAACCCATCCAGAGTGGCACCACTTCAGAACATTTTATTTGGAAATAATCTAACTGCAGTCCCTTCCATCCATGTCTCACATTTATGGAAATACAAAACCTGTTTTTTCTTGTTTCATTTGCTTTATCTTGCAAATTTGCCTTGCCTAAATATCACCGTGAGTCAGTATTTAATACATCTACACTATTTTATGTTTTTTAGACAAGACTACTACTTCATACCCAGCAGTGCTTATTCAAATTAGTAATTGATGAGTAGTGTAATATTGATTGGATATTGGGATATCATGTATTCACACAGGTCTGCTTCAATCACAGACTGATACTGTTTTATAGAAAATAATAAGGAGTCTACAAGGGATTTTTTTTAATGTAAGTGTGTTATTATTAAAACATCTATTCATCATCAAATAGCATCATACAATAACCAAAATCTACAACATATCCCATAAGTCATTGCCATTAGTACACTGTCAGCACCATGAGAGCTGTAGTTTTGAATTTCTAAGAAAATTATGATTTTTTTTTTTCTTTTAAATCTTTGACAGGGTGCTGGAATTTTAGCTGACAACACAAGAAATAATAATACATAAAAAAAACCCTGGGACACATTTCCGACAGATGAAAGAAACCCCTGCTGAGAAAATCCATTGAGTTATTGAAGAGTGTGGAACAGGGGTTAGATAGAGAGTGCAGGGAGATTTGGCTCCTCAAACAAAGGTCAACACATTGAAATCACAAATTACAGTCCTACTTACATCAGAATAATCTTAAACTTTGACAGATTAACAATTGTGTACATTTCCCTTTATTCTTTAGACCTTTGGTTTTATTTTCACTCTGAATTATTAACAAATAACCTTTATTTCCTTATTCATCAACTCTACAAGTAATTAGTATGAAGATGTGTGAAGGTTAGGACTTTCTATCAGCCTCGCTAAATCATCAAAGGGTCAAAAATGCAATAACAATAACTAAATAAAAACAATGGCAATATTATTGCAGTGCCACATATACAATGTGTGCTCCTCTGCTTTAACTGGACCTCTAGGCCTCTTTACAATTTCATGAAAACAAAGAAAATAATATAAGACTATGAGCCCTGGAAACACATGTATTTGTTGTGCTTTACATCCCAGCACCATGTCTGACCAGCTGAACATCTCGCTGTGGTAAAAATGGCTTTGTGCCGGTTTCCGATCCGTTGTGTCGCCTTTTACAGATTCCACACGAGTGAATGATTGCTGGATCAGACTTACATGGTAAGATTAAATTCCTTTCAAACAGCCATGCAGGGTATTAGGGGAGTAGTAAGGGCTTTTACAGAGCAAAGAGGCAGCTACTGTACCATGTCAAATCTGCGCTTAGGAAAGTGACAGCGGAGGCAGTGCAGCAATGCAACAGCTGCTCTGATCATGTGCTTGGTCAGAGTTTGGGGAGGCTTGTATCGCAGTACGATATCTGTCTGTTGATAAAGAGCATTTGTTCAGCAGAAGTTGAAACTTGCAAAGGCAACAAGAGATCACCTGTAATCACCAACAGAATTGAGTCGGCTGATTAACAAATAGCGCTGGACTATACGTTAGAAAACAATGTCGCTATAGCAGCAAGTCATGTTGACATTTTCTATTAAGATATACAATTAAGATATTAATAAAATAGAAGAAGCATGACAGGTGTGTTCCTGGTTTTTCTGAACATGAAAAATTTTCAGGCCGGAGAAGTTGACCGTTTTGGGGGGTGTAAAACCTCAAACAAACAATGTGGAATGAACCAATTCAGACTTTAATTGTATTAGCTCTCCAACGGAATATGTTGTTTGATGATAACAAGTTAGTCTTACTTCCCTGGTTCCCAGCTCTATTTTCATGTTCACAAATGTTGATGAAACTGTCCGTGGAGATAGGAACTCTGCTTGGAGTGCTGCTGCAGATTATCATTAATTGTTAGGTGCAACAAACCAGCAAAGCCTTTCAAATTAGAAATGTACTCTATGCACGAGAGAGGGGGAGGGGGGGAGACAGAAAAAAAAAACAGAGAAAGAGGGGGAGACAGTGAGGGAGAGACATTGGGAGCAAAACAATGACAAGAGTGGAGGAGATGGAAGAGTAGGAAGTGCAGCTGGGGAGATGCACAATTTAAAGAGGGGAAAAGCACAACCCTCACACCAACAACAACAGAGCTATATTGGCCTCATCTCCTCTTGTGTAAAGGCTGTAACTCCAACATGAGAGGGCTGCAACAAGACAAACACTATACTAAAAAAATATGCTCATGCATATCCTTCTGCTGCTGTTGATATTGGATTGCACATGATTTGTGTTATACTCTATTGCATTTCTTCGCTGATATGAAGGAACATGTAAACAATGTCTACTCCCAAATAGAAGAGTATTACATGTATGGATTCATTGCACACAGCGACTTAATCTTAGTTATTACTGCTTAGCATATGCAGTGTGTTGTATTTGGTCACATATAGTGATTACAGATTGCAACCCTCTGAAAACTTTTTGCGTGACAAACAAGAGGGGAATGAAAACAGATGTATTATATCCCATTTATGCTAATAGATCCCCCTAAATAGTACACACTGACCCTTAAAGACACTGGCAATAATAAACCATAAACTAAGACTTGAACATTAAAGGTACTACTGCTTCTAATGGAAACTACTAAACATCATATTGTGGCGATGTGTGTGAAGTCAAAACAGTTTGAGTTAGAGTCTGTTCTGGGAAATGGGTCCTCAAACATGATCAGCATTGATCCATTTTATTACAGATCTGTCAAATGATCTGCATCATATCAGAGGCAGCAGGCCTTGATTTTATGATGTCATATTCAACAAAACTAATCCTAATTCCATATATTGCTCTTTAAATTGGTGTCAGAGTGTGTGTCAGATCGATACGTTAAACCAGCCAGAGGTTTTCAGTGTTGTTGTTAGATCTATAGTCATTACACTGAATATAGAGTGGAGCACTGAGCTTATTCAATAAGTCATAACACAACAGGCCTGGGGAATAAGCAAGTTTCTCACTCCATGCTGCCTGGAATACAAACATACACATACTGGGTGTGAGAATCACAGAATATCTCACGATAATATCACGGTATTTTGCCCACGGTAATGATGAGATCACAATACTACGATTATGCAATACATTCATCCATCAAATCAAATAATCCTCTGATGCCAGAGTGACCCGGAGCTGATGGGACTGAGAGGGTATCTGACTCTGATACAGCGGATTCATTTTCCCCCGGAGTGGAACTCTTTTCAAGTTTGGAGCCTTGAGTAAATGTTTTGCAGTTCGCAATATGCTGCTGCATTGTTGTGGCATTCTTGATGTATTTCTTTTCACAAAATGTATACATATACAAAGACTTCCGTTAAACATTACTTAGTGTGAAACGCCTCCATACATCGGATGGCACATGTGGCATTCTTCTGTAGAATAAGATGATAATACTTATAATAATAATACTGTAGTGTACTTGCATGAAATATGGTTTTAGTCAGGATTATGACGGCCAACGTTCAATTTTGTAAATTCCAGGTTTATTCCTGTTTTTTTTTTTGTTTTTTTTTTATGGAAAGTTTCCAAAGTTGAAATTCCTGGGATTTTGAAACCCTAGTAAATAGTGCCTGCACATATTAATAAAATATTGAATTATAAAAATGTCTTATAACAATATTTGGCATCAGTGTATTGATAGCATATCAAAGGAGGAAATATCACGATATATCGATATTACAATATACCGTCCCACCACTAACACACACACACACACACACACACACACTCACAGAGTCATAGGGCCCTAGTTTCGTAGACCAGGCGCAGTCAGCTCTCAGCGCACCTGCGCCGCGCCGACGGTGTGTGTCCGCCTGGACTTTGCAAGTTTCATGCACCGCGCAGGCTCGCGCAGGCACACCTCCCGTCTCGCCCACCGGCGCAAGTGGGAAAGAGGGAGGAGAAGAAGGCGTGAGTGGGAGACGAGGAGGAGACAGGCGTGGACTGGGATTAATACAGCCGATTCAGATCTTCACCAATCAAATGAGCTCCTCTCCTCTCCTTTAATGCGTTAGGGGAGGTTCACTGCAAGATCCGTCACTTGACAACCCGATGACAGAAGCAGCGCCGCCGCTCCCACCACGCGCATCACGCGCTGTGCGCGCATATTATAATAATAACAATGTCCATATTATAAGAAACAGGAGAGAGAGAGGGAGATGTTTTGGTCCGAGAGGCTGAGTTTCCGTTACGCGTGCCATCCGCCTTTGATCTGACGTCAGATGTGACGGGACAATCTATATAGATATAAATTCACGTGTTTATTCAATTAGTTGCATTCAATAGTGTTTGTTGTGATTATGTATTGCATTTAAATGTGCCTGGAACTGTGGAAACCTGCCTGTGAGGTCTCGGTGACGTGTACGCACTGCGCGCCGTCAGCCAAACTTCCACTCCGCGAGCTGTGATTCGCATTGAATGAATGGAATTTATTTACGCCTTGCGCTGAAAGTAGACCAGGTCGGAGCTGGCGAGCTTTCAGCGCAGTCTCGGCGAGGCTATTTGCCACGAAACTTCCGCTACGCCAAGCTGAATTTGTGACGCCTCCCCCTGCTGCGCCGCCACACCCATCTTGGCGCAGGCGATCCACCAAACTGCCAAACCGAAGGTGCGTGTCCACAGGGGCGATTTTAAACGCGTGTGGACGCGCCGCTTCCCAGTATTGCACGCTTGGTGGGCTGCCACTAGAGGATGATTGACAGGCGCTGTCCTTTAAACAACAGATTTTTGCGAGCGTTCGCGAGCGTTCCCGAGGAGGCGAGTCGAGCCCGGCGCCTCTGATTAGCATAAAGTATATTCGACCTCAACTTTAGGCAAATGAGGAGCGGCCAACTCGCGCGCCGTCTCTCGACATTCGCCGCAACGCTACCAGAATGCATTGCACGGCTTTTCACATAAGCTGTGTCCCAATTCAGGGTCTGCAGCCTTCGGAGGACCCAGCCTTCGCGGTCTACGGAGGCAACACCTTCGGAGACTCCTCCGGAGACTCCTCCGAAGGCTGGGTCAACCGTCGGTAAATGGGATGGTCTAACCTACGAAGCATTTCCTGATTGCGTCGCGACGTCATCACTTCTGCCGGCCAAGCCCGGGAAAAACACCGGTCAAAACAAATACGACAGACGAACATGATGGAAAGCGGCTTGTTTATCTCCGGCTGGGAGAGAGCCGTGGGGAGGTAACGTTAAAGCTGTTATTTTAACCCATATTAATGTTCATACATAGCTAGCGTAGTACGTGGTAATTAATATACCCGTTAATAAATGATACTGCTAAGTGACAAGCCATATTAAGTATAGATTGACATGGATAATGTCATTTAACCATAAGACTTAATACAGGGTTCGTACAGGTGCTTAAAATGTAAAATCTTTGAAAATGCTGTAATTTTAATGCTGTTTTTCAAGGTCTGAAAAGTGCTTGAATTTAAGTCTAAATCCTTGGCTTATAAAGTGATTGAATTGAATAGTAAAATGTGTACGAACCCTGCAAATAACCCCGACTTAATTCAATATTTTATTCTTGCCTCTCTTTTAAACATTTTAGTGACATGGCATCCGTCGATTGCATCAGCCCTGCAAACCCCGATGATGGACGATGTGGTGGACAGTGGAGACATGCATCCCACACCCCCCACCTCCCAGATGATGTCCCACACAGAGCCAGAAGAGTCCAGGGTCCTTAGCATCCCATCCAGTCCAGCAGCACCACCAGGGACTCCTGCTCAGTCAATACTGTATATACTGTATGTTCTCTGTAAATAGTTATTTCTGCTGATCTTTTGTAAATAGTTCTACATGTTAAGAACACCCACTTGTCAATAGTTATTGTAACTTTGTAAATATTTGTTAATTACACAAAAAATAAATTATTTTCTTGTCACTGAAAAGCAGTTCAAAAGTTGACTTTAGTTGTAAATAAGAAATGGAACAGATAATGTTACAAGGTTATAAGATTTTAATTTACCTATATACAATATTTGGAAAAGAAAATGGAACAATACAATATTTTTAATTAACTATTTAAATTACAAATCAACACAGAACTCTCCAATGAACTAAAAAGTCTCTCCATCCTCTCCTTTCCGCTCTCCCTCTGTAACTTCATGTCCTCCCTGATCAAATCCAGCAATCATCTGTTTTCCTCGTTCTTGCTGCAGTCGGTGGCCCTGTGTTCTTGGCCTCAACAGGTGGTCGTTCTCATCCCGGACCCGGAGTTTGATCAAATCCTCAGTCTGCTCCTTGCTCTCTACAACAAAACGACATGTAAAGCACATTTCCTGTTATGTCAACATGCAAAATGATTGTACGATATTATAACGATATTAACAGTAATAATGATCCTACGGTCAGCTCTGTATTCAATCCAAACGTTTACAGTTTTACAGCCTAGAAATACAGCGGGGCTCACCACCCATCGTTAACGTTATATGTTCAGCTGCGAGAGGAGCGGACTGTAGCCTACACGACTTACAACGAGAACAAATTAACTGAACAGCTCCACGGTTACAATAAGATATAAGTTACCATCGGAGCTTGTAACATTTAAACGTGAAGGGTTTTAGGCTTACGTTACGTTGAAAGGCTAACGTTAACTGAGCTCGTATCAACAGCCTTAAGCTACATCACGTAGCTGGCCCTACACTCCGGTGGCTACACGTATTAGCATTATTAACTTCACGCATTTTAACACTCAAATGTGATTTAAGGCCCCTTGAACGTCCGACGTTAAGCAAAAACCCCTTACTTACCGGCTGCCGGTGCCGGTGCTGCTACCGTCTTTCGCCGCCATTGTTGGTTGAACAGCGGCGCGCAAAGCATCTTGGGATATGGGAGGCCGCGAAGGATAGTAGCGGTGCATCCTCCAAATACGGGGGAAAGGAGGACACATTTGTCGGCCGCATTTGGAGGAGCCTTCGAATTTAGACGAATTGGGACAGCCTTCGCGCAGCTCTGTGACGTAAGCGGCCTTCAAATGCAGCCTCCGAAGGCTGCAGACCCTGAATTGGGACACAGCTATAGACAATGAATGGGACGCGGGGAAACACCGCTGCCTGTGGACACGCACCTTGACGGTGCGCAAGGCTGCGCGGGTCGAAACTTGCATTGCGCAGGCTCTGCCACCCTGCGCCTCCCTGCGCTGCGCCACGAAACTAGGGCCCATATTGTCACTTCAGAGGACTTAACAGTGGAATACATGTTCTTGGTAAAAAAGGAAATGTGACGGTGTAACCTCCCCCACACACCTTGCACGCAAATACACATACCTCAGTATATACCCAGACTGACACACACAGACACTAGTATATATCTTCATAGAGATACAGATACTGTTATAACATGAGCACACACACACACACACACACACACACTCACACCACACATACAGCGACAGAGTGAGAATGGCATATACAGAATTAGCTCAGCTTGATTATTCAAATTCAAATTCACTTCATTCCCTGCAACGCCTTTCTATTCCTTCCTCTCTCACTCACACTCTGAAATTTCCAAAAACATGAAGACGATGATAAAATTAATCAGGTGGTTTTATTCCACCTCGCTGCTCCACCGTCCAACACTGAAATCACATTCTGATTGAACACGACAGCTCTCGCTCTTTCTCTGTATCTCACACGCTGCTCGTCTTTTTGTTTCATTTTCAGTCCAGTATGCATCATTGGCATACATGGTACAAGGGAACAATATTGCCAAAGCCTTGAATACAATGGAAATTCATTAACAAACAAAAGAAAATTAGTAAATCTCTCCATTCAATGCTTAGCTCTCTCACACTCTCTCCCCAATCTGCTTGTCAAGGCTTTTCTTTTTCCTGCTTCTCTCCATAATTATTGTCTCCCCCCCCCCCCTCTCTCTCTCTCTCTCTCTCTCTCTCTCTCTGATAAATTAGTTTTGGAAAACAGATCAGAGGCTGTAATGTGCCTTTAAGCAGGGCTGGGTTCATCTTGAATGAAAAGCACACTCTGGTAATCATGTGTAAAGGCATTTAGTTGTGGGCAAGAATTGGCAATAAACCTTTTGATTATGTATTATCAAACGTTACAAACTGGCTTAAATGCATTTCAGCAAGCATATTTAATCCTAAATATTTTCAAACAAAACAGCTACTGTTGTTATACTGTCCCTTTAAGACGTGCCAATGTTAAATAAAATTGCTCATGCATCTGTCATCAGGTCAATTTTTACTCCTGATTTGCGGGTTTTCTAATAAAACAGGCTTTTTACTTTTATCTGGGCTTCTTGAGATCTAACTTATATTGATTTCCGTTCTTGAATCAGAGACTTGCACTCTATATCAAGGCGTTTCCCATTTAAATGTCAGCAAATGTTTTATCCTGCTAAGATCGCTGCAGACTGTTTTACCTCCCTGGCAAACTAGTGCAGTCTAGTGGGCTTCTGATTCCACATCTGTGCCTGAATTAGGTTAGTTGGATCTTTGTCTGACTCACTTCATCATATGTTCTGGTGGAGACTGCTTACGGTTAGCAAAACTGGTTGCATAGAGGTGTGAATATTAACATTAATACTGTCAATCATCACATTTATTTAGAAATGGCTCTGAATAAGAAGATGATTCACAGATAATTATTACGTTGTAAGTTTCATCATTATTGTAACCTGCATTGCATTGACTTGATTTTAACTTTTTCACATTGAACAGCACAAACATTAATCATTATCCTTTAATGTATTTGCCTTTGATTTAAGAACACTTTTAGACTCTGGAAAACCTTCCAATCTTAACAATCCTTATCCTTAATGATCCTCAGCCTGACTAATAAAATTAGCATGTGAAATATTATTTTTAATCCATCCGAAGCCTCAAAAGCATCTCTCTTATCAGAGGTATATGTATTCACTATTGACTGGGACGGATGCACAGCTCACACAGCTGTCTTTAAATTAATTAATGGTTAGGTTCATCATTTAGATATTAGGCTTCACTGAGCGGCTTTTTATTTATAGTACAAGTAACTATACGAGCAACTGCTCAGTACTGACTTCTGAATCCTTCACTACGTACAAACGGACATCATACATTGGTGCCAAGATCTAGGGATCCAGGGATCAGCCGTAGGACCTCTAGGTCAAAATGTGACTGATGAAAATGCTCACTATTATGCTGATGATAAAGCTTATTACCTCTCAGTACATCAGTATTGTAGATTATCAAGATTTTTAGACTGAAGATGAGTTGTTCAGAAGGCCAGCATTAAGAGGGTTGTCTACAAACAAAACAATTAAAAACAAACAAAGAATACACAAAAGGGCTCCATGGCTTGTTAGATAGATGGGAAGAGTATATACAAAAAGGCCACAAACCCACAGTCCTCCTCTTTTTGCCATTTTAGTTTTGCTCAATTGGCACTGAATACATGTTTGGTGATGAAGCAAAAACAACAAATATAGATATAATCAACATAATAGCTGGTGAATCAGTCATTTTGGCAACAATAACAACAATTTACCAGACAAACAATCTTCTGCTTGGCTTTGTCTGTATGTCTTTTTCATCTTCTTTTCTTCTGCCAGTAGAAATGGGCTTCATTGCGATAAAATCTACAAGCCTTTGCCAGAGAAAAATCAACATCTCAAAGCACAATGACACACACACACACACACACACACACACACACACACACACACACACAGTTGTCTTATCATCACACTATTAATGATTTGCATTCCTTACAACACAGCATAAATATACATTTTGAGTCTGTGGCGCTTATTTGAGTACGTGTGGATTTGTATAGTGAATGTGAAACTACTTGTCTGCTATTTATTAGCATGAAGCAAATCGTGTAAAACTAAATGAATAAATAAATAAATAAAGTCCTAAATCCAGTATGCTCATTTCATTTCGAAATTCTGCCAAACCAGAATTTAATTCGGGCAATAGTTAAATTAACAATAATAGAAATATGAATCCATCTATGTCAGGTCCTTGTCGAGTAAAAAACATTTTAGTTTGTTTGCATTTTTAGAGGTGCATCATGAGGTGATTCATTCGGATTCAGATTTTGTCTTGTGTTATGTGACGTTCTTCCACAGAAATCTGTGGAATTGACTTTGCATTGCAAGTGTGATACAATGAACAGTCTCAATATGCTGTCATCAGTGATGGAATGCCACCAAGTACATTTACCTAAGTTCTTCAAATGCAATTCTGACACAGTTGTACTTGAGTAGGTGATGATTCTGTTATGTTTCTGGTTTTGTGAGTGTTTTATTTCTCTCCCTCCCCTTTCCCTTCCTGTTTCTTTTCCTCCTGCAGAGCATGTGTGTGGCAGGAGGCCAGGCTGGCTTCTCCTACTGCACCAATCAAGGCACATCTGTCCCCACTCACCTCATCAACCTTACAATCAAAGTCTGGTCTTCACTCCAGATAAGTCTTTCTCATTCAGAAGTGCTCTGCAATTGCTTCAGTGTTTTTTCTGCTGCCTTCTCTTTTTGTTTATGCCCGTGTATTTTTCATTAAACCCTGTTTACCTACACTTGCCTTTATAAGCCAAAAACGTGGCAGAGTATTTTCGTTTTATGCTGCTTTATACTTTTTACTCCAGTACATTTATGAATGAAATATTGTACCTTTTACTCCATCCATCCTGAGCAGGGTATTCCAGACGGCCCCCAACAACTTTTTCCAGCTCTTCCGGTGGGACCCAGAGGAGTCCCCAGGCCAGATGAGATGTATGCTCTCTTCAGCGACTCTTGGGTGTTAAGCCTGATGCATACTCCACAAGAACAGAGAAATGGCTTTGTTTTCTCACGGTATTCCATATTAACCACGGTCACTTCAAATTGACACATCAGGCAAGCTGTGAGAACTCCCGAACCAGGGCTGCTTCTTTTCTCGCAGCCCTGGGAGAGAGAACACATGTCTCTGTTCTTGCGGAATATGTATCAGGCTTTATACTCCAGGACTTTGACGTGTAAGGAAGTATTTTACTATGGTATTTATGCTTTCACCAAAGTAAAACACCTAACCACTTATTGCTAAGTTCATCCATCCTGCTTATGCTAACTGCATGATTTGCTTGCAAACATTCATTTGTTTGGATGCAATATAAAAAAACACAATATGTATTAAAGATTATACACACAGACACCTACAGAGACCTGTTGTGGAAACTGCAGACAGCTGTAGAACCAACTAATTGACTGGAACAAATCCATGCGGCCTTAATTATGGACCATGTTCCCTTTTCCTCTATCCACCTCGCCTGCCCACATCTCTCGTCCCATATTGAAAGGCACCTGAGGAAGGTTTTACGAATCAATAAAGCCCCACATATGAACAACCTCAGGGTCAAGTTTACATACAGTAATACTACTTATTTTAGAGCAAGAGAGTGAGAACTGAAAGAAACAATATTACAATAAATACCACCACAGAGGCAACCCATCCTTATAGATTCCATGTTCTCACACACTTCCCTGACACTGCATTAGCTGTGCTTTGAAATAATGCCATGTCCTTTAGTAAAAAACCCCAGAAAAAAACAGTATTGGTTTATAAAGCATTGCATTATATAGGGCTAAAACATACGTTGGATCTGCTGCTCTGTTATGAATTGTCTTGGTGAGCTTTGGGGCCATTTATTCATCTTGCACTACACCATGCCACTCTTATTTCCATCTCCAATGTTATGTTGTTTGACTACACATTCACTAATTAAATAAACGTGGTATTGCCTTGTCTTCTTAGTAGCAACAACATAATTATCAATAATGAACTTCACACCATTGTGCTGCTTGAGAAATTGTAAACTTAAAAAGACAAAAAATGATTATCTGGAAAATGTATGGTTGAGAAGAAAGAAAGATGCCCTCTGTATATTTAATACAGCTCAGTCACATCTGGACTGTGTCCAGAAAGGACATCATAATGTCAGCCGTATGCGTGTCAGAGTTTTGTACATGCAAGGTCACCAGCATGTGTGAGTGGGTTAATGTCCACTTTGATGCACTAAAATGATGGATTCCCTCATCATGGCGAGGTTAAAACGGAAAACTGTCCTATTAGGTGAAAGCATACCACATGCAAGGTTATACACACACAAAACATCCACTACAGACAAAGCACCAATCACCATGACATCTCAGTGTCCATACACACACCCATATATATATATATATATATATATATAATATATATATATATGTGTACACACACACACACACACACACACACACACACACACACGCGCACAATAAACCCATGTGTCCCTGTGGTGATGGATGGTCTGGGAGAGTATTTTGCAGGCATTTCTAATATTCAGGACCGTTGTAATTTTTCACACAACCTTTTATGTCAGAGAGAGAGAGAGAGAGAGAGAGAGAGAGAGAGAGAGAGAGAGAGAGAGAGAAAGAGAGAGAGAGAGGAAAACAGGTGAGAAAATTAAATGCACAGATGGAAACTCTGGGTTGTTCTTTGGCCTCTTGACCATTGTGATGCATTCCTGTTTATGGGAATATACTGTATAAATTGAGAAGATGCCTTTCTTTTTGTTTTCCATGTCAGGGTAGGTGGGTGGAATTCAATGCAATGAACAATACCAAGAACATTAAGTTCATCATTTAGTACCATACCACACCTGCTGATGCATAGCTACCTAGAACAAAGTCATTTTAAGGAGAGACTGTGTTTGGGCTGCGGACCTCTCAGGAAGGTTCCTAACTGAGTGAAATGACTCGGAAGTATCTACGTGGCAGCCGTGTTCTGAGCTGTTTACATTTTGTAAATGCTAAGGGAAGGTGCTCCAATGCTATATCTGCTTTAGCATAGGGAACACTATCCACTGAATATGCTAATCTATTATTGGCCATTGGTTTTAATGTGTCTATGATGTGTACGGTTTGTCTTTTTGTGTCGTTTTTTTTTTTTTTTTGTAATTTCTCCGTTCTTATGTAGTGATTGTCTTACATATTGGGACCCCCCTCGATAATGAGATGATACATCTCAAGGGGTCTATCCTAAATAAACAAATTTCAAACAAACAACACTGGACCATCATTTAACCAAAGGCCATTAAACCACACTGTAAACCCCAACAGTACTACTAACTTATAAGGACTGAGGGCACAATAATTAAAATCTGTGTAATAGTTGAAACAACTTATAACTAATCAGTGACGTGAACGATTAATCTAGTTTTAATTTTCTGTGGCATAGCATTTATGAGTAAAGTGTTCCCCATCAATGATCGCTTTTGAGTAAACGCTCCGTACACGGACGTCATGACGTCACGACGTTGTGAATCTGCTGCCCTGACTGACGCAAATTTTTTTGTCCAAGATGGCTGCCGTGTGCGAGAGTCCGCGTCTCATCTTCGTTCATGGATTAACTTGTAAGTAAACCAAACAAACTTGTTAAAACTGCTTTGCTTGTTATAACGTTACATGGGTATCACAAATAATAAAGTGTTTGATCGTTAGACTGCGCTGTTTTTACTTTTAGGGTACCGGGCAATGGCCGCGGTGATTCGCGCTAATTTTTGAATTGCGGCGCCTGCGCCGTTAACGATGTTAGCTCGTAACTCTTTTCATTTAGCAGCCGTAGTGTTTCTTTGTGTGGCGCTGATATTTATGTGAAGCGCCCTTATCTGGTTAATATTTTTCTTCTTCTTACATGCACCCGAATGAACTAACGTAGGCCTACTAGCTTTCTTAAGACGAAGAACGTTAAGTTGCAGCTAGTTTTAGCCATTAGCCGACTCAGTAATGTATGCACTTGAGTGCTAGTAACGTCCGTAGTAATGCATGGACATGAAGTTGTAAACTTATGCAATCTGCAAGCTTACATTGAACCTCAATTTTTTCTTTCCTTATAGGCTGAAGTGGATGCATAGAAGCGAGCATGCACACAAATCAAGGTAACTGAGATTTAGCTTGTGCTGCTTCCCCTGCATAAATGGGCTAACGTTTTATTATTATTTGTAATAATCAAGTTTGTCTGTCTGAGTGCATTTGAAGATCTATGTAATTGACTGTATATGACCTACAGTCACTTAGATCATCTGAGAACAACTTTATTGGTAAGTTATATTAACACTTGAGATTCTGGGTTAATAAATGGTAAAGCTGTTGTTGAGTAGCCTACATAATTTAACTGGTTTCTTACTGCTTATTGTATCTGTTTCCACAGGATCAAGTTGAGAATATTGACCAGCGTTGACCCTTTTCTTTGGTAAGCCAAATTATTTAAACTCACTTGTAGGAGAATTAATTTAGTTTGAAAGTAAGCACTTCAAATGATGGAGTGGAAGTGCAAGTTGGATGCTGTGTCCTCAGACACAGTTATTTAAGCACTACATAGCCATTATTCAAGAGTTAGTCCTTTGCCATGTCTCTACACCTCCTGCATTTGTACATTTCTTTAATTAATGCACTGAAAATTAATTTATCGTGGTTTCACAAAGACACGTGTAGAGCTGGTGCAAGTGCACAAGCAGGACACAGTTTTTACATGTCCCTTGTGTGACTTCAGACCGCCCTTCTCAGATGCAGCACTGTCACACTGATGACTTTTGCCCTGCGTCGCCAAGAGATCGTTCAGGGGGATCAAATGGTGAAGGAGTTCCTACAGAAATGGCCGGCTCTTTGGATGGAATCGCAGGTAAAACAGGCTCACTCTTTCTCATTTCTACCAATCTTTACACATCTTTCTCAGTCTGCCCTCTCTAAACACGTTTCATCCCAATTCATTTGTCCTATTGTGTTTTTTTATTTTGTTTTGTAGGTAGGCAGAACACACCGGCATGATAGCAGAGGTGCTGCATGACATCCTATATATTTATGACCTCCAGGTGAGTTAAAGTTGAACTTGGTCCAAATCGAGTTATACGGACAACAGTGACAGCAACAAAGTTCATCATGTTCAATTTGCTTGTCCTTTCAGCAAGAACAAGATGTCAACATGAGACGCACTGCAGCCCTACGTGCCCTCCCGGTATACCTACGTGAGGAGGACCCACTGTTCTTCAAGACGTGGAATGTAAGTATGCACTGCTTTCGCAGAACTGTTAGTATCAATGAGGTCATATTGCTTGCTTTGTATGGATAGCATTATTTTCAACACTAAAAGCTGTGGATGCATATGGATACATACAGTATGTGGTATAGAAGCCCTGTAATCCTTAAATTTAACTTCCCACAAAGCCCTGACCTCACCTTGCCCAGAGGGCTAATAATTTGGTTGACCTTTTGACCTTACCACTCATGAAATAACACACACACACACACACTACTTTCCTACCTCCTCCCCTTCCTTCTTTCCTCCCTCATTTTTTCTTCCTTCCTTCCTCCCTTCTTCCCCCTGTCCTTCCTTCAGCATCCTTCCTTGACCCGATGATTGACATACTTACATGTTACCTGTTGGATGGTGACTAGTAGAATAGTCAGTTGAAATACCTACTTAATACTTAGCTGTTGATCATGACCTGTGAAATAGTAATATAATGCAATTGTCTAGTTCCTGAAAGTTAACCTTGTATAACCTGTATATTCCAGGAGGACGATTCGCCTGAGCCAGACATCACTGACACGCCTGTTGCCCTTGTCACGGTGTTTCCGAGAGCACTACAAGTCCAGTTGACTTCAGTCCTGCATCCATTGCTATTGTGGTAGAAGATGAGCTTGTGATGAGCAACATCCCCAGGTTGGCTAAAGCATTGGTTTGATGTATGTATTGCATTTGGACCACCCCAGGAAACTCATTCACACTTTTACCTTCATCCAGAAAGTGCTGATGGGACCACATTACACTTTGTGTCTATGCACATGCACACGTCTGTATGCACATACAGAAGCAAGTTTTTGGTGCCAAGTGTCTTAATGTGACAGTATGTTGAATATGCTTTTGCCCAAAGCATCTGAATGGAAGTTACACCTGGTGGGCTGTCTAACCAAAAAAGCTACCTAATCATGTTTGCACTTTATAAAAAGATTACAGTTTTAATTGTTAGCAATTGTATATTTCTGTCATTTATTCACTGAAAATTCCTTTATAATGTGTAGAGCTGGTGCAAGTGAAGGAGCACAAGCAGGACACACACTTTTTACACTGTAGATCGGAATAGTGTGAGTTATGCCCTTTACAATAATGTATTTATTTATTTTATTTTATGAAAGAGCTCTTGTGAGACTTATGCACAAAGGCCAGTGGTATTATTTATTTCAGTTTTATTTATGTTTAAAATTGCTTTGCAGTTTGATGAGCTGTAAAATCCTTTTAATTTGTTTACAAAGTCTTGCCAGATGTTTTACTTTAAGCACTTTAACATGCTCAGTCATGTCATGACATGGAGATGGACACACACACACACACACACACACACTCATATACAGACTCCTTACCCGTTCAGGAGGTGACTGAGCTGTTTAATGTCCAGTTACATTTTCAGCGGGGTTTAAAGAAATATTGCTGTAATTGTTCATACTTGTTTGGATTAACAATGTTAATGCAAAATAAAAACAAACTGAAATTGTACCTGAAGTTGTGTGTGTGTTTAATGTAAACATTGAGTATTCAGAACTTAAATCAATACAATTTTCACGAGCTTATGAGTTATGTACAAGTATGTTTTTTTGAGTAAGACTGAAGTAAAATTTTAAGTTTTTATACATACAAGTTTTAATAACTGCTTAAAATACTTTTTAAGTACAGTGCACTTCAATTTAATGAAAGTTAAATTTAAATTATTTAAGTATGAAAAAGACATAAATATTAAGTTAAGGAAAATGATAAATTATATTAAATTTAGAATATAGATTAAGTCAACTGAACACATATGTTTTAAGTAAAGTGTAACTCAAAAAATGTATTTGGTTAACTCAAAAACATTTACGTAATCAGTTACAGCATAAATTTTGAGTTTTCTGAACTTGTTCGGGTTTACAGTGCATTTAACGCCGCCCAACAATTCCTTGGCAGTAAGATTTAAAGCACCATTCTGCCATTCACGAAAACAAACAACCATCATAATAAGAATAAGCATTATAATAATATTTATCAGTCATAAAAACACAATTTCAAGTTCCAAATGCATGACTTTCTCCCTTGTCTATATGATTGTTCCATGGTTCATTAACTGTTAGCTTGTCCTGCATATTAAACAAAATGTACTTAGATCTATTTTGAAATGTTTGCTGTACCATTCAGAATGTAGTTTGATATGGGGAGACTTAAATTAGGTCATTATGGAAACTTCAACCTCATACTGCAAGTCCCAAAAAAGCCATTTCAGAGGAGACCACCTTATTGAAATTATTGACTGAGTCAAGCAGCTCCCTCAGGGCTGTATGCCAACAGCCAGTGCATGTGTAGCATATTTTTCTTCATCTTGCTTCTCCCCTCTTTAGCTTTCTCCCTCCTCCACTACACTTCCTAACTTTCTTCCTTGCTCTTCCCTCAAATTGCACAATTTCAGAAGATAGAAGTCCTGAACCTCCCTGCAAGTCATTTTTGGGAACATCAAGAGAGAGTTTTCAGTTTTATTAACTGCAGCTTATAAAAGTGAAGGAGATCAATACCGTTGTTAAAAAGAGAACCGCGGCACTGATGGATTTAATGCTGCGAGTTTGCACGGATATCGTTGTTTTTCCTCTCATATGTTTTCATGGATGCCTTAAGACCTATTTTGACATGTCAAAGTACAACAACATCGACGTAGGTGTGTTATACTAATTAGACCTGCAGTGTGATTACACCAGCAATGAGACACAAAAGGCTCAGAAAAAAATTAAGAAGTTGCCAAAAGCAGAAAAGACAGGGGCAACAGAAATGGCAAAGAGTAGAAAGAAACAAGAATAAGACAGCAAAACCCTCTTCATAGAGGATTAACAACAGCATTCACTGATGCACAATGTCTCTGATGCGCTGTTGTTTGATATCAATGTTTTTTCCCTTATGACCAAAAAAGTTTCTCTGCTGTTTGAATTTGCTTGAATAATGCCTGTCCTATACTAAACGCATCTTGGTTTGTTTTAAGTTAGCATATATTTATGGCTATTTTCTAAATAGCCATAAATCTTTTTCCATTTAAAAATCTCCAATAATGAGTGAAAAATTAATTACACACCTCAAAGCATTTGTTTCAGGACAAATGGCACCTCCATCTGGAGTTTTTTTTTTTTTTTAAAGAAAGTAAAATTATTAGATTATGATCATAATAGTAATGTTTGTGGCCAAAATATGGGGACATTTTCTATTTAATATTATCTTAATTAAGTAAGCCAAGATCATTTAGGATGATTCATGACAGAAACCCAATAAATAAAAATGGCCAATTAATATGCCCGGAATAACTACGTCTAATAACTGTATCTGGCTGCAGAGTTGCGGCTGTGCGGCGGCAGTCAGCTGAGTGTGTAGCTCTGTTAGCCGTTAGCCAAACACACAGTCCAAAACAATAAAAGTGAGCAAACTGTTTTCCAAATAGACATACAGTCTCTGGTTCTCCCCCACTGTGACTCCAGCCACAAAGCATTGGCTGGGGGTCAGCGATGCACTCAGTTGTGTTATTACTCACGGCCCCTACCGGCCGGGGTCCATTTACGAGTAGTGAGTGAGGAGTCAGCAGTTAGTCAACAGCAGTATCAAACAGGCAATAATAGTTATTTTTTGTATCGAAATATGAGTGGCCACAATCACAAGAGTTCCTTGAGCATGCATCCATAACTGGATACTAAAATAGTATGCAGTTTGCTGCAGCAGATACGAGCTTGGCCATGGACAGACACAGAGATGCACAGATGCACACACTTGATTCTCCTGGCTGGAATAATCACAGGGTATCACCGATGCCTCTAGCTGAGAAGAGAGGATGTGGGCAGGACATCTTTGTTAGCAAAGTTGTAGCTGAAACAGATTACTGTAAAATAAACTTGACACGACCAGTACTGATCTTCCACCTACACAGCAACAGGGGATAAAATCGCCTGCATTAGGGCTCAAGGTTCCAGATATTGAACAGTAAAAAAAGTTATCATTATGTGGGACACTTGCCCATTAAAATGTGTTTCCAAACTTCCGTCATTCAAAAGCAAGCAATAGGGATTGTTGACAAAATGTGTACAGCAGATGTGTATTGATATATTTTATTTGCCAAACTTTTTTATTAAAAAAATCCAACAATGACGTCTCCGTTTCTGAGTAAAGTGTCAGTGAAAATGATGAAGCTACAGGGGAGAGATCGCATGGTGTGTCAGCCTTCCCATGAGGACAGATACTAACCTTTCTGAAGTACTGGGCCGTGCTTTTAGTTTGACCGCGGCTCATGAAAAGACATCCTTCATTGTCCACACATAGAGCACACACTCCTCTCCCATGTACGAGCCGGCACCTGCATCCAGATTCACCTCCGACTGACAAATGACAGCGGAGAGTTTCCCGCTGCTTCACTCGTGCCACACAAGACTCTCGCACAAATCACACACTAGATCAGGAAGGAACAAGATGACAAGTCACCTCGCTTCCACCAACAGCTGTGCCCCGCCTCACCTCTGCAGCCTAAGAGACAGTCTGAGTGACAAATGACAGGAAGGGTCAAATGCCTCTTCACACTTGTGTAGGTTGGCCTGCTTCACTGTTCTCACCCTCTCTCTATCTCGTCTTAAAAACAATTAATAAATCTCAAATGTAAAATCGACATGGAGAGTAAAGAAGTAATAGGGCGAGGCTCAGTTGTTGGAGGAGGGTGTTCCACACGTGCATATAATTAAAAATATTCCATTGACTTTCAAGAAAATATTTGAGTACTTAAATCTAGACATAGTGGGCCCTAGTTTCGTGGCGCAGCGCAGGGTGGCGGAGCCGGCGCAATGCAAGTTTCGACCCGCGCAGCCTTGCGCACCGTCAGTTTGGCAGTTTGGTGGATCGCCTGCGCCAACATGGGTGTGTCGGCGCAGCAGGGGGAGGCGTCACAGATTCAGCTTGGCGTAGCGGAAGTTTCGTGGCAAAAAGCCTCGCCGAGACTGCGCTGAAAGCTCGCCAGCTCCAACCTGGTCTACTTTCGGCGCAAGGCGTAAATGAAGTGCATTCATTCAATGCGAATCACAGCTGGCGGAGTGGAAGTTTGGCTGACGGCGCGTAGTGCGCACACGTCACCGAGACCTCACAGGCAGGTTTCCACAGTTCCAGGCACATTTAAATGCAATAAATAATCACAACAAACACTATTTAATGCAACTAATTGAATCAACACATGAATTTATATCTATATAGATTGTCCCGTTACATCTGACGTCAGATCAAAGGCGGATGGCACGCATAACGGAAACTCAGCCTCTCGGACCAAAACATCTCCCTCTCTCTCTCCTGTTTTTTATAATATCGGCATTGTTATTATTATGATACACGCGCACAGCCCGTGATCAGCGTTGTGAGAGCGGCGGCGCTGCTTCTGTCATCGGGTTGTCAAGTTACGGATCTTTCACTGAACCTCCCCTAACGCATTAAAGGAGAGGAGAGGAGCTCATTTGATTGGTGAAGATCTGAATCGGCTGTATTAATCCCAGTCCACGCCTCGTCTCCTCCTCGTCTCCCACTCACGCCTTCTTCTCCTCCCTCTTTCCCACTTGCGCCGGTGGGCGAGACCGGAGGTGTGCCTGCGCGAGCCTGCGCGGTGCATGAAACTTGCAAAGTCCAGGCGGACACACCCCGTCGGCGCGGCGCTGGTGCACTGAAAGCTGACTACGAAACTAGGGCCCAGTGTGTTTGGGCCACATATGTACTGTATTGTTTTTTCAAGTCTAGAAAATGTGAAATTACATTTTCAAACTGCAACAGAGTCCATATATTTCGATTATGCCCATCATCCTTTTGGGACTCCATCACTTACTGAGGTTTCAAAGATGACTTAATTACCTTTAATCAGCTCTACATTCAGATATCTAAATAGTATTACTACTCGTGTAATTCTCATTGTTTCCCTCACTGAGAAAACAGTACTGTCTGCAATGGGAAGCACACTTAATTCTTTGCAGACATGGGGAAAGAGCTCGGACGTATCTGTGCTCTGTGTCATGTAAGAGTGACATGGCCAGTCTCAGGAATCAGTGGCAGGTTCTGTCTCAGGAATCAGTGACAGGTTCTCTGTCAGTATCTCTCGCTGGGTACTTCAGTCAGCTTCAGCAACTATGAGCTGCAAAGCATGTTGTAAGACACATTATGAAACAGGTTGAAATACAACAGAACAGTTATGTCTGTCGGATCAAAGATGCACTCTGCCCTTAATACATGTCTGGTATTAAATAGCTTATGAATGCTAGACAAGATTTGATGATTAATTAGTACCAGATATGCAAATAATAGCATGTATTTGTCTTGCTTGGTATTAAAAGTATTGAAGGCTATTTTTATTAAATGTTGTCTGAAATTTCAGTTTTATGAAAGCAACGCAAAAATCCCAAATCAGCAATCCAGCTCACACATTCATGTTCCGCATAAGCTGAACAGGAACTATTTAAAAGTTGACAAGTGAGAGTGCTAATATTGACTTGCTGATGTTCGGTACAGATGCAGTCATTTATTTGCCTTACTAACACAAGGATCACATTTAATCCATAATGCATTTGTGTTGCTGAAAATTGCCTGCAATGTGCCACACACCTACTCTGCAAGCACAAGCACACTCATACTCAACTCAAATAAAACCTTGAATGAATGCTATTACCAAATGATCAGGTCAAATATCTCCCCCCCCCCCCCCCCCCCCCCCAAAAAAAAAAAAAAAAAAAAAGAATGGCATACTCCTGCTTTGTTACAGCAACCCATCAGCTACAAAAAGAAGGTACTAATAATGCATTTTCATTGAAAAAGAAGAGAGAGAAGTATATTCCCTTCGTCTTCTTCCAGTGCTGGCAGTCACACCTCTGACTTCTATTCAACCATTTCAGGAACCTAAATTGCTTCAGTATCAGGTTCCTGGCACTTCTTACAAGTAGCTTCAAAGTGATGCATGAAACAGTTTCTAACTGAACCGAGTGAGCAAAGGCCATTCTGTCTCCATTGCTTTCTGTTTGCTGCTACTGTTCTTAAAGCAAACAACTGGAGACTCATCTCCTCTTAGCCTTTGTTGAGAGAGCAGGCATCAATGATGAGGCCAGCAAAGGGCCAAGTCTACTGCTGAATCTGCTGCCACCATCCCCTGTGGAGGCTAATAATAGATCACTATAGAGTCAATGTTGGCAGGGGAATATGACTATGCACTGCCTTGACATTACTATTGGTGCATGTGTGATGAGATGTTGTGTGTCATGCATTTAATCAACATCCTTCTATTCCTCGGGTGCTGCAAAGACAACGTCCACTCAAAGATAAGCTTGTGTCACACCCACACCCAATCAAGTCTCTCACTTTAGCAGATTGCAGAATACGGGAATAAAACCATGCTGTAATTTGGTTTGACCCCGTTTAGTCTTCGTGTGGTGAGAAGCGCTGCTAGCATGCGACCGCCAACACCATGATGGAAATGCAACAAAATGTCATGCTGTGCATTTAAGATCAACGCTTTGCATATTTCAACCCCATATGTATTTATTTTATTCTGTGTGTATAACAACAGCCAGTGTTGCATTGTATCTGCCCCCACCACTTCGGATGTATCATTAGAAACTGACATGTTGTGATGCCTGACGGCAGCCAGTGTGTCTGTCTGCATCGCTCATGCAGGGAGTAGAAAAATAGACCAGGTGACCCAGCACTCATCCGTCCCTGCTACCGGATATGTGACTGGTATAATGGGCTGAGGGTGACACATCAGCATCACTGGCTCCTGTGGCTACCAGCTCCCCTGTCTGCCAATCACTCGCCTCCGAAGAGCACCCACACAGGGAGCATGTCGTCTTTCACTGTTGGGATTTTTTTCTGATTGACAAGCATAACAAAAGTAACTCCACGTTAATCTATAGGGTCTGTACTGATCCTCTGCTCGCAAACAGACAGGAAATAAAGGAACAGAGTTAACTACCTTAAGTGTCTGTGATGCTTCAAATTGTTGAGTGACACCCTGAGAAACAAGTGGCAAAACATGTCTGGCTTCATCCATCATGTACTTTTTTTTTTTCTTTCTATCCATCATTTCAGCCCACTGGTTGGAACGGTCAAAAATGTGTATTTTTTCTGTCTGTCTAACCAGTTCAAACTGCACATGGTAGCTTATCACTGATGTAAAAAAAAAAAAAGGGTGTATTGTAAGATGAAAAAAAGGACGAGAAAACAGAAGAATATGAGTGTTGTAAAAGATATATATGCTAGTTTATCCTTATCCTTAAAGGAAATACATAAGGCAAAAATCAAATGTGACAGCAGCTTTCTTGAGGGACAAGTGACGGCTTCTGTTTGTTAAATCCCATGCCAACTACTTGGTCACTTGTCTGCTTGGGAATTATATAACCTGAATGCCAACCAGAGTGGAAAATATCATGACTACCCTGCTGACGGACAAGTTCTGGTAGAGTGTGTGTGTGTGTGTGTGTGTGTGTGTGTGTGTGTGTGTGTGTGTGTGTGTGTGTGTGTGTGTGTGTGTGTGTGCACGCGTGGGATGAGAACCTACCTTATTGTTGGCTGACTAGATTAAAAATAAAGATTTATGGATTTGAAGTCAAAATAGAAGCAGAGCATGCAAATTTGTATATTAGCACTTGCCTGTATTGCTGTCATTGGGCTGTATTCATTCAATTTGAAAAAGTCAACATTAGACCTGGGTTGTCCATCACTTCTGGATTTTTCGATTTGTAAGATATTTATAACAGATTAAAGTCATGCATTGTGTGTGTCACTACATACAATTAGATCTTCACATTTTCTATCACAGTGTGATCAGGATGTCGCTTTTGAATGAGCACTTTTCAGATATCAAGTGGCAGGTAAAATAAATGACCTCTATAGATGACCTCTTAAGCAAGTTAAGCCTTGGATGAAGATAAGCTGAGTCGACATGCAATACAAATGGTTAATAATACGAGGCAGACAAGCAAGTGAAAAGAAATCTTTGTGTGTGTTGTGTGTGTGTGTGTGTGTGTTTAGCGTACAAATAAATACATTAAAACTTTCCTGTTAAGCATTGAGTGTCATCAGGTGATGAGATTATCAGATTATGGTTTATCCATCAGCACAAGTTGATGTGCAGATAGGGAAGTGATAGGGATGTGTGTATGTGTCTGAATACATTTGTGGGTGGTTTAGTTTGTGTGTGTGTGTCTGTGTGTCTACGCCTCTGGCCAATCCATCAGTGCAGCGTGTACATGGCAGCATGTAGACAGATGGGGAGAGACTCTGCCAATGCACAGCCCTGACATGGCGTGTATTAAATTCTCCATGTCATTTTAAGTGAGTTTGAGTGCCTTTGTGTGTCCACATTTCCTATATGACTAATATAATGATCTTTGCAAGTGAAACTGAGTGAGCATGTGCATGTTTGTATCCGTCTGTCCGTCTGCCTGTCGGTGTGTGTGCGTGTGTACGCCTCTAGCCTACAACCCAAGAGTATTGTTTGGGTGCTGTCAGTCACCGCAGACAGCCATTGGCTAAACAACACAAGAGAGAGTAATTGAGAAAGACGGAGAGAGAAGTGGAAGGAAGGAAGGAAAGATGAAAGAAAAGGGGGAGATATACACATGGGAGAAAGGAGAAATATATGCAAGACGAAAGAAGTTGGAGACAGATAGAGAGAAAGGGTAACAGTGGCAGAAACAGCAAGAGCAGGAACTAAAAACAAAAGACATACAGTGTGAGGGGGGTAGCAGCTCAAGGGTGCAGGCTCTGTACATTCATGAAGGATATCTCTCTCTCTCTCTCTCTCTCTCTCTCTCTCTCTCTCTCTCTCTCTCTCTCTCTCTCTCTCTCTCTCTCTCTGTGTATATACAAGTGTATTTTTATTACCAATCATAGCTGGCCTATAAGGATGTAGAAGTGACACAAGCTAATAACGCTGGAGAATTAATATTTTAGGTGACCAAAATGTTACAATTAACTTCCATGAACTGAAAACACACATATTCAAGGACACTTGAGAAGCAGGCAGTAGGAGCTGGGGTTCAACCTGTCACCTTGGGATCAAAGGGCGACAGGCTGAACCCACTGAGCTACTTCAATATTTCATGCATGTGTCCCTATTTGTACCCTCAGATATCAGCCTTATTTAACTTTTGTAACTGTGTTAAATTACTGCTGATGCAAACCAATGGTTGAACCATTAGGTTAGTAGTGCTTCATTAGCGATGCTATTCAATACAAGCAGGATTACTCAACTAGATATGGACACTGGTGCACTATTTGATCAGCATTTGGTCAGTTTTCAGTAATGCAGGGAGGAAGAGGGGGAAAGTAACAGTAACAGTCCCGGTGAGCTGAAAAGGGCTGCGGGAGAAAGGCTCTTACTACAGTTTATGACTAGCATAGGCTAACTCCAACACGTCATCAAGGTTAATCTTGCGGCTCGACTGCTAGTGGCCGTTAACAGATCTAAACAGTGTCACCTTTCCCAGGAATGTCACCGCAAAGTCTTCTAATATTGCAAATGCAAAGGCTTTCATCAGTCATATTAATAACACAAAATATAATAGATATAGAACAATTACATTTTGATGTATTAAGACATAAATTATCCCTGGAGGGAACCCACAAGCTACCAGTGATGTCTTAATTATTAAAATTAGCCCAACCTTTAATAGCTAGAACACTGTGCTAATATTTCACCATAATTTGGCAAAAATCCAGAGAGCCATGCCTCTTTAAATACTTAAATACTTAACTCAAACCCCAAATATGTTGTGTCATCATAAATCAGCGAATAATACATGGCGGTTTGACATGTCGACATGTCTTTGGTTTGGACTCAGTGATGTAACATATGCCTAGCTGTCAGAAGCTGAAAGATTATCTTGTAGAAAATGAGTTACTCTCATATATTGTCAATGTTTTTTTCTTAATTCAAAAATACAAATACCGCTGACAGGGTGGTTGCTGTGACAGTGCTTCATTGCAAGAAGGACCTGGTTGAAAACCACATCCATGGTCCATTACGTTTAGAGTATTAATGGCATCTCTGTTTCCTTTCTGTCTCACCAAGCAGCGTTATACATCCCAGGTTCATACTGCCATTACCCTTGAACAGGCTGCTGGTCTTAGACTTGAGTTGGTTCCAAAGAGATTAACAGTGGACATGTGTTTCGACTTAATTTCACTTGAAGAGCAGCTTCAGACAACAGGTATATCCCACATCCCATTAACACATTGTCCACTTGCTGAAAACAAAAATCAATTGCATTACTTGTCACAGAGAAAACAAAACTCATCGCTTCTCCGCTCGTTAGGCACAGATGGCAATAAAGCGAATACTGTCGAACAAGTAAATCTATTGGAACACACAGCATTGTGGACATTTATAAGAGATTCCTCCAACAAATTGAAAACAACCCGGAGGCTGATATTACATTTCTAGCTGGATCTATTTTGTCCCTCAGTGTGATTGTAAAACAAAGCAGCCGTGCCATGTAATTTTTCTCTTGGAGGTGGTGGGTGGTGTAATCCAGCCTGGAGTCTGTTCCAGTGACAATGTACCAACGAAACAAAGAGAGAGAGAGAGAGAAGAGAGAGAGAGAGAGAGAGAGAGAGAGAGAGAGAGAGAGAGACCTTTACAGCAATAATAAGAAGGAGGTAAGAGATGTCACATCCTCTCCCCCTTCTCTACCATTATATTTTCACTCATTTACACACACACACACACACACACACACACACACACACAGAAGTCAAGACTGCCATCACCATGCAACTTCAATGTGGCTTTAACATGTTGAATTAACCTGCAATAATCCCGTTAAACAGTAAAAAAAAAAAAAAGGCTAGAAAATAAATAATGTTTACACCGCATGAAAATAATGTCTAGGCTAGCATCATAATCACAACATCTTTATTATGTTGGATTCCAATTAGCACCATTTGTCAGCTATAAAAGAAGACATGGCAATCAGCACTGTGACATTTGACAGTGAGTTTCCAGAGAAACATAAGAACGTGTATCATTTTCACCAGATAGATAGCAGTAGAGAGATATTACCCTTAGCCGAACGTTATTATATTTGGTACTTGTTTCGTGCAATACAATTGTTTTGGTATTCTTCAGTTAAGCTAGGTCAGTTTCACACGTCTATATTTTAAATGTGTTAGTAATTCAAATATGTCTGATGTAATGCCAATCCATGGGTATCTCTTCCAGCTGGAGATACAGTCGACTAATAAGAGCTCTGTAGATGGGATGAAGACTTGTGTTTTTGCTTGTTGTTACTTGTTGTTCATGCTTACTAGCTACCTACATCCAGTACATGAATGCTATTATGAAATTCATGTCAGTGGGACACATCAATTGACAAAAAAAAAAAAGACAACTCAATGCTGACTGGAGCCAAATGGCACTTCAATCTGATTGTGAGGATATGATATTTACTGTCAATGCTCGATCACGGTAAATGTGACAGCTATAAAAGCTAAAAGAGCTGTTCTGCTAGTAAAATATATATTTCCAGTGTCCCACCTCAGATTTAGCAACGGTTGTTCTTATCAAACAGCTCTTCCTTAAAAAATATCTTTGACTACAGCTGCTCGACACTGTAATAATCTGTAACTTCCACTGTAAAACACACACACACACGGAATTAAAGCAACGCTGGTTAATAAAATGTGAGCCATGTAAAAATGTGCAGCCATGCAGGCTGAGCAGAATGTGATGCCACCCTGAGCATCTTTTTTTTTTCAATTCTGCATCTCTGACTTCCCTAAAGGCACATAATACAGATTGATGACACAAAAGTTTATAAAGCGGTTCATGACTTCTGCAGCATAACATCTCTCTTTTCCCACTTTTCCCGTCACTCCTCACTGGCTACTGGAGAATGGCTGTGACAATAAAATATTAACGATACCCTTCAAGATTCATAAACAAACCCGACATTGAGGGCCAATGGAGATATCTAGCTCCTCTTGTGGACCAAAATTGGCTTTTTTCTTTTTTTTCCAAGGGAATTCCTGTACTCTGTGTTTAAAGGAGAATGGACCGCCGTTATTGTTTTCAGTGGAGATTCCCTCTAAGGTAATAATGTTATCCAACTGGGACTCATGTCCACACTGGCAACACACAGGTTCAGAACAACAGGTGCTATTTAGGGAGTCACAATGTGGTGATATGAGGCACACCTGGAAGGAAGCTCATTCATACCAGAACTACTTCCGCATTGCTGATTATTTACTGCACTTCAAGAGCAACAAAATAAAATACTTGCACCCATAATTTAATTGTACATCAATTGTATGTGGCAGTTGCAGTCATTAGTCAACTCGACAGTTGAAGTATTAAGGCTAACAGGGTTGGTAAATGCAGTTTACTTTAGTGAAATTCCAACTGAAGTTACAGTGCTCCTTCATAGAGAGGAGGTCTAGATGATACTCTTTAATTCAGGGAGAAAGTATTTTACTCACCCAGGAACTTCAGTGAGCACCTCCTGATGTGTGTTCCAAAAATGTTTTTTTTTAGTCTGACCTTGCAGAGTTTGTGTCGACTCCTGTCTTTTGTTGATCTATCAATCCCTCACTCTGACAGTATACCTGTCTATGTGACATAAAATAAAATAAATATGATGCCAGCAGGTGTCAAGAGGGATCCTCCTTCCTCTCTGTTTGAAATGGTACAAAATTGGATGGAAAGTCGCTCCCTGTTGGGTGTCAGCAGGTAGTATTTTTATCATCTGTATCTGTCAAATGGAAATGCCTGGTCTCCGAGGTCCTTTCAAAATGGTGAATATCCCGTTTGCCCTATAGTCTATTGCTTTGCAGCAAAATCAGACCTGTTCAGAACATTTTACCATGGGCAGCTCAAAAACATTACTCACTGAAAATGACCATGTTGGAAAACCCTGTGTCAGTGGGGCTGAATTGCTGTCAGTCTTCACTCTGGATTTGAGGTGCTATTGCAACAGTAAGGATCACTTTCCTCTACAGGACCAAGCAAGCCTGCCCTGGTTTGGCCCACACAAACAGAACAAGCAAGCTTCTTTTCAAACATCGATCCATAGAGAACTAGTCTGGTTTCCACTTCAACACTGCACAGGTTTAGCCTGGTCTCGTTTATAGGAAGATAGATGAATTGAAATATCAGGACAGACGTCATTTAAGGACAGGGTTAACAAGTGCTGCACTGCAGAATTAAACAGGACTGTTCACTGCCTGCTTTTCATAGAAGATGAAAAGGGGCTCCTTTCAATGCAGTTCCATATTAGATTAAATTGGTCCCCAATAACAGATCAAAACTAAAGACTACTCATTAGGCAGGTTTATATTTCCCATTTCCATTTCAAAGAAGACCATTTGGCCTCATTATCCTGATCCCTGTATTGTCTCTACACAGCTTTTAAAGTATGCTCTTCTAAGTTTGCATTGTAAAGGTTAGAGCAATTTCCATGTATGTACCATCCATCCTCTGTGACAGAGTGAATCTAAGATACAGTAGAGACGGAAAGAGAAGGATTATCATGGTGATAACATGAGCAGCTCCCCTGTAAACAGTCTTTTTCAACTCAACCCCATCCTGTATTTCTATAGCTCTTTTCTAGTTTATTCAACTACTCAAGGCACTTTGCACTACATTCAGTCTACATTTACCCATTCACACACATTCATACACTGATGGCAGAGGAGCTGACTGCACATCAGGAGCTAATCCAATCTAACTCATTCACACACATTCACACGCCGATGGCGATGGGGAACCCCAGTTTGCTGTTCAGTATAATGGCGAGATGTCCTTGGGCTAAAGGAGCCGGGGTTTTGAACCACTCTTCTCACGATTAGAGGATGACTCATTCCAATTTAGAAGCATGTCCTGAAAATGTAGCTATGTAGGAATGGAGACTTGGTATTACTTGAAATGGAATAAATCAAAAGAAGATTAGAAGATGAATGTGCTCATATGGTCCAAGGGACATAACACCCCCTCCCTTTATGTGAACTGTGATTGAATACAGCTTCCCAAAAAATGAAGGGAATCCCCATTAGACAGCAATAGGCAATACATGTCAACTGCCCTCTTATACAAAGACAAAAGGAGAGGAATTCCCCTTGATATCACCATTCCTTAATTCTTCTAACCATCCATCATCATCTATCATCTGTATCATCTGAAATATCATGTCTGTCTTCTGCAATAAAACTGATTTTCCTTTTTCTTTCTTCTACCGGGCCCATATTGTGAAACGTGAGATTTTCATATTCTTTTTTTTTTCATTATAAAGCAGGTTGTCAGACTTCAGAGGAGCTTCTTTCCTCAGGCTCTGAGACTACTGAATTCATTTTCCACCCTCCACACATTATTTTGTTTTTTTGTTTTTAGTGGGTTTTTTTGGTATGTGTCCCATTTTTTTATGTAGCAAAATGGGAGTAGGAACTGCTTGTATAATGACAATACATGAACATTGCATTGAATATATACTGGACGCATTGGAACGCTCAATGCATGGAGAAATAGGCACAGCCCGTTTCAGAAACTGTGCCTTTAAACAAGCCGTCAGAGTCTCCACGTGGTCGTGATGTCACAATGTAAATATTTTAGATGTACCCCAGGTTATTTCCAGTCACAGTGAAAGCAGATGGCATCAGCTGACAGGAAGTAAAGTGGACTCAAGCTGTTGCCAACAATGCAATTCTGTGTTTCAGACAGAGGGCCCTAGTTTTGTGGCGCAGGGTGGCGGAGCCGGCGCAATGCAAGTTTCGACCCGCGCAGCCTTGCGCAAGGTCAGTTTGGCAGTTTGGTGGATCGCCTGCGCCAAGATGGGTGTGGCGGCGCAGCAGGGGGAGGCGTCACAGATTCAGCTTGGCGTAGCGGAAGTTTCGTGGCAAAAAGCCTCGCTGAGACTGCGCTGAAAGCTCGCCAGCTCCAACCTGGTCTACTTTCGGCACAAGGCGTAAATAAGGTCCATTCATTCAATGCGAATTACAGCTGGCGGAGTGGAAGTTTGGCTGACGGCGCGCAGTGCGCACACGTCACCGAGACCTCACAGGCAGGTTTCCACAGTTCCAGGCACATTTAAATGCAATAAATAATCACAACAAACACTATTTAATGCAACTAATTGAATCAACACGTGAATTTATATCTATATAAATTGTTCCATCACATCTGACGTCAGATCAAAGGCGGATGGCACGTGTAACGGAAACTAAGCCTCTCGGACCAAAACATCTCCCTCTCTCTCTCCTGTTTTTTATAATATCGGCATTGTTATTATTATGATACACACGTGCAGCGCGTGATGCGCGTGGTGGGAGCGGCGGCGCTGCTTCTGTCATCGGGTTGTCAAGTGATGGAACTTGCACTGAACCTCCCCTAACGCATTAAAGGTGAGGAGAGGAGCTCATTTGATTGGTGAAGATCTGAATCGGCTGTATTAATCCCAGTCCACGCCTCATCTCCTCCTCGTCTCCCACTCGCGCCTTCTTCTCCTCCCTCTTTCCCACTTGCTCCGGTGGGCGAGACGGGAGGTGTGCCTGCGCGAGCCTGCGCGGTGCACGAAACTTGCAAAGTCCAGGCGGACACACCCCGTCGGCGCAGCGCAGGTGCGCTGAAAGCTGACTGCGCCTGGTCTACGAAACTAGGGCCCAGAGTGTGAATGCAGGTACATATAAACAGACAATATACAGTTTGTTGAACATTTAACCATGTCAACATGTTCAAGTAAAAACCCAAAATAGAAGCCTGAACCTCGAAATGAGCATAACATGTCTCCTTTAATCTCGTTAAGTACGCTGGAATATGATTGGAACATTGGGTCCTACTGTACCAAAACAAGGAATATATAAAAGAAGGAAGGGTCATTAAATCATCCTGACAGCATTATGATGTTACATTGGTTCCAGACTGCAGTGCCAGTTCTATTGAAGAAAATGGGGTGACCATGCCAAGTCACTCTATACACCATCATATCTGTGTTGTTACCCCCTTTCACCTGATTAGAAGACATTATGTGATGTTGACTAATGTCTTTCACTGAAATGTGCATGTTTGTTTTCCTTGTTATTGGTCTCCAAGCAGCAACAGCATATAACTCTACTCAAGCCTGTGTTTGGCCAGGTAGTTACATAGTGATACATGACCAAACAGGACAGGTTCGCCCGTAAGAGATCGTTAGCAGTAGCCAATTATCCAAACTAGAGAAAGGTAAATGGGAGAAGGAGTTGAAAACTAATGAAAATTAAATATTAAAGAGCCAACATTTGAAGCAGAGGTCTATGTTTGTGTCTGCATGGGTAAGTGTCAGAAAGCTTTGGTGTCTGGCCTGTTTCCCAATGGCTCACGGGTTTGATCAATTTGTAACTGCATGCACTCTTGTATTCACAGAGACACATTTATAATCATAGACAGACACAGGGGGACATTTTACTGTAATGAGAATAATTTAAAACCAGGGGCAGGCTGGTTTGCCTCTTTTAGAAAGCTTTGGATTCTTTCCTCTTTGAACACAATCGCCATGTTCAAAGGGCTTTGCACTGTAATCAATTCTTTATTGGACTTACACAGTGGCCAATATAGGACAACTTCCCTTTTAAAAGTGAATGCCACACAATGTGAGAAAGATAATAATGGCAATAATATGCTGCTGATCAGCAATAATGTACCGGGGCTCTCTCTCTCTCTCTCTCTCTCTCTCTCTCTCTCTCTCTCTCTCTGTGTGTGTGTGTGTGTGTGTGTGTGTGTGTGTGTGTGTTTGTGTGTGTGTGTGTGTGATTTGTGGGCAAAACAAAGGGCATACAGAGGAAATGGATTACAGAGCCAGTTGGAATCAAATACTTTGTAATTGTCTTCCCAGGTTTCTTGCATTTATACATCATCACTTAAAGTTTCCTCTCTCCCGATAAACTCAGCTTTCCATGTTCCATGCACCTCTCCCGCTACCTCCTTTTTCCAAGACCCAGCTCCTTTCTCTTGTCCTTTATATCCATGTCATACATCACATATATGTCCCCTAATATTTCAGTCTTCTCCTCCACCAGAAGGGGGCATCTTACAGCCCCCTCCCCTTCTTTCTTGCAGAGAACAGGGGAGAGAGAAACAGGAGGATCAAACTGATCTATTTTGATCCCTACTGTTTACAGGCAGGAAGTCTGGCAATCTATCCCTCACACACACACACACACACGTTTTCCACAGAGGCTGTGTAGCCTCCAATGACAACATTGTAGAGAGGGGGGGGGGAGAAAAAGCAAAGGGATGAGGGATAAAAGACAAGAAAAGATTAAGCATGAAAGGAAGACGAAGGGAATATGCCATGGGGGCCCTGGAAGGGCAGGAAGCATGAGAAGAAAAGAAAGAGGTAAGGGGAGGAAGGAGAGGGTAGGGAGAGAAGAGGGGGAGATAAGGAGAAAGGGGGTAGGGGAGTCAGTGTGCAAGAGGAGAGATGAAGAATACAATAGGATGATGAAAGACACAACAGACGGTGAGAGAATATAATCATACTCAATATAAAATGATCATGACTGTAGCAGATGCTTTTGTCTTCTATGTGGAAGGGAAGAACATCTTTGTTCCAGGGCTTGTGTTTATTTTTGTATGTTCTTCTATGTAAATATAAATGAAACAATGGTCGTTAGCCTATGCATGGCAACAGCACAATTTCTTCAATTACCAGAGCGACAATGTAAAGGAAGGCTCTATTGTGAGGAGACTGTCAGCTGTGGTGTGTGATACGACCTTGATAGGCGCCACGATATGCACAACACTGCTGTGCCTCAGCTCTGCAGTCGCTTTATGTTTTACATTTGTACAGAAGTGAATGAGTGGATATTCAGTTGTGGAGCAGTGGCGATGAATTATCTATAAGAAATGTGCCATTACAAAGTCAGTGCGATAATTTAGTTGGATATAAACACGTGATCTAAAAGTCTCTCTGTCAAATTAGAAAGTGTCATTTACAATTCTGAATTGTTAACATGCCCCTTTCATCCACCTCAGTGGGAAAACAATGGTGCATTAGTGTTGTATATAACCTCCAAAGTCGTAAAACTGCACTGCGAGCTATTATGGTTTCTAAAACTTTAACAGAGGGCTTTTAAATAGAAGTGTCCTTTAAAATACAGCAGAGGCATCTCGAAGGTACAGTATTACTGAGATGAACAGCACTACTGGGTGTATTTGCCAAGCTGGCTCCACACATTTTCTATGGATGGCCTTCATGTATCACAGCGTTACAACTCAACCCGAGGTAAGAATGAGCAGAAGTCTCATCTTCTCTTCTAGTGGATCGATAAAAAAACGAAAATGATATAAACTCAAAAATGCAACATTTTCAAGGATCATCCAGTACGTTTCCTTATTCCATAAGAATAAAGAAAGAAAGCAGGACCAACACCAGAGATAGAGCAAAGGGCATCACAGTACATTTAAAAGTTTCAACTCATTTACCAGACTTTCTTCACTGGAGAATCCTAATGATTTATGTTAGTGATGATTGTTGTTCTTTTTCAAACAATACATTTTGACTTTTATTGCTTTCATGGGCTTCAGGGTAAACAAATAATGAATCCTGTAACAGCTCAATTTTAGTGACAAGCTTTTCACAATACACGATGAGAGAGTAGAGAACAAATACACTCAACATGAAATAATGAAAGAAAATGTTGCAATGATAGATTAGTTTAAATATAAATGCCTTTTCTAAAATGTCCTTCTTTCTGTTCTGTATACCATTCTGTAGATGAGCTCACCAATCCGGATGAGTCCTTTATCGGGCACTTGCTGAAACCAAGTCAAATCAATAAAATATATTTACTTTAATGTTTTAAGCATTTGACATACACATCGAGGCTCTGATTGGACAGTGTCTTTTAGCAGCCTTAGTAATTCCTATCAATGAGAGTGAAGTTTTTTTGCAGAATTGCCGAGAACGCCTTGAGTTGAAAATCAACTCACAGCAGAAAAGAACCCACATTTTTGCTCGATACCAACTAATACCATGATCTGAACAGAAAACTGCAGGAGGCAAATTAGTGGGAATGAAATTACGGGTAAGTGGTTTTCATTCATTTAAACTGTACTACTAACTATTAGGTTAAGAGTATCTACTCCGACTGTCTGACGAGTAGGAAGGAAGGTGTTTGTCAATGTCTGGGGATAGTGTTCAGTTCAGGTTATGGTGAGGGAGTATACGGTTGGGCACAGAAACATTCTATATTGTGTATATTATTATATTATTCGTATCATACCATATCCAATATGCATATGCTAAAGTGTCCTTTCTCGCAACTTATCATAACTTCAGTACATATGCTGTCTTTATTGAACGTTTTCCTTTCACTGTTAATGGAATTTGAGGAAGGCAAGCAGTTGCTTAAATCTAGTCACGTGTTTGTACTCTATGGACCGACACTCACAATGCAGTTATTAAAAATAAATGGTATTTACTATTAGGTAATATGCATCCTTTACTATGCAAGCAATTCAGTGAGATGGATGAAGGTTATTGTAGTGGAGACGCACTGATTGGTTAAAGCTTGGTCCAGTACTGTTGCTGGATTCCTTCACCCATTCAGCTCACATTGAGTCATGCTTTTTGGAGAATCTGCAGCCTTGGACCTGATTCTTTGCTTCTCATTATCCAAATTGATATCACTCACCTCATACATACAGACGCTACCGGGACTCCTTTTCCAACTGCACTTTTCTTTTCAATAGGATGTGGTTTATTTATATTGTATATGATGTTATGCTATTATGCTATACCACAACCATTTATTTATAATTATACATTTGACTTCACTGAATGTGTTGGTAATGGTCCAATTGTCTGCGTTATGTCTGATATCACCAAATTTTTCTGCTGTTATTTATATCCCCTTATTTCCTTTGCTGTATCTTATTTGCTGCTGCAATGATCCGATTTTCCCACAGGGATCATTAGAGTTTCATCTCCTCTAGAAATCATTTAATGCACAATGGAACACAGAATGGATCTTTCAACTCTGTATGGAATACATCTGGCCTGTAATTGCTTTCCAAACACTAAAAAGGCTTGAAAAAAGGCTCACTGTAGGTTCCAGAGGGTTTAATATAACGATCTAGAGGTTAACAACACCGGTGGTTCAAGGGTGGACAGTAAAGCGACCACCGGGCTGCAGCTCACTTGTCAGGTAGCATCCAGCCTGTTGAAGTGTCTTAGCGCAAGATTTAGATATCTGACAGTGATTTTGGCCAAATCGGCCAGTAAATGCTCCATTTCCCAATTTGAGCAAGTCACCCCCTTCCACCCATTGGTTTTACGCTGGTTTAGTTTTTTAAGTACTTGTACTACAATGTGGCACTCCGACAAGAAGACAATCACACGACTGAACGATTGATGGACCATACAGTGTACACTAGTGGGGAAAATGGGAAGCAAAGCAACACAGAGAAAGTGCAAGAAGAGGACACAATGCTGCCAAACATCACATCAACCAAAGGACTGGAACCAACAGGGGGCAGCAGGTGGTGATATTTTAACACATGCGATGACAGGGTTTTTGCTGCCATGAATGGGGCATTTTTGAAGCTCTATGACGAATGAGACAGCCATGCAGTAGATGGACATACTAATTAGTGAAAGGAAAATCATTATTACCGTGAGGTACAAAGGCAAACGTGTTTTGGAAGGGTGGTAACGCCATTTCATTTTCAAAAGAAGAGTCCATCAAAATATTACACATGCTAAAATATGTCAGCATGTTTTGGGAAATGCAGGGTACTAAAGGAAGACGTAAGCAGATAGTAATCCCCTGAAATACTATTATGATAAAACATCTTCTCATCACTTAAAAGTTCTATAAAAAAAACTTGTAACAGCAAACACAATCAGTGTCAGCTAAATAGAATGACTTTGAAAACCTCAATGTACTTGCTTTAGTGAATTCCATTTGATTATACAATGACAGTTAAGTAGCACTCCGATGAGGCAGTTTTCAGTAGGCAGATCACAGGCAATTTCATATTCTTAAGTTCAACCTGCATATTCAAAACTTTATATTATCAATCAATCAATCAATGTATTTGTCACATCAAATCATACAAGCTACAATGCAAGTGAAATTCAACGTGTGCATTGGAGAGGAGCAGATATATGTTATCCAGTTATATCCGCAGGCACCCACAGACCAGGGTGGGCCCATAAAAATGTACATTCTGATAAATAGTTGATGGCTTGCGGGTGGATGAAATAGTATATAATGAGGAAACTAACTATGGCACATTTTAATCAAATGTAAACACAACAGAGAGAAAAGCAGAGCTGCTATCTGATGGACACAGTGACATAACTTCATTTCAGAAGTTATAACTTTAGATCGGTTGCCTCGGTCAAGTTTATACATCATTCATCATAAGTACACGCAAGTGCTTATGTGTCGCCAAGTCTTGACACCACATCAGTCTACTGTTGACTAACAAACATTATGTTGCCTTAATATTTACTGAAACCACTAAATGATGCACTAAAGCGGTCAGGTTGGGAACCTTGTGTATGCAAATGTCTAATTTCCCAGTAAAATATGGATCCCTGAGTATGTGAAAGCCTTTAATACCTGAAAACAACATATAATATCAGTTATTTCTCTTGGTATTCTTTTCAACAGGGAGCAGGACAGAAGCTTAAAGAAGTTTGAGATGAGAGTGTCTTTGACTCAACCACTTGAGTATTTGAACAGAATCAGAGTCACAAATGAATAGTTTGAACTATGGGTCATCTCAAGTGGCTATCTATGGGAAAGTACATGGTAGGCCTATAGCGTCTCTCTGTGCAACTTCAGTCTAGGGAGCATTACAGCATACATGCAGTTGTGTGTTTAGACACCCCTGGTCTGCACTGCAATCATTATCCATATCAACACTAGAGTGAACGTAGAGTGATTGTGCGTGAAAAATGTTCAGCACAATATCATCTCATCCACTTTTCTCTGCTAATTATTGACCCCCATCACTTCATTTGTTCCAACAAACACTCTTTTCGTCTTTTTTTTTTTTGTCTCTTTCATAAAACAGGAAATATTACTAAACAAAAACTGAGGATGATGACATCTATGTAATTTGTATAATGTCCAGAGAGGGATGTGAAAGTGTAAACATGTACTGTTAACGTGAGTAAACAAACAAAGAAGAGGCACACACAGCTAGGATTGTGTCGGGAGTGATTTAAGTATCTCTAAGACTTCATGTCTCATGACACTTAAGTGCATGTACTAACACACGCACGCACACGACACACACACACACACACACACACACACACACACACACACACACACAAGCTTGTCAGCATGAAAGCAACAGCAGACAACCATATCCCTATAGACCCTCACACAAACACATGTTCCAATTCAATTGTTTAAGCACAGTTTATAGTGTCTGTTCCAACAGGCACACACACATACACACGCCCACACACACACAGGCCAACTCCATTAAGATGAGTGTGTGTTCATTATTTATCATTGTTTATATCGTTAATAGAGTGCCAGCAGAGATAACAAGGCTAAAACTGCTGACTGATGGATATTTTGCCTTCACACATATACGGTACAAACACACTTACACGCTAGATGGAACACCCCCTGCCACACACACACACACACACACACACACACACACACACACACACGCACACACACACATTGAGCTTATAGAGCTGTACAAAAAGGCAATGGGTCAGCTGTTTGTGTGTTTGTTTGTTTGTGTGTGTGTGTGTGTTTGTGTGTGTGTGTGTGTGTGTGTGTGCGTGTGGGTGGGTGTGTGTGTGTTCCTTATTTATCATTGTGCGACATATTGCCACTGGAAATAATGGGACAAAAGTGCTGACCGATTCAGATAAAGGTGTCACATATTCGCCCAGACACTACTTGGTTGTCTTACCCACGCACAAGAAAATACCCTTGGGTCGATGCATAAAAATACACATCAAAGTGATTAAATGTTAAAGTTCTTGCCTCTCTCAGTGAGTTTAAACTGAAAAATGTTGCTGACTATGAAAAGACATTGTTGTTTTGTGCCGACAGAAATGTAAGTGGCGATGGCAGAGACTGTTGTTTTCTTTTTCTTATTATCTTTTCTCTTCGGTGATATACATTCTTCACTGTGGTGGTTTTGGCCTGGCTTGGAGGACAACCACGCTTAAAGGTAGAACTTGGAACTTTCACTGCTGACCATTTGGTTTTGTTTGAAGCTTCATAAGTTACACAGTCATATGGCTTATCAAAAATGTAAGTCATATTCTGTCACATGCTTCTGGCGTGTATGGCCCAATCCCAATGCCCCTCCAAGGCCTTAATTTACATCACCTGTTAAATGGTTGAGTGTGAGAGGCTGCAAGAGCTTGAAATGGAAATGTCTTAATACAGATAAGACAGCACTTGGCGTGTCATGTTACTTTGATGGTACAAAAACATGACATCTACAATTAAGGGTTTTTATTTTACAGCCTGCATGTGACTGAGGCTTCTGTTGTGCCAGACGAGAGGTAATTGTCAACTAATCTATTTATTGTTTTTGTAAAAACAGCTTCAATAAACAATATAAAAATGAATGGTTGATGAATAAATAAAGTGTATTTTATGTCCCATATTAAATCTTGAATGTTTCTGTGTAAATGAGATATGTCAGTCTGAAAACCCATGTCCCATCCTCTTTGTTTACCTTTTGTTTAAAGTACCCCACGCTTACCTGGTATCCCGTGTATAACTTCATAACACTATGATTGTATGGCTAATTCCTTGGGGAAAAATAGTTAAAATGCCTGAGATATCCCTCAAGCAAGCAGTGATTTGACAGTGGCACGGCCCTAAAGCCTCACAGACCCTCAAAGTCTGTGAGTTCATGAGAGAGGATATTGGGATTGTGCCATTGTGTGTGACAAAGCACAAACTCTATGGAGACAAGCTTTAGAAAACATTGCTGTTTGGCTCCACTCGTGGTCAATAAAACTTTAGTAGAAGTACGCAAACAAATTGTGTAAAGATGATCACCTTTATTCCATGATCACAGTGTGACCGAATAGTTTTGGCAGCTCAATAGTATTTCCATTAATCGAAGCCACAGATCCATCTGAAATCCACTAACATTTTTCGGTATTTAAAGATATCTCACTACCTGAGGTACCTGAAGTACATCGGGGTCTGAGTAGAGGCAGCTACAGAACATGATACTTATTCAATCTGTCAAGCAAATCCCATTACACAAGCACATTTCTACAGGAAGCAAGGGGAAATCACTGAACTGAGTGGCTTAATGTGTGGAAAAGGGACATTAGGTGAAAATCCAATGCTCCCTTGAGTATCAATCAGCCTATGATATGTTCTTATAAAAACATCATCGGTTACATATAAGAACGACCCAAAAGAAAATGATGTACAGTTTTTACAGTAGTTTGACAGGTAATCTGTTTCAAACTAAATACTGTAGTTGCCCCCCTAGTAACATTTCCTGGAAGCTGCTTAAAAGATAAGTAGCATGTTGAATGTCTAGTAGACCCTGTCCCTTCTTTTCAGCTATTACGTACCATGTTGATCTGGCTGTACGAACACAATCAAAGGGCGGCACAGCGATGATTGACAGCTGATGATCGGCGCCGGCGATTGATGTGCGTCTGCGCTGGAGAAACTACAATAATGGACTACAAAAAGTGCATCGTCCACTTCTCCACATGTTGGTTTTATAAACAGCTGGTTCACTGACCGGCTACAGGTCCAGCAGCTCCTGTTTGACCGGTTGCTTTATTTATGTTTCATTTGTGGTTTTAGTTTCGTTTTTGTCAAGTTTGTAACATGATTGAAATAAAAAAAACATTTGATTATTATCACTGTCCACACACATTTATCAACACTATTCCAATTACTATATGTCTGCATGAAAGTTAATGTTAAATATGTAAATGCACATATTGTTTGTTTTCATGAACGGCCGAGGTGTGTGGCACTTTAAATGTTGCTCTCGCAAAGAATTATGGGTCGGCGTAATCTCCTTTCCTTTCGCATAGGAAGGTCCGTTGCATCCTATGCTAAAGGAGCTCTGAAAGGAAGCATTGGAGCTCCTTTCCTATGCATTTAGAGAATCCGAACGGCTCTTATCATGGCGGCCACTTGTTTACTTCCGGGTCATTTCTTCAGTTAGGAACCTTCCTAAGCAAAATAGACTATTCGACTGCACCCAGTGACCGGTCCACGTTATACCCTGCCTTCGCCCAGTGTCAGCTGGGATCGGCTCAAGCACCCCCGCGACCTTGAATAGGATAAGCGGTTACAGATAATGGATGGATGGAATATAATCAAGGCGTCATTAACTCTGCAACATAATGAACATACTTTAACAAATTCCCCTTGTGTATATTGGTGAGAAAATAAAGCTTCATTATTGAGGGAGAGAAACTCAATCGTGTAGAACTCATTCACACAATATCATTTCAAATATTAAAGAGTCTTTTCTTCTGTGTGTGTGTGTGTGTGTGTGTGTGTGTGTGTGTGTGCAGGAGTGTGTATGCACTGATCATTAAAGCGATTAACATCAGGTGTGTCAGCACTCTAAGTCTGATGGATACGTCACATTAACCCCTCTTCACTGTGTGTGTGTGCGTGTGTGTGAGTGTGTGTGTGTGCGTGTGTGCGTGTGTGTGTGTGTGTGTGTGTGTGTGTGTGTGTGTGTGCTGTGTGTGTGTGACACCGGAGGACAGATTATTTCACGCTGGACTCTCCCATTACCTGAGGTCAGCACTGTTACTGACAAAGTGAGAAAAATGTGTGTGAAGTTGTGTGTCTGTGTGTGTGTCTGTGTGTGTGTGTGTGTGTGTGTGTGTGTGTGTGTGTGTGTGTGTGTGCGATAAAGTACACAGTGCAGGTGTGAACAGCCATAATGACGTGGCTGGTCTAGACGAGGAGCTGAGTACAGCAGCTTTGGGAGCTCATAGTGAATTCAACAGCACATTTTAGTCAAGCACACACACACACACACACACACACACACACACAACACACACATGCACACCTGCATACATGTTTAGCAACCCTATCTACTAAAAAATCACCTTCCTAAACTGCATTCTAAATTACGTTTGAGGTAGAAATGTGCTCTCTCCTGGGATACGATAGCAGTTGTTAACACCTGGTCAACACAACAGCACACAACACAACACAAGCAAACGACTTGTTATGGTTGAGTTTGGTTTGGCTTACAATACATATGTTTGTTACATTGACAGAAAAACCGATTGCTGTGATACACTTGACATATATACTGTGTATGTACTGTATGGTTGAGGAATTTGATTTCAAATATCAAGTTTGACACTTTAAAACTCAGGTGTAAAAACACAATAAAACAACAGCTCACAGACCATAGCCTTGAAGGGGCCCTGAACTAAAGACGGTGAAGGTGACGGTAACTTGATGAACACTGTAACACTCACACAGCCACACACCACACTCAACATTTTGCCTGTCTTTGCCAGCCCTTCATCCACTCACTTCCACTCCATGAGGCAGTGAAACAGACACCTCTCCAAGTCCCTAAGGACCCAAGAGGCAGAGGACAGGAGGGAGAAGCTGAGCGTGGATGATGGGCCACTCTATTTAAACCACACACACACACACACACACACACACACACACACACGCACACACTCAGTTTTCCATCCTTTTCACATGTCTGTCTTCTTTCATGCATCATTCACCATCCCCCTTGCTCGCCTCCCTCACTCCAATTCCTCTCTTTTCTTTCGTTCTTCACTGAACTCATCCCTCAGATTAGATTATTTGCAAAGAAATGTAAAGCTATAACAGGCAGAGATATTATGAAAAAGAAAAGCACACTCTGAACATAAATCACGAGAGCAGCTGTGACAGCGAAGAGCACACCTTTTGTTAATTGAGATCATGTACCTATCGCCCTATTTGCCTGAAGGAAATGACTAAGTCAAATTTTCTGTTAAACAGCTGTGAGCAAATGCACAACACTAAGGAAGCCGTTTCTCTCCTCCATCTAATCTCCTTCGGCAAAACACATTAAAATATCTTAATTGACAGCTCAGTTTTGGTACTTTTTATTTTAACAGAACAGAAAGGGAGTAAGAACTGAATTAAATTACCTTGACATTTTGATAAATGTGCCAGTAACAGATTTTTAAGTGCACATTGACAATGGTTCAATTTGAGCAGTGATAATACAATTTACAATGTTCCAATGATGTTGTATTTGAGATAAAACGAACTAAAATGAGCTCAAATCTACTATCAATTATATCACCAATACACTGCTTCGTTGAGTTTTCTGTATTCTTATGATGTGTGTACATGCAATGTAAGATGACATTTAAAGATTTAAAAATCCAGTCAAACTCAAAGTAAAGGCATGTTTGGAGGCAAACACACATTCACCGTAGAGGATGAAAAGGCTGGAGTATGGCTGTGTTATGGGTAATCATAGCGTGTAGGCTCACAGACAAGCTGATGTAAAGACCAGATGATGAAATGCATCATGCAGCCGTAATGCCATTTCTAATTAATGTTGTTCATTTTTATTGATTTCCCCATTACTGTTTTATCATCTTAAAATCACCCTGTAATCCTGATCTGAAAAGTACCACGATAATAAAGTTTAATCGGTTGCCTCATCAGATTGGCAGCCAATCAGGATATAAAAGTACCGAAAAATAAAATAAAAATAAAAACACTTCACACACTGCCAGTAAAAGTTAACAATTGTCACCCATGTCTGAGAATGCTGAAACAAAGTACAGATAAATGGCAGTTTTATTGTTATTCTTCTGCCATCCATCACGTTGATGTGGTATTTATACGGCCAACCGTTAAAAGTGCTGAGATGGGCACAAAGTTAAACACACAAATCTTAATCCCTTCAAGTTTACTTGTTGCTGTAAACTCAGAAACTGCTACTTCATCGCAAGCACTGATGACATGTTGACACCCACATTGTGTTAGTGGAGCATTTATTGTAGTGGAAATAAAATTATGTTGATAAATTATATCTGGTTTATGACTATAGTGGGCAAGAGGAGTATTCAAGAAATGGTCTGCACATATTGTTAGAGGTTATTAGACAAGCACCCTACAAACCCTGTTATGAAGACCTTGTGGATTGGACAGGTATTGAGATGAGATATACACACACACACACACACACACACACTAGTCTAGTCCAGACCAGGAATTAGGCAGGCTGATTGGTGAGTGACAACTGAAATTGAATTTCTCTGCAGTGAAAGCCAAAAAGACTCAGGGGAGGGGAGACACACACAAACGTGGGTATATACGCACACACACAATATTTCTCTCTCACACACACACACACACACACACACACACAACACACAGCACGAACAATTACTGAATAATTGCTGGCACATACACTTTCTCTGTTCCCCTCTCTTTTTGTCTCGCTCTCACACACACACACACACACACACACACCACACACACACACGCATGCACGCACACACGCACACACACACACACACACACACACACACACACACACACACACACACACACACACACACACAGACTCCCCACAGGTCCCTCCTCTCCAATTTACTGCCAAAGCTGTCTCTTCAAAAGCAAATATCTTATTCCCACCATTACAATGAGAATTGCATCTGGCAACAAAACCAAAAGTTTAAGAAAGGCCTTGATTATATTAGGGTGGTTAGACGTGATTTGAATGGTGATCAATGGAAATGGCAATCTTGGAGCCATGAAATGAGCAATGATGAAAATGTGTGTTTGTACGAGCCAGTTATTTTATTGTCGATGTGCTTTTAAAAGTGTAAATGCAATGCTGGTGTGAACATTGACGCGTCTTACTAAATTAATAAAAATTGGCCTTTCATGTTGAAAATGGGGCTGCACGGTGGTGTAGTCTCACACTCTCGACTCACAGCAAGAGGGTCCTGGGTTCGATTCGAGGTTCCTTCTGTGTGGAGTTTGCATGTTCTCCCCGTGTAAGCGTGGGTTCTCTCCGGGTTCTCCGGCTTCCTCCCACAGTCAAAAGACATGCAGGATGGGGATAGGTTCATTGGTGACTCTAAATTGCCCGTAGGTGTGAATGTGAGTGTGAATGGTTGTCTGTCTCTACATGTCGGCCCTGTGATAGACTGCCGTCCTGTCCAGGGTGTACCCTGCCTTCGCCCAATGACAGCTGGGATTGGCTCCAGCCCCCCCGTGACCCTGAATACAGGATAAGCGGTAGAAAATGGATGGATGGATGGATGGATGGATGGATGTTGAAAATGGCTCAATATGCAATCTGATGTTTTAAATGAGCCCTTATCATGCAAGGCCAATTGTGAGATAGAATCGACTGTTCAGGACTAATAATCTACATCATGAAATAAAGGAATGAGAATTCTTTCTAACCACATTTCTCTTCTCTCCCCACAGCAACTACTGCTTTTACACTTTCCAATCATAGCATAGCATGGGCCTGCTCTCTCTCTCTCCTGTGACATTAAACAACCAGTACACTACATCTGGTGAATCATTGTTAATGATCTGGTGATTGTATGCTTTGCTTTCCTCAGCTATGACAAGAGGGTGTAGACTCATTAAGCGGATGGCTAGTTAGTTAGCTAATGCTAGTGTGCACAATGTTTTCATGTTATGTTGGTTACAAAAAATGAGTCGAGCCTTGGATAAGTCTAATTGTCCCTCCTTCTCCTTCGAGGAGGAGAGTAGACAGACACTCTGCGATGGAGGTGTTACGGTTTGCGCTGGCTGAATTTTAGCTGCTACAGCCGGACTGGCCTGTCTCCAAAGCTGGTGGCGGCTCTCCTCCAGTCTCCCAGTGGTAAGTCGGAGGAGTGCCGGGTCGTGCTAGCCTGCTAATTCTTGTCCCATTTGTGGTTTCATAAACTATAAATTCATGAGATTTTCTGATAAAATATCTGCTGCACAAGGAGGCCCCTGCATCAGAGGGTTGATGGTGCAAAGCAGCCACAAGCAGTGCAACAGCAATAAACGGAGAGCAAAGAACGTGATTCTAATGTCGTACGACAACCAGAAGTGACACCTCGGATGAAACAATTGCACTTCTGTCAACTGAAACAAAAAACAAATGTGCAGCACTGTAAAAAAAAAAAAAAAAAAAAAGCATCTTGATATGTTAATTATCAAGATGTTATTAAAGCACAAACATGCAGGGAAAGTTATAGATAGTGAAAGTGAAAGATGGGAAGCAGCCTGCCTTTTTGTATTCATATGTGAATGCTTGATTTGATGTCCCCAAGGAGCTGTGGTCAATTAATCATGCTGTTCAATATATGATTAACAGGACTGGTGCTTCTGCGTTGCTGGCGTTTCTGGTGAAACCTCAGACGTATGCAGACATAGTGACGTAATGACGTGGCTCTCTGGGCTCTCTAGCCTGTTGAAACGCAAACAGGTTCTCAGAAGTTGTGAACCAGTACGGCCACCGGCCCGGTTCTTGAACTAGTTTGCGTTGGTGGAAAAGGGGTAAGAGACAGAGGACAGGAGGGAGAAGCCACACAGCCTACATTTACACCGAATGAAGACACACACTTGCTCAACCCTATCAGCCCTCACTGTTCTCCTACAGTCAACACTCTCTTCTCTCCATCCCCACACCACGTCTTTCCTCCAGGCCAACTCAACAATCCAATCTTTCACTGCCCGTCTTACTGCCTCCTTGGTTTGGTCTTGCTATTCTTTGTTTGTCCCTTACCCGTCGACCATACTGATCTCTGCTCCGCCAGCTACTCTCTTTCAAACGTCAGCATGTAGCACTGCTAGACTGATAGCTGGGCGACTGAAGGGATGCTGTTGCAGGATAATGCACAGGATATTAATCCGCACAATACTTATTTCAAGAGCAGTCTAAAGTCTGACAACTGACAGAAAGCAGGGCCCAAGAGAGGTCATGTGCCTTTTGTTTTCATTCCCATTGTTCCTTCTACAATATTGCATTCCGGTTTTTCTTGCCACCTCAGAAGTCCATTTTCACAGCTGTAGGCTTTTTATTATTATTATTTTTGTTCTTTCACACACTCTCAAATGAACAAATATGCTACTTGACAGAAAAAAACATATTTCAAGGGAAATGTAATGCTAGTCAGATTGTGTTATTCGTTCAACAAGCAACAAATACATATCTTATAACGAAATAATGGTTTATTAAATATCAACTTCCTCTCAATCAAAAACATATTTCATTTGGTGATTCAGATAGACATTGTGGTCAAGATCAAATAATAAATATGGCAAAGATAACTATGAGTATAAACATGATGCAAACACCTACCAATCACCTATCAATGAGCTCCACTCTCTTACTTTTCACTGAATACATTTAACTGATGATATATTGTCTCATGTATCAGACTCACTTACATAGAATAAAACAAAACAGTATTTGCTCTTCCGTACTTCTATACGTCTATACATGCACTTTTATATATCTTTTTTTAAACGTCCTCCCTGCATTTGTAACATCTCATGTTTCTTGGTCTCTCATACTGTTTTACACACAGTATATAGCCTTTGAAATACCCTCTGCTCTTTGATGCTTAGTACTGGCTGCCTCCCCTCAGGCACATTTAGCTGTCCCTCCCCTCCTTTCCCCTGATGTTGCGAAGTCGCTTTTTGAAACATAAGGCATGATGTGGTGAAGCTTTACCAGAGGTTTGCAGAGGTCAAATCCTACCTCATTTGCATATATACTATCACAGAGTAGTTCCTTGAGCCCCAAGGCAATATGGGATATTGGATGTATGGGTGCTGTAACCCCTTGATGACATGCTGGGTTGAAAAGAGAAAAATAACCTCATACAGAGGCGAGCACTAACAAAAGATATTTCCTCACCTAAAAAACAAATGTTGTTACTAGTTTGTGCTAGTGTTCAGTATCCTTGGCTGTAACTGCGTCACTAGCTGGTCCCACAATCACTCAAGTCTAATGTACTTAAACGGCATGTACTTTCAAAAAAGGTGCTGACAAAGCAGCGAGAAATGAGGCCCAGCATGGACATGAGAGCAATGGTGAAACAGAATGAAAATAAGAATGTAAATGCCAAGGTTATATAAATAGAGCAGGGGGAAAGCCAATGAATACAAATATGGACTGATTCAGCTGATTTCTGTGTTTCACTCCATCCCTGCTGCCGCCGCTATGGTTAACAGTTGATTAGGCTCAAGGCAAAAGTGTGGTCCTAAGAATGAGAGAAAAACGTATTGACTGTAAGGCTATCTGGACCGTTGGAAGGAAGCAGGAAATGAATCAGTAACATCATGTAAAGACGGAGCACACAAGTATATTAAAAAAAAAAAAAAAAAAACTATTGACATTCAGTTGTGAAAACTGGTCAGGTGAGTATTTTCAAACAGAACAAGTGTGAAGTCAAAAGGAAAGTGCAAAGACGTCCACTTCTGTCACATAAACGCCCACATCAACACAAAACCATATAACACCCGGGCATGCAGTTGGCACACACCAACGAGCCTCTTACCGGAGTGAAGTTCATGACTTTGAGGATCCAGATGGTCAGCGCCAGGTTGACGATCATGGTGACGAGGAGGAGGAGGATGAAGAAATACAAACATCTCTTCCTCCAGCCGTAGATTCCCACTGCCGGGTAAACCTGGGTGCCACACACTGACGCCCCCCGCTGGTGGAGGGGGTTGGGCTGCGCCGCAAGGATATACTGCTCCTGTGTCATCTGAAAGGGAAACACATATGGAGAATATGTGTGAGAATATGTATGAACCACTTTGCAACATTTTAAGTGAATACCTTAGCTGCAAAATATAATTTATTAATTCTGAATACAGCGGCTGGGGTCACTAGCTTTGTCGCCATTTGTCAACTGAATTTAGTAGTAGTTTCCTTCACTTTATTGGCTTCCATTTTTCTTTATGTCACGCTAGATTTGCATTCTGTTTTTAAGTTGTGAAAATCTGCAATCGTTCAGCTCTGCACCGATACCAAAAAAGCACTGCAGCATAGACTTCAGGGAGAAAGAGAGAGAAAGAAGATGGAAACTGCACGTTCATGGCTCCCCTGTTTGGGTCAAAATGTCAGAGAGGATGGACTCGGTATTAAACAAGTGAAAAGAAAAAAGAAAAGCAGAACTGCGCAGAGCAGGAGGGAGGAAGATAGCGGCGATTTGTGTGAGTGAGAAAGACCGGAGCATGACAAAAAATGAGATTGAGGTGGCGCAGTGAAGTGGAGAGATTGCACGAGTAGAAAGAGAAAGAGAAAGAAAGGGAGGATGGGAAGAGAGAGAGATAGAGAGAAGGGTCAGATAAGATGGCATAGGAAGACAGAGTCCATTAGTTGTAGTGCAGCAAGAGGAGTCATCGGTGCTAAGAGATATGGACACTGGCTGCAAGGCACTACTATCTCTGTCCATCTCTGACTCTCTCTCACTCTCTCCACTTTGCTTTCTACTGCAAACACACTCTCTCTCTCTCTCTCTCTCTCTCTCTCTCTCTCTCTCTCTCTCTCTCTCTCTCTCTCTCTCTCTCTCGCTTGCTCCCTAATTCACTTCCTATCTCACTTCTACACCTCTCTCCCCTCTTTATCAGTCTCTCTCTCGCACACATTATGTCTTTATTTGCTGAGGCTGCATGACCTAAACACCCCACTGACTGTTGATCCCCCCCACCAATGCTTTTTCTCCATATAGTCTCACATGATGATACCAACAAGCCTTGATGGGAAGCAAGAATGCTGACTCCTTCTCTGCCTACAGCAAAAAAAGAAAAAGAAAATGCAGACCTGGCCTGTTAACTTTTGTTGGGTTTTCAGTGGATAGCAAAATCCAAAGCAAATATCAATCTTTAATGTATGTCTCCACCTGGGTACTGTTTATCTGCCACAGAAAAACAATGCCAAAGGAGTTATCGAAAAAAACAAGGTCAATCCCATTTGTGTATCTTCCTGCAGACAAACAATGACTTTTTGCCAATTGTCCTTAAGTTGGCATATTCTTTATGCGTTTATTGCAGTTAACAACATATTCAAACAGAGACCAACTTTCCATGTGAAAATCCTTGAATAGTCTAAACTACAAGCTAACAATACGAGTCTGACTAGTCCCACAGCGTGATGGCAGGTTACAGAATCTAACTTTTCCTTGGTATCTTTTCCTTGACACTTCAGGAGCCCCCGTCCACCTGAATCAAAACAGATACTGGGTGACTGAACTTTAATACTGCAGCCCAAACACATCAACTCCAGGTGGAAATCTACCCAAGAAGCAACAAAGACTCAATCAACCGAAACAAATCTGGAAATACACATGTGCTAAATACTCTCACCGGCCACTTTATTAGGTACACCTGTCCAACTGCTCGTTAACGCAAATTTCTAATCAGCCAATCACATGGCAGCAACTCAATGCATTTAGGCATGTAGACATGGTCAAGACAATCTGCTGCAGTTCAAACCGAGCATCAGAATGGGGAAGAAAGGTGATTTAAGTGACTTTGAACGTGGCATGGTTGTTGGTGCCAGACGGGCTGGTCTGAGTATTTCAGAAACTGCTGATCTACTGGGATTTTCACGCACAACCATCTCTAGGGTTTACAGAGAATGGTCCGAAAAGAGAAAATATCCAGTGAGCGGCAGTTCTGTGGGCGCAAATGCCTTGTTGATGCCAGAGGTCAGAGGAGAATGGCCAGACTGGTTCGAGCTGATAGAAAGGCAACAGTAACTCAAATAGCCACTCGTTACGAGCATCTCTTCTACATAACAACGCACAACACGTCGAACCTTGAGGCGGATGGGCTACAGCAGCAGAAGACCACACCGGGTGCCACTCCTGTCAGCTAAGAACAGGAAATGGAGGCTACAATTCGCACAGGCTCACCAAAACTGCACAATAGAAGATTGATAAAACGTTGCCTGGTCTGATGAGTCTGGATTTCTGCTGCAACATTCGGATGGTAGGGTCAGAATTTGCCATCAACAACATGAAAGCATTGATCCATCCTGCCTTGTATCAACGGTTCAGGCTGGTGGTGGTGGTGTAATGGTGTGGGGGATATTTTCTTGGCACACTTTGGGCCTATTAGTACCAATTGAGCATTGTGTCAACGCCACAGCCTACCTGAGTATTGTTGCTGACCATGTCCATCCCTTTATGACCACAGTGTACCCATCTTCTGATGGCTACTTCAAGCAGGATAACGCGCCATGTCATACAGCGCCAATCATCTCAGACTGGTTTCTTGAACATGACAATGAGTTCACTGTACTCAAATGGCCTCCACAGTCACCAGATCTCAATCCAATAGAGCACCTTTGGGATGTGGTGGAACGGGAGATTCACATCATGGATGTACAGCCGACAAATCTGCAGCAACTGCATAATTCTATCATGTCAATATGGCCCAAACTCTCTGAGGAATGTTTCCAGTACCTTGTTGAATCTATGCCAAGAAGGCAGTTCTGAAGGCAAAAGGAAGGTCCAACCTTCCGTCCAACTAGCAAGGTGTACCTAATAAAGTGGCTGGTAAGTGTATGGAAGGGAAATGGCATTTAATATCAGCTTTAAAGGACATATATATATATATATACTACTATAAGAAACCTGCTTTTTGATGAAGGAAAGATGGATTTCCGTTTAACGTGCATAGCAAATATGCATTCAATATTTGATCTCAATTATATCTAGGCATGAGTTGGGATATGAGACATCTATTACTGACAACTGAAAAAGGCTTAATGTTTGTCAAATGGGCAGATGGATTGATGCTCTTTTCCTTTTCAACAGTGAAAAAATCCGCCGGCAATATTCTCAGCCGGTTCATCTGTTACAATTGTTGGGTGCAACTGTTTGTTTGGATACAATGCATCTGAATCAATAGTATTACAAAGGGCTGGTGATAATTGTATCTCAGTATTCAGCATCCACACTGAATCAATAGCAGTGTGTGTGTGTGTGTGTGTGTGTGTGTGTGTGTGTGTGTGTGTGTGTGTGTGTTTTGGCATGGGTGTTTCTCATCAAGGGCAAGAAAGGAACAACATGGACAATGGAAATAAAATGTATTCCTATTTTTCCCCCTATTTTTCTTTTTCAGAATCAGAAACATTTAGATTTCCTTGAAGCTGTGTACGTATTAGTAATTTGTCTTGCTGTTTTGGTGTAAATGTTAATAATGATCCACATGTGTATTACGTAATGTCACTTCTAGATAGTATGTAGTCTTGTCACTGTGACTTTTTCAATACCTCACCCACCTATGGACCCATTTTTCACAGGGCCACATGCCTTCTAAACATTCTGACACTAAAATGAAATTTTCCTTTGTTTGAGACAGTCTCACGAGATCGAGATCACGAGATTGTAGTTTGTTGGGCATTTCCTTTGTTGATGTAAAATGTTTCCCATACATTTCAGCATAGAGGCTTTTGAGAAAAACATTGGACACTCTCATTATGCAACTGAACGAATGTTAATGCACGTGGGATGTGAAGTGTGTGTCAAGTCAGATTCAGCGTGGTGGACGTTGCGAATGAAAGGCAAGAGGTGAGTGGAGTGGGAACAGACACACACATGTGCTGCCTGATAATGCATGTGAAAGCTTGATAAATTGACAGAAGGGTTGGAAATGGATGGATGTGACAGTTTGTCTTTGTTTGAGATATTCTCACGAGATCTGGCAACACTAGCATGTGGGTATGCCCGAGCTAACTCACAATGCTAAATAAATGCTGGCTGTTGGCTGTGTAGATATCTAATCTAAGCATAAAATACAAATGTATACATATTCATATAAGGAGGTGACAGATGATAGAAATATAACCTAATCGGTTTAAATTCATCCACATGACAAACATAATACTTCCAAATGGAATGGCAACAACACATCATGGCCACACCCCTTCAGAAACAGGAAGTGTAAACATTGAAAACCATTTGCAGAGCTTGTAGTATCTTAGGCCACACCCTTTCACCGGCCTTTTGTCACAGAAAATGTCCCGTTACTTCCCTTCCATCTTTATTTACCCTGATCGTTTCCGTCTTTTTATTCATTACCTTCCATCTTAATTTGCATCTTAAGCATCTATCACTGCTCCCCCAACCATGACACATCCATACTTTTCTCTCATCTTCTCTCTATCTCCACATCCTAACTACACCTGCTTTCATCCCTCACCTCATTTCTTTCTTCCATTCCGCGTTCCCTCAATCAATAATCTTTTCTCCAGCTTTTCCTCCCTTCGTCTGTCCCTCACTCTGCCCTACACTCATCCCTTCCAATGCATTTCTTAGATTGAACTGACAACAGAGTCATCAATCAATCCCATGGTGCACCACAGCCTGGAGGCCCTGCACAGCATGACCTAACTTTATTAACATCATAATGTCTTGACAGCCATAAAACCGGCAGCTATAGAGCCACGTCACCATGGTTACCATAAAAGCATACTGTTGATTGTTATCAAACAATGATCTCAGCACAACAAATAATTTTAATTAGACTGTATATGAAGTAAACAATGTCATGATTTTTCGTTTTGGTGATATGGTGGTACACGTAGGGATTTGTAAACCAATTCCTGAGATGAATTACCACTACAAGAAGAAAGATTTGTTAAAATTGTGAACAGTAATTGCTCTCACAGGTTGTCAGGCTATGTGCAACCCAGCAGAACTGAAAGTAGAACATGTAAGAATAAAAGGCCCGTGATCACATTAAGGAAATGTGAATTTATAACACCACTTAAACCTTTTTTCAACATTTAATGGGTTTAGCTTTCACTACATTGATTGGGTACCATCAGAGGTACACACGAGTACTATTACATAAAAACATATGTCAACATGAGGAGGTGCTTGATAGTCCTCCAAAGTCAGGTAGTGGACACGTATCTGTATGACAAACCGAGATGAGTAGACGCGATAACAAGCTGACACGCGGCATCCCCATGTGACACCACACTGAAGCTGAGCGTTTTACTCTGAGGATTAGATGGTGAGAAGATGAGAGGAGATGCAAAAGATGAGAGGAGATGAAGAAGAGATCACGATCCTTCCATGCAACGCATCCACCCCCGCAACCCCTCAAAAAGAGAAGCGCACAATAAAAGCATTACATGGGAGAGCAGGATTTATTATCTGAAATTGTCTTTTCATCTTTCAAGGAGCTCCAATGTCACATAACACAAGACTTTCCAAATTCAGTTGAGAAATCAAGCATACATTTGCCCTCATATGACAAGTAGCAGGAGTTGATAAAGCGGATATAAGATCATGGTTTGGGCCAGGCTGAAGGCAATATGACTCTGGATATCATTATCATAATGGCAATGAGAATCGTGATTATAAATTGTGTTTTAGTCGCCTGCTGTGATTGTAGTTTGTTGGGTATTCGTGTGTGTGTGTGTGTGTGTGTGTGTGTGTGTGTGTTTTGGCATGGGTGTTTCTTATCAAGGGCAAGAATGTGAATCAGCAAAGGAACAACGTAGACAATGGACATATAATGTATTCCTCCTTTTTCCACTTTTTCTTGTTCAGAAACATTTTTATTTCCTTGATGCTGTGTACAAATAAGTAATCTGTCTTGCTGTCAATAATGATCCACATGTGACATTGAATTACATAACATAGTGTCACTTCTAGATAGTGTGTAGTCTTGTCACTAGGGGTGTAACGGTTCACCAAAACCACGATTCGGTTCGACTTCGGTTTTGACTCACAGTTCGGTTCAAACCTCGGTTTTTAAAAACATACTGAAAAACCTTTTGGAAAACTTCCAGAAAAATGTCTGGATTTTATTAAAGGATATATCAAGAACATGAACATTAGTTATATCAACAAGTATAACACTTCTCTTCAAACAAGTCCACAACAATTTATTTTTTTTTAACACTTCTATTAATCTCTTAAGGAATACAACAAATAAACATTTGTCTTAAGACCAGTCTACATTGTCTAAATGAAGTAAAAATGAAAAACTTCTTACACCAGTCTGAGGTATAACAAAAATAAATATAAAGCACTTATCTTAAAGTGACGGTCTGGAGTGAAATGGACCCTAGGTAATTTCCACCATGACCTCCAGCCAAACACCCCCTCGGAAGCATTTTTAGCGATGGTCAGCAGTGGTCAAGATAGGGCGATCAGCCGAACGGCTTCGTAACAGCGCTATGGTACTTACAGTATATCTCGTAAATGTCCCCACTAATAATGTATGGAGTGTTACCAAACTTCTGCAGTAGTACACATAGGGTCTGTACTCACAAAACGAGGCATTTTAAAGTTTGTAAGTACATCAGGAGTTTATTTAAAAAGAACACTTGCCTGATTCTACTGCTAAAGCTACGCTGCTTGCGTAGACTGCACCGTGTTTACACAGCTTCTTCTTCTTCGTTGGTGTTTAATGGCAGTCGGCGTTTACCCAGCGTAAACACCAACGAAGAAGAAGCTGTGTAAACACGGGGGACCCGCTAGCTCAGGTTTATTAGCCATCTTGCAGAAATGAAACTAACCGGAGGGACCTGACACACGTGTGCGGTCGGGGCGGGGATGAACCGAGGTTCGGGAAGATAGAATGAGTTTCTGAACCGAAGTCCTCTGAACCAAGGTTTTCCGTTTCGGTTCAGAACCGTTACACCCCTACTTGTCACTGTGTTGTAGTTTGTTGGGCATTTCCTTTGTTGATGTAGAATGTTTCCCATACATTTCAGCGTAGAGGCTTTCGAGAAAAAGATCGGACACTCTCATTATGCAACTGAACGAATGTTAATGCACGTGGGATGTGAAGTGTGTGTCAAGTCAGATTCAGCGTGGTGGACTTTGCGAATGAAAGGCAAGAGGTGAGTGGAGTGGGAACAGACACACACATGTGCTGCCTGATAATGCATGTGAAAGCTTGATAAATTGACAGAAGGGTTGGAAATGGATGGATGTGACATGCACGCAAGGCTGGATAATGAATAAAAGGAAGGGCGGACGGACTTGTAGTCAGAAAGTGAGACAGCTTAAGATTTCGCTTCATAAAAAAATAATCTGAAATGCGTATCACGGTGTAATTAGTATGCGCGCTTGGCATGACCGGTGCTGTTGCTAGACGTGAAGTGCTGGGGCCGACCAGATGTATCTGTCAGCTGGCATCACACAGCCACAGAGCTCTCCTCTCCTCTGCTTATACTCAGTCAATACCACCGCTTCAACATCACTCCAGTTCTTATGGCCTTGACATTCTCTTTGTGGTTCTCTTTCTGACGGCCTCTTCAGTGCAACCTCTCCAGGGGAGCACTGCCTAAACATAGCAAAGTGGTAACAATTAACCACATTGGGCCCTAGTTTCGTAGACCAGGCGCAGTCAGATTTCAGCGCACCTGCGCCGCGCCGACGGGGTGTGTCCGCCTGGACTTTGCAAGTTTCGTGCACCGCGCAGGCTCGCGCAGGCATGCCTCCCGTCACGCTCACCCGCGCAAGTGGGAAAGAGGGAGGAGAAGAAGGCGTGAGTGGGAGACGAGGAGGAGACGAGGCGTGGACTGGGATTAATACAGCCGATTCAGATCTTCACCAATCAAATGCGCTCCTCTCCTCTCCTTTAATGCGTTAGGGGAGGTTCAGTGGAAGTTCCGTCACTTGACAACCCGATGACAGAAGCAGCGCCGGCGCTCCCACCACGCGCATCACGCGCTGTGCGCGCGTATCATAATAATAACAATGCCGATATTGCCGATAACAGGAGAGAGAGAGGGAGACGTTTTGCTCCGAGAGACTGAGTTTCCGTTCCTTCTTGTACGTCAGATGTGACGGGACAATCTATATAGATATAAATTCACGTGTTGATTCAATTAGTTGCATTAAATAGTGCTTGTTGTGATTATTTATTGCATTTAAATGAGCCTGGAACTGTGGAAACCTGCCTGTGAGGTGTCGGTGACGCGTGCGCACTGCGCGCCGTCAGCCAAACATCCACTCCGCCAGCTGTGATTCGCCTTGAATGAATGGACTTTATTTACACCTTGCGCCTTGCGCTGAAAGTAGACCAGGTTGGAGCTGGCGAGCTTTCAGCGCAGTCTCAGCGAGGCTTTTTGCCACGAAACTTCCGCTACGCCAAGCTTAATCTGTGACGCCTCCCTCTGCTGCGCCGCCACACCCATCTTGGCGCAGGCGATCCACCAAACCGCCAAACTGACGGTGCGCAAGGCTGCGCGGGTCGAAACTTGCATTGCGCCGGCTCCGCCACCTGCGCCGCCCAGCGCTGCGCCACGAAACTAGGGCCCTGTGTTGTTTTGGACATGTGATAGGTGAACATGATGATTCATGTCCAATACTGTTCCATCAAATCTGATGTTTTTTTTCCAGCAAATTATAGAACATGCAGGTCGGGTTATCTGAATCCTATGGTTTTATACGTCCAGACCATGAGGGGATGCTACTTCAATAGACAGCATAGCAAACATTATATTATCCAGACAGACAGAGAGAAACATTACAGCATATTTCTTTTTTGTAAGGGGCGAGAATGTCGCCACACATTTTAGCTATTGGAAAAGTAATGTAATAAATGATGTGACAAATTACTGCACCCTGGGAGCCCTGGATATATATATAAAGTACAATGTAGCTCCCTTCTTTGAGTAATGAGTGCTGGATGTTCCCTACTATCCAATTCTGTCCTTATTAGCTGGTTGAAAATAGTTTGATGAAATATACAGTGGCTTAATAAGTATCAGGTCATCCTTTCCTATCACAACAATGTTATTGCTTTCAAATACTACCTTAATCAAGGATTCCCACAGCTCCACAGCGATTTGGTACTTTCATTCCCAGAAGAGTTCTGCTTCATAAACTCATCACTAATGATATATGAATTTAAGGTCATCCTTCTGCTGTGCACCCATTAATCATCAATAGCTGTGTATGAGTGGCCAGCAATGGAAATAATTCAAACGGTTAAAGAATAGTAATCAGTATATTAAGAAATCTTGTTGTTTTTATTTAAATGCACAAAGTGGTGAGCAAACCTGGGAGGCAAGTCTTTTTTAGATATGTGTTGCTTGTTGCTTTGTTTTAATGGGTGTTTGTTCTTGAATTGAACATTTTGTCAAAGAAACGGTTGTGACATTTAATTTATTGGATTTGATGTTGATGAAATGAATATTTAGGTGTGACTGCTTGCTGGCCAGGTGATAGCAAACAACTTCATGAACTTAAGTTGCTGAATTATAATTTTAAGTGAAAATAAAAACACTGGGGCCATCCATGGAAACCACTAGAGTATGTTACATGGTAATTATAAATGAGAATGGGATCTATGTTAAAGAAATGGTTTTGTGAGTATGACATCATCTTGACGGAAGTTATCATACACAGCAAAGATCAGGAGAGGCTAGTCCAAACTCATCCTGGATAATGAAGGCATTGATGCCATTGACTAGCCCTCACATTCTCCTGACACAAATCCGATTGAGCACCTATGGGACGTTATGTATCGGTGCATCCGACAGTGCCACAGACTGTCCAGGAGGTCACTGATGACCTGATCAGGTCTTGGAGAGTCCCCCAGGACACCATCGTAAGATTCATCAGATGTGCATAGAGACACGCTGGGGCCACACACACAACTGAGTCGCTTTATGAGTTGATCAACCATTCATTTCAATATTTCACTTTGACTTTCGGCATGAAAACTAAATGCTAAGATATAAAAATAAAACATCCTGGAAAAACTGTGAGAGTGCAGTCGTGCATATGTGTGACTCAACTAGGGATTTCATGTCAAATACTTCTGCATGCGTGTGTGTTGGTGTTCCCACGTATGTACATTTGTTTTCCGTGTGTGTGCAGGTGTGTGTGGGTGTTTGTGCCAGTGTGATAAAACACTAAGCCAACCGAATTCGGAGCGCTCTGTGTTGGCTGTAGGTTGTTGGTTTGGACAGCTTGCCATCCCTCTCCGTCAGTGTGGGCACTCAGGTGTCCAGCCGGTGGATGGATCACATGCACTCAAACACACATATGCACACACTCACACACACACACACACACACACACACACATAAAAATCCACACAAGCAACAAGCAAACACACGTATAGACGGACAAAATCACAATGCAGCTACATGCACCAGCAGGCTCACAGATACACCAGCAAACAAAGCATGCGTACACACTTGAACACACACAGACAGACGGACACACACACACACAAACACACACAAACAGGGCTGCTGTGCAGTGAGGCGTTCACTATTCCAACAGATTTACTAGGTTCTGCTGCAGGCCTTGTGTAAAAAGAGAAGGCTTAAGAATAAAACTCTCTCTCTCTCTCTCTCTCTCTCTCTCTCTCTCTCTCTCTCTCTCTCTCTCTCTCTCCCATATATAACTAAGGCAAAAACAGAACAGCTGTCACCATATAAACAATCTGCGACAGACAGAGAGGACAATGTGATAGCAGCATTTGAATGAAGGACAGAAACCAAACATGGAAACAAATAAAGTGTCACCTGTGCTATTTCTGGGTGTGGTGGCCTTTGTGCCGAAGTGACCTTGAACAGGACAATCCATCCTACAATGAAGCTCCAGTAATATAAACAACACTGACCAAACACCTTATTAAACATAAATCCCATAACCGAAACCATTTAGACAACAGTCTGTCAATATAAAACACTGACAAATGCAGTATGCACAAAAACAGAGAAACACGGTTACTTTTTAATATAACATCCAATAAGTGGGTACTAGTTGGTATCAAGAAAGATTGCCGTCACATTGAAAGGCAATCAAGTTGGCTGTTGGTTGGAGACAGGATTGGTACCCTGGTCTCCTTTACTTTTGAAGATTAATGTGTTGTACTCTCATCCATCCACCTCCTACCACCACACCTTTTTGGCTTCATGCTTTGGCACCAAACTCAAACAGGGGTTGTTATAAGCTGTTTGAACTAACACGCCACCCTGTGGTCCTTCTGAAGAGTACAGCCTCCTTCATCAGTGTGTTATCCACGTGTTCATCTGATGTTGGTGTCCGTTGAAAGTCTGCTTTGGCGCTGAAGGGGTTGCTGTCTACTACTGTCTCTATTTATAGAGGCTCCGGAGTGAAACGTTGTTCTCATTTGTCTCTGTCTAGATTTATCTCCATCCAATGATGTCTTTCGTTTTTTCCAGGACCCACGAGACTAATTAGTGGATGATGGAAACGGAGAGGGAAAACGAGAGGGGCCAGATGAAAGAGAGGGAGAAATAGAGTACAAAGAAAAATAGAAAACATGATGTTGTTGTTTGATTGGCAGGTTCACTGTCCATATCGATCGCAAATCTGATCAGTAGGAAAACATCCAGTCATCTCATGGTGTTTACCATTCACATGTTGCTATGAACAGCAATTGATTCTGTAGATGGTTAAAGGAAGAATGTTTTTTTTTTTTTTTTTTAACTGCTTGGTGGCTCAAAATTGATTGATTGATATTTTAGCACTTTCCAACTGCAGACCTGGGTGCATCCTGGTACTATCAGAAGGAAACCTTTGGCAAAGAACACAACAGATGGAGCAGTATTTTCAGACTCATATTTTACTTTCTCTCTAGAGGTAGGGCTAAGTAAGAAAAAAAAGACTAACCTACAATCATGCTGAAAAGTACACACTTTCTTAAATATTTGAAAGGATGGAAAGTACTTCTAGTCTGCCTGAGTTTTTGCAGTCTCTGCAGAAGTATTCACTGCTCTCCGTCAGTAAATCATTAAGGAATGACAGTTTTGTAATGCTAGCAGAAACAAAGTGAGACTGATGACTGGACTCTGTAGCTACAGGACCTGGATGGGCTGCGGCTATGAATTCTAGTTTAGGAGGATTGACATTCATCACGCTTGGCTCCGGTTTGTTTGTAGCTAACACTCAGTGGTTTACCTGCACGCTCCAGGCCTATTCATCATGACACTCTATGACGTTTCTACTGTTGAACATTCATAGTAATATTTCCTCTGTGTATCACTTCTGGTGGGGGCAAGTGGGTCCTGAGCCATCAGGTGAACTAATCACATGGTTCTGAATGGTTGTTGGATGGGTCATCTGAGAGTCGTTGTCCCATCCTGCCACCATGTGAGTCGTTAGGGTCACATGAGTCCGAGTGTAGATGGTTGTTGACAACAGACAGACGGAAACATTTTGCCAACTTGATCCCCAGAATATTAGAAAAGTATAGTTGTTGTTTCAGTTCAATGGGGAGCTCCTTGTTTTCCAGCAGTGTGTGGAGCGATAGAGCTGTCCATGGTTCTGAAATGCTACTGTGAACTGGTTATGTTATGCAGGATTAATCATTCAGTCCCCACACACGGTTTAAACAAGTGGTAGAAATGTATCCCAAGCAATCAAAGTTACCACAATGAATGTGTAGTTGAAGCTTTTTAAAAGAAGACATTGTGTGTAACATATTACTTGTTTGAAAGCTTGATCATAGGCAACTGGACTTCAAAGTGTGGATGGTTGTTGACAACATTAATAACTAAGCGATAATACATATGTAGCACTGTGCGTGGGGTCACAATGATGAATCCTGTATGACGTAACGAGTACTGGGTCACAGAAGTATTTCAGGACCATGGACAGCTCTGTCACTCCACACACTGCTGGACAGCAAGGAGCTCTCCAGAAACAACATCTACTGTTCTATTATTGTCAACACTTTCCCACATGTTGACAAGGTGACGAATCTGAACAACAATAACTTGTGCTTTTTAGATACCCAGTGCTGTATTGCAGTCTGCCCTTCTTTTTGGATAGCAGCTCTGCACATAAGTAGGCTGTTTCTATCACATGTTCTAATGCATACATGCTTCACGCAAAGGCATAAAACAAAAGTCGCATTTGCCCATGTTCACATGAGACGCAGTGAGACCGGGTAAAATAAGGCAGTTGGCTTGTCATTGTTTGGGACTTTGTGAATGAGATCTGCACAGTAAAACATTGCTGTTAAGTTCTGCCTCTTGATGTAATACCTTCCTGTCTCCTCTCGCTTTCCGTTTCGCTCTCTGTCATTATGTTTGTTTTGGCCCCATTATTGTACTTCTAATATCGTTGACTTCTTTTTGTCAGCCTCCCTCCCTCCCCTTCCTTCTTTCTGGCGTGCAGCTTCCCGCTGAGTCAGATCTGTCAATCAACAAGATGCCACTGTTAAACAGCGCCAACAACAACAACAACAGACTGGAGCTCGAGCGATTTTCTTCTCCTGAAGAGAGATGGAAAACATCATGGAAAGAGAGTTTGCTGGCAATGCAGCCTGCCTTTTACAACTCTTTGAAACTGATGAGTGAGTATGTTGTTTTCAGGCCTGGTGTGTCAGAGGTACCGCATCAGATCACACAACATCAATCTGAAGATTATTCCATACTAGATTAAACATTGAATATATACTCCACAATTAAACATTGATGCTTGATTAATTAAACAATCGGAAGTTGTCAGTGGTGCGCATAGGATTATAGTCCCAATTATAGCAAATAGGAACATAGGGATAGGAAGCGTTAACTTCATTGTCACTGTGGCAGTCGGTTGGCATCTTATGAAATGCCAGAGGCGACGGAAAACACTCAATATCATGCAATGTTCTAGACAAGGAATGAATTTAAAAGAACAATACATGAAATGCATCCCTTGAAGGTTGACACATGCCACCTTCTTCTACTTCAGTTCAGACATCTTAACCTGCTTAGATGGTTTCTTGAGGAATCCTTGAAATAAAGACCTGTTCATCGAAGTTGTGGAACCCAACTCATAGCTCCACCTCACACAAAGGCAACTTTTGCATGCAAAAGAAGGATCCACACTACTTAATAACTGTATAAATAAAGATAGCAATGTGGTCACAGTGTTTCAATGAGGGATGTCATACTTCAGACAAAGCCCCAGCAACACGATGAGAGGTGGAAAGAATGGAGAGTGAGAGCGAGGACAGGAGTTATGAGGAGGAATTTGTGTGTGAGGGTTGTTACAGTGGAGAAGATAAGTGATGTGACTTTGAAAATAGGACATGAAAATAACTGTGTCCCCGACTGTGTTATTGTGTAGATGGGGTAGAACAATGGTATAGCCTGCTGCATGTGTTCCTGTGAGTGTGTGTGCGTGCGCATGTGTGTGTGTGTGTGTGTGTGTGTGTGTGTGTGTGTGTGTGTGAGATGGTGATATGTAGGACAAAGAAATACAGGGAAGAATCACATATAGAGCAGGAGAAAGATAGTTACCAAAGGCAAGCAGGCTGTGTGAGAAGTGATGGATGCCTGCTGTAAGTGCATCACATGCTTGTGTGTGAGTAAATCTTTCTTGGTGACAGACATGGACAGGCTTTATTATGACCCTGCTCTGTGAGTTGCCAGCACTGGGAGTATGCTGGCTTCCTGGTGTCATAGTGGTTAAGTAACTTACAATAGAAATGTGATTCTGGCCATGGAGCACAGGCACCTCTCTCTCACCCAGTCCCATATATGAAGATATATAGATCTACACTCTCTGTCACTCTCAAATAACGGCAGACATGGCCCAAATCCCCAAATAACCCGACAAAAAAAGGAGTCTACAGGACAGAAAATGCATGTGTCTGTTTAAATTGACCTTTGCTTTTGGCTGCATGCCGCAAATTATTACTCACCAAGACACACAAACATGCCACATTCCTGGAATTTGCCGCACATGCCATGCCAGTTTAACCTCAATTATTTCTTATCATTATTCTTCATAATAATAATAATAATAATAATAATAACTTTATTTGTATAGCACCTTTAAAAACAGCCGTTAATAAAGTGCTTTGACATGGCTAAAATCACAACACACACACAAATACAATAAGAGACATCATTGTGTAAATGTACAGAGGACATAAGAGGAGTTGTTGTTAGTTTGATTAAAAGGGTGCTTGCAAAGAAGGAAAAAGACGAGAAAAAGACGACATCACATGAAGGCAAGTCTGTAAAAATGAGTTTTAAGAAGTGATTTAAAAGATGACACTGATTCAGCAAGCCTTATCTCCGCGGGCAGGTCGTTCCAAAGCCGAGGCGCTCTGATGGAGAAGGCACGGTCACCTCTGGTCTTGAGCCTCGGCCTTGGAACCGTTAAGAGAGACCCACCCGCGGATCTAAGGCTGCGAACAGGCTCGTATGGGGTCAGCATGTCTGCGATATATTCTGGGGCTAGACCTTGACGAGCCTTAAAAGTGATCAGTAAAATCTTAAAATCAATTCTAAAACGTACAGGGAGCCAGTGGAGTGAGGCTAAACTTGGGGTGATGTGATGCCGTCTGTTAAAACCAGTGAGAAGTCTGGCTGCTGAGTTTTGAACCAGCTGGAGGCGGGCGAGTGATTTGTTATTGATGCCAGTTAGGAGGGAGTTACAGTAGTCTAGACGGGAAAATATGAGGGCGTGGACTACTTTTTCTAGATCAGACTGTGATAGAATGTTTTTGATTTTGGAGATGGTTCTGATGTGGAGGAAGCAGGACTGAACAACTTTGTTGATGTGTGGGACGAAGGTGAAGTCTGAATCGAGGAGGATGCCTAGGTTTCTGGCAGTGGGCTTGATGTTACCGGTTAACGGACCAAGACTGATGGGACTGGAGATGGAGTTTGGCGGGTTAAACAGTATTATTTCTGATTTGGAGTTATTGAGTTGGAGAAAGTTATGGGCCATCCAGCGGTTCACATCTTTTAGACAGTCTGAAACAGCAGCCAGGCTTCTCGGATCATTGGGTCTCAGCGGGAGGTATATCTGTGTGTCGTCAGCATAGCAATGGAAGGAAACATTGTGCCGCTGGATGATTTGGCCGAGTGGGAGCATATAAACAGAAAATAAAATTGGACCTAAAATAGAACCTTGCGGTACACCATAGGCTATTTGGGTTGTAGAGGATGAGTGGTTGCCTATGGTGATCGCACAAGTTCTGTTTAAAAGGTAAGAACAAAACCAACCAAGTGCAGTGTCCCTGATACCAACCCAGGATTTAAGACGGTCAATTAGAAAGTTGTGATCTATGGTGTCAAAAGCGGCACTTAAATCTAAAAGGATTAAAATAGCACTCTGTCTGTAGTTAAAAGCAGGTCATTGGTTACTTTGAGGAGGGCGGTTTCGGTGCTGTGTAACACTCTAAAACCAGATTGAAATTTCTCAAATAAATTATTTTGTGCCATAAAAGATAAAAGCTGGGAGGAAACTACTTTTTCTAAAACTTTAGATAAAATGGGAAGTTTAGAAATTGGTCTAAAATTATTAAAATCAGTGGGGTCTAGGTTGGCTTTCTTTAAAAGAGGTTGGACCGCAGCATGCTTAAAAACAGAGGGAAAAACACCGTGGGTTATAGAACTATTTACAATGGATAAAATACTGGGTCCAACTGTGTTAAAAACCTCTTTAAGAAATTTAGTAGGAATAAAATCAAGGCTGCACGTGGTTGGTTTCATGTGTGATAAAACATCTGATAAGAAAGAAAGTGAAACAGGTTGAAATTCGCTAAAATGTGTAAAAATGTCTCTGCTAGCGGATAAAATGCTGTCTGGGGGAGTGATCTGTTGCCTAATAAAATCAACCTTGTCTTTAAAAAACTGTAAAAACTCCTCACAGGTTTCTTGAGTTGCGTCATTAAAATAAGAGGGAGAGGGGGAGGTGACTAAGTCTAAAACCTTAAATAAAACTCTGGGGTTAGAACGGTTCTCTAAAATCAGGTTGGAAAAGTAGGAATTCTTTGCTTCTTTTACTGTATTTTGATATTTTTTCAGTGAGTCTATCCAAATATCCTTAAAAACATGAGTGCCTGACTTTTTCCAAGTTCTTTCCTTTTTTCTACAATCTCTTTTCAGTTGGTGTGTAAAATCGTTGTGCCAAGGCTGTGGATTAGAATTCTTCTTTTTTGTTTTAAAAGGGGCAACTAAATCCAGAACAGATTGACATGTTTGGTTAAAATTGGAGACCAGCTCCTCAGTGTTAAAATTATGGTTAAGAGCACTAAAAGAAGCAGAGGTAAAAAGTTCAGAAAACTTAAAAGCAGACAGAGAGGTAAAAACTCGGCGGCGGACAGCTGTTTCCTGGTCTACATGTAAAACAGATAAAACCACATTAAATAAAATTGCTTTATGATCGGACACACAGATATCCTCAGATCTTAGGTTCTTGGGGCTGAGACCACTGTATAAAACCAAGTCTAGTGTATGACCTTTACAGTGGGTGGGTACATTCACAGCTTGAGTTAGATTAAAAGAATCTAAAACATCTAAAAAATCATTGATAAAACTTTGGGTGGGACAGCAGACATGGATGTTAAAATCACCTAAGATAAGAACCCTGTCATGTTTGCACATAAAAGTAGATAAAAACTCTGAAAACTCTTGAATAAAAATACTATTTGGTTTCGGGGGTCTGTAAATGATTAGAATTAAAACTGGACTATTTGATTTTAACATGAAACCAAGATGTTCAAATGAAGTATAAGCGTCATAAAAGACAGGGGTGCAATTAAAAATATTTCTAAAAATGACAGCAACCCCCCCGCCCCGCCCTGTTAGCCGGGGTTGATGGAAATGCTTATAATTTGGGGGGGTTGCTTCAGTCAGTGAGCTGCAGTCTTCTTGCGTGTGCCAGGTTTCTGTGATGATAAAAAAGTCCAACAAATTGAAAGTAATAAAATCATGAAATAAGAAGGACTTATTGTTCAAGGAACGGACATTTAAAAGACAGAAGTTGACTGGAGAAGATGGGGAGTTGCTGGCAGAAGACCGGGGGGTTTTCAGGGGGATCCGAATGAGATTTTTATTGTGACCATGGTGGGAAATGGTGGTGGCCTGAGATGTGTAGTGTTGATGGGGGTGTCTGTGGCTGATGATGGTGGGTATGGGAAGGAACACTGATGAAACTGTTGGTGACGGGTGTGGCCGGCAGAGGGCACTGGCGGGGGAAAACGCAGACTGGGAGGGTGGAGGTGACAGTGGCCGGCAGAGGGCGCTGGTAGGGGAAAACGCAGACTGGGAGGGTGGAGGTGACGATGGTTGGCAGAGGGCGCTGGCGGGGGAAAACGCAGACTGGGAGGGTGGAGGTGACGATGGATGTTCCGGGGAGAAGGGGGTGTGTGAGGTAGACAGTCATGCACGTGAGTTTGTTTGAACAGCGTAGTGGATGTTTGCTGTTAGCATGCTGCTACCCATCCTGTTTGGGTGAATGCCGTCAGGTTTAAAAAGGGAGGAACGGTCCCAGAATAGATTAAAATTGTCAATAAAACCAAAGTTAAGAGCTGTGCAGGTGGACTGGAGCCAGGTGTGGAGGCTGAGGATTCTGCTAAAACGACCGACGCCGCGGTCGAGCGAGGGAATGGGACCAGAGATAAAAACGGACTTACCACAGGAGCATAAAAGACTAAAAAGATCGTTAAAATCTTTAATAGTTAGCTCGGACTGCTGGCGAGCGGTGTCGCACGTCCCAACGTGGACGATTATACGACCTACGGAGGACGGGAGTGAGCTCAGCAGTCCCGGGAGTTTGCGGAGAATCACCGGGACTGTGGCTCCAGGGAAGCAGTGTGTGGCGGCGTTGTAGAAGCGCGTGTTCCGGATTATGGAGTCTCCGATGATGATGGTGGTTGGAGAGAATAGTGGACGAGGGGGTGACTGCTGCTGCTGCGGCTGCTGCCCGACACTGCTGTGTCGGACGGGTGAGTGCCAGTGCGTGCCAGCGCTGTCAGCACCGGAAGGAGGAGAGGGACTCACCGTTGCCGGCTCCGGGCGACGAAGGCCTCCGGAGCGTCTGAGCACGGCCTCGTGCAGGAGCCTGTGTCGGGAGGTTGAGGACACAGGCCGGGATGTGGAGCAGCGAGTCTCCCCACCTGAGCTTGGCACCATCGGCTGGAATTTAGCACTGTCTGCTGGCCCCAATCTCGGGGAATCCGGATCTGGGCGGGCTGGAGCAGCAGGTTCACCGACTGGGGGAGCCGGGATGTCGGCCGCCAGGGCCGTGTAGTGGTTTGACAGGCCCAGGCGAGGAGGTGAGGCGGACCGGCCCGGGTCTCTCTTGCGGCCTCGGACCACAACCTCAGACCAGGTGGGCGATCTGTTGGGAGTGGAGCAGGAGGACGGCCGAGGGCAGGTGGAGGGGTCCCAGACAGCCGTGGAGTGGTTTGCTGCATGCAGGGAGGCAATCTGCTGCGACTGATCAGCCGCCAAATCCATAAAACTGGACAACATGACCTCTTTGCTCTTGAGTTCGTCGGAGAGCCTTCTGATGTCCTCCTTCAGGTCAGATATTTTTTTATTTGCATGTTGGAGACGAATGTCAGCATCAGAAGGCATGGTGCGGATAGCACAACGGTGGCGTGGTGACAGCGTAGCGGCGTGGTGACAGCGTAGCGGCGTGGTGCTGCTTCAATCCAGCGTCCTCATGTACTTTTACTGTTTTCTGGATCTGCTCCTCTAATTGTCCTCTCACTTCATTTCAGCCTCCCGTTTAGAATTAAAAAAAAAAAACACAAAATATTTTTTGGAAAATATGAGTTATACACGATGCTCAGCTATTGACACTAAAATGCACACTACAGGGTTAATGAATGCATACTCCCCACAAAGGCAGAGTTTGCATATGAGATGTTAGCGGATCAATTGCTATCAAGTGCACGCTACAATCACCATGGAGACCACAAAGCACAATCTAATATAATAAATTGTCAGCACAAAGCCCTTCACTCAATACACTGTATGCTTAAGAGTCAGCAGGAAGCACCCTCCATCCCACCATGCACTTCTGTTTTATCTCTGTCTTCAGCATCACCCCCCCCCCCCCCCCATCTCTGTCAGCATCATTCACTCTTCTTGCATTTCTTTCTGACTTCTAATTGAGTTGTGTGCTGTCAGCCCAGCAGACCTGCTCAAAGCTCCCTTTCATGGCTTTGACCAAAGAGTGTATGTGTGAGCGATGTGTGTGATGTATGTCCAGCAGTCACTCATGTCCAAGTCCCTCTATGGAGCACTCATATATCTGCCCCTGAGCCCTGCACAGTATAATCGAACGAGCAGAGACATAGCAGACAAAGAGGCGACGAAATAGAGAACGGGCAAAGGGAGATAAAGAAATTAGTGAGAGTGAGACAGACAACTGACCGCATGCGTCTCCCTCTCTTTCATTCATTCATCTTGGTTTCCACCATTATAACCTCCCACATTCAATCCAAAATGCATCCCTCAGTTGCTCTCCAAAATTGCTTTAAAATGGCTATTCCAAGCACTTTTAGAATGATACGCTTTCATTGTGTCTGACGTTGCTGTTTACCTTTTCAATCCTACATTAACTTGCTTTTGAAAAGGCTCACTCTTTCTCTGTCCTGCATGAATCTACTTTTCATTTTCATCAGATTCTAATGCCACATGTACAAAAAAGGAATGACAATTTCCTTCAAAACTATCCCTAAAACATATGTATGTACATAAAAGTGTTGTAAATAATAAATAATAAATATTTAATAGGAGAGTAATGTACCAACGCAATGCTTAATACTAAAATTCAACGTTTAAGTCCCCACAGAAATTCTAACTTGTAGTACATTGGGCCCTAGTTTCGTGGACCAGCGCAGGGTGGCGGAGCCGGCACAGTGCAAGTTTCGACCCGCGCAGCCTTGCGCACCGTCAGTTTGGCAGTTTGGTGGATCGACTGCGCCAAGATGGGTGTGGCGGCACAGCAGGGGGAGGCGTCACAAATTCAGCTTGGCGTAGTGGAAGTTTCGTGGCAAAAAGCTTCGCCGAGACTGCGCTGAAAGCTCGCCAGCTCCGACCTGGTCTACTTTCAGCGCAAGGCGCAAGGCGTAAATAAAGTCCATTGATTCAATGCGAATCACAGCTGGCGGATCGGAAGTTTGGTGGACCGGCACGCAGTGCGCACACGTCACCGAGACCTCACAGGCAGGTTTCCACAGTTCCAGGCACATTTAAATGCAATAAATAATCACAACAAACACTATTTAATGCAACTAATTGAATCATCACGTGAATTTATATCTATATAGATTGTCCCGTCACATCTGACGTCAGATCAAAGGCGGATGGCATGCGTAACGGAAACTCAGCCTCTCGGACCAAAACATCTCCCTCTCTCTCTCCTGTTTTTTATAATATCTGCATTTCTATTATTATAATACACGCGCACAGCGCGTGATGCGCGTGGTGGGAGCGGCGACGCTGCTTCTGTCATCGGGTTGTCAAGTGACGGAACTTGCACTGAACCTCCCCTAACGCATTAAAGGAGAGGAGAGGAGCTCATTTGATTGGTGAAGATCTGAATCGGCTGTATTAATCCCAGTCCACGCCTCGTCTCCTGCTCGTCTCCCACTCACGCCTTCTTCTCCTCCCTCTTTCCCACTTGCGCCGGTGGGCGAGACCGGAGGTGTGCCTGTGCGAGCCTGCGCGGTGCACGAAACTTGCAAAGTCCAGGCGGACACACCCCGTCGGCGCGGCGCAGGTGCGCTGAAAACTGACTGCGCCTGGTCTACGAAACTAGGGCCCATTATGTCCATTATTAACATTAGCAGTTTACTTTCCTAAACACATACATTACTTGAGTAATCATTTATAAGCATGTGAATGTTAATTATCTATGTTTGGTCAAAACACCAATAAATTATGAATGTCAAAGAGCATCAAGGTAGGTATGGGACGATGACGGATAATTGTGATTCAACATAGTAAACAAATACCAACACATTTGTATTCCATCATAGATAGGACACCCATCTTTTTCCCAAATTATTTTGGGTGAAAAACAAGCAATTCATCTTAAGTGTTTTTATTTATTTTTTTTAATAACCAATAACCAATTTAATAACCTATTTTTGTCACTGTCTATATGATAGCGAGCTAGACAGCTTTTCAGGTGACATTATATACCATTAATGAATATTCGCCATGATCAACTTACTGTGTGTATCTTTTGTGAAACATAAAATCCTATAGTGTCCCATATGTATATCAAGGATTTAAATATATATTCTTGGGATCAAAAACAAAAAGTGTGGCAGTGTCGGACAGACACTCTGTTCACTTAGTACTGTGAAGCTGTGAAAATACCAAAGCTTGCAGGTGTTCAAAAGCTCTTCCCTCTGTCTGAGGTCATTCATTCATTATCACCATTATCCATCCATTACCTTCAACCATTCATTACATCCATGCAATCTTTCTTTCTGCTGCATCTTGCACACTGACAGTGTTTACAGGGATTGTACATTAGGTTAGAAGGACATGGGTGTCTCACACACACAACCACACACACACACACACACACACACACACACACATGCTCACATTTCATGGGTTGCTAGTATGTATCAGCAAAGCAGTCAGAGCTGAGTGGCTAGTTTAAAAGCTGACATGGGACTATAGAGTGGTGAAGTCCCGCCCCTCCATTTCCGGGACATGGGTCCTCAAAAGCAAAAAAATATCAATGCGATTCAATGGGTAGATACAAATTATTTTCTGGTCCCGTTTGAATTGTGCCATGGATTTCACATATGTTCTTTGTGATATTTAAAGAAAATTTTTCACGCAAAGAAGACGACAATTAAGCGCGAAGAGTTTTGATAAAGTTAGGTTTTGTGTGAGCCGCTTTGTGAACTACAGCTCCTCGCTGTTCTCGTCGCGAATGATATACGTCACCACCCGCCGAGTCCGAAGTCCGCCGAGATGGCTGTTTCTCTGCTCCACTTCACCGCTTTTTTTCAAGGGCAGAATAAAAGTATCGAAAGGGGGAGAACCACTATAAGTCGGGTCATGTGGAGAGCCGAGGGAGGGAAAAGGGCGATGACGTGACGTCACATACGCGACACAACATGTAGTCTTTATCATTGTGTTTTCTCAATGAATTTTAACTGAAGAATTGCACAATAAACGGTCAAACTCTTGACATGGAAAATTATAATTTAAGCCTATAAACAACATTTGTGTAATCCAAGGCATAACGACCGGGGGATCAGATAATAATTATTTTCCGTCCATTGAACACCATTCATTTTTTTCGCTCCGAAAGGACCCATGGCGCCGTTACTTCCTGCTTCCGCTTCGGCACTCTATAGCCAGATGGATGGAAATAAATGAGCTAAAACAGAGGTCATGAGAAACCGGTGTGGACAGAAGCTTGTGTACTGTGCCACTTTCTTCAAATATAGTTGATATGCATCAAAATATTAGGGACACACACCTTATTAAATCAAGTGATTACTAAGTTATTTTTGAAAGGAGCTAGAAGCATTTAGCCCAATATTCCACTTCAACATGAGACAGATTATCAAGTAATCTTCAGGGATCAGTATATTCAATGTTCCATGCTAATACTTTAGTATGTGTTGTATAGAAACAAATGTCTATGGGCATTATCTAAAGTTACATCGTTTAACTGTTCCACTGTACCTTTTTGTATGGCACTACGGCATACAAGGGCCATTGTACTAATTGTAATAAAGCTTGTAGCACCGAGGACACTTGAATACGTTTGTTTGTGGTTACCATGGTAGTGTAACCATGTTACTGTGTTTAAATATGCAAATCTACCTTCTTCTAAGAAAAGATTATTTAACACACAAAGACACAAGAATACAGAAAAACAGATGCCTTTTCCCAGCATGCAGCATTGACCTGTGCCTGCTGTTGTCATGGTGATATGATTTATTAATTAGTCTGCTGTCTGATTGGCTTGTTAAAGGACAAATCTAATTAGGTACTTGTAGATGAGGGAGGTGGAAGTGATTTATCACCGACACCAATCACAAGTGCTGTGACATGAGTACACACAAAGTCACACATGCAACAGTGATTTAACATCACATTACAACAATGGCCCTGATTCTGGCCAAGGTGCTTCTGTTTCAGTGGTGGGGTCCCAGCAGGTGCCCCAGGTGTGTATGTATGACATGATCTGACACCCAAACAGTTTCGAAATAAAACCGTTAAGTTTGGCAGAGGAAGATGGTGAACACTGTTTTGAGTTGTCCTTTGCTTGTTTGTATGTGCCAAAATGAATGACAGAGCATTAATAAAGAAGCATTCTTTCTTTGCAATGAAAAGAGAAAATGCTCCCTGATAATAAGATTAAGTTGCACTCCCTCTGTGTGTGCCCCCCACCTCTATGAGAGGTGTGGACTTTCCTGGACTGTCGCTTTGCACGGCACTCATACTCCGGTTACAGTTGGTAAGCAACCCATGGTGTTGTCATGGAAGCGTGACACCCACCCTATGGTTCCCCCTAGGCAGCTAAAAAGAAAGGTACCAAGATAAATGGAACTTTGTGGAAATAAATAGGGGGTTGGGTTTGAAAACTGTTTAATCTGCTTCAGAAGTAAATAAAGAAACATTTAACAATGGAGTATATCTAAAACATGTCAAATTAAAATGAAAAACTTTAAGGCATATTGTCTTATGCATATCAAGCTGGTATAGTTGTTGAACAACATGTGGATGACAGGGTTGACAATGATTGTTGTCAAAATTAACCATAAGCTCACACCAATCATTTGAAACCACTTAAAGAAATACAACTCATCAAGTTAATTTTGTCATTAGCTGAAACCAGAATTCAGCTTATTTGTTTATAAAATCTAAAAAAAATCTCTCTAGTGGTCAGAGAGACATGTTGGGATTTGGCAAAAATGAAAATAAAAACTACTTCTGAAATGTTTTTTTCTTTCTCTCAGCCTCCCACTGAGAGATTGTGTGGTGTACATATGTAGGCGAATGTGAAAACACTTGCGGTGTGCCAGACATCAACTAGATACACAAGCTTTGTGTACGTGTTAGGGTACACAAATATGCGTAGGGGGGTGTGTTTGTACGTCTTTGGGCACGTGCATCACTAGATATGTGGAAATACTGCAGGAGGTTGTGTGAATGCGTTGCAGAAAGAATGTGCTTGTGTGAGCGTTGTCTGGCAGAGCTTATTTTCAGTTATTTTAATTAAACTGGTTCCCAACTGAGAGGAGAAACAGAGGAGGAAGAGAGAGACAAGAACAGTTGAGGGTAGAAGAAAAAAAGCAGGATGGAAAAAGACACAAGGAGAAGAGAGGTAAGAGGGGAAAAGTTGTGAAATGCTGGAAAGTGAAAAACGAAGGATAAAGAAAGGGAGAAGGTAGGTGGGAAAGATAGAAGAAAGGAAAAGGCAAGTGGAAAGGACAAAACTGAAGGAGAGGAGACATGGAAGGAGGACACAAGGTGACCTGAGAGGAGACAAGAGAGAGAGAGGGGGGGGGGGGGGTTGCAAGAGAAAGATTGAAGACTAAAAAAAAGCCTTCAAGATGAAAGATAAGTACAAACATCAGCTTAACTCCAGCACTGTCAAGGCTGTGTGCATGTGTGTGTGTGTGTGTGTGTGTGTGTGTGTGTGTGTGTGTGTGTGTGTGTGTGTGTGTGTGTGTGTGACAGCCATGTGATCTAAGGTCTTCAGTGTCACTACACTGCCTGTGCTGTGATAGCAGTGCATTCATCATTTGAGCATCTGGTGCCCTTGCAATAACACACATGCATGCACAAGCATGCATGCACGCACACAAACACAAAGATAAACTACACCCTGAATTTGATACCTTTGCCTCCTCCCTACCTTTGTGCCCTCTATCCCTCCAACCTTTCTTTGGTAATCATTTATTTTTTGTTTGGTTTTTCTTGTTTCTCTCTCTTTTCTTTTCTTTCCATCTTTCATCTTGATGCTCCCCATGTCCCTTTTACTCCATCAAGCTCAATCCATCCAAAAATCCCCCCCCCCCCCAGCCTCGCTCTCCGTCTTGCCTGCCTGCTTCTCCTCTTCTCTTCATCAATTATCAGATGATGGAGTACAACATGCATTATCATAAAAATACATTTACACACACACACACACACACACACACACATTCTTTGCCGACGAACATGGAACCCAAGAAAATGCTCAGTAAATATTGTAATATCCAACAAATTGTATTACGTCAATATTGAAACTCATCATCATCAATACCAGTTGCCTTCCTGACATTTAACCGAGATTATACGGTATATGGCGCTATATGTCGTGTGACGGTGGGGAAAGTCAATGGGTTGTGCCTCTGTATGCCACGTCAATTTGCTTTTTTTTTTTTCATTTATAGAAAAATTTATGAAAACTGACATCCCTATCAACTATAAGCTTTTTATGTCAACAAAATATGGCAACACAACAAAAGAGCCTCCATCTTACTGAGTGCAGTTGGCTGTTTAACCTTAGAGATGGCCTCCAGTGGAGCATGCTGGTCACGACAACACACCACATCAATACAGCATCATTGAAAGTGGAGCGTCTGTACTATGATGGTATTGAAACCCATACCATTGTATACCGTAATACCAGCCAAGCCTAATCATCATTTGTTATGATGCCAGTTCAAAAATGTCAAAGTTAAAAGTGATTCACTCAGTGAAAACAATAAAAAATAACTCAGGGGTTTTCTTCTAAGAAGATGTCGTTTGGGAAAAGGAAAGATTCCTTTACAGCTTTGACCTGATTTAAGTGGGAACAACAAATCTGTTGAAAAAAATGCCCACAACGACAGTGGGCTTGTCTCAAACCCTCAATTTATGCTAGTAGCATAATGTGATGTGTGTGAAAGGAAGACAATGGATACTGTTTTCTTGAGAAATACTGCTGAACTGTAAATGAGCATGAAGCCAGAGGTGGAAATCAGGAAACTACACACCTCTTCTAGAGCTTATCAACATGTCATTTTCTATCACCACATAGGGCAGACCGGCAATTAATCAATCTACGAGGAAAGCAATGTGAGAGCTGGTTCTCAAGGGAGAGCTGGTATCAAAGGGAGAGACCGAGTGGAGTGAATGTGACCAAGGCAAATGTTCCTGAACTTACACTGTAAAGAGATGCCACACTGGGTTGTACTGCTACCTCTACAAAGAATCCTAATAGAAGTTACGATTAAAGAACTCGGTAGCCGCTCTCGGATGATACAGCCACTTCCAGGAAGGCACAACGGCATTCAAGCATCAACATTTACCGCCACAGTTTGTCTACTAGGGAGGATGTGAAGAAGAATGGGAATCCCAAGATGGGGTGTGCTGGGAGGAGATGCCACAATACCAGAATCAATAGTGAATGAGTCAATTACAGAAAAAGGCTGCACTCAGCAGAGTGCACAGCTCCACCAGGTGTGTCAGCAACAACCAAGGCGGTGCAACCCCCGTCTACACACCAAGAGCCTGTAAGTAGTCGTAAAGCACTTTAACGAAAACAAGTGGCAATGAGCTCGTCATGGGACATGTGAAGAAATCTTGCTAAACTAAAATTAAGCTAACCAAGCTGCTTAGCAGTGACTGCCTTGTGGAGACATACAGTAGTGTGTGTGTGTGTGTGTGTGTGTGTGTGTGTGTGTGTGTGTGTGTGTGTGTGTGTGTGTGTGTGTGTGTGTGTGTGTGTGTGTCAACAATGCAATTACCATTACTGTACGAGTGAACTAAAACACTCTAAAATAAAATGTATCTGATTATTAAAGAATGTTGATGATTTGTTGGTCAATTTTTTGTGAGTAAGCAGGAAATACATTTGGTGTATAAACCTGCAGTAGAACCTAGGTATATTTGAACCTCTGTTTTACAAATAGAGGAGGCTCAGTTGCCAGTACTTAGTAAATACATTATGAAGTATATTTCCCCTTGTGTGTAGGTCACTCCAGTTCAGTTCAAACACCGGTTAGGCAAATCATTTGAAGTGTACTAACTCCTAGATCATCACCTTTTAATTAAAAACAGCATCCTTATTAAATTTGTAAGGCAAGTAAAAACATTGAAGTGAACTTGTGAACCTGGTGAAGCAGCCAGACTAAATATTTCTTAGTCCTACTCATGTTTTTACATGCATTATAAATGATTAAAGAGGTTCATAATTGAAACACATTGGTCTAGGAGTGACTAAGAATGCAGCAACCCTACGATTCTAAAGACTTTTGAGTGCCACTGGTAACACTGGGATGTTTACATTGTTCCGTGTCGTGTTTATAGTAAGCTGCTACGTCCTCATAGCATTTCTATGAACTATTTTAACTATAGCAGGTGTATCAGCGAGAGTAACGGTTCAACAGGTTTTTCTTTGATATTTAGTTATTTAGTTATTTTAGTTACTACCTCACAGTAATTTAACAGAATAGACCAAACTTTAAAATTGACCCTCAATTTCCAAACTTAGTGTGCCAATATTGTCATCCTTATATTTGTGTTTCTCGTATCTGTAGTGCTTTGCATCATTCTAGATTGTTTTGTTGTGAGTTGACATGTTTGGGATTGTTGATGCAAACAAGTCTTCTCTCCAATATAATGGACTAAATGGCAGTCGGCATGCAATGCTCAAAGCACAAAAAATCCTGACCCAGTTACTGAAGATAATCCGCAGACCTTGCTGTGAGCAGTTGCATATAGGAACGAGTTTCTTTCAACCGTAGTTTAATTTGCATCATCTTCCAGCAGCATGGCGCTGCTTACAGATTAGACGGCAATACCTTAATAGTCAGAATGACTTGACATAAAATAAGAACAAAAGAAAAGAAATACGGCATAGAAATCAAGTGTTTGAGATTATTTTGTGGTCCATACAATATGACTGAATTATCGAGTCAGTGTTTTGTGATTCATGGTTAGATGTACTATTCCACAGTTCAGAGATCCACTGAGTGAGTCAGGCTCTAAAACCAAATGTTTCAACTTGAATCATGAATGAAAAATTCAGTAGGTTGCTACCACACTATCATATTTTAACAGTTGAGACTTCAAAATGAATTCAAATGCCACCATTGATTTTTGTTAATTTTTTGTTTGTGGCTGCAGTTACTTTAAAGTTGCTCATGCAGCTGTATTGCATACCACAGAAAAAGCTAAGAGCTGAACTGAACCCCAGACCTTTTTGTTACAGTGAGTCATTGTGCCACTGCAATGACAAAGTAAAAACTGTATAGGATGGGCCTATACCAAATTTGTGAGAATAGATAACAGTGTTTGCGAGACCTTTTGGGTTAAACTTCCGAAGTACAAAATTGGATAATTTCACCATGTGATAATATCTGGCTGTTACAGTCTGCCAACTCAAAGCGCAGCAAATTGCAGCGAGTGCTACTGTTGAATAGAGTGTCCTGGATGTGCTATTTCCATGAGCGAATGCATTGGTTTCCACAGCCGACAAAGTCAGTGCAGAGAGCAGGAAAATGTGAATAAATACAACAAAAAATGTGCTGTTCTGCTTCAGTGTCCATCTCTTATGATTGTGTTAATTATGGCCCTTTCATACCCATGTTCTTTTAATGAAAGCGTATAAGCCACCACCAGAGTGCATTCATTACAAAGTGCATGTTCATTATGCTTTTGTGTCCTTGCAAAAGTGAGATTTAGAATGTGTTTTTTATGTATCTATGTCCTCAGATAGATATGAGCAAACTGGGTTGGACAAAATGAATGAAGACCCAGAGAGAGCTGGAAAAGTCACACACACAAGGAATTGATTGAGTGCTGAGAGGGCTATTGGCACAACACCAGAGAAAAGAACAAAACCACAGTGAGACCAAAGGGAGTGAAAGGAATGATTCGTTGTCCTTAGAGCGGACATTTATCACACAACTTACAAACCCACATACACACATGCATAAAAAAACACGATGGCAGAGAGTTTGTATGTTAAATGCTTACAGTGGAGGACAGGCCAACTATCAATATACAGAGAAACAGCTAAGATGCTGTACAGATGCACCAATTCCAACTTCTGATGTTTTGATATGTGTTTTTTATTTGAGAACTATAACTGACAGCAAGGCTCCAGACTCCTACTGTCCAAAGTGACTTACAATAAGTACATTTGTCGAAATAAAGAAACCACAACATATCATTGCCGATAAAGTAAGAGCGAAAACATAGAAACAAGTGTTAGGTCCTTGTCTGAGTAAAGTAGTTGCTGTTCAGATGGGATACCTTAAGTACCCTAAGTACAACAGTGCTATCTATGATCAAAGTGCTATAGGTAAGAAAATAGGAGTGCATTTTTTTCTTCTTCTTTTTTTTTTTTTTTTTTGGGGGGGGGGGGGGCGGGGGGCGGGGGGTGGAGAGTCGAGGTGAAGTCTGAACAGGTGAGTCTTGAGCCTTTTTCAGAAGAAGGTAAATTACTCTGCTGTCCGGACATTGGTCGGAACTTCATTCCACCACTGAGGCACCAGAACAGAGAAGAGTCTGGACTTTGCTGAGCGACATTTGTTTGATTTCAGTGATGGTGGTACCAGCCGGCAAGCTAGTAGTAGAAGAGTGAAGTGCTCATGTCGGGGCGTGTGGTTTGACCTTCACACAACTGAATTAATTCAAATGACATGCCGAAATCGAAATTTTACAAGATTACATGTGAACTCATCATCGATTACAATTTACTGTCCAATAAACATTTCTGCTGAGTAGAGCTTGAAGGCATCATAATCCATCCAATGCAACCTCCATTAACATTCGCTCTTAGCTCTTTTAAACAGGACTGGATGAACAGGACTGTGCTAGGAATAGACCCGTTGTCTCGGCCAATGAACCGGTCACTGGGATTACCCATTAGCATGAATGGGAATTAATTAAAATAAAATGAGTGTCTAATTTAGTTAGTTTGCACAAATGTTTGAAAGATTGTTCCTCCACAGTTTACTTTGGACTTGCAGTTGTGAAAAAAAAAATGTGAGCTTAATTCTTCTTCAATCACAGACAACATCGGCAGCCAATTCATCAGTGCATCTCTAGGCATTTGGAAAGTAAAACCACATTGTGATGGTTTTCAGGGAACTTATATAGAACCCAGTCCTTTTTGCAATTGTAAGTTCATTTGTTGGAATAAAGCCAGAAACATCCTCAAAGATATATTTAGAGATGTCCCTTTAGCTGCCAAGCCTCTGAAGGGTTCAGGCTGGTGTATGTGTTTGACTGACAGCTGAGCCCATAGGGATGTGGAGATACGTCATGCAGTAAAGAGACCCAATGCAGCAACTGAGGGTTTACAAGACAAGAAACAGTTTTACATTCGCAATTCTATTGGAAAGAAACAGCGCTGTGTGTTAGATGCGTGCGATCTTGACATTTGCTTTCCGTGATGGACATTTCTTTCCATACCCATCCAACATGCAACATAGTTTGGTCGGTCCGCGACTCCCGGGCCTAGTTCTCAGCCCGTCTGCTTTACCATATTAAATGCATCTGTTTAACTGTCATTTATTATCAAATTGTTTAGGATAGCACAACACTGTTTAAAGATCTAACCACTGAATATCTTTTGTTTTTCTCAAAATGCACCAAATTAATATATTCAACTTTAAAATGTAGCCTACAAAGTTTAGGGTGAATTTTACTGTATTTTAAGATCTACTGCATAAATAAAGTTTGCAAAGATGTTAAGTGTCTGACAATTCATATTACCTTGTGTGACATAAAAAGTATGTAATGTATTAACTATGTTTACCGCATACAGCATGACAAGCTCTGTTAGATACCCTTACTGAGAAGAGAGGTTTACTTCAAGGTTCAGAATATACACAGCACAGCAGCATGTCGCCAAAGGGACGTAGTCACCCAAGTCATTAGCTTAATTAACATGAGTGAGATGGCTGTAATGAAAATTATTTTCTATGCCAGTCCCTGAGATCACTGGAGTGCCAAATTAATTCTGACGAGCGTCTGAGCATGGCAAGGCAATAGCAAACATGTTGCATTCATTGTATGAATCCTCATCATCAGTCACTCTCAGCAGAGCGTCACTCTCTCTGGTGATGATTCTTTCCTCGATCTGTGTTTTTCTTGCACTAAAAGACAGGACTTCATAATCCCCAACATTAATAAACACAGACCCACGATGCATGACTTCTGCTTGAACATGTTTTTCCCCACGAAGCTATATTGTATAAAAACAAGCTGTATTTTTTAAAATACAAACATGACTACCGGGTTGTGTTGCTATGGCCAGCTTTACTTGGAGACACCTGATTAAACAGAATCATATAATTACTCACAAAAAAGGCTTCTTGGCTGTGAATAAGAACAATAATGTCCAGTTCTACTGCCCAACAGCTCTGCTCCACAAAAAAATCATTGCAATTATGGAGGTTAAACTCTGCAACATTGTTCTTGGGTGTATTTGCCCGTTCTTTTACTAAAAACGAATTATTTGTGTGGAGAAAAAAATGTCTCACATGTTGGACTCAGGACAGTGTCCGTTATAGCTCATATCTGTATTGTCAGATAAAACTGTGGCAGAGGAATGGCTACACTGCAAGAGATGGATATGGCAGTGCACAACAACAAGCAGTGCTTTGAAAGATGAGAATATAAAATTAAGGCTGGGAGGGGAAGGGATGGGGCTGGATCAGGACAGAAATGTAGAATGCATGGCGCGTGTGCACACACACATGCACGCGCACACACACAGATATGCGACACACACACACACACACACACACACACACACACACACAGTAGTCCAATGTTCCAGCTCATTTCAGCACATCATCCGACAACAGAGAAGCTTCAGAAGTGTCTGGTCTCACACGGTTCACAGCCATGGGAAGCAAAATCAAAAAGCCAATTTTCTTGCAACTCCGGCCCGAAAGGCACATATTTTCTCTGTGTGCAAGAGATAGAAAAAGACAACTGCATGAAAATCAAAGCAATGACCTCTTACCTGGTCAGAGAAGACATGCATAGTAGGTTGTTGTTGCCTTTTTTTATTAAAGAACTTAACAGAGTAACTATGTTCAGTGATATATATATAATAAACCTAGGTATTTAAGTTATCTTTCCAAAATGTACAATTTCACTACTGCTTGGTCACTCACTACGGCTTTTCACACAAGTGTCTGGTGCCCCCAAATGGAAATGCGATCATTGATTGATTTGCCTCCTCTCCCTTTTCAGCCATCCCTCCCCTCGTTCCATCTCTGATTAGAAAAAAGACCCAAAGCTTGGCAGAGAGGAGATGAGGTAGGGCTGCAGGGGTCGCAGCTGGTACCCTGGATGAGAACCTGGCAAAGACAAGAGAAAAAAAAAAAAAAACAACAGAGAAAAGAAGAGATTGAGGAAGAACAGAAAATAGGAGATGGACAGATGGGGGGTAAAATGAAATAGTGGGCTGGAGGGAGGGAGAGAAAGGGATAATGATGATGATACTTCTGCTGGGCAGAATGGAGCGATTGGTTGGATAAAAGTGAAACTGATTGGGCTAAGAGAGTTATGGAGGGTGAAAAGGAGAGAGAGAGAGAGAGAGAGAGAGAGAGAGATAGCAGATGGGCAGCAGATGAGTAGACCCCTGTTACTCTCTGCTGACTACTCGTTTTTCACCAAAGAAGGATTCTTGGGCACAAAAGAGGAACAGAGATGGACAAAAGCAGGAGGCAAAGATTATACACCTTTCTGTTATTTTGCTTTTTCTATCTGATGTTGTTGGAGCAGCACAACAAGCTGTTAACACACAATTAATTGGCAATTGAATTACATATCAACAACTAATGGGATGACCAATGATTGCTTTTCCCTATGCCGATATTAAGGTAATTTTAACTACCATCTAATTACACTAATTACAAGTATCTAGAATCTGCACCCAACTGTGCATTTAGAAAAACTTAAGATAACAATGTTAACAGAATATGAGGCTGCTATTTAGTCGCACCATACACCAACACAGGCATTTAATAAAGAGTATCAGATATCAGGCTGATACTGACTCAAATAGCTTGACTGGGTATACATGACAATGGGGCCAATTTATTCAATTCAATTTTATGTTTTAAATTAAATACTGGTATTTTAGCTCCTGTCTAAGTTTCCACCAATTTGTTGCGGCTTTAAAAATGTTTACACTTTGCAAAGTTGCTTGTGTACAATGTATCATTTTAATAATAAATGTAAACTCCAAGCAGTGATGCAGGGACCTCGTACATATGCGGTCATGGAGTGCTGCGGTTTCAGCCGCATATCAGTGCTGTGGCCACCTCCTTGTAAATAAAGTATTAGGGATTGACTTCATCACACAATATTAAAACAACTTACAGGTTTGAAGGACGCACGTAGAAACAGTAAATGTTGAGGGCAGTATAAGGTGTCTCCCTTTGTCTCTGCCAGCCACTTTGATCTCTCTTTGCTGCTGCACTCGTGAATACTAAAATGGATATTCGCAATAATGAAAACAATAAAGAACTTTTAATGAATTAAATAATGGCAACAAAAAGTTTTATGTTCCTGCATTGCAGTCCTCAAGCATGCACAGTTTTGAGCACATATCAGAAGAAACATATAAGGCCTTTTGAATCAGACAAACAAGTTTGGTATAAATTGGATCAATGGTGTAGGAAAAAAGTGATAAAGGACAACCCCTGAAACTGGGCGAAAATGGGAAAAAAAGGCCAAAACTAACAATATTTGGTGATTTCCTGTTACGCCCCCGATTGGTTGATTTTGATGAAGCTCGTCTATCATTCCCTGTAGCAATGTCAACATAGGTGTCTAGTTTCGTGATGATTGGCCCAAACGTTATGGAGTTATGCATATTGCTTTCCGGAGCCACGCCCCTCTTATGTTTATTGGACAATATCATCTGTATACCATATTTTTAAAACCTTTTGGAACCATGACCCCAGCTTGGTGAGTAATGAGTACCCAAAATAAATGTTGTCAAAATCGGACCAATGGTGTCCGAGAATTTAGCAAAAACTAGTTGTTCACAAAATCCAAGATAGCAGATTTTGTTCTAGGCGGGCTTTATTAGTCCCGGCAATTTTGTAGAGCTACTCAGCTGCACCTGTGTGCAAAATTTCATGTCAATCGTTACGGTGTGTTGGGCATTGCCTAAAAGATGCTAGGTGGCGCCAAAGAGGCACTTTTTTGTGGGCAAATATGAAACCTCCAAATTCTCATTTTCACCAGGGGTCCGTTTCACAAAGCAGGTTTAGTGAAAACCTTGAGTTAGTTAACCCTGAGATGAGGGAAACTCTGGTTTTTCGGTTTCACAAAGCCAGTTCAGCATAAATCTGAGTCAGTTACCCGGGTAACATGCTCCGTGAACCTAACCTGCTCGCTAGCAGGTTTGCTTCAACAAACCCTGAGTTTCTCCCTACATGTCTCCGCCTTTTTCCGGAATCTGAACCAACTCTGAAAAAATGTGCCATCCTTTCATCGTCAACCTAATCGATACGGAATTAAAAGTGATTCTAGCAGCTTTGCGTCGGGAGAGGATTTTGATTACCTTTCCTTTCAATCACATTAGATATTATCTAAACAATATTCTCCGACATTTTCAACATGTCATATCGCGGACATTATCCGCAACCAGATTCTTTTCAACTGAAGCCACTTTCTTTCTGTGCCTGGGGGGATTACACCCAATAAAAATAATAATTTATTTGTTACACTACTTTATGAACTTCGGGAATTGCACCGCTGTCACCTGCACCATAGGCAGCGTTGCTAACCATTACACCACAGTGTCACTGTGCAAGTCTGAAAATAAAGAATTATTACCTTTAGATCAATAGACTGTTTCATTCAGTTATACACAATAGATTGGGCAGTAAATGTCTGCCACGCCAACTATCGCTACTTTGCTGCAGTTACGATGCTCCGCTTTCTCAGGATGAGCTCGTTTTCTACATAAACACTCAGTAATATCTAATGACGCTCTCCCCGTTGCCATGGTGAATCGTAGTATCGGAGCTCCATTGATGATGGCTTTGTAGAGTCGGCAGGCACGCGCGTAACTCAGAGTTTACATACTCAGAATTGACTGAAATAATTCAAAACCGGTGTTCTGAAACTGAAAACTCAGAGTTGCCCATCTCAGAGTTGTTCAACTCAGAGTTCAGGGTTAGGTTCAGAGTTTGTTGAACCTGCTTTGTGAAAAGGGCCCCAGGCCTCGTTTGAGTTTTTTTTTTAATGCAAAGGCCCCCAAATGGTAAGTCTTTTAGTGAAAGAATAATTAACTGAAACTGAATAACAATAGTGCCTCGTTGGTCCTGACATTGTCAGTGCTTGGGCCCTAATAACCATTCAGCAAGTTTATATGCATGTATTTATCTGTGAATTATCTTTTTTTTGTTTACAAAGTTAAGAAAGCAATGTCTCAGCAAGGCCTGATATTGCCTTACATATAAATGAATAACCCCAGTCACATATTACTTAATGACTGGTATTGGATCAGTACTCAGTATTTGATACTGATGCTCATTGCCCAGGTATGACAGATTGGGATCAGTGCTTGCTATGTAAAAGGAGCCTTATGTTGAAATATTTTATATAAAATGCAGTGAGTGTAATTGCTTTGTTAACTGGGGTTACTGAAAGGTAGAAGACTACTTGGAGTCTTTTGTTGTTGTTGTCTTCACACTCAATGATTTCCACAGATATTGGAAACATCAAGCATAAATCCGGCTTGAGAGTGAACCAGAACGGAGGAGTTGCAGGCTGTAAAAGCAAAAAAAAAAAGAGCTGAAAGATGACGAAATGATGTACAGAGTTGAGGGGAACTGGAGTTGGATCATCTTATGGTTGCATCACTACAAGCAACACCTTTCACTCATGCCATTACACCCATTGCTTATTTTAAAACACTGCATCTTTATTTAATGTGATTTTCAAACATGATTTTGGGGTGGGAAATTTAACAGTGAGGGATCAACTTTATCACTGAAGAGGCAGTGATTTCCAAGAAGTACATGTTCCTTATTTATGTAATGTTTTACTATGTGTATCATGATAGATATACTATACATTTATTCAAATCAAAGAGGTGAAGAAAAACATGACACCTTCTGTGTAGTAGATTATTTTCTCAAGTAAGACAGTGGCTCCATATACTTGATCCCAATCCCCCAACCAAACCCTCAGCTCTTCACAGCCACCAACACCCAGGCACCCCCTCTCCTATCAGATGTAGGTAGTTGGCAGTCATCCTGGACATCTGTCTTTCTGTGGTCAAAATGTGCCAGATTGGACCAGCTCAGGGTCAGCAACATACAATACATCATAAACCTCTCCCTCTCTCTCTCTCTCTCTCTCTCTCTCTCTCTCTCTCTCTCTCTGTGCTCCATCAGCCTTTGCTCTTCCATCTGTCTTTCCCAGCTGCTGTCTCCTCCTTTCTGTATCTCTGACTACAAATGCATCCCAGCTCAGGGTCAGCAACATGCTCAACATCCCATCTTCTCCCCTCATCCTCTGTCTCTGACTCGCTTCGCTCACGCTCCCCATCCCTTCACTTTATTTGTCTGGTTTTGCATGATCATCCCTTACTTGCTTCTTGCCTTTTGTACTTTCCCTCGCTTTACCTGTATCAGCTTCCCTCTCTCCTTCTCTTGCATTACGCCATCTCTCCCTCTCCTTCTGTTCTGTCTACTCGCCAGCAAGGCCCCAGGGTTAAAACATGCTGGCAACCACTAGTCAGCCAGGTGTGTGCGTGTGTGTGTTTGTGTGTGTGTGTGTCTGTTTGTGTACGTGTGTTGTTCTCAAGAGGCTGCTTCATTTCACAGTCCACGTCTGTATGTGTGGGCAATTCCTGTGTCAGTTCCATATAAAATGTAACAGAACACACAAGAGATACTAGTTAACCAGCTGTAAGTCCCCTCTGTATTGGGGGAATGGTTGTGCATGTCCTCTCGCCTCACAGCAAGAGGGTCCTGGGTTCGATTCCCGGGTCGGCCCTTCTGTGTGGAGTTTGCATGTTCTCCCCGTGTAAGCGTGGGTTCTCTCCGGGTTCTCCGGCTTCCTCCCACAGTCCAAAGACATGCAGGATGGGGATAGGTTAATTGATGACTCTAAATTGCCCGTAGGTGTGAATGTGAGCGTGAATGGTTGTCTGTCTCTACATGTTGGCCCTGTGATAGACTGGCGTCCTGTCCAGGGTGTACCCTGCCTTCGCCCAATGACAGCTGGGATCGGCTCCAGCCCCCCCGTGACCCTAAATACAGGATAAGCGGTAGAAAATGGATGGATGGATGGTTGTGCATGTCAGTATGTGTGTGTGTGTGCGTGTGTGTGTGTGTGTGTGCTTGACCAACATGCTTGACCATTAACGTTGCACAACATAGTCCAAAAGTGACCTGAGTGAGCAATTTTGTTTAAATATCTTTGCCCGTTAGGCATTTTATCAAACAATAGTCCACGTTTCATGCTACTTTAACATCACGATTTTATCATTTCCTAATTTTACTTTTGCATAGAGAGCATAATAGCTGTATCACTACCCCAGTAGTACGCAACCAAACCTGACCCATATACTCACTGTAATTAGGTACCAAATATTTACCCATATTTATATTTTGAACATATATATCACTGTTTCACCTTTCTACAAGACTGCCTGGTCACAACTGTCATGGCATATGTATGTTTTGTAGTTATATTGCTGATTAATCAGTTTTTTAATGAATAAATCGTTGTTATATAATGTCAGAAAATGGCGAAACTGTCGATCAATGTTCCAACCAACATGTCTTAGAATGTCTTGTCCACGACTCAATGATATTCAGTTTGCCGTCATAGTGGAGTAAACAAAACTGAAAAACTTCACACTGAAGATGCTGGAATCAGAGATGGAGGGACGGTCGGTTTCTTTAATTTCTGATCGGTTGGGACATCTATAATAGTCTGCAGTTACGGGCTGTGTTGCAGAACTTTTTTCAGGATACTTCAATACCATGATCACAGTCATTACAATAACTAAATAATAAGCATTGAAAAACAGTTTAATACAGTTTAATACACTACAATAATGCATTGAAGCACAAGAAAAGGGCTACAGACTAACTTTTATGGCACTGGTGCGCTTAACTTTTTTACTGAGGTGCACCAGCACATAATTTAGGTGCACCCAAAACGTTACGCTGCGCCTTATTGCACCACAATGATACATCTATTATACATTTTCGGCCAATGACTATAAACAGGAATAAAAATAAGAAAAAAAGAGAAAAAACAAAAAGCTAAGGAAAATATGTTTCTTTATTTAAATTTCAACTCAAACAAGAAATCAAAATGCTCTTCTTTGGTGATATTATTAGCAGTGTTAAATGTTATTATAATTTCTGACTCCTCACTGCTTCGGTTTGTGGCTGCCTGACGCTGCGGGGAGGGGAGGTCCTGGTTGTGTTTCTGGTGCTTTTTTTAACGATTCTGAACAACGAGACTGCGACAGTAAAAGTAGCGTTCCCAGCCTAGCTCTGGCCGTACTCTTTGCAGTAAATGTATCGTGTCCATCCGCCCGCGGCAAACCGGAGACCGGATGAAATGACCGGTTCTTAAAACTACGCCCGACCAGTCCACCCGGTTCACTACACCAGCTCGGACGGAGACAGTGAGACAAGACTGGTACCTTATGGTGCGAGGGGAGACAGGTGTTACGGGCACATCAACTTTCTGTACGAAAAAACGTCAACAGTTGTCTCCCTGATTACTGTTCCTCACAAACATTCAGCGAAGAAGAGACTGGGGTCTGAGCCAATCAGAGACGAAGGCCTGTGCCTACTTGGCCTCTGATTGGCACAGACCTGTCTTCTTCTCTCCATGCTGTGGGGGGGAAAACATTACGCTACACACATGGCAGACCAGCTAAATGTTCGGTGCACCTGTGCGACCAAGGAAAATACGTATTCGCATGTCACTGATCTTTGGTCGCATGTGTGCCCAAAATGGTCACATTCTGAAGCCCTAATATCGTCAAAATTCATATCAGGCATTGCATAACTGTATTGTTATCGTGGACATGTAGGGACCATTATCTTTGCTAGCCAATATCGTGTTGAATGATAATTTTGTCACACATACAGATACCAAGATGCTTCAGGCGCACACTTGCAATTCTCTCACACTGTCACACAAACGCACACACATCGTGATTAAAGACTGAGGCCATCTGGCGCTGTAAAGAGAGCAAGGGGAAAGCACCCTCATGGATGCTGATGCAAGCCTTGAGACATGTCCTTTATATCCTTCTTAGCTTCCTTCCTCCATTCTCCATTGCTTACTCACATCCTCTCTTCTTTCTCACATTCCTTTACTTCCTGTCCCTATATCTCCCCTCCCTTACTTGCCTTCCCTAATAAAACACCACATTAAAACCAAATTATCCATATTTGCTCATGTTTTCAAAAGGATTTGGGAGATAACCTGTGTACCCATCAGGTACCACTTTTCAGCCAGCAGCACTAAGCAGATGCTCAGGGAGATTGCTGGTAGTGGCTTCTGCTATTGCTGTGAGACTAATGAAAATATGTGTGAAGCACAGCAGCATTTCACTCAACGAGATTATAATTCATATTTAACACTAAACTGTGGGGACTTGGAAAGATAAAGTCATAACAGAAATGAATCTCAGACAGAAGCTGAAATTACAAAAGGTGTGTAAAAATCATTCATATATATATGCTTATCAAGTACAACAAGTAGCAGTTATTATTCTTACTAAGGGCATTAATTCACTTAACCCTGAGGTAAGTTACCAATAGCTTTCTCTATTGTATTGCAATCATAAAAACTACTCTTTCAATGTTGGTTTTTGTGTTCTATGAGGAAAATCAATGACTAGATGTGTCAAAATCTCTCCTTCCATTTAATGAAGACCAAGCTGAGCATAAATGTTGTTTTACAGGGATGAAGAAAGACTGAAAGTCAGTGCTCATCTTGGCTTGGCTGAACAGACATGTAGGGATCCAGCAACACAGGGAAAGCCCCTAGATAGGAGAAGAACCAGTCCGGGGGGCTCCCAGAGACACCCACCCACTAGCTGCCTTTTAGTCAGGATGCTGTGATCTGCAGTATCAAAAGCTGCACTCAAATCCAGCAGCAAAAATATAGCATTCACCCACATCATTTTGACAAATGTGTGCAATTAAAACAGCATCAGGCTGTTTGGCAACAACATTCTCAAATGTTTCTGAGATAAAAATGCACCTTAGATAAAGGCCTAGAGTTTTTGAGAAAGGATCGATCAAGGTTGGTTGTTTTTTTTTTGGGGGGGGGGGGGTTGGTCAAGACTGAGGTGCAATATTAAGTATGAAAGTTGGTAAAATATCATCAGGTTGAGGACAGATTCATACTGCCAACCAGATCAATGAGGTATTGCAGTGAGAGAAGCAGTCGAATATGGATGGCCATAGGCAGTAGAATAGGGAGTAGAAAGTGGATAGCCCTGACATCTCCAACTTTATCCACAGTGAAAAAGAATACCTTACAGCAATCCTTAATTGAAAAGTTAGGTACTTTAGGAGAAGCAGGGGCGACTATGATGTTGACGGTATCAAACAGGACGGTAGGGCTACGTTTGCTGCTAAGTTGTTAGCCCTGTGTATAAAATCAGCATCACTATAGCTGTTGATGTAACTTGCAGTGTGTGTACAGTTTAGTTGTCAACGACTCCTGAACCATGTTCCTGTGTCTTGCTTGGCATCTGCTACGGTGAAGCGGGTTAGGGGTCAGCTCTGGCTCACTTGAGGTGCGCTGACTGATAAGGTGGCCTATAAAACCAGCAATTCTCATTGAAGAATGATGCTAAAAAGGTGTCAGTGCATTGGGAGTGATGTGTTGCCTTACCATATGTTTTCTTAGGTAAACATGAAAACGAGTATTTAATCAATTGTCTTCCCTTGACTATGCCTGTAATACATTTCTATAATATTAGAAATGTTGTGTTTTAATAAAAATAAAATCTCTCTGTAGTCTTGCTTCCTTTGCTTCTCCTGTCCTGAATCTCAATAGTCATTCCTTATGGAAACACCATTGCAACGTGAAATCAACCTATGCTTGACTAATCATACTGAATTTTAATATGCCGAGCTATATGCTAATCGCCAGGAATGTGATGCTGAACACCTACTTAAATGCAAACATAGGAACCTCCATCTGTCCCTGGGGTGAGAGAGGAGGAGGTAATTTACATGATTAATTACCTATACCTAACAAGCACCTAACAGAGTGTGTGTGTGTGTGTGTGTGTGTGTGTGTGTGTCTTTACATCCCTTATACACCATAGTCTAGTCAGGTAAAGATATATCATTCATGATGCAGACTAATTTAGCACTACTATCGTTTTTTTTAGGAATGGGAAAAGTCAGTTAAAAACTTCTCATGTAAAACTTCACACACTAGCAAACAAACTACAATGAACTCTTTCGTATTCATCGCACATGAAAATCTGAAGTCATTTATTTTTGTTTGTAAGGATTTGCTAACCTTAAACAATGGAAATTCCTGCTAACCCATCCTTTTCTGTGCATCACTGATCAAAGCAATGTGCTGCTTATACTTTTTGATAGAATTGTTAGTACAGTGTAGTGTAGTCAAAATGTCTCTAATAACAAGGCACTACTAGCAGATTAGTGATATTAGGGTGTATAAATACACGGTAAAAACAGTGATTGGGGTTAATTATATGTATTAAATAAATAATAGTAACCTATACATAAGAAAAAGGACTGTTTAGTTTGGAATATACTGAGCTGAATTCAACAACATTGGATTGAACAATACAAAATACAATATTATCTAATATAGGAGGTCATGTGCAAAGGACTAACATTGGAAAAAAAACTTGATTTATAAAGAAAGTTGTACAGCCTCAGTAGAGCAGCAGCAATGCTACAGTGTAGCTCTCTCTCTCTTTTCTTCCTCTCTCTCACTTTGAAACCGACTGGAGACATATGGACTGGCTCATTACCTGTAATATGGCAGCTGCCACACGAGGCATTTGTGTGTGGAAAAGTGCATGAGTGGGCATCCATGCCTGTGTCGAGGTGCATGCAGCTGTGGGGCAATGTGTGTATGAGTGCACACGTGTGCATATGAGCGTGTGTTTGTTTCCTACATCAGCATGCCTCTGTGCTGTGTGTGTGTGTAGGTAATAGTCTGCACCACAATGCCAGTGTTGTGAATGTGATTAAGCAGCAATCAGAGGCTAACAAGCTTTAGATAACAGACATCAACACAACGTCCCCAGAGAGCATGCTGCCATACATCCTCATAGAGAGAGATGGAATAACATGTGCACACAGTGGATTATATTTCTATAAATCCATGCTTATCCATTATGAAATACACGTAGGCATACGGACACTGACTTGTACACATAAGCACATATGGGGAATCGACAGCCGTGTCGAGTCAGTGAATGTCAACCAGATGGAAAATAGTTGCAAAAAAATAATCAATTCCAACTAATGTATACATAGAGGTCTGTTGGGAAAGAGAAACGCAGAGATTGATATTTCACTTAAAGCTGTGTAGCAGTAGCAATGATGATTTGAGGATATTCATAAGTAAAATACCCGAGTCAATCCATGCTACCTTGAAGTGACATGATGCAGTCACAGATAGAATTTCATAAGTGAAATGTAAGAGAGATGACAAAGTGAAGAAATGTGTTCCCAGGAGATTTAGAAAGTCTGGTTAGAGCAAGGAAACCTCCATATCTCTATATGTTAAATCACAAGGTATGAGGTTTTAAAGGTTTATTTTAAAGGTGACTGGTGAATTTTTTTAGCCACTTTGAAACTATTTATCTTAAACTTTAAAAGTAAATTGTCACTTTGTTCAACCGTTGTAGACTGATTGTTCATCTGGAAAGGGCAGCACGACAATGCCTGTCTATATTTTGTCTCATTACAGTTTCATAATGAACTTGAAGTATTTTTGACACTATTTTTACGCAAGGTGTGCATTACCTCCACAAGTGTCGTGTACCACCTGGCTCTAATGCGTCTCAGGAATTGAAAGTGTGTTGCGGCTCAGGGCTTGTTAGTTTTACAGCACCCCTTGTCTGGAATTTGCCTCTACCTGGGGTCATGAACTCGGAGCTTGTTGCGTGCTCTCAAGCTGCACCCAATGTCAGAAATGAGTAATCGGCACCAGTGAAGTTACTGTACGTAATCAATGAGGCACTGTCCTCAAAATAAGTTCAATGATCCAAATTGAAGAAAATCCCCAGATATTGCAGTGCTTTGTTAAAGGATCCACATGATTAGACAACAACCAACAACAATATAATGTGATGTTGTCCAGCAAGAGCTTATTTTCTATATTAATCATAGTGGACTTGTACCGTCACCTCCATGATTTCACTACAATAAAAGCACAGGGGGAGAGGGGGGAATAAAAAGGGACCTCTAGCTGCTGTGTGGAAGTGTATAAGAGGAGATTGGACCCATATATCATAAAAAAATGCACAGTTAAGACAAACCTAATGCTGTCCCAATGCTACAAGGAGATTTATAGTGGTTCTCTCTCATCTCAGTCGAACAGAATATACAAACAGGAACATCAAACAAAAGTTGGGTGTGAAAAATGTGGAATAAAAAGGTCTGAACACTGCAGCTGAGATTTTACCAGAAATAACACAAAGTGTATTCAGTCCAGTCTTATATAAGAATCAGATATTAGATTCTTATGACACAGCTTCTGCCGACCCGAGCAGTGTGTGTGGGCACGACTCTGGCAGTGTATGTGCATTTAAGAGCGTGTGGCTACAAGTAGGCGTTATCGTGCATGCGACTGTGTATTTTAAAAACAGGGCAAGCAGTAGTGCCTCAATGAGCGGGTGTAAATGAGTGTGTTTGTGTGTCTTTAAGAGCATGGTGAGCGTTTGGTACAGAATCCCCATGTCCTGCCAACTGTTAAACCTTGTTTTTCTGCCAGTGCCTGCTGTCAGCTCCACCTGTGCCATGAAAAGACACACACAGCTTTGCAGCTGTCTCACCTCGGTGCAAACAGAGGGAAAGGACACACCTCTCTTTTTTGTTTTTTTTTAAAGACCACGTTCAGCAAAGATATGCAAAAAGGTGACAGGAAAAAAAAAATGAAAATAATTAAAGTTAAAGTGTAGCTGGATGAATGATTGAATGGTTACTATGAGGAGATACAGAGAGACAGCACAAACATTTCGATTAAGGCATATAAAGTGAACTCACTGAGCTCATGTTGTTCTAAAAGGACAATATAACGTATTTGAATCATTTTAAATGTGCACTAACCCCTCTTATCGTTTTTCCAGCACTATCTGTGCTTGCTTAGTGACTTTCCATCTCCTTCCATGCCTCTGAAATGCCTCTAAGGGTTTTCCCTGGGTTTGAGAGGGATTTAGAACTGTGCAGTTGTTTTTCTCTTAAAACTATCACATACTGTACTTCACATTATGTTGGACCATTATTATTATTACCATAGATAAAGCCCAAAACGCATGAAGACAGCTTTTTATTGTTGAATAAGTATTGTATTATTTATAAATATCACAACCTTCGTCTGAACATTTCATCCGTCTGATAGAGTTATTGACCTGCACTTCCGTCCGAGAAGGACCTCTCCTCTGTTGCTCTCCCTTCCTTTTTCCCCTATTAAACATTTTTTTTAGGGAGTTTTGATATAGTCAGCATAGGAAATCCTCTTACCAGGGACCCTCCGTCCATGGTTAGAGGATTTCATATGCTGTACCGATTGTGATTGCAAGAAGCATCATAGTCTGACGTGTAGGGCTATTGACATAAGAATGCCCTCAACAGAGTGAGACAGAGAGAGAAATGACATATCTGTCAGTGGTGTGGGAAGGCGTGTGGTAGGCATGTGCATGTGTGTGTTACACAGCAAGTGTTTGGGTTCACCAGAGTTTAACATGCCAATATAAAGAGAATATCCCATGAGCATGTAAACACCAGCCTGGCCTTCATAGTCTTCATCAACATCAGAAACAACAAACCCTAAAGAAAAAAATGTAAATGAATATTAATATGAATGACTGTTCCTCTTTTAAGTCTATTTACCTAATATTGATCACACAAGGATTTACCACAAGACTGCAGTATTTCCCCTGTAGTCATTCTGCAGCTGTGAATAATGAGCACCGCTTCAAAAATGTCACACGATCATTAATATCTTCATTAATATCCTCTGCTCTCGTGTTGCACCATATACGCTTCCTGAAATCCTGCCACACTAGTGCCTAATCGGGGTGTACGCCCACGTGCCGTGCCCTGATTTCAGGATTACTTGACGTTAATTTAACTGGACGTTAATTCATCAAAAGTGAGTGGCATGCAATGATGGGTGAAGTGAATGTAACACTGTCGGTGCTGGTTACAAACAGGCTGGGTAAGAAACATGCTAATAGGTAACGGAGCTTGAACAGAGAATATCCGGTTCAAACGAAAGGGTGATGCTGTTTTGCTGTCAATGTGATGTTTGCTGGACTTGATGTAATATTGTCCTGCATTGTCCTGCATTTTATGTGCAATTAGCACTGTGTCGAACTCCATTTAATAAATAGCATTTTAAATGCTGCATTGTTTGTCAGCATCTGGTCGTATAGTCCTTAGGATGCAATTTGGCCTTGTGTGCTCTTATTATTTTGACATGCAGTTATTAAACCAGCCATAATTCAGCTTTAATGAAAACTTGACTCTTGGCGTTTGCGCCTGGTGTTCCTCATCACTGTTTTGGGAGAAGGAAATAATGGGAGTAACAGGCGAGGCAGCTTTAAAAGTGATGATTTCTTTTTATTTAAATAAGTGCTGTGTGGTGAATCTAATTTATTCTGATGTGAAGAGTGGTTGTGGATTTAGAAAATATTTGGAAAAGCAACTGATTAATATTTCAAGACAATTTTACAGAAAACTCAAGCAGAAAAATATCTCAGTGCAAAAAAGTAAAGTTATGAAAAGTGATGATGGGGAAATGGAAACCAATGCATGTCTCCAAATATTTGTAAAATGTACAATTTCTGTGAACATTCAGAGCAATTTCTGAGTGTTGCGTCTTATAGAGTTGTCTGTTTCATGTGGATTTGATACATGATTGTACACCAGAGTATTTGCTGTGGTTTCTTGGCACACCTTGGACAACAATGAACATAAGAGTTTAAAAGTTTATATCGGTATTATTATATATTAGTCTAGTGTGCCATGTGTTAAGGTTGCACACAGCTCAGTTTATGTTGTATTGGCTTTATTTAGACACATTGTTGGTTTTTACTTGTGTCTCCACCAGTGCAGCAAAATAAATAGGTTTGATAGCAAAAGTTCTAAAACTGCAACTTCCAACTTGTATTTTTAGATCAGTAACCAGACTCCAGAGCATTATCAGAAAAGTTGATAAAGATTCTCTCTTGCTGAAAACAGACTTCCAGTTTGCCATGCATCGCACGACATGACTAATGCAGCATTAAAAATGGAACCAAAGACAAAGTAGCCCAATGAGTTGGAGGAGTGTTGGAAATGGACCGAATGTACTGTTAGGGAGTCAAAAGCTCAAGCAGGAAAGAAAAAAGTGGGAGATGGGGAGAAGGATGAGCACATAAACAGGTAGCCATGACAGCCAGTATTCGGACATAATATGCTTCTTTGCGATCCGGTTGGTACATTTTCTGAAGATCTATTCACACACTTAATCGGGCGCAGAGACAGATGAGGAAGTTTGTGGAGTAACCTGAAGTCTGCTTTTCAAAGTATCACAACTTTTAGAGAAGCTTCTCAGGTAAAGACTCCATTCAAAACACTAACTAGCAAATATTATGAATCCATCTCCCAATAAATAGGAAGAGACATTGTTTGAGTAGTGTCCCAAGACACCCCTGCAGAAGATTGCTTTGAACAGACTAAAAGTTTTTGTATGATTTCATAAGCAATTAGTTAAGAATAAAGTTAGTAGAGCACAAAGCAAGGACGCTCTCTCATATCCTCTCTCAGATTTCATGTGTTACCACACCTGACTCATCCTATTGTTTTCACAGCAATGGTGTGCACATCAATCTATATCTAAATACAGTATACTGATAAAACAAATATGTATTCTGCCCGTCATTCTTGCCTGGGAGTCTAGCTGAAAAGCCTGGGATGAAGCTTTGATCATCTGGTTAGGCAATGATGAGGTCGATTGAAAGGTAGTCTGGATAGCATAGAAAAATACAGAAGCTCTATTTGTCACACTCCTGTATGCTGTGTGGCAAACAACTGGAACAAAATTAATGTTTTAGTATGCAAAGCATGTCACACCGGTGTCTAGGGTGTGCAACCTGCATCCTACTATTAGCAATGGTTTCTTTAAAGCCTCAAAATGGCTTTAATCATTAGCCATAAGCATTTGTATCATGACCATTTGAAAACAATGTGATAACATGAAAGGGCGCACTTGTAGTGATGAACCTACAGGGAACCATCACCCAAATCTGCAGCTCCCCTCAGCGTTATGGAGCTTTATCAGGGAAACAACATACTTTGAAAGGCCGAGGATCAGTTGATCCTTGGTACTATTGATAGACTAATCTTTTTCCGTCAGGCAACATTTGCACGGCTTGATATGTCAGAGTAACACGTGTCATAAGCTCCAGAATGGTTAAAGACAACACACTGGTTATTAAACATCCAGAATTAGGAGATCATCAGCTGTCTTTTCTGAAGAAATGTATTGAAAGATGTTTAGGAAGCTCTGCTTGCAAACAAAGTTTAGTAATTTTCCTCCAAATCCCTGTGACCATGTGGTACACACTCCTGCCCGACAGTACTAACAATGTCTGCTGCATACCCTGGGACTGAACTGATCTCCTGGAGCACAGCAATAAAAATGAATGTATCTACAGAGAGAGAGAGAGAGAGCACAGATTGTGTCTATACTACCCTTGTCAGTTAAATCTCGTAGCACTAAAATGTCCTATCAATCTGAAGCCCTCCCCCTTTCTTCTGTTATCTATGGCCATCCCCGCGGATGCCAGATGATTATTCTCATTCTCCCTTCTCCAAAGAGCTGATTACAGTCAGACACTTCACAGGACACCTCATCATCTATAAATGGCGGCCCTATTTTTAGGCTAATTTCTTCCCTTTTTTTGTGGAGTTTTTTTTTTTCTTCTCCTTTTTTTTTTTATTTCATAGTTTCCATTTTGTCCAGCCCGTTTCTGACAATGAAAGTAACCCAGCTTGGGGCAAGAGGGAATTAGAGAGAGAGGGAGGAGGAAGACAGCGGGGTAGAAAGAGTTTGGAAATTAGGGATGAAAACATGCAGAGTTGAATAGAAGATTATATAACCAATGGTACATTTTCCACATTAAGAAAGTTAAGTGGAGCAAAAAAAAAACCAAAACACCACATGCATATCACACATGTCAGTCCAGAGGAAAAAACAACAACTGGGAACAATGTTAGCATGCAGAAAGGTAACAAACACAAAAGCACACTTTTGGCCCTGGCCTCTGTCCACCACATGTATTTGTTTGATAATTATTGAAATGCCCTTGGTCAGAGTTAATCTGGTCGGAAAGAGGAAGAAAGACAAAGCGAGATAACAGGAGAAAGAGAGGATTAATGGCAACTCCCTATTACTAACTTGCTCTTTATTTCCTCCCATTGTTGTTGCTTTGAGGGGAGCACATAGACACATAATCACATATCCACTCGTACACACCTGTCAAAGGAGACTATTGAGGATGGTAAGTGAGTCGACTGCTGCCAAAATGGCTGCCTTTTGTTTACAAATCTCATTATCCTCTTCAGTTCACGGTGAGCACGATGAGTAATTACTCCACCAGTGTACAAGTCACACGGCTGGTGTAAAATTCACACTCTAGTAGGGTGGATAATAGCTCTTGGTAAACACACACCACTTGCGTGGTGATGAGGCCATTGCTCCCAATAGAAAGTAAAAAGGATCCACAATATTCAACTGAATATGAAGACATGTGTTGAGAATAATCTCAACATTCGACAGCAACAGCCAATGTGTGTGCTGCCATTAACATCACTTTGGGATAACATCTCGCAAGTAAGCTAACTATACATAACAGCGATCAGAGTATGAGTAGAAAAATATATAAATGTCTGTGAATTCAATGAATCTAGAGAGCTTCACTAAGGTTGGTGAAAGTAGGAAAGCCCTGCTTTGTATGCACCCTGTTATACACATTTACAATGGCCACTCAGCACAGACACTTTTCTACGGCTGCTTGGGTATAATTGCCAGCACTTGAAAAGAGTATTTTATTTTAAGATGAAAGACTTGGATACCTATTCCTTTTTCCACCAATGTTATTTTCCCAGCTGGTCTGAAGACTGAAAACCTTTTTACAGATGTGACCCCATTCATTAATTTTGTGTTCAAACAGAGCATTTACACTGTGGTATTGCAAAGGCTCCCAGTCGAAATTGACCTTCTAACACCGGCAGTGTGAATGCAGTGCTTTTACTCAGCAATGCATTTGTTCAAAGAATACTAAACTGGTTGCATTTCAATTTGTTCATCACCTGTTTGCTAAGCAATGACTCATGATGCTGCTTTGTAGATGTGGAGCTCTCAGCAAACATACACCAATTGATGTCGGGGCTTTAACCCTAACCTATAGACACACAAAGCCAGCATTCATCAGAGTAACATAGAGCCTCCAGTCAATTATATTGTGTCTGTCTCACTCTTAGCAGTCAATTTATCAACAGAAAAGCATATATTCTGTCTGTAAACCGGCATTGCATCGTAAACAATCACCAAATGGCGTGCGTCAGTGTGAGTTAACATGTAAAAAAGAATGACTGCTTCAGTGTGCAAAGGAAGGGTGTCACAGGTTGTGTGTGTATCTGCAGAGACAGCTTATAAAGAGAACAAAGGTAATGTGACAGTGTGTATGACTGCCATCAAGAAATTGTATCAGCATACGTTTGAATAATGTTTATGGCAGCAATCAGCTCATCTTTACGCTCCAGAGGAGGCAAGAAAGACGTCCTTCTATTGATGTTTCACTGTATAATGTGTCGATTTTCTTACATGTATACAAGAATGCATACAGTACTTCCATCTGGGAGTGTACGGTTTGCGTTACATGTTTATTTCCTGCAGTCACTGTGTGGCTCTAATAGGTGAGAAAGGGTGTTTCAAGCTGTGAAGACATCAAAACTCATGTGTTCAGCAGAACCACACTCCATTTTTCTTGCATCTCTACAACATAAAAGGGAATTCCAATCAGATTACTGATTGTTAATTACACAGTGTTGTGAATTAAACATATCAAAAATAGATTGTAGTTGAAGTTCACCCAATTCCATCACTTCTTATAACATTAAGTCTGACTACAACGCACAACTGTAACAGCTAACTATACTTGCATCGCTAGATGCTATTTCTAATCATGTGAGCCATAATTGTAAAGTGAGCCAACTCATGTACAGTCAACTTTTTCACCAACTAGGTGATTTATTAATCGAAAACAAAGCGATGTGCCCTTTACAAACTTTCTCCTGACTGTCATGTTTTCGTCTGTTCCATTTAATTTGGTTAAATAGTCTGTAAGCTGTTCTGACTGCAGGCCTTTTTTTTCTATGTAATGGGCCTTAACAGTAGCTAATTTACTATTCCCTCATGAATAACTCTAAAAAGCAACATGTTTAAAACAAGGCAACTGTGATGAACATGTTGATAATGCAGTATCCTACCAGGCATAAAATACGTGAATAAGGACAGGACATAAAGAAGCAAAGGGTGGAAATGAACTGCGGTGACCCTGTAATTTAAAAGGGAGAAAGTAAGACACAGCTGAAGCGACTGACAGAATGTACAGAATGTCTTACTGGGTGTTACGTATGTCTCCATCTTAGGTGGAGTTAAGACACTCATTAATTGCCTGCGGACTCCATTAGCCGGGATGATTACCCCGCCATTAAACTGACACGTTTCCAGCAAGCATGTTCTCTCTCTCTCTCTCTCTCTCTCTCTCTCTCTCTCTCTCTCTCTCTCTCTCTCTCTCTCTCTCTCTCTCTCACACACACACACACACCTGTGACAGTACTATGGGTAAAAATTATTCTGATTGAAAAGCCAAATTGAATGCACTGGTTTATACAACCATATGCACTGCACCTGGTTCATGCAAAAAAACAAAATTGCTTCTGGGAGCTGCCAGAACTTGACACAACTTGACGCACCCACAAAACGCTTAATGCTACATATGGTTAAACATTGCAGCTCTCAGAAACTCTTTGTTCCACCACTGCTCTAGCCATCTTTCTCTTTCAGGACCTCCTGTCTCTCTCTCTTCCTCCCCTGTATTTAGCCCTGTATTCCCCGGCAGCTGGATTTCAGGGGTTCTCTTTGACTTCCTTACTGCACCTTCCTGCCTTCAAAGATGACACGTTTTAATTGACAAAAAAGTGTTTGGGGGTTGAAAGGCTCAGAAAGATTGGTAGGTTGAGACAGAAAGGGAGGCAGAGAAGCAGAGACGGAAGGTGGCTGGAAAAAAGAGGCCATAAAGTGATAGATTTAAGAACTAAAGATAAAGAATACTGCTAGTGAGATAAAAGGATTGTCAGGGTTTCACGTTTTAACAAGAAGAGCAGCACTTGCATGTGTCAGTGATCCAGTTGGAGGATCTTTCATCATACAAAAAAATGACCTGTTATTTACTTAATCACCATCTCCTGGCAAGGTCTGGTCTCTTCAGGTCTTGCTCACTTCTTTTCTTGTCCTTTCTGTTATGGCTTATTATTTATGTTTCTCATTACTGTAAACCAAGAGACATAATATTGTCCACCATGTTTTTTGTTTTTCTTTTCTAAAATCCAAGGAGGAAAGAAGAGGAGTTGTAGAACAAGTGGCTATAATTATTTTTTTATCACTATTCCTCAGCAGTACAACGTCTGTTGTCGGGTTATGGTAAGGGCCCTAACATTTGCTGACAAACACCCCAATTGGTGGGCCAGCTGACCAATCAAAGCAGACTGGGCTTTTTGGGAGGGAGGGGCAGCAGCTCAAACACAGAATTTAAGTGAGAGGGTGAGAAGAGCGTCTCAGCACAGCCAGGAATAATAAAGTGTTTTAGCAGCATGTAAACATGTCCTGGTAGTAACCTAAATACAATTAGGCACCATAATGTTATTTAACATAACATTTTCCTCCGCTACATATTCAGTTTAACTGGGGAAAAAATAAATAAAAAAAGTTTTTTGATCTCACATGCCAGGATTAGAATGACATAAAAACCATGGCGGGACATCAGCAGGCCATGTTATGCAACTATTATCTTTCTGTTTGCCTGAACAAAGTGGCTATTGAGAGTCATTGTGTGTAGCCCAGTGGCACACATCATTGACAGGCGCCTAATGTGTTACCAGGCAACAGCAAGATGCTTCAGGATCAGAGCTGCATGAGGAAAAAGCAGTGGATGTTTCCTCAAGTCTGGTCTCCCCTTTACAAGTGTAAGTGCACAACTTAGTGTGCCAGTGCTGCTGTTGTTTCTACATCTACTTCTACAACATATCCACCTCTAAATGTCTTCAACATTTTGTCTTCACTGTTTGCTAGAGCAAAATATCTGTTATTGTAGCCACTATACCAGTAAGTAGGGGGAAACAAACAGATCAAAAAGGTTGTGGTGAAGCCTTGAATAAATGAGTCAAACTCAGTTTACAGCTTTACTCCGAACCTCTCTGCTGCTCTTCTACACTACAGAATAGAGCTTGTCACAGGGGAGAAGTAAGATCCATTTTACATTATGCTGCATTTATGTTTGAAGTATAGTGCAGCTGAAGAATAAGGGCTTGTTCACACTTTACCCTTTTTTTGGAAATGAAAGCTGCCTGGACATTGTTTTGAACAACTATCATTAAAAAAGTAAGTTATAAAAAAAGAACACTGTTTCTAGTGCTGCTAAGGTGATGCAGTTTGTTTAACCCTCTGAGACCTACCGGATGACCGGCGATCCAAGCCGACATCATGTCTTTAAAAGGCTGTAGCAGTCTTATAGCTGCAACTATAGCTATAACATGAACGATGCTCAAAAGTTAGCCAAACTGAAGGGCCTCTCACCTCAATATATGTGAATGAAAATGGGTTCTATGGGTACTAGGGTTTTCTCTAGAATTTCAAACTTGATACTGATACCCAGACAAATACCCGAAATATTTTAAGATTATCCTAGGTAAAAAACTAAAAAGACTGTTGGTATCGATACAGTTGAAAATGGGTATCTAATCCGATTTTTGGGACCACCCTAATGGGTACCCAAGTGTCTCCCCTTTACAGACATGCCCACTTTATGTTCATTCTATGCAGCTGGGGTCTGTAAAGAGTATACTCATAGGTACTCAAGATATGTGAAAGAAAATGCCTTCTGTAGGTCTTGAGCATAAAGTGGGTATGTCTATAAAAGAGAGACTGGGGATTTCTCTAAAGAGGAGACTCTTGGGTACCAACAGAACCCATTTTATGCAGTTTTGGGCAAAAACCATGCAGTAGAAATGTGTTTTTTTCTCCCACTTGAAAATGGTGTATTTGAGTATGTGCATACTGTGGTCCTAAACATCTTTGGAATGACAATAGGCTTGTGGATCCGACTATGTTAGTCCACATTGTCGCCATTTTGTTTAGAGAGAACATTTGTTGATACTTGCCCTCGCTGTTGAAAATGACCCGTTGTGAGCTCTAGGAAAATCACAATTATATTAACAATAAGACGGTTCTGAGCAGTTTCCATAACAGAAATGCTTGCCATCCAATCACTGAAAATGAAATCTCTGCAGAAAGCTTAAAATATGAAAAGTTTTGGTTATCTTTTATGGTGTTCTTCAAGGTCTTGGTGTTTTTATGTGGTATTTTCTAGGTTTTATAGTATGTAGACCAACAATTGCACAAATTGCATATTGTGTTTTTGAAAAATGTTTAGCAAAATCATTGTCCTACAAAGCAACAAATTATCGATGAAAGATCTATAACCATGCAGTTTTCTTAAAAGGGTCCATCCACCTTCAAAGTAAAGGGAATTCAGAGCAGCTGCAATCTCCTTCTATCTTTGTCTACCCATCTGTTTCTGAAAGAAGGACAGAGTGGATGTCTTGGTTAGCTTCCTGACCCCCTCCTGCCCTTTGGAGGAAACCTTCCCTCGTTCTTTGTAGAGAAGAGAAGAGGAGAAAGAGGAAGATACTGCGAGCTAGAGAGCATTAACTGCATGCTAATCAGCCATTAGATACAGGCTGAAATAACTGCCAATCTGCCTGAAACGGCGCTGACTCCAGGGTGTGTGTGTGTATACACTGCAGAGAATTAATGAATGATTGTGTGAATGTGGTAGCATGTGTATGAGCGTGTGAGGGAGGATGAGAAAGTAGCACAAGCATATCATGAGTGTGTGTGTGTGTGTGTGTGCGCGCGTGTCCGTCCATCTGTCAACCACCAGCTATGGATGGCACATCAGGGATCAACATCAATCTTTCAGATGGAGCCTCTCTCTCTCTCTTCTGTGACTTACTTACTGTAACTTTTTCTGTACTGCACTCGCCCTCACTTTCTCTCTTGCCACAGGAGTTCATTTGCTGCTAATGGGCAGTGTCAGTATGACTGCCAGTGTGTGTGTGTGTGTGTGTGTGTGTGTGTGTGTGTGTGTGTATGTGTGTGTGTGTGTGAGTGAATGTGTGTCTGGGACTGACCCAGCTCACCTGTGGAGTCATTAAGCACAACCCTTTAAGTGTGTGTTTGTGTGTGTGTGTGTGTGTGTGTGTGTGTGTGTGTGTGTGTATGTGTGTGCGTGTGTGTGTGTGGGTGTTGCACATTCAGGCCTTTGTACCTTGTGTATCTGCAGCTTCTGATATCTTTATATACACACAGTGCTGGTAAAAAGAGTGTGATGCTCAAAGGCAGTTCTATAGTATTTATATAGCATTCCTGACAACAGAGCTATTCCCATGACAGCTGAGGAAAAAAAATCTAAATATACAGCAGAAATGATGCAAAACGTCAGAAATAATGGCGAACACAGCATAATGTTAACCTGAGTATACAATAATGGATGAAAAAATAAGAAGGAAAAATAGGGGGAGAGGTTAAGAAGGTGATGATGTAAAAGCTTCTCTTCAGGGCACTTCTCCTTTCATGAAAAATGTAAAATGGAAGTGCAGAATTTCACACATATAAATAGGGACATTGAGGGGTCAGGGGCAGGGAATCTACAGAATTCAGAATTGCAAGCCATTATTGAACTGAACGTAAAATCCATTGAGCCTTGAGGCCTAAAACGCAGTCAAAGCAATAAATGACGTGCCTCATTTGAGCTGCGTCAATTAATACTCCTATGGCGCACTGCAGGCATCAGAATTAAAATGCCAACACCATAGAAACGTCACTATTTTAGGAAAAGGTCACTACGTGGGTACCTGTTTTGTATATTATAGACACCCCTTAATGTTTTAACTTGATCTAATTAATGACAGTCCTGGTTCAAAACTACAAATCATTGATATGATGTGGATGATAGTTTATACAGTCCACTAAATGGAAGAAATCACTCTGTTGGAGTTATTGGGACTACAAAAACACTTGTACAGTTGTTTGCTTGAGTACGGATAGCACACAAACCAGGTTTTATTTGTATCTGGTGTTTGAGTCTCTAGACTTATTCATGAAGGTGTGCTTCCTATATAAAGTATAGCCATGAGAACATGACTATTATTGTTTGCATTCCTCTAAGTCCTCCTACAATAATGATTTTTACACCTCATTGTTAATGTATTGAAGCTAAAGATATGTTGTATTTAAGGAGAATAACAACAATCCACTGGTGAGAAGTTAAATCCACTGCCACAGTTCCACCCTGATCCTCGCTCAATCATTGCATCCCGTGAAAGTGCAAAGGCAATCAATCAAAAGATGCCCAGACTCTAAAAGCAGATAGATTAAATTGAGGTCATTTAAGCTACCCCACAGCTGCTGTAACTGCAACATCAGACCGGGGATTTGTTGCAGCAACACAAGTGCTCATTCGATTTTATTATCTCTGGGCCTCGGCCACTCTTTGCCTCAAGACTGACAAAGTGTTCAAATGAGGTGAAAGGAATACTGGATTTGTAATGCAGTGTTCTTTAATAAGACAAGTAGCCCCGTTGAAACAAGATGATATGATGAACAGCGCCATATCAAATCGTCTTTCAAAAGTACAAATGCTCCACTGCCTTTCTGTTCATCCAGTGTTTGTAAAGCACAATTTGCAAAGAAACACTTTAGGCAAAACTGCATCTTGTATCCATCAGACTGTGGGAGAGCAGAAAACAAAACACGAATGCTCAGAAACCTTGTCACGGCATTTGTTTGGAAGAGAGACAGTGGAAGGAAACACACTTCACATTAGAAATTGTGCATATAAGCACAAAGTCAGTGTATCTGATGACTACAAAGATAGGCGTGGAGACAAGAGTACGAGTCAGGGAAAGGCACCGAAGACAGACGAGAAAATGAGACTGATGTACTGGGAAAGAATGTGCAATTTGAAGTGCTGCATTAAGGCAAAGCTGCAATTAGTAGGTTAACTTCATAAATTTTTTAATTCTAAGACCTGTCTGCCTCACACACGCACACACACACACACACACACACACACACACACACACACACACACACACAGAAACACACCCTCTGATACAACAGACCAACACACAGACACATCCAGCTGCACTCATCTCATTAATATTCTGCTAAACCCATACACTGTACATGCTGATCCAGCTAACTACAATGAGTACGTAATAGATGGATTAATGTTTTATTAATCCTTCTGTGTGTGCATGCTCACTGGTATGTCTGAGTGTGTAGCGACGTTTTATGTTTTATTCATCGATGCACAAGAGGTGCATAATGGTGAAGCGCGGTGACATTCCCTCCTTTTCCCCAGTAACCGCAATCTATCTAACAACTGTCCACGTGTGCCAGCATGGATACCCAATGCATGTCACTCTGTCTTATGCATATTTAATGACAGTAATGTGGGTGGGTGGGTGCATGTTTGCACATGAAAAAAAATCAGAAAAGATGAATGAGTCTACAGTTACAATGACTTGAAATGCATTTAATAATTTACATTAGCAAAAGCGTGTTACATTGAGACATGAATCCCTTTGAAACTGCTGTGTTTACATACATATATGCATGTGGATTTGCACCGCTGTGATGGTGTTTCAGCTCTGCATTTTGAACGTGAGTGTTTTGATGGGAAGGCTTTTATGTTGGATATCGGTACGTTAACATTAAGATTAAGTTTCAGGTTAATGGTTTGTGAAAATACTGTGTACAAGCTTCATAGTTCAAAAGTTATAAAGATAATATTTTTCAAAAATATCAGTCATTTTCTAGCATCTGTGAAATAATAAGTTTTTTTTTTGCTTCGGTATAACTGATTCATGTTCTTTTTTAATAATTCAAAGACAAGTACATGAGCCACTGCTCTCATTAGCTGGCTCTAGTGGGGGTCCATGTAATTTTTCCACTGATTCTCAAATTCAATGGGCAAGCAATGGTCTACATTTTGAACCTGCATTATTTTACAGTACATTTGTGAATACCCAACCAAATACAATGTAGGGTGATACTCTAGATGGGACCTACTTGAAAATAAGGGTGCATGGATGTCCTTTAAAAACACACTTAAAATCAACGTCACTTCAGTATACTTCAGAATATGCAAAAAGTTGAATACTGAAATCGGCCATGCAAACTAAGACCATTAAATAGTTCATCTTTCTTAATTAAAAGAAGGAAGCAAGAACACAAGCATGTGTGCATTCAAGCATTAAGACGGCGTACGGATATTCTGAGTAGATGCAAAAATCATTAAAACAAAGTCATTCCTCTGAGAAACCCCCGATCTACAGTTCTGTACCAGAGCCAAATCCCCAAAATACTTCAAACATTCACTTCCACTTTATTGGCACTGTTTCAGGCAATAGAGAAAATGTTTTGGAATATATTTATGCTAATTCTCCACAGCTGGAGTCACAGGAATTACGATCAATAGGAATATGTGAAAAACCTGATGGAGAACAAGCAGTCCCATTCTGATTGTGGGCACCAATGCCAACTGCTAAAGAATGGGACTGACAAAGCACTGTGCCAAAGGGTCGGAAGAGGACGTTTAACTGTGTGGATCCATACTGATGAGGACTGGTCATGGGGTGATTTGTTCCAGTTTAACAAGGATAAAGCCGTTTGCCCTTCTGTTTAAAAGAAAGGCTACAGCAAAAGAAGCAATCTGCCTCCCACAACGTATATAGAGCAGGTATGTGCACTGCTTACACAATGTGGAGTGCATGGGGTTCAAATAGCAATATGTAGTGCTATCATCTGATGTGGTATTTTATCATGATTGTATGTTTTTTCTGCCAACAGGCTTTTGACTGTGTAAGGAGCTGGTGTCTGCTCCACTTGCCTAATGGGACTGGTTTTCACATCATCATGCATTTGTCCAAGGAATCGGACTCAATCACTTCTCGGGATGTGAAATGAACACCTCAAAACTGTTTGAAATGGCAAACACAACACTGCAAATGGCAACAGGTCCAGGCAATCTTTACCTTCCAACAAGAAGGACAGTCACTGCAGCCAAACATCGGTACGGGATGACTGGTGCATTTGTTTTCTCAAACCACTAATTAAGAAAAGACAGCTGCTGATTTGGAGGTGATCTTTGGGTTTACCAGTCACGAGCCTCGCTTGCAAAGATATACAGAAAGACACTAATTAACTTGTGTACCATTCGAAGTACTTGGCCCCTTAAACAGAAACAGTGGTAGACAAAAAGACTGATTGCCTCCCTGGTTATCAGCCCAGTTTACTGATAGGCGATTTTGTCAGCGAAATAAGAGATGCTAGTGTGTAATGGTGACTGGCATATTTTAGAGAGTTTAAAGAGTCTGCACTTTAGAAGTTAGACATATTTTCACCTGGGGCCAATTTAAACAGTTTCGTATTTGAGCAGTGGCATACAGCCTTATGTGTGTGAGTGCAGCAATATTCAAACATGTAAGCCTACGTTTATCTAGGCTTATGTGTGTGAGTGGGAGAATAATATAGCATGGGGAATATTACTGAATAGTGTGTCTGTGAACGGCGGTGTCAAGGCTACCAAGGAAAACATTTGGAAGCACTTTATTAGAACCATACTAGCTACCAGTAGTGGGACAATGTTTGCATAGCTTTTCCCCTTGGCCTTGGGTGTAAATAAGAACCCTTTGCTTACCATCAGCACCACAGATGTGCGCTCTTTCAAATCCCTGAACTGCATGTCAAGACCAGTTAAGTGCAATTAAATGCATGAACTATTTAAATTAACAAAACTAAAACACCAAAGTACAGGATCTTTGAATGTCCAGCTGGGTATTTTCAACTGCAGAATAAGTAAACACAATAAAGAACGAGCAGCTGGGAAATACATGCAGGGTATCTGAAGTGAATTAATTAAAACAACAGACATCAACATATCAAAGAATAGAAGGGACCGACAGGGATATAAAGAACAATTATGCTGAAGTATGCTTTCCAAATCACAGTACAAATCCCGCTGTTAAGCTCTCATCTTAAAATAAATGTATTGTCCTTTTATGAATTACTTTTATTCTCTGATTAAATCTAGATGCCATACCCGTATAAATAATAATAATATCATATTTCTGAGAGTGGTAATTTAATTAGAGGATTATATGGTTTTGCTCAATCAAGTGAGCAAAAACATATAAGTAAAAGTATTGTAGTATTGTGGACTTTTGGAAAAATAAGATTTAACCCTCAATATTCTTAAGATGTAAATTATGGTAATGTTGGTCGAAGATTTCTGAACTGAACCTCACATGATGTGCCTCCAACAAGACCTACAAAAGAAGCACTTTAGATTAGAGTTCTCAACGGGTCGGCCCAGCCCGACAAACCCGACGGGACCCGAAGTTTCGGGCCGGGTCCGGGCCGAAAAAATACGCAAATGAGTCGGGTCGGGTCGGGCCTCGGGCTTCCTTTTTTTTATAAAACACATTTCATTAAAAAATAAAAAAACTGTAGGTTGTAAATTATATATTGTTTGCTGTGAATCATCGCTGTTCACGTTTGGTCAATCTGGCTGCCGGCTTCATGGGGCAGACTCACACCTGACGACGCTGCGTGACGCACTCACGCCTATAGCCTGGCTGGAGAAGATGCAGCTGGTCAAAAGTAAACTTGCCACAGGCGAAAGATTTAATTTAATATTTATTTACGGCATATTTATTTATATAGGCTATTTAAAGTTTCGGTTGTTTGTGTTAAATCTTTTAATTTTAAATAAAGTTTCATTTGAATTCACGTCTGCTGTCTGTCTGATCGTGACAACAAGTGTATGAGGAAAACAATGCAGGCGCGCGGGGGGTCGGGTTCGGGTCGGGTTCGGGCCGACAATTCATGCTGGTGTGTCGGGCTGCGTCGGGTTCGGGTTTAAAAGCCCGCGGGCCGGGTCGGGTCGGGCTGTAATTTTCAGGCCCGTTGAGAACTCTACTTTAGATTAAAGTTCAAATGTAACTGGTATTTTCCAACCTGGCAACCTGTTTTTTTTTACATGTTTTTGTGTATAAGTGACTTATATGAACATAATTTTTTTTTAAATCGGTCCAGTATAGAGGAAGAACCCTAAACGGCAGCTGCGAACAAGCTTAATGTAACATTACGTTGACTTTGTTTTGCCAATGAAAGGATCAGATTGTTGTTTTAAGTGTCTCACAATTTTATGGAAAGTAGCGTTTTAAGAGTACAGAGCGAGAGAAGGCCATGAGGTAATCGTTTAATGATCAAATCAAATTCCTCAAAACGTTCTGTCCCACGAGCCTAACCTGTTTCACTCAGAAATACCTCACAATGGGGAAGCTAGATACTCATGAAATGCTGTTTCAGCTTGACTTTAATAACAATGCCAAATGCACAATAGGATTACATTTCAACCCATGAGCGGCTGCCATCTACAGTGCTCTTGCTCAATACTGGACCAATTTCAGAAATATCTGTCCTTATTAGTCAGCCACAAAAGTCATGAGAGAATAGGGTCCAGGTAAGTGAACCTTTAAGTAAGGCCAAGGTTGGGGTCAAGGCCTGCAGATACACAAAGAGAATCCTGTCATTAAAAGCTCCCTCTCGCTCTGTCTCTTAATCTTGTTCCATGTAAATTAATGGATCTCAACTTCTATGCAAGTGATATCACATTTTCAAAAGCAAATAATGTCTCAAACATTTACACCCTCATCCTTTAGTCCCTCCCTCTCTGTTCCCTTTCTCATCAGTACCTCATTAATTGTTGAGGTGATAACTTAGGGAAGGGAAGCAGGGCCCTGCCTGCTTTATCTGCTGTTAGGTTGTTTTCTGACAATGTCGTCCCACTGTGCGACCATGCACAGGACTTTTGGTGCAGTTTAAGTACACTTTGGCACATTTTCCTGTGTTGTCCAGAATAATGTATTTTAAGGCATATATATATGTATATATATATATATATATATATATATATATATATACATTGGTGGTGATGAATAAACAAAACAAAAATGCAAAATAATTAGTTGTTAATTTTTCACAGCAAAACTATTCATACTGGCTACAATGCAAATGTGTAACAGTTGCCATGCTTTTTCAGTAACAGGTTCAAATATATTCACAGGGGCAGAGGACCGATTACTGTGATCGTATTGAGCATAGCAGCCTCTGGTAGTCTGTCTGGGGTAAATGTTTGTATAGAATAAGCTACCGTGATCTATTTTGTTGAATTTCTTTTTAGAGACAGGTTTTCAGTGAATCTCAGTTTCCTCTGGTAACTGATATGCAGTGTATAAGTCTAACTGTAAAAGGTGAGAATGGAAGGAGTGAATCTGGTATTTTCTGCTTTTGTCAAGCTTGGAAGGAACAACAAAGTTTGCCATCTCAGTTCAAGCCACGTAGTTTCCATGTTGTAACACACTATAGCGTACATTTATGCATTTGGCAACCGTGGTATCATATCATATAACATCTCTCAACCACAGGACATCATATCACCTCTGCTTCGGAAAGTGAAAAAAGAGATCTGGGGATATACAGTATGGGGTTTCTAATGAACACTGACAGCGAGCTGTATCAGTTTGATGTGTCGAACAATGCAGTGTCTTTTTGTCCAGGCAAAGATTCACATTTTACAACACTTCAGCATATTCTCAACTTCTCTCATGTCCAATAGTCATCCAATATTTAGTCTGTGTCTCCAGCGAGTTAATAATGTATGCTCTGTCTTTGGCAGCTACTGCTTTAGATTTTATACATGAGTTGATTTTAAATGTGCAGTACATTAAATAGTACAGAGATCTACGCTGCTGATGATAATCTGTTTTTTTTTTTTCAGCATCTGCTTTGGTGGGTCTCATTACAAGCTTCTAGGCATGTCAGACATTGTCCATCCATCCATCCATTTTCTCCCGCTTATCCTTTATTCAGGGTCGTGGGGGGGCTGGAGCCGATCCCAGCTGTCATGGGCGAAGGCAGGAACCCTGGACAGGACGCCAGTCTATCACAGGGCCTGTCAGACATTGTCTGCCATCCAATACAATTAGACGACACAAAGCTGGAAATCCAGTGTTTTGTGTGTGTTTCTTTTTTAAGGGTACCGTTACTACACAGGGAATAAGTTGCCACAGAGTTTTAGGATAACAAGTCATGTATATAGTTGTTCGTGCAGGAAATGTGGCATTTTAAAGTTGAGTGTGCAGCTTTTGTAATTTAGTGTATCACTTTGTGCCACAAGTGGCTTTCTATGACATTTCAGTGCGTTAGCGCATCACTTTATATCACTGTCACTATATCCACAGAAATCCCTTATCACAGAATTGTGGGCTGTGCAGATCTGTCTATCTGCATGACTATGTGTCTCGTTCAATCAGACAACCCATCCAGATGAACAGATCAATATTTTATTACACTTGCTGTCATATCAAGAAAGTATTGTTTTGTGGTATTCTACAGAGAACTTGATGCATGAAAAAGTCATGAGCTGCCCATAGTTGTCAGTCTTCATGAAAAATAGATTTCAACATTTCATCATTTTGTATAGTAGATGGATGTAGAAGTATATTACATGTTAAACAGACTTTTGACAGTATCCGTACAACATATGTATGCTTTGATTTCCTGAAGGGATATCCATACCAAGGCATCATTCACACTCTTTTGTTGAAGCGAAGGATTTATATTATATTTGGGACCATGTTTTATATGCTTACGTTGCTTAATTTACACAAAGATTCATACTTGTAAATGTTGCTTCAATTTTGATGCTTTGTTTTTTTCTATGAGCCTATGGCAGTTGTTAACAGTCGTCCTTTCACAGTCGACAACCTTGGTGACCCCGTCAGTCTGGAGCCCCTTACCCCTAATGATCTTTCGACCATGAAATATGCCAAAGCCTTGCCACCTCCAGGAGAATTCCTCAGAGAAGATGTCTATGGCAGGAAGAGATGGCGACATGTCCAATACCTGGCCGAACAGTTTTGGGGTCGATGGAGGACAGAATACTTGACCAACATTGCTCTTCGACAATGTTGGCATACACCCCAAAAAAATCTCCAAGTTGGTGATATTGTGATGTTGAAAGAGGAGAACTTGCCAAGGAACGAGTGGAGATTAGCCAGAGTCTCAGGGACCATCACGGACAAAGACGGACTTATAAGGAGAGTAAGGATCTGCCTCAGAGACAGTAACCTTAACAGAAGAGGGGAGCGTCTCCACAAGTTGTCTGAGCTTGAGCGTCCTGTCCAGAAACTAGTCCTGCTGTTAGAAAATGAATAAATACCTGCCCTGGTATATCATAGGCTAATCATACATGGTTTAAGCTTTATAAGGCCTTGTACCTGTAAAATGGGATTTATATTTACTTAAGAAAAGTCACTTTCAGTTTTTAAATCATTTGCGTTTAATGCAAGGTACACGTTCCATTATTCACTCATGATTGTTGGGAGTGTAAATGACTTTAATCAACTGTATGGTTGGAAGGTGGTTGTTTCCGTTGGGCTTGTTTTGTTGTGGGCGTCACTTTTATTTTGAAGTTCCAAGCCAGAAGTTGAGCTGGCTACAAAGATGCCTGCTTTGCTACCAACACGGGTTACTTCACAAAGGTGAACTGGCGCTTGACGCAGTTTGTGAAATAACAAAGGTTTTAAGGATCTTGGTTGGATATGTTTATGTTTGGGAAAGGAGGAAGGCCGAACATAAATAAAAGGCTTTATAAAATCATCGGTACGCTTCAATCGTCTTCAGCTGGGGTCCGTTACATATATGTATATAGTTATTTCATTACACATGAGATATCAGACATCACCTGGAAGTATATAATTCAATATAGGTGTCTGCACTGATGTAGAGATGGAATAAGATAATATCAGCAATTTTCTCTCATTTTAAAGCCGCACATTGGAAAGATTGAGGGCCCTAGTTTCGTAGACCAGGTGCAGTCAGCTTTCAGCGCACCTGCGCCGTGCCGACGGGGTGTGTCCGCCTGGACTTTGCAAGTTTCCTGCACTGCGCAGGCTCGCGCAGGCACACCTCCCGTCTCGCCCACCGGCGCAAGTGGGAAAGAGGGAGGAGAAGAAGGCGTGAGTGGGAGACGAGGAGGAGACGAGGCGTGGACTGGGATTAATACAGCCGATTCAGATCTTCACCAATCAAATGAACTCCTCTCCTCTCCTTTAATGCGTTAGGGGAGGTTCAGTGCAAGATCCGTCACTTGACAACCCGATGACAGAAGCAGCGCCGCCGCTCCCACCACGCGCATCACGAGCTGTGCGCGCGTATCATAATAATAACAATGCTGATATCATAAAAAACAGGAGAGAGAGAGGGAGATGTTTTGGTCCGAGAGGCTGAGTTTCCGTTACGCGTGCCATCCGCCTTTGATCTGACGTCAGATGTGACGGGACAATCTATATAGATATAAATTCACGTGTTGATTCAATTAGTTGCATTAAATAGTGTTTGTTGTGATTATTTATTGCATTTAAATGTGCCTGGAACTGTGGAAGCCTGCCTGTGAGGTCTCGGTGACGTGTACGCACTGCGCGCCGTCAGCCAAACTTCCACTCCACCAGCTGTGATTCGCATTGAATGAATGGACTTTATTTATGCCTTGCGCCTTGCGCCGAAAGTAGACCAGCTTGGAGCTGGCGAGCTTTCAGCGCAGTCTCGGCGAGGCTTTTTGCCACGAAACTTCCGCTACGCCAAGCTGAATCTGTGACGCCACACCCATCTTGGCGCAGGCGATCCACCAAACTGCCAAACTGACGGTGTGCAAGGCTGCGCGGGTCGAAACTTGCACTGCGCCGGCTCCGCCACCCTGCGCCGCCCTGCGCTGCGCCACAAAACTAGGGCCCTGAATGTCTAGAAATTGGAAAGAACCAATTTAATTGGAAATCATGTCATTTGCCATTAGCAAACCAATTGTCATGGTTCACCATGGCAGCTGTCAGTTTTTCCTGTTCTTTGTTTTCCCCCTGCCTTTCCCTCTCCATGCTGTCTCCGTTTGTGGGCATGGCTACTCCCTCCTCCTCCCACTCTGATCCCTTAAGTTGGAACACCTGCTTTCTGCAGTCAGTCTTTGCTGGATTGTTATGTCCACGACTCCATTTGTGACTTTCAGAAATCTTGATGATCTTGCTAGTTTTATGTTTGTCTCCAGATCCTGTCCACCTGCTAGCCGGACATCTCAACTGTCTCCAGTACACCAGCCACGGACTCAGTCACTCACCTGTCGTCACTATCTTGGAAACCTCAGGACCCCCCAAACCCCCAGTCACCTCAGAGCCTCATTAAAATAAACCTCTTCCTGCATTCGCTGACCGAGTTTGTCTGTTTCTGCATTTGGGTCCACCTTTTTCTTAAATCATAACACCAATGGGTGTGGGTATCAAAATCAGCAGGCTCCACACAGCATGTGGCTGTGTGGAGCCTTTGGAGGGTACATCTTTTTTATCTGGTATCTGCTGGAAAACAAAGCACAGCAGAGTGAGTGACAAACAGCTGAGACAAGACAGGTGAAACAGAGAGAGAGACAGACAGGCAGTGACTCAGAGCAATTCCCTACTGAACTTAAGTAGCAGAAGCAAAGATTTAAATAAAACAAAACAGTGGCCTCAAGGAATTAAATGATAAACATGATCAATTTTTGTCTCCATCTCCATATCTAAAGCATCATTAATAAATCGCATTAATTGGGCTGTTCATCTTGCACTGCCTTTTCAGCTTATTTTATGTAATCTGGTATCCGGTGCTATTTCTGTGCGAGTTTAAGATCAAAAAGGGAACAAGGCACCAGCACACATTATGCATAAACTCCCACGCAAACTGCAACTCCAGCTTGTTATTTGGCAGCCTGTTGTTCTGTAGGATGAAGCATTATAACAACTTATGTAACATCTGAATTCACTTTCCTGTATCATGACTTATCAAGTTAAACTTTTTTCCGAGCAGATTTTACCAACATACTGTACAAAACATCAGTGGAAAGGCATGACCAGCTGGAAAAATGCCTGAGTGCATGTTGAGAGGAAGGAGAGTGACTATCCCTTTCCTAACAAAACAAACACAAGTAGATCCCTTTACTCTATAGCAGCCAATATGAATGCATTTAAATGTGTAGCAGCAGTGAGCATTTCTTGAAAAGTCGAACTGCACTTACTTGACTTTCCCTGGATGACCTAAAAGTTTAACAAGCATCACCTACTTCAACCTCAAAGGAATCTTTGAAGAATCTCAATATTGCATAACCTTACACAAACAAAAAAGGATCCAAGACAAACCCAGTAAGACCAGCAAAGGATTCAATACTCCAGATGTATCATTTAAGCTCTCAGACCTTGTACCGCGTGCCCATAAAGTATCCGGGGCAATTACAGGAAGCTATTATTTCATGCCTATGCAGTGTAAAGTGGCAAGTGCTTCATCTAGACTTTTTGGGACCCCCTCCAGCTTTTCATTATAGCCTCTCCAGCCACTAATGGCTACCCTGGGAGTGTTTCCCAGCTGCAGTCAAAAGTTAAATAAATGGGACAGAAACTTACTGAAATATAACTGTAACACACGATTATGATGCATAAGAGACATGTGACAAGCAAGTTGTCATGGGTGATTTATTATCCTTTAGTTATGTTAAATATTTATATCATCAAGGCACAAAAGCTTCAGCTCACTGGTCCCAGTCATAATATATACTGGGAATAGGCAAATGCCAACTGGAGCTAGTTGGAAACACAATGTAAGGTTTTAAAGATGTAAACAGAAGGGAATACACACAGTAACATATACAGTCTGGATCAATTTTATCCTTCATATGAGACACACATACAGTATATCAATGTTTCCCACACACACTGTATTTGGGCAGGACACCCATAAATATTAACAGCCACACAAGTTTAATTATTTACCCATTTTAGCTTTATTTATTTATATTGTATCCGTCAGAGCAAAGCAATTGTGGACTAGTGGTGGAAGGAAGCTGCGATTGATAGGTTGGTGAGCTCCACTGTGCTGGCAAAGCCCCGGGCCTTGCTGCAGTTTGTTCATCTGCACGATATGCAATGTTGTGCTTCTGCTTAGGCAGTTGGGCTCAAATAACATCAGTAGTTAACAACACTAAACCAGAAAGCAAACAAGTCCCACTAGCTACCGTATTGTCCCTGGGTTTGGAGAACCACCGGTTTATTGACTAATGTGATTAATAGCAGCGACCACCAAAATGACAAAATTGGGGACACCAACTACCAACGCTCAGCTATCACGACAAGTAGAATCTGATCTGTTCAAAACACTGCTGTTTGTTCCATTAAGGTGAATATAATGCCGTGGCACTCTAAATTGCCCGTAGGTGTGAGTGTGAATGATTGTTTCTCTGTGCCAGCCCGGTGACAGTCCAGCGACCTGTCCAGGATGTACCCTGCCTTCGCCCTTCGTCTGCTGGGATTGAGATAAACAGGATTGATAATGGATGGATGGACAATGCTTTGGACCAGGAGACACAAATTTATTTCTACAAATAAAACACAAACACACACACTCACACACAAACCCATCTTTGGTTATCTCTCAATGTTTAATTAGTGCATGATTGAGACAGGAGGTAATTTCATTATCTACACTCTGCTATTGTAATCAGAATTGCAGTAGGAGTCATCTTCACCCTGACACAGGCTTGCACACTTACAAATTGATGCATGCATACGGTATTTACTCGGACACATTACGTCATGCATGAATGGACACATGTTCAGATACATGTTGATGCCCGCACAGAAAAGCATAATCACAAACACCCATTCAATCCGATCATACACCCACTACACAGTGCAGAGTGAGGTGCATAGACTTATAGGAACAGTACGCCAGTAAGTCGATACATATACACACAAACTAATTTATTTATGATGTACCATTTTCCTGTCGGTACCTTAGTTAACATTTGAGAATGTGTGCGTGTGTGTGTTTGTCCTAATCATTGTAGCCCCATAAACCTCTCAGCATCTCAGTGGGTGTATTCTAACACCAGATGTGCTTCCCTCTTTTGTATGCCATCAACCATTCCGTCCCTCCCCCAGTGAACTCTGGGATATTGGAAGAGTAGATGCTTTGTTGAAATTTAATAAGGAGGACAGGGAGGAGGTTAATTATCATTTCTTAACACATTTGGCTTTGAAGGTCCACAGTTAACAAGGAGCTTCATGTTTAATTATTTTTGTTTGGTGTGTTTTTGTTTTTTACACCAAATGGATGTCATTCCCCTCATAGCTTTTATCATTCATGCATGAGACAGACATACATGTACATACATGGCTGGACAACATTGACTGAAACATCCGATATAATATGATGAAAAGGACATACGACAAAGGATTAAGACTTAATAAAAATAGCTGACAAAATTAGGATGAAAAATATTTTTAACTAAAATCAAGAAACAGTGTGCAGTGTTGCAATCAGAAAAAAACTGTTTTTAGCTGTTATTTTGCTTCTGCATAGTTAATTAACTTTCATATGCCTTTCATATGCATATTGGAGCACTTTTGACATACCATGCTTTTGTACTTAACCACTGTAAATAATACTACACTAAACACCTAGACAAGATTATTTGATTCTATTGTGTAATTATCTTCCTTTTTTTCTAAATTACTCATGATGATCACCCACTCATACTCTATGGATCTCACATGTCACTGCAGCTCTGTGTCATAGTCCTCTCATTGTCCACTCTTATTTACTAACACTAAAAACTGTCTCCTAAAAGAGCATTAGTCGAAGACATTGTACGCGAAATCCCCTACCGCCTTCCACATTCTCTGTGTCTTTTCAATATAAGTCACTCTCTCTTTCCTCCGCCCATCAGGCAAAGCCTGGCAGATGGAGGCGATTCCGCCTCCCGAACCAATATACACTCAGTATAAGGATATATTATTGCGTCTGCCCACTTTTTTCCATGCGCACACAAATATCTAAACCAAGACATGGTTATTTCCTCCTCCGTGCTTGGCAGTTGGTCTATAATGCTGAATCCGGTGACTAGCAGCTGTTGTATCTCTTCATTATCTGTTAAGATTGGCATACTGTGAAGTTTTAGTCGGTGGTCTGGATTTTACTCGCAGAAATAGATTTTGTGAAAGTCAGCTGAAAATACCAAATTGCGTGAAAAAAATATATATGAATAAATAAAGATAAAGAGGAATTAAAGGTTATTCCCAAATTCAGTTACTTTACTTGCTTTTTCATATTTAGGGCCTCAAGGATTTGGAGTGTATTCAAACATCCATTGAGTGGAAGACACTATACACCCAGGACAGGTTACCTGTCGTCTGTCTCTGGTAACAATCCCATCTACCTCACTTGCGTGTCTTTGGGCTGTGTGAGAAACCTGGATCACCCTGAGGAAACCTACATGAACATGGAGAGAAAATAGAAATCTACTGAACAACAGGCCTTCGAGCTATAGCACAAAGTGAGCCACAAGAGCCAAATGATTCTGTTAGAATGCCAAATGTGGTGCCATCAGTGCACAGAACAAGATTAGCAATGAAACAGTCAGTTAAATTTGCTCAAGTTCCCAAGCAACCACATTTTATGTTAAATTGGTATCAGAATGCACACACAGACTGCAAACAGATGGCAGCTGGAACATGCAAATTTGATTCCCATCACTGAATACTGGTCTACACGGAAATGTGATACTGTACATTGCAAAAATGCATGCAAAGCCACTTGTACAAGAAGCGATGAGACAGTGGTGAAAACACCTCTCCCCTCTCTCTCTCTCTCTCTCTCTCTCTCTCTCTCTCTCTCTCTCTCTCTCTCTCTTTCAACCAGCAGTGATGAGAAGTAGAGTGACCAGAGCAGAGGAGAGGTCCAGGCAGCTGGTCCCAATGCATGACCCAGTTCCCAATATAAACATCAAATGCACAAAAGAGCCCATTTATAATACTACAAATTGGAATAGGGTGATATACAGTGGATAACATGTCCCGTCACTATGTGTTTGTATTTCATGAAAATATGTTTATTATGTGCATGCTGTGTACCTGCAATTACAAATTGCATCTGCTTGCATCTGTACTTTATGATCTTCAGTGAGGGTCCCTATGCTGCCCTGAGCCCAGTGTTTAGAATGGATGGATGATTACACTACTGTCAACTGGGCCCAAGTGTGTCTGGAGAAATGTGTGCATTTCATGCCAAAGCTTACAACTTGGAAACATCCATTTACATGGAAAGCAGACACACACAGACACTGTGTTTTGGGGACCAGCAGGGGCAATGAAACAGCTGTAGGACACACACAAACAAGATTGCTTCTCTATATCTTTTGCTTCTCTATATCTTTATAAATCTAAATCCCCTTGTATTTTGTCTGTCTATTTTTTTTTCTATACCAGTATTTTATTGTTTTTATTGTGTTGTTTTTTTATTGCTTGTACATCTCTTGCTACTGTGACAAGTGAATTTCCACGATGTGGGATCAATAAAGTCTATCGTATCATATACCATTTGACACAAGACGTGTGACTGTTTATGTATTAAGGATCTCAGTGTTGTTCAGACAGACATTCAGACACACACTCGCACACACCCACACAAAGACACGTAAAAGAAAGGTAATTTACATACAAATGCCATCAGGCACAGTATAGGACAACTTACATACATAGACACACAAACAAACAGCATCTTTTTTACATACACATACACGCATACACACACACACACATCATCTGTGTTCAGCAGCTAACCAGCTCTTAAGTATCCGTGTCTTTCTAGGAGCACAACCCATTAGTTTCTAGAGAGACAGAGCTTTAGTGTGTAAAAGTGTGTGTGAGAGAGAGAACAAGCAGGAGAAAGCATTAGCACTGTGTTACAGCGATAATGGCATTGTGTTAAGGCTATAACGGCTTCTCGGTTGCATACCCAGTCATGCTATGTGCCAGCCACTGTTGGAAACTGTATTTGGTTCTGGGACGCGGGGAGAAGCCATTACTGAATCCCCTTAGTCAAATATGGACAAGAATGGCGGAATGGCGGAAAATGCCTCCAAGGCTCAATTTATTGTCTCGGCCACATTCAGGAATTGGTCAAAAATAAGTTGAAGCTTTAAAAACTGCCTAGGAAATAGACGGAAATAGAGCCCATGTATTTAAGGATGTACCTTGTGGCTTTGGATTAAGATGTTTCCATGATGACTGATTTCAGGCTCTTCAGTGCAAAGTCTCCAGGTGCCAAAATGAAAATGTAGGGACAGTATGCAGCTGCTCGGCCATGTAAAACCCATTCCATGAATCTCTCTACGCAACTCTACTGTGATCTCTGTTTGTTGTGCAACAACATCTGTCCAGGTGAGAGACGGGTGAACCAAAATATAATAAAAGCAGCTCTACTGAAAGCACCGCCAGGCCTGAAGGCAGGTGTCTGGCAGCATTTTGGATTTAAAAAGTATGAGGACAGAAGAGAGCTGGTCAAATATTTTGGAAATCTCCAAAACCATTTGACCAGACATCACCCAGAAATTATATCAGCAAAGACGGCCAAGCCAAATCAATTAATAATGCTTACGGAACAATCGTATAGTCTATGCATTTATAATTACATGTTAAACAAAAAGTGCATTAATGGCACTGCTTGGGGGTTCATTATTTATGTAAACATTAATATATTTAATAATGCACCAGGTTAGAGAGTTTTGTGTAAAAAAATGTATTCCATGAAAATAGCTTTCATAAACAAGCAACATTGGTATTCAATTGAAATATCTCTAAATGAATAAATAACTGAAATTGAAAATCGAACTGAAACGGGAACTTGTGAATCAGAATTGAAACGGTTCAGGAAATCTGTAGCGATACCCAGCCGTATTAACTTCACAATTTGCTGTGGTGTGTGTTCATATTCTTCTGTATTCGCACTGTATGGCTACGTAAAGACACCATTTCTAAATTATTTTCACAGCACTTTCTATTAGATTCTTTAACAATTGATGTTTTTATGGCTGCACAGATTGGCCAGCATTTGCGCCGCCACCGATATATCTGCGATAGGCAGCTGATGAATTGGCCTAGCTCTAGTAAGAACAAACCTTTTCCTGGATCTCACTTAACAGTTTCCCACTGGTACCTATAACAAGACATCCACACCAACACAGCACCTCGTGTTTCCTCAGAACAAAATATTTGTGCATAGAAAGTGCATGTAACCTGATTGTGTCAGAGACAACATCTGTTTAGGTCTATTAAGTTTCTTACTGGTCCGTCATTCACTCCTTTCTCACCTGTCAAATGAGGGATAGTAAGAGCTATGTCGTCAGTCAGAGGCAGATCCAAACATGAACCAATTCAAAATGAAATAAAAAAAACTTTTTTTCACAAGGTACAGGGATGAAGGGGATGGTTGACAAACAGGGGTTAATGTCTACTTATTATTTATTTATTTATTTTGGTTACTTCATACATATGATTTGTATGTATATATGTCTGTATGCATGTCTAAAATGTCTAGGGTACGTCTATGGTTAAATGTGGGTCTAATACAGTATGTAATTGATAATACACTGATTTATTATTGACACATTATCATTGTTGTTATTATTGTTATTATAAGCAATGGCACTGACAGTAATAATAATGATAATAATTATTATTAATTAACCAATTATTAAATATGTAAGAAGGGTTATGGAGAAGGGGTGAGAGTAAATAAGTTATTCTTCTTCTCACTCCTTTCCAAGCTGTAAAGGGAAAAAAAATAAAAAAATTTCGACATTCAAATTTTGCTTTATTATTTTCATTGCTCTGCAAATATTACCTGGAATGTCTAATTGTTTGACTTTTGATTTTGTTGTTGTTTTCATTCCTATTTTTATGTCTTTACTTGTTCGGAACAAATAAATAAACTAAACTAACATCCATGCACTTTGCTCTTACCTTTTATCTACTTTCAGGCGTGAGTTTATCTTACCAACTCTCCTGTCTAACTCATGGTACATTGCTTGCCCCAAACAAACACACACACACACAAACATACACACACACACACACACACACACACACACACACGCACACACTTTACCTTCTGACATAAAAAAAAACATCTAAAAGGGATTTTTCTTTCCATTATGTTGACATATGGCCCTCAGCAGATAGCAGCAGCAGCAGCAGCAGCAACAACAACAAATGACACAATGTAGAAACTCTTTTTGGGACGTGTAGACATTTGGAGAAGCACAGAAAAATAAATATATTATTGTTTGACAAAGTTAGAGGTTACAGATGGCAAATGTGTCCCAAGACTGGGGCCAGGGAAAATTGCATATTGACTGAACAAAGGATGGGGACCACAAAGCTAATATTTCTTATTCAATCTTCCTGTATTGGCGTGCCTGTTGTTGTTTACTTGAGTGTGTGTAGCTTTTTTGACGTGACATAGGGACAAAAAAATCTACAACAAGAAGATTTACTGCAGAAGTTCCTACTTCCCAACCATATCTTGTATTAGGATTTGAGGAATGATGGGGTTTTGTCCAAATATGGGTTGGTTGTAGGGCTGTACTTTGGGAATCGAATATAATGGGAATTGAATGCTGAAATTAGTATTTAATTTTTTCCCGCTATAGAAACGTGTTTTCTAACGTTAGCAAATCTCGCCCCTCTCACCTTGGCCTACCCACATAAACGGATGCTTCTGACACATGAATTCTGGTGTTTTCTGAACCACAGTCTCACTATCAAATAAGCATAGCGAAGACAAGAAGCACAAAGTTAGACATGTACCAGAAAATATGCAGTACTTTGTCAAGTATTTTATTTACATGGGAGTAAAAACAAGCTTTTAACATATAGTAATTTCATGCATTTCATATTTTATATGAGCACTTTGAGGCTAAAATATGTCTATTAAATTTGGTATTTAATGCTTTATAATTAATGACTTAAAGGGTGAGTGACTGAGACTCTGGGCTATCCATGCATACACAAACACTGACATCCTCTGGTCTCATATTAAACATTCCAGCCATGGCTGTTCATACCTTAATTGTTTAAAATGTAACAAATGCCTAAAAGGTTTTAACCAAAGTGAGCTGGAGTGGATGTTTGTGCGCAGACGTTGCCTATCTCATCTCTTCAATCACTAACAGACGGGAAGGACAGCTTGTCATATTGTTCTTAACTTCTCTCTTTGATTATGTTTCACCTTTTTTCACTCCCTTCATCCTTTCTCTGTTTAGACAGGTCTGATGTGACAGGTTTAATCAACTGGAGCTGATTTGAATAGCGTGTGTGTGAGTTTGGTTTGTGTGGTGGATATGTGTGTGCAGTTTGATTAAAAGAGAAGGTGGCTGACTTTTTTGGATTACATTTTGTACATAACCTGAAGAAAACGTTGACATGTGAAAGGTTGTTTTTTGTTTGTCTGCATGTGTACCTGGGTTTGTGAATTTTATTAGAATAACGTGTGCTATTAAACATCTCTTCAATAATAAAAGCAAACATTAAGCCATTCTTTTTCTGATTGTATCCTCATGTTTGAGGGCAAGGCACGTTGTTTTCAGAGCTCTGATTCTAAACCTGGGTTAAATGTAAGGGTAAAAAAAGAAAAGCAAAGAAAAGCCTTTTCTGTCCTTAAGTGAGCTTGATGGTGAGCTTAAAATGAAGGAGAAAAATGTTTGCTTGTGTGTATGGGGGGGTTGTAATGGGAGCCTTGATACACAAAAAATAGAACAATCGTCCCTCAATTTGTTGTGACAGATAGCAACATCGCCATCCAGTCGGCATAACAATCCCAACATCCCTGACAGTCCAAATCAACAATCTTATCATGAGGAGATAAGGAAAAAGAAACAGACAGGGAGAAGGGGGGGGGGGGGGGAATGCTATCCATGCTCCACTATATTTTTTTGTTTCTATGTGAATGCAAAAAATGTTTTAGAATTTCAGTTACACAGTTGCCACTCCTGCATCTTTAATATGATTCCCTTTATAGATGCATGGCGAATGGAACTCAATGGCTACCAGTGTCTAGTTGGAAAGTATTTTGATAATCAAACCTCTGATTCCAGCTTCTCTTTTTTGGTTTTTCCCTGTCTTTGAATATAGTGTCACATTGGGATTTGTACTATTGGTCAAACAACATATGTCAGTTTAATGAGAGAGATTTTGAACAGGTTTTCAACATTTTACAGACCAAATTGTTAATTATTAATGAAAAAAATATTAGTTGAAGCCCTAATGATAGGAGTATAATGTTATAATAGCATATGAGTAAATCTGTGCATTCTCTCCAGAGTCTCTCAAGAAGGGAAGGTATTTTTAGTTCAAATAAACTGTCACAGGTGCTATTTTTAATTGGAGGCAAAATATTCATAACACATCTTCATCAGGATCACTACATCCAGCCTAGACTACTGCAAACAGGATTACACACACGTCTGTGGAATGAAGGGTACCTACCACCTGTTTACCAGCATGAAACTAGAATCTGTATCACTTGATACATTTTTCAGAAGAAAATAACTTATCGATCTTGGGTTAAACTTAGATGAGATGGAAAGAAATGAGTTCTATTAAGTTGCTAAACTCACCCAATTTTCCCGTTTGTACATTAACAAGCAGACCTTAAATGGAGCAACACCATCCTCACATTAGTATGTGAAACAGAATAGAGGAAAGAGACGAGGGAATGAAAAGAATGAGAATATTTTAGAGAGAGGTTGAACAGAAGCAGTGAATGCCACACAGCACACTGGGATGTAACTGTCATATTAAAAATGTTATCTGTAGATATTCCTCATTTATAAATCACTGTGAAATTACTACATATGACACATTAAAGTAATGGCAAACCGCCTGTAGGTGTAGTCCTGATTCTTTAAGGCTCATTTGGGAATTTTCTAGGTTGAATTTGCCTGGAAAATTACTTGAAATATCTTTCAAAAGCAATTCTGAAAAAAAAAATCATATTTGAAGCTTTCAACAATTCAGTAATGTGACAAAATATCTTAAATGAATCCTCCAAGCACTTTAGCTATGATGGATATGGAGAGAAACACATAGATAGTTCTAAGGATAGAGTGAATGAAGCCAGGGTTGAAGAGGAAGAGCAGTAAAGCCTAGTTGATTGACCTGCACATTATCTTCCATGTTGTAAGGGTGAGTAGCCACAACTCAGAGGGTTTCATCCAACACATACATATATAAGAATCAGACAACAAGGGAGAGCAAATATAAAAGGAAACAATGAAAACGTCAGGTAGGAGAAAGGCAACAGCAGTGAAAGTGTAAGTTAATTCAAGGAGATGGAACTAAAGCCATACATTAGCCTTTCCAGTGGAAGGGTGACTGAGCAGAGACAGGCGATGAATAAGAATCACAATAATTGTTCAATTGTGTTAGTACATATGAACTGAGATGTACTCGGAGCAAGAGGAAGTAAGAGGGAGGAAAGGGTCGTTGGTGGCTGTGTAACAGGTGTAGTTCACAATCACAATCATCTTTCTGACGCAAAGCTTCTCCAGGCGAAGCCACAATCCCATTTGTTCCATCAGTAGTGGAAGATGCACACCAACTTTCTTGCTACAGGACAAGCTCTCCCAGCTGCACGTGCCTGACTCCACCTGCTGGTGGATCACCGATGTGAAGCTGGGGAAGTACATCTCCAACAGCCTGACCATCAGCACCGGTTCCCCTTCAGGGCTGCGTACTTTGCTCACTTCTCTTCTCCATGAACACCAACAGTTGTACCTCCAGTCACCACCAGTCATTCAAGCTCCTGAAGTTTTCGGATGGCACCACCCTCATTGGGAACATCTCTAGCGGACAACACCTGGTGACGGTGTGGCCAAAACAATTTAGAGGTCAATGCTCTCAAGACAGTGGAGATTGCCGGAGTCCTTCCACTTCCTAGGCACAGTCATCAGCCAGGACATCAAGTGGGAGCAGAATGTCAGCTGCATAACCAAAAAGGCACAGCAGAGGATGTATTCCTGTGGCAGCTCTACACCTCCATCATAGAGTCCATCCTCACCTCCTCCATCACCATCTGGTATGCTGCTGCTACCGTCAAAGACAGGAGCAGACTGCAGCGTATCATCCGCTGTGCTGGAAAGGTGATCAGCTATAACCTGCCGTCCCTCCAGTCCTCTTATTCTTATGTTCTTGACTGCAGTAGTTGCTTTATTGTTTACTGTTTATTGTTTGTAAATATCATGCACACTGGAGACCAAGACAAATTCCTCATATGTGAAAACATATCCGGCAATAAACCTTTTCTGATTCTGATTCTGCATGTGGCCCACGGCAGCCACATGGGTTCACTTGGTGCAAAAGTGTAGTGTTTCTTCACTCATACAATGGGACTTCTACAATTCTCTACATGTAAATGGGAAGCTAACTTAATGAGGTGGTTTACTGACAAAGAATATGCATATGAGTAGGGAATCTGAGAGGAATAAAGAGAGAGAGAGAGAGAGAGAGAGAGAGAGAGAGATTTCTGGTCAGCTGCTGTCATGAGATGAAGCTGAAAAGGGATTATAGGAAGTTTGACAACAAAGTGTGCTTTAAGACCAGAGTATAGGGAAAAAAACACGGCTGCTTAATTGGTCAGACAGACAGCAAGATAGGCTAAACACACATCCACACGACAGGCAGACGCATGCTTGGCACCTTAAAATGCAGCTACTACTGCCGTTTATTCTCTTAATTTGTCTCAAAAAGTAACATTAAGCTGACATTGAGCTGACATTTCAACAAAAGACACCAACAAGGGCTGTGAAATCACAGAGCACAACTTTTCAGAAGACAAAAAAATCAACTCTCAAAGAACGCCGTGCAGCACACACACAATGAGACAAACACACCACAGCGTTCCTGCTTTGAAGAATGATTGATCTGATGATCTAAAGATTCTCACATATAAATGATCAGTCAGCCAGTCTATCGGTGTATAAAAAAACAATGAATTCTTATTGATGCAGAGAGGACAAGGTGTTTCTGTGTGATTTAAAGTGATCAATTGTGTTCTCCTTGAATTGACTGATAAAAACGAGGACAAATTATCCCTTCAAGTGATTGTTACTTCCTCCAACACCATTTTACTCTGTTTTTTTGTTCCGCCTCAACTCCCCTCTACTTTCTTCAACCCCTACATATCATCTGTGCTACTGTGCTCCCTTTCCCCACTGTGCCCTTCACTTCTTTGTTTTTCAAGTTCTTCCACTATATACTAGGGCTGCACAATTAATCGAATTTTAATCACGATCACGATTTTGGCTGCCACGATTAAATTAAGATGATCGTCGGCGATTTTCTCAACCCAATAGTCAGCCGACCACCAGGGGGCGACCGAGGCTTAGGGCTTCATTAAGCTGTCTAAACTGCAAGCGAGCGAACCCTGCAGCAGCGGCAGCCTCAAATGATATAAAGGTACAGACACACCAACTCCGGCAACGGACGTCAAATCAACGGATCCCATTCATTGTCTATGTAGAGCAGGAGCTCCGCATGATGGATACGGCACGTCGAATTGGCGGCCCTGTCGCTGTATGTGAATTTGCATAAAGTTCGATAGATTGAACTTTATGCAAATGCCGTCCGTCCAACGCAATGCCGCCGGCTCCAGAAACTTCGTTCAAACTATCAAACTAGGCAGTGTTGATCAAATATGAATCCAGATTCTGTTACTGCACTACACATTTCCCGCCTCAAATGTTTTCAGAAACATGCTTTAGCGTGTAGTTTAACTGTAAAATGAGATCGTTTGTGGCCCGGCCGCCATGTTGGAAACGGCAGAGCGAAACTCAAGTCCCGCCCACTTCCCAGGACGTCTATCCAATTGATCCAACTTGAACACAGAAGCGCCCACTCGCCGGTGCGTTCGACCATCCGTTCCGTCCGTATCCGTCGCTGCCGGAGTTGGTGTGTCTGTACCATAACAGTGTGAGAGCGTGTGTGAGACGCATGAGAGTGTGAGACGCGATGTCGGGAGCAGCATCTGGAGGTGAGGAGCAGCTTGTGCCTCGTAAGGGCTCCACTTCCATTGTGTGTCTGCATAGGCTTCATTTTTTTCATTTGTTTGCACTTTATGATTGCACTTTGCAATGGCATATTTAATTTTTGCCCTTTATCTTGGGTAAATTTTATTTTATTATTTATAATTTATGATTATTTTAAGTTTCAATGTGAAGATTTGTCCACATGTTTCTTAAAAAAAGTGCAATAAAAAGACATGTTTTACCGAACATAATGAATAATCGTGATTAATAATCGTGATTACAATATTGATCAAAATAATCGTGATTATCATTTTGGCCATAATCGTGCAGCCCTACTATATACCCATCCTGCTATCTTTTTCTTCCAGTGTTCTTCAAGTGTGGATGTGATCCCCCCACACACACACTTCCCCATCTGTCATGTTTATGATTCTCACCAATGTTGCATTCACATTACATTAGTGGATAGATGGATAGTAGAAGGTTTACCTGATGTTCACTGTTGTCAACAGTGGAGCAGCAGTGAATCCATCAGTGCTGCTGTAAAGTGACGCCTACTGCATCCGCAGACACTAAAATGACTTTTGTCTAACTTTGCTCTTTTTCTGTGGCAAAGACAGGCGGATGTTCAATTTTGTCTTGGCGCTGCTCCTCAATCAAACTTAAGGACAAAAAGGACAAAGTGAGCAACGAGCCTCTGATCCTGTGATTGAACAGTGGCAACATGTGTTGCATATTTTAGCCTACCAACAATTTCTGGTTTGATTGAGCGATTCCGAAAATTTGGTTCCTCCTAAAATATAACCCGAAAGAGACATTTTATAGACAGACAGTCTCTCCTTCATAAATCCTCTTCCTCTCCATTTGTCTTTCCTGCCTAAATCTGTCCTCCTCTTCTTAGTGATTATCCTTCTGTCATTTCTGTTCCTTTTTGCCTCTCTCTGTCTTATACATCCCCCTTTTTTCCTCCTTAATTCTGTCTGTCTTCCCTCCCCAGCTCATACTGGCAGAGCAGCGCAGAGATTTCTTAGATGTTTTTAGCTCTTATATAAGACTGCAGCGCAACCTGACTCTGGATACTCTGTGACTTCTTGTGTGCTGGTAACGGTTATGGTGAAGGCTGAAAAGGTATCTGGAAATTTAACAAAAGTTGTCTGTAAAGGTTATTTTCGAAATGTTACACAAATCAAATGTCATATAATAAGAAAATGAATTGAGTCAGAAACTTGACTAAGACGGAAGTAAAAATATCTCCTCTGAAAGTATTTTGCAAATATTTTGCAGACAGAGGTATTGGTCTCTCCTGAGATGATTCAGACTATGAACAATTGTGTTATTAAACACAGTGTAACACCTATACACTGTAAATGTACAGAAGATTAACAATAAGACATTATGGGGCTAGATTAACTAACACACATGCACCCATTTGAGGCGCAATCTTTTCGCAACAAGCGTGTAAAAACATGGAACGGTATTTACAAACAGGGTGCACTTGGGTAAAATCGCAGATTGCCTGCCACATGAGCGGAAAGAGGCAAGTAGCACTTTCAATATGTCCTGGGGAAAGTTCCCCACAAAAAGATGCGAGGATAAGTGTTAAGTGCGCCTCATTACAGTATACATTTGTCGGTATTTACAAAAAAAAATTGAGGCGCGCGCCTCTATTCTGCACGGGCAATTCTCTTAAAAGCAACTCTAAACCAGGAAGCGGCACACAAATCATACTTTTTCAAATATGAGAACCAGAAATCATCCAACGTTACAGATTAAGTAGCCATGCAATTACACTGGACTTGATCTACTTTGTTAGGTTGAAATTGGTTGAAAATAAAAATGGAGAAAACAAATAATCACAGCGGATCGGAACAATTCTGTTTTTGTGTTCTTTGTTATTTTTTAGTGAATGGTTTAAATAAATAATTTATCTGAGACTGTTTAATCAGGTATTTTTTTCCCCCTGAGAACACGAGAGTTCGCAGGTGTGGATGGTAGTGTGTCTCAGGTCTGGATGTCTCAGGTCTGGATGGAACGTCGGAGGTCCCCTGCAGAATACCGACCATGCCTGCAGCGTGGTCCATAGTCGTTCGTCTCTTGCTGGTGGCAACATCATTTGGTTACCACTTTGGCAATTCCATTAATTGCGCAAACCAGTTATTTTATCTGCCCATTATTTCATCTCCTTTCACGATTTTGCTGCACATAACTAGACATTAATTTCTGGTGGACCTGAACCGGTTATCCTCACCCGTGCCCTGTTGTACGCTACCTTTTCCTTGGTTCGACGCTTTATGTGCTTGTTTTGCACTTTTTTTGCACTTTTTGTCATTGCAAGATCGCTAATAACGCTGGAGGGTGGAGAATGCGGAGTTTGCCCGGTGGCTGTCAGGTTTGATAAATACTGCGTAAAATGAGGAGGTACAGCATTCGCTGTATGCAAACTCGCGATAACAACTGTAGCGTAAACTGCACCAGTCTTAGTAAATCTACCCCTCTGGAGTCTGCCTTTGGCCATGCTTGGTGAAAGCATCAGAAAAGAGAATTGTTGTATATAAATGCACATACTGTATGGATGACCAGATGCTGTGTACAACTGTTGTTACAAAATGAGAAAAGAGAGAGATTGTCTGATTGAAGGAGTCAGTTCAGAGAATGTATGCTGTTGCATAATGTGCTGCAGTAAAATCTGAAAATGGTTCACTTGAGGCGAGGCTTAGTGACACACAAACAAAGATAAAAGAATGTGACGTTATGGTGTAGTTACTATCAGATCAGGCTGAATGACTGAATTAGGGAATTCTTTGTATTTACTCCAACAAAATAAGCATGAAATAATAAGAGATAATAATTTAGTGGGGAGAGAGAAAGCGAGAGCAAGAACGTGTGCAGCTACATCCTCACGTTTATGTCATTTTATGTTAATTTGAGCGTTTTAGTGAATATTTCATGATAAGCTGTGTTAGAAGTCGAGAGTTTGCTGCCTATGTGCAGCAGCAAGTGGGAGATCAAGTGAACGCAGTAAGAAGGAATAATCATTGTGAACACAGCTCACATCCACACAGATCATGACATGGCACGCATTAATGATTCAGAGCGAGCTGCATAAAAATAGAGAAAAAGAGGAAGAGTGAGAAAAAAGATGCCAGGTGGGAGGGAAAGGAGGAGCCAAAAGGAGGTGAGGAAGGAAAACACGAATGAGCAGAGGGAGAGAGGCTGATATGGAGTAAAGTGACGTCGGAAGAGAGGAAGCTTTAGAGATTTTTTCTTCTTCTTCTAAAGGCCAAGCCATTTTGGTTGGTTCAGTCCCTGTGCTATATTTCATGAAAGTGTGACCAAACAGAATGTTAGAGGAGAGAAAATGCTGTTTGACATTACGGCAGTGTGAAGAGCAGCTCCGGCATTTAGCGCCTCATTTTCCAGTATTTTCTGCAGCAGTACTCTGCTGTGAGAGTGTTGAAATCCTGAAAATAGGGATCGGAGACTCCTAAAGAATAAAGTAAACTGGGGTGAGGCTGACATTCTTCTGTCAATATATCAAGTTAAAACTGGCAATTAATCAAAAATCTAATTATTAGTGTGTCATACGGTGCACTTCTATTATTCATTTCATATTTATTAAAAGATAAGGGCCGCAGGGGAGGTTTGTAACATGTATTACCTCTCAGACAGACGGATAGAAAAATCAGTCTTCATATCACATTCAGATTCATCAAATGCAGCCTGAAAATAAAACACTGAGAAGGGCTGAGCCACAGAAGCATACAGACAAGGTGGCAAGGGCCCACTGCCAACCCTGTCAACCTGATTACACACACACTACACTTACACACATAGACACAGACAAACACACACACACACACACATCTGATGTTTGCATAGTCCAGAGGGCACACACACACACACACACACACACACACACACACACTGGCAAAGCATCAAGGTGGCATGGCAAGGCACTGCTAGTGGCCTTGTCAACTCAAGAAACCTCCCACAGGAAACACAGAGACACCCAAAAGCCCCAAAAGCACAGATCATATGCAAGAGAGAGAAAAGAAAAGAAAGGCCGGGTGAATTTGGGGGGGAAGAGAGATGCATAGAGACAGAGGAAGTAAAAGAGGATGAGAAAGAGGGAGACAGAGACAAGAGCAACAAAGTGAGAGGACGGGCCAGAAAGATTTTGAGAGCGGGCATTAAAGCAACAGATGGACAAAGAGGAAAACAGAGACGGAGAAAGACAGGAAAGAAATTGGTGAAGTGAGCAACACACAGACAGAGAGAGAAGAGAGCGAGAGAGAGCGAGAGAGAGCGAGAGAGAGAGATGGTGGCGCAAAAAGACCATCTGCCGTTATTGGGACTCCAGGCAACCCTTTTTATGATGCTGAGCGTTGTGTGTCTGTGCGTGGGTTAATCAGACTCTCACCGTTTCCGCACATACATGTGTGGGTGTGTATGCTAATAATCATGTCATCCTCATTGTGAGACTCAGCAGAAATGCAAACAAGGTGACACACCACCAAATACACAAATACAAATACTGTGGTGGGTGGACGGGGCCCAGGGTCAAGCTATCCCAGAAGAACATTTTAACATTTAATTATTACATATTATATCCATCATTCATTTATTTGACAAAATCAGATCTGGAGATTTAAGATTAAGATTTATATCAAGCAATGAATCCAACACAGCCAGGAACAGAGTGCTGTCATCAAGGCACTAACAGAGCTAAAGCCTTCTAAAGAGTTTCCGTGCTCAGCAGATGGGTAAACAAGTGGAAGATGGATGGAAAAAATAATTTCCAATATGTCTCCAAAATAAAGTCAAAGATAAAAGCCAATAGACATCAATATCCAAGATGAGCCTCCAACACACCACATGGTTTATGGAAAAAACAGGAGATGAAACCGAGTGGATGAGACTGTGGCCATGTGTTTATGATAGGTAGAAACACTAGTACCACATTCAGTGAACACATAACACATTATTTGTTACTTTCCTAAGTATAATTGCTGTACTTTTTACACGATGAAACACTAAGGAGATACTCAAATATACTCAAAATTAGTTAAGGAACAGAAACAGTTAAGAAACAGTTAAGGTGAGCTCAACGGTCATACTGGTGTCCATGCTGGATTTAACCATTATATTAATGACACACTGCTCAGTCGGTCCTGCTGTCTCCTTGAAGACAGGAGACACCAAAAAAATGTATTCACCGCTGTTGTGAAAACCCTATAAGAAAAATACTGGATCCCAACACTCCTGAGGTTCTCATGAACAATGTGTGGTTCGACTTCACTTTGGGCGCTGGAGGAATGAAGGCAATCAGCAGATCAGATGTCATTCACCATCAAAAGAAATTAAAACTGGCTTAAGTTTGCAACACGGGCCTTCAACAAGCTCACAAAGTATCACAATGGCCAACAGGAGAAGAATAAAGTTAGAACACAAAGGGATTTGTGTATGAAAAGCCTGACAATCCTCTCTGCCCCGTCTCATCCATCGGAAATAACCTCTCCCATCTGCCCTCCGACACACTCCTTCTATCTTTGCCAACAGTGTTGGTAGGCAGAGTGCATATTCTGTAAGTGATCCGTGTACCATAAAGATACTTTAAAAATCGATATAACTATGCCAATTGGCTATCATGGTTAATTTAAGCTGTAAAAAATGGAATTTGCTGTATTACCGATACATTCAAGAGTCATCTTGGGACAGTGTTTCCCAGAATATGTGAGTAAGCGGCAACACAGCAGAAATACACTAACCACTGCCTCCACAGCACTGATCTCATGTGATTCTAGGCACAGCAGAGATTATGGCCGTAAGTGGCCACAAGTGTGAAACCTCTCTCCTGAGCTATTGACAACTGCCGAAAAAGTGGAGTAACATCCTTGCCACACCAAGCAGCAACACACCTCCAGCTGACAGAAAGTCTACAAGCATTTATAATAGTCACACTACTGACTCAGTTGTACAGGCTATGTTCTATAGCTATTTTATTGTGAATTGTGAATAATTTAAAATAGATCCAGGAGTAGCATTCATATAATTTATAACCTTATCGATTACGGCTGAGTGGGCATTTCCATTTGAAAAAAAATGAAAAGAACACATATGACTCCACCTTTAACCATTCAAATCACAGCAAATGAATTCAATAACTTGTTCAGTGTACAGGGCCGTGAATCCCTTGACCCAAAATTTCTCAAGTCAGTCTGCAGGTTCAACTGGCCAACTGCCAGACCAGTGACAAATTTCCCTGAGCTTTAGTGTTCAGCCATGTCCTAAAAATAGGTACCCCTGGTACCTTGCATTAATGATCTGGACAAGACCTCCAGAGTGCTAGATTGCTCTGTAAGCTCAATTGATTTGGCTTTATTGGCTATCGATTAGCAGAGCCTCAGCCACACAACTGAAATGTTGAAGAAGCCATAATGGCTTACACAGGAGGATGATAGGCCATGCCCAGGGGAACAACTAAAAAGGAGAAGTTATCAATAAGGAATGCTGTCTAACCTGCAGGTCACTGTAGACCTAGTGTATTTGCCCCCTAAAACATCTCCCTTGAAATGTGCTTCCTAACTGAACCACACAATAAGGACTCCTCAAGTACTGCAGTTGTACACAGCACTGCATTTGAACTGCATGCCTCCCCTCATTATCAAATTCAGCATATAGTTTCTCTATGAATAAGAACTACAGCGAGCAGAGTCTTTTTTGTGATGGGTATCCACTTGACAAGGGGTATTAGCATGATTTAAAGTGTGTGGCTCTCAGGAGAGAATTAATTTACCCAATCCCATTCCACAGGCTGAAAAAAGAGAAAGTACAAGCACTGCAGTTCAAATGTGGAATGAGATTGAATTCCTTGTGATGTTTGTTATTTCTTTATTTGACACAGCTTGAGTCCATTTCCAAAAGGGTAGTACATAAGTATAATTCAGACAGAAATATGTTACAGTGTTAGAACTTGGATGAACATTAAACAATAAAGAATCCCCGGCTGAATATGTGGAATCGAAAGTCAAGCTGATTATTATGTTCATTTTGATTCACAACTCAGACTGAACTAATTGCAAAATATACACTGCACAAAGATTTAACTGAAACTATGCTGTTGCTTCTGTCAGGGGAGGTTATTAGCATATTGTTGGGAATATGTTGTTTGCAGTGGTTATGGTCCAAGAACTAATAAAAAAAATATTTCAAAAGGAGTCACATAGCACATAGAGCAGATGCTAATACTACTACCCCAACTACTACTTCTACTGCTGTGACTCCAGTTCACAATTTCACCTTAAACAAAGTGAATTTGCATGTCAGATGTCCAAAGTTTTGATAACTCCAAAAGAACATGTACATATTGCACAAACAAAAATGACCATCAAATGATATATCTTAATAAGCTTATTCATTGAATATGCTGCAAATAACTATGCAGTAGGTCACTAGAGTGCACTTATGTTGTTGATGCTGATGTCGTGGGTGATTACTTTACTTTACAAAACAGAAAAAGCATTAACCAGTTTATAGAACAACAACATCAACAACAACGGTCCTCATCAATCAAGTATATTTACTTTGAGTCCATTATGTCACACACATGCACACGCACACGCACACACACACACACACACGCGCAATTTGGACGCTAAATTAATAACAAATGCACTTGCTTCCAAAACTTGCTTTCTTGCACTGCAGTGGTTGCAAACAACGGCAGGAATTCTGTAACCATAGAAACAAAGTTATGTAAATGCACCTAATCCTTTTAAATGATATCAGAACTGACTGTTGGAAAGCTACTTTTAAACCATGTTTACACTACAATACACTGGATACACCCATGTAATGGTTAAAACACTCCCTGTTAAGAAATTAAGTCTGGTAAAGTCAGACAAAAGGTTTGCTTCTTTTTAAACAAGATTTTGTTGTCAGAAAAATTAAAGACAATTAGAAAAAAACTCCAAAATAAGTGTTCAGAAAGGGACCAAAATGTGACAGTACTTCGAGTGATTAACCGTCTGTACTAGATCATCATACCTCAACTGTACCAGTGCCAAAAGTGCACTCGAAGGACGCGTACTCTGATGAAGTTCATCCAACATGTTGGACTTGTTCATGCACATGAGCCCAATTTCAGTATCAGCTGTGGTGTGATTGTCAGTCACCTTTTTCTAGATTCCATTCTTTCAGATGACATGTGTATAGGAAGCACAGATGCTTTGTATTTAGGGCTTACGATAAAAATGACAGAACCGAAGACTCCACAGTACACCAACACAGCATGAACCCGGATCAGCAAAATTCAGAGACTGATCTAAGTGCTTCTGATCTGCAAACAGATAAACTATATAAACTATTACAGGATTTCAAAGATAACCTGTTGTAACCTGTGCTTTATACCTGGAATGTCACATTCTGTGGTTATGTGATTAAAGAAATTTGAAAGTGGTTAATGAAATTTAAAAGCGGTTCATAAAAATGAACTGAAAATCGTTTACATGTAAAATGTTGATTTTGTTATTCTTGTCTTCATGAGCCGTGTTTTTGGTACAGACACAAGCATAACGTTGTATCAGTGACAAAGTGACACCATAGATCATGTAAGCAATTTTCACTTCAGTGGCACACTGTTTGTTTAACTGATGTGTAAAATTATTGATCCTTGTGAGGTCTGGGTCAGCAGCTGCAGATCAGCACCACTGCAGCTGGTGTAGCAAAGTGTTCTGTTTAAAGGCACTTCACACGTGAGGAAAGGTCTGTAGTTCTTTCCGTGACAGTTTTTCACAAACGACTTGTGTTTCACGTGTGAGGAAGAGAAACTAACAATCCTGTAAAACCTGAGAATAGCATTGAAGGTTTTTGAAACGTCATCCAACAAACCAACAACTGGCAGCCAGATTAGCATACCTAAAAAAAGGTATTATTTCTTTATTGAGATTTGCATGATTAAATCTGTGGATGAAAAACAGTTTGACATAAACATATTAAAAGATCATAAAATCATGCTGTGACAGAAGACGGGGAGTTTCTGTCTAACATATTATCTGGCAACTGACTGAAATCTTCACCAGCAACTATTGGGTAATTGCCACCACCTGCTGTTTCCTGCAGTCTTAATTAGATGAACAAAAATGAACCATCTATATTATGTTCATAAATATTAGCCAGGGTTAGGATTAAGGGAAATCCCAGTATCTCAGAATTAATTATTAACAATCTGCCACTGGAACCTTTCAATAGTTTATCTTAAATAGCCCGTTCCAAAGTGCCAGGATGGCAACACCTACTGTTACTGGAAGAGACAAAACCATGCCCCATCCATGTCATATCAATGATGTTTATAGACATCGTCATCACAGATCTAGGAATACCTCATCATATTTCCTTATATTCTCAAATTCCTTTCACGAACTCCAACTAATTTATTAACTAGGGCTGTCAAAATTGGCTCAAAATGACACAATTCAAATATCTAATTTTGAGCATTATGTCCATGACAGTGTCCGACAGCGCAACATTTTGAGCTGAAATTTTCAATTTATTTCTTTCGTAGCAGAAAGACAGTGGCTCTACTATTTCTACCGAAACCAAATACAGATAGAACCCAAGAGCCTGGTCTGCTCAAGATTTCTGCCTAAAAGTCTGTTAAGGAAGTGTTTTTCTTGCCACTGTCACGTTGCTTGCTCCTGGGTGATGTTGGGACTTTGAAATTCTTTGACTTTGAAAATTATGAGCGTGTTCTAGTCCTGCACGATGTGTAAAGTGTCCTGAGATAAAATGTTTTGTGATATGACACTTTAAATAAAATGCGGTATTATGAATTTGAGAGTGGTAATCAGACCAAGTTGCAAAGTTTGCACACTGCTTAGTCTCATTTCTCCCACACACCGACATGAAGCCCTTATCCCTGACTCACATCTTGGGCCCTAGTTTCGTAGACCAGGCGCAGTCAGCTTTCAGCGCACCTGCGCCGCGCCGACGGGGTGTGTCCGCCTGGACTTTGCAAGTTTCGTGCACCGCGCAGGCTCGCGCAGGCACACCTCCCGTCTCGCCCACCGGCGCAAGTGGGAAAGAGGGAGGAGAAGAAGGCGTGAGTGGGAGACGAGAAGGAGACGAGGCGTGGACTGGGATTAATACAGCCGATTCAGATCTTCACCAATCAAATGAGCTCCTCTCCTCACCTTTAATGCATTAGGGGAGGTTCAGTGCAAGTTCCGTCACTTGACAACCCGATGACAGAAGCAGCGCCGCCGCTCCCACCACGCGCATCACGCGCTGTGCGTGCGTATTATAATAATAACATTGCAGGAGAGAGAGAGGGAGATGTTTTGGTCCGAGAGGCTGAGTTTCCGTTACGCGTGCCATCCGCCTTTGATCTGACGTCAGATGTGACGGGACAATCTATATAGATATAAATCCACGTGTTGATTCAATTAGTTGCATTAAATAGCGTTTGTTGTGATTATTTATTGCATTTAAATGTGCCTGGAACTGTGGAAACCTGCCTGTGAGGTCTCGGTGACATGTACGCACTGCGCGCCGTCAGCCAAACTTCCACTGCGCCAGCTGTGATTCGCATTGAATGAATGGACTTAATTTACGCCTTGCGCCGAAAGTAGACCAGGTTGGAGCTGGCGAGCTTTCAGCGCAGTCTCGGCGAGGCTTCCGCTACGCCAAGCTGAATCTGTGACGCCTCCCCCTGCTGCGCTACCACACCCATGTTGGCGCAGGCGATCCACCAAACTGCCAAACTGACCGTGCGCAAGGCTGTGCGGGTCGAAACTTGCATTGCGCCGGCTCCGCCACCCTGCGCCGCCCTGCGCTGCGCCACAAAACTAGGGCCCCTTATCTTTCTGTTTTTCCACTCAAGAACACATTGCCCTCGCAGTGTTTCTGCATCTCTTTGGCTCTCTTCTGATCAAGCCATTAGTTTATTAACCCAGTCCTGTGGCTTTCAATAGATATGAACATCTCCCATACATTCATAAATTCAATCTTGTTTTTAACCATGATAAGGCAGCAAGGCACAACGTATTGTTATCCACAATGCCTCGGTTCGCCTCTGCAACATTGAGAGGAGTCTTTGCAAACCCTCATACATATGCATGGGCTTGTTACCACTTCTCCTTCTAGGTAAACATGCAGCCCAACAGTCAGACACTGACACACTACAGACTCACATACACTCTCATAGGATCTGGAATACACATAGACACAACAGATGCATATAGAAAACTTGACAAACATTGCACAAAAAAGATAAGACTTCACAAAGTAAGATCGTTTATGAAAAGATTAACACACAAAAAAGAAATGTACTGCAATATCTCAAAACAGTCACTTCCTCCTTTGCCGTTTTTACTGTTTGACAGTCATGTTAAGGTCATACTTTGTTAAAAGGTTTCTAAACATTACCTTTTCACCACTTTAGCTAACATTAAAACAATGTTTTCTGGTTACAATTGATCTGTTTAGCTTACAGATCAATACTGTTGGGAGCTAGCAATCAGCAATAAATTAGAACTCAGCTGGTCAGGTTCCTGATCACAAATAAAACTGGACCTTAAATTCAATAGGATTGCTGTGACATATGGCTTAATGTAATCACTGTAAGGGAAGGAACCCTTTCAATATAAAAAAAATAACATTCACTGAAACTGAACTCCTGGAAATCTGTTTATTGACATGGTCACTGCAGCTGACCTTCAGGGAATGCAAATGGAGCGAGGATAAAGAATGGTACAAATAATAAGCAGGGGTTGACACAAGACGGACAAAAATTTAAAAAAAATGTACAATAATGCATTTTAGTTCAATATCTGTCAAATTTAATAAATTACTTAGAAACCAAAATTAGGCCTGCATCACATTACTTTAGTAACACAAAGTTCAAAGTTCAATGAGAGTTGTGCATCATACACATACGGTACATGACTGGACATCTCTGCATAAGCATTTCTCATTTGGCAAAAACATCTTACTTCCTTTCTGTCATCCTTGCACCCCTCTCGAGTGAGGGCGGTTGTGGGGATACAGACTTTACTGCTTGTGCTTCATGCTCATTTCATGCACACACACACATGCAGCTCTCTATTTAATTTTACAGTCCCACGCAGCCACACACATACACTAAGACATAATCTTCGACACATACAACTGCAGCTAACTGCCCGAATGCACAAACAAATAAAGCCACCTTCTTTTTCCCATACACACAAAGAGCCTACCCCTCCATTCATATGCAGACAGAAACCTTCTCCATCATCCTCCACTGTTATTTTCAAGTGCGTTTACAGGTCTCATAAATGGGTTTTATATAGTCAATATGGCTGAATGTGTCTGGTACACGGTGTTTTCTGCTCACAACTTCAGATAGTCAATATGATAGTAAAAATCTGTGTAAACAGCCTCTCTCCATACCACTATGAATCAAGTTTAACTGCTAAGTATACTTTAGATTTTTCGGTCCATGTGTTTAAAATCAATATTGGCAATAGTAGGGATATTAGCTTTTATAAATGTAGCTGAGTATCTCTGGAATAATCCATGTTTGGTTTCAGGCAATAATGTTTAATTAAATTGTTTAAATTAGAACTTTGGTATGTACACACATATACAGTATATATATCTATGCAGTGCAACAGTGTGTCCCACTCACTCGCTGCGTTTTTAATAGTTTTTGGACAACAATGGAGTTTTATAGCACATAGAAATAACACATCAGGCTTCACCCAGGCAACACTTGTGAGGAGGATCAATTCATTGTTGATTTTGATCTTTTCATGGGATCTGTTCACTATAAGAAGAATAGAGAGAACCGCAACCATTATCCTTTAATGCAGCCTAGTTCATCTCTATCTCCCTTTTCTCTCTTGACCCAGATGTGTGTAAACAACAGCCCTGAATGGGAACTTTTAACGTATAATTGCCTCAGCTGCCCTGTCCAGAATAAGATTCAGATCAAGACCCAAACAAACACACATGCGCTCACACACAAAGCTTCTCATGCTGGTCTTCAAGTGGTCTCTAAGGAGAATCCACTGTTAGTAGATAATTGGTTTCCAACCCTCACAATACCGCCGTTCCTCCCTCCCATCCCTTTCACAGTCTTGCCATCTCAGCCTCTCTGTATACATATCTGACGCTGCATTTTGGAGCAGGTACACTAATAGTTGTGTTTAGCTTGGTGTGTAAACCAAGACATAAAACACTTTTTAAGAAAGTGTAATGATATGCTGATGATAAGTTATTTCATTTTACAATTATATTTGACAGTATGTACCTGCTTTGTCATTGGTGCTCAAGAAAAGAAAAATAGAGGACAAAAAGAAGGAAAAAAAGACTAGACAGTCACTTGAGAAAAACATCAACAACATTAAATGACTTAATCAGAATTGAGACTCAAAATACTGTAGCAGTAGGTGGTCACCCAGAACTTTTTTTACAGAGGCAGAACATGTCTATAATCCACAGACTGTCTATGGTACAGACAACAAAGTGTTGATGGAGCAGCTACAGTGTTAGCATATCAATCTGAACTTCCCTTCATTATGTAGTTACTTCGGCATCCCTTTTATGCATTTATTGCAGTAAAATCACAACAAAATGTTTATTTTGGGTTCATATTGCTGTTGTAAAACAGCCGGCGCGTTGCTTGTTTCTTCACAGTGAATACAGCTCAATGAGAGTCACCAAGCATATCTGGGGGATGTTATGAACTCAGACAAATGGCGCTTGATTACCTGGTGTATCTGGGACTTCTGCATCATGTACAAAGCAACAACAGTGGTTATTTCAGTCATAACTGATGAAACCATACCGATGTCTACATGGAGCTAAGCCCCCCTCCTACTCCCCAGTGGTTCTAGCGCGAGTGATGCGAATGATCGCAAATGATCCTGAAAATAAACACAAATGATCCCTCGAATAAACACAAATGATCCCGCAAATAAACACAAATGATCCCACGAATACACACAAATGATCTTGCAGTCAAACTCAACGCGAGTCACCTGAGGTGAAGACACCTCTTTCTGTTCTGCCCCTGTAGCCCCGGCCCAGGTTCTGCACTTTTAACAGTGTGAAGGTGAAAAAGACAGAAACGGCAGACCAACTTTCCTTTTAGCAAGTTGAGTAAGACTGTGTCGTGACGTCAAACACACACATATCGCAAAAAAACTGCATCGTGTTCACGTGACACAACAATACTAGAATACAAATCTGTACCTTTGCTAACATGCACTCAGGTACATTTATGCACACACACACATCTAGGAGTTACTCAATGGTACCATCATTTTCTCAGTCACCTGCTACAGCAGGCAAAAGTCTGGTCCGCAACTCTAAATATGGTAACCACTTTCCAACATCCCATATGGGCCAGTTGCCATGACAACCACTGCATGGCTGTCCAAGCAGTGTAATATTTACTCAGCAGATACATGTTTGCTGTCTGCCTCTGTGGTAGGTTATGATACTGGTCCACCTGCTGTTTTCTGTATAACAGACTCAATCTATAATACATGAAGGAAATACAGACCTTCATAGAATTCAGGTCATTAACTGGTTCGAGTGATATTAAATCTCAACTTGTTTTTCTTTTTTCATATTTTCTTACTCTGGCGTAGTTGCTAATATAAATGGTAGACAATATATCCACCAATTAACCAATTATCTAACCAATCAGACAGCACATCCATACTGTTGTGAATCACATTTTCTCGTTAAAGTAGCAAAATTGCTACTTTATAAATGTACAACTTTTTTCTCTGAATAACGCGCACCTCTCTCGGCTCCGTTTTTTTTTTTTTTTAACTTCAGTGGCCCTAATACGCCGTCGCACCTCTGCCACTACACTGAGGGATTAGGGACAGCTTGTATACAGCGTGCAAGCGGCATGGAGGATAACACGGAGGAGTTGGTCCCTAAAAATAATTTGCTATTTATAGTGTTGTTTTAAAATTATTGTTGAATGTTCATACTTTGCAGAATTGCACTTGCAAATTTGATTAAAATCTGTTCAAAAAGGTACTTTGGCCTAAATGGTCTGTTATTCTTTCAGTTTTGTGACCTTGTAGGGCTATATTTTTTTAAAAAGGGAAATAAGTTTGGTTGTACTGTTCAGTAACTTGCAAAATAGTCTTACAAACCAACATGAAAAAGAATCGTGATAAGATTGGGGATCGTGATTCTGCCTGAAAAAAATTGTGATATGATATATTTTATATATATATATATATATATATATATATATATATACACACAGTATATTACTGCCTAGTATTGATGTATTATCTTCCTTGGTTTAAGTAGTCCTTTAGCAAATCATCATACCTGCTGTAAAGTGTAACATCCTTTCTGAGTTTCCTTTTCAAAACTTCCAACCTTTTTTTGGCGATGTGGTAGTTGTCAGGAAGTAAAGGATGGTCTCTTTGCCACGGCAGCCCACTTAGTAACGCATATCATCTAGATGGAGGTTTCCTCAAACTGCTGTCTCAGACTTGTCACTGATGATGCCCAGTGGCTCAACCTCCCAGAGTGCAAGCAGCTGCTGTATAATCTGTGCATGCTCACTGAGCTGAATCTGCATACAAGTTGTCTCGGTCATGCTGGATACTGCCACTGGGCCCTGCACTGCCCACTCAAAGGTGCTTTCTAGTGCTCCAGGCTGTCTGCTAATTGACTTGAATCACTACTGGCATATAGTATCAGGCCGTATAGAGAGACTGGCAGAGTGAGAGAGAGAGACAGAGGGTTCAGGTTTGTGATCTCCAGGGAAATCTGCGAGTAACAGACCTCTTCTACATCTCACTTTGTATATGATCACCAGGAAAATTCATAACAGCTGTGCACACTTGAGGTGTGACGACTGCCTCTATTTCAACTGTTGTTCATCCCAGACGTTCTCCAAGCTGAGCTGAGCTATGTTGTGGATCACTGTTGTTGCAACAGGGGAGACACATGTGTGGAGGTTAAAGGTCCCGTGTCTGATGACGGTACTTTAGCTAAATTTCTCTCACTGTAAAAGGCATAATTGCTATGAACAGCAGTTTAAAACTAAACATTGTCAAAATTGTTGATCCTTTCTCCTGCTCCGAGAGCATTGTGGGAAATGTTGTCCTTTTAATACATCCGGTATTTATCCTTTAACCCATATTCTGTATGCATTATTTATAATTAATAAAATATTAAACATCTGTTTCATCAAAACAAAAAAATTAAAAAATCTGTCTGTCATTGTAAATGACAAGAGGTATTAATTAAAAAACCAACATGTTGGCAACATCATAGCATTGAATTAATTAATTCTACCACATCAACAAATTCCATCCATCCATCATCAACCGCTTATCCTGTTAAGGGTCGCGGGGGGGCTGGAACCGATCCCAGCAGACATTTGGCGAAGGCAAGGTACATCCTGGACAGATCACCCCAACAAATTCTGTTCTCAAATTGAACACTTTAAGGTTTAGAATTAGATCCACTGTGCATCCACTGTGTTTTCCCCACTTCTATTGCAATGGCGCATCTACCATGAAGCACTGAAATTTGGCTACATTCTTCTCAAAGTTATATACATAATTCAGTTGGTTCCTTGATAGTACCATTTAAAGATATCCAGCCCTAGCTGACTCCAAGTCCCAGTGTTGTTCATGGATCCTCATATGGTCTATGATGACTACCATTAGATTTGTTGTATTTCATCCAATATTGTTTTCAAAGTGTCACAATTGCACTCTATAAAGGGCATTATTATTTGAAGTTGGTTAAGCTTCCTGCATAGCTGAGCAGCTACACACATAGTGAGGGCATTAGACAATATGCTATCATTCCTGGATGCAAAGTCCACGTCTACTAAATATTCAGCATACAAATAAAGAAAGGGGACATTGCTCATTAAGATATACTGTTCAATTCAATGATCTAAAAAAAGATGCACTATCCTGTTCAAACTACTGGATCTGAATAAGAGTCTGAAATAAATGTAAAAAAGGCACAGAAACACAAAAAGACACAAGGACAGTGCTAAATTGCTATAGTTACAGTTGCCTGTATTTGATGATGCTATGTAGCAACCATCTCTATTAAAGGCCTAATATCATGGGAACCAAAAGAAAGAAAACAGTATTGATGCAACACACAGGAAACACAGTAATCTGTCTGGGTCAGTTGCCACCAACCTACTTTGAACTGTGTGTGCATATGGTGGGTTGGTTTTGAGCAGGGTTGTGATGAAACTTGTGATTAACACCCCTAGTTCTGAGCGGATGTGCAGGCTTATGGGCTGATTTATGTATGAATGCATTTTCACATGACTGTGACAAGAATAAATGTGTGTTCATTCTCAGATAGACATTCAATGACAATTGGTATTTGCTTTGGTTGTATGGGAATGGGTGAAATAAGATACAGACTGGGGGGAAAAAAAGAGATATAAAGATATTGATAGATTGAGAGAGAGATGGGAGAGAGACTAGGGTGGTAGATAAAGTAATTACGAAGCAGCTACACCAAGAAGCTTAGGGTCAATAGGTCAACACTTAGCTGCAATTGTCAAGTAGTGGAAACGCACCGATCAATCAGCTGCCATTCGAATCCAGCCAGTTTTCAGCAGATCAGTCCACACTTGGTTTTATACCAGCACACAGCAGCACAGACTTTAACATCACAGCCACACACACACAACACGTCGTCAGTGTTGCAAGTTCTTCTTCAGGTGATGAGGACATAAAGCTTGCAATTTGTCACAGCCGCAAGTCGAAAATAAAGCATGAAAGAACGACCTTAAAAACATTTGGAACAACTAACTTAATCAGACACCCTTTATATGTTGCTCAGACTCAGAGTAATGCTGGCAGACAGCATGGGTCTCTCACTTGTCCTACAGTCCTGCTTATAACGACTAATATCTATCATTAACAGAGATTGCATTGACTTGATTATGATGCTTTCAAGCTCCACTCGATAAATGAGTATTGAGCGAAGGTATATTTTAAAGCTATCATGATGTGCTAAATGCAATCTTGTAAAATGTATTTTGGAATAAATAAAGTTGTTTGAAGGAGCTATGTTCACAGTTAAAAAAATTGGAATCTGCCAAGAAAATTCCTGTGTATGCCTATGTAGTAATCGACTATCACCACCTGCACCTTCAAGTCATTGTTTTCTGTGTAAACGCATACTTAAGCATCGGGATGGCAGGAAAAAGTAAAAGACAGAAAATAGATGAAAAGTATTTCATGATGTAGACGAAGGAGAGTGGAAGAAAATAAGTGGGAGGAAGGTTGTTAACAAGCGGCCATAGAATTGCAAACAAATAAGTTGACAGTGAAGAAAGGAAGATATTGATAGAGACCTAAATCACAGAGAGAGAGAGAGAGAAAGAGAGAGAGAGAGAGATGGAGAGAGACATTTGGATGCTTTTAGAGCCCACATCTTAAGTCAATCATATGACAATTATTGATTTTCCATTTACTCTAATGGACATAATGGGACCTGTACATATTCATCTATAACCATTAAACCATTAGCTACTAAGTCACACACACACACACCAGCATTTAAAGTTAACTCAGCATAGAGCAGAATAAAACATTTTTGTTGATAAAGTTCAGCTTGTATCCCTATCCGTGTCCAGTGCATTCTTAGAGTGCAGCTGCATCTGCAACAAACAGGGAGGGTCAGAATAACTCACACTAAATAAATGCACAATCATGCAGGTGCCATGTAGATTATCCAAAGACAGCAAATGCTCACACAGATATGCTGGCACATCCCATATGCCTTTCCCTCTTTCCCTATCACACACACTCACCTCAAGCACATCCATTCTGCTAATAGAAGACATGGGGGAAAGACAACAGGATAATAGGATTATTATTCTCCTCTAATCTCCATGAGTCAGCACCACTCTGTGTTTGGGTGTGTATGTGTTTTCATTCAACTAGTGTCTGTGTACGTTTCTGCACAAATGCCAGTTAATTGAGGCAGTGATTATATTGTTTTTCTCCTTGAAAGAATATTAAAACATTAAACAGAGAAGAAACAAACAATTAGAGTATTTGTGATGGTGAAGAATGAGTATTCTCAGAATTAAATAACAGACTTTGTCACCATGAGAAGTTTGATTCAACTGAAGATGCTGCAACAAGAGATTATTGCAATGGTCACCAAGTGATATAAAAATGTAACAAATCAGAAAATTCAGTATATACAATATAAAAACTGGATGAGATTATAAAAAGTTTAGGTTGTACCATGCTTCTAACAAAAAACATAGTTACGGTATATAATAAAAAAGGTTCTCTTGTTGTCAAAACGCTTCTGTCCCATCCCATCCAAGTATTTAGTGGCTATATTGATAAATCTGACGTTTCAAATCGAGCCTGTACTTTACACACTATGAGTAAATATTTAACTTATTTATAATGCACTGAAAAAAATTGGCTTCCACTGTGTTGTCATAAATCAGTGCAACTTCCTTCCAAGAAAAGCCAGATCTTCTTCAGCAAAGGGACGACTGAAATGTTAATGAATTAGGACCATTTTAGTTAAGGAAATAATAATAAGTGTAGCTTTCGCCAAGGGAACACCCAAGTCTGAACAAATTAGTCTCATTTAATCTTGAGGAAACTCTAGCCAGGAAACTATTGAAGTCCTAATGAGTTGCATTTTATCTTGAGGAGACCCAAGAGTGATGGGACCACAGGACTGTTGAACTCCCAACAAATTGGTACTATTCTGAATCTCAGGTTTACTTTTACCAAGGAACCATTGACCTACTGATTAATTAGTCTCAATTTACCTTGAGAAAACCAACGACACTTTTTGCCGAGGCCCCATTGCACAATGTCAAAAGAAGGTACCAACATTTAAAAGTGAGAAAAAACTTGTGCTGATGGAGTAAGTTATATATGTGAGTCAGCATGCCAGAGTTGGCGGTAGAATGAGTCACAATGGATAATATTTGTATTAATAGATCTAGTGTGGGAGGCAGTTGGTCACATGCATATGCCAACACATACATACATACTGACATAGAGCAGTGTAGACGCATATTTCATTGCCATATCTTGCTCACTATTGTTAGTACTTTTGTAAAAGTCAAAATGGATAATTAGGCAAATGAATGCTCCCAAAGCATCCAGAACAGCACTTGTATACTACTTCACTGGCCATGATAACCTATTAAAACAATGCAAAGTGGAGAACAACAGACCTGAGGAAATAAGGTTTACAATGAAAATGCAGTGCTGGATGACTGCAGTGAATATGCAACACAAGCATTGTATGCTGCTTCCGCGCTGCTCAAGGACACATTGACTTTTTACCAGGACATGTGCCATCTTTGGGGTTGGAAAAAAAATGGCCATGGGATCTTTCCAGCAATGATAAATAGAGCAGAAGGTAAAAAGCCAAGGGTTGTCCATGGCACTAGCCTGGAGAGGGCATACAGAGGACATACAGTATGCTATACACCTACTGGAACTATTTGTTGAACCTCTTATTAAAGTCTGTGGAAAATGTAATGTCTGCGATATGGGGTAGAGTACAATTTGAAATCATTCAATAATAAATCTGAAACAACTAAATTCCATATATTTAGCAGACTGTTTAGTTTATTTTAAGTAACTTTCAATACAAAACAAAACATTCCATCCTTTTGTAAACTAAAGTTTTAAATTCTTCCAGATTTTGGATGACGTACAGGAAGCCTCCCCAAAGTTTCCCATCAACTCGTCAAGCTCTCATTGGCTGAAGCTCCATGACAGGTCAGATATTTAGCCTCTTAAGAGATGCAACTGTGAGCTCCTTGTTTCGCGTCTTTGAAGGAGTGGCGAGCAAACACCAATTTGTCTTTATTTGGAAGCTCAAAAACTATCGAGTGGAAGTTGTGTGAAAAGCCATCTCAGAGGGCCTCCTTGCCTTGACTCTGTGAGCCCTTGGTGAAACACCCACAGAGGTCAGAGGAGAGAAGAAGTCCAAATTAAACCAAATATCCGGGTTTTGCAACATAAAAAGTAGTATGGTTGGACATCCAGCTCTGCTATGGATTTTTCCCATGTTATGCTTATGAGAACTTGCAGTGAAATACACAAACATACACACACACAAGATTTTCATCCGGGCCTAAACTTCAGCAAATGAACAAATGTAGGACACAGTCAGCAGCACATCAGTTTTGCCCATCTCTCTATCTATTATTTGGGTATATTATCTATTATTCAGACCCATCCTCCCTCTTTCTAGAGATTCAACCCCTCTCATACCTCTCTCTCTCTCTCTCTCTCTCTCTCTCTCTCTCTCTCTCTCTCTCTCTCTCTCTCTCTCTCTCACGTTCTGTATCTCTTCATTTTTTCTATCACTCTTCCCATTCTCCCTCTTGCGTGCTCTCCGTTATCTTCTGTAAAGATAACCATCAGTTTCCAGCAGCAGGAGGAGTGGGAGAATAATACACACAACATGTTCATGAGAGGTGGAAGGTAGCAGTCGAAGTCAAGGTCGAACTGCGTGTGTGTGTGTGTGTGTGTGTGGTGATTTACAACCCCATCTCCCCTGTCTTTATCTGTATCTTCATCCAAACCTTGGCACCATTTCCTCAAGAGACTAGACACAATATAAAGTGTACACACACTCTCACAAAGACCTACACACACTTGTCTGAGGCAGTGGTAGATCATGTGCCAGTGAATACAGGATAATGCAGAGTAGCCCAACTGACATGAATCACAGTCTCTATTTTCTTAGCTATTCCCTCTCTTTTGTTTGTCCTCTTCCACTCCTACTTTCCTGCTCATTCTTTCTACCATTTACCTACAACTATCCAAGGTAAGTAATTACTTGCATACTCTATGTGTTGTTCATATGATAGGAGAGCTGAAATGTAACTTGCACACTTCTCTCATACCTAGTGGTGGGAATCGTCAGTCACCTCACGATTCGTTTGCGATTCAGAGGGCCACAATTGGATAATTAAACCATTCTAGATGCATCACGATGCAAAAAAAAAAACAACAAAAAAAATGAGTATGGTTCAAACCCAGCTCCCTTCATGCATTTTAACAGCATTAGTCGTTTGCAGCAGTAGTCGATATTTGTTTCATTTAAAATGTTATTTAAAAATGTATAAACTGCTGATCTTTCCGAAAGCCAATACATTAAAATGAACTCTAGTTTGCATTTACTTCCTTAACCATGACTTCACAGCTGAGGTACATACCGAACTGTGATTTTTGTGTACGAAGCACCCTTAATTTAAAAAAAAGTGGAGACCACCCAAAAAAAACACTATTTAAAAGCAATGCTATTTATCAAATAGATGCTAGAATAGTCTACAGAGTTGCATTGCACATACTGAAACATTTTATTTCTAGTCACGTTCTATTTTATATAGCTTTTGTATAGATTCTAATGTATGTTTGTTCTATGTATGTTATTGCTACTGGATGCTTGAATTTCCTTCGGGATCAATAAAGTATCTATCTATCTATCTATCTATCTATCTATCTATCTATCTACTGGCAAAGCTTGTATGCTCAATATGACTAATCAGTCAAATGAGCTGCAGCTGTTTCATAAAAGCTGACTTGCTGTATCCTCCAATGAGTCGTTCACAATAACTATATTTTCCATTAAAGTCCATCAACATGCCAACTATTTCACACCTGAATTATCTAACTGGCAGGTTCACACACTTCAACCATACACAGCTAGCATTCAACTCATCAATGAGCTACCAGCAACAGCTTTAACACGAGATAAGTGAGCAGTCTTACCTTGTTTGTTGGTTGCTTGCTGTGCAGAAGCATCCATCCAAATAGCATGTAGACTGCACAACTCAACTTGGAAAACTCGAGTCTCTGGTTGCACTAGTTAAGCTACCTGGTTGCGCAGGTGCGTTGGTTCCTTATGTGGGTGCAGCTGCTGTCACGCGCACGGCTAACCTTAGCCAAGAAAAAAAAAGAAGCTATCTTAAATATCTCCAGAGCCGCAGAGTAACTTCACGTGACGTCCGTTGTTCCCCCAAAGTCTCTTCGCATCTTCCCCCTCGTTGTCGTTGCTCCGTTTTTAATTCCCTTCGGTTTTACAACACATTGGATAATTTTGGAGCAGCATGTTTCCCCCCAACTCAACTTCAGGCAGCCCTCTGTCTGAAATCCTCTGGCAACTCCTCTGTGTGCGCGCGTGTATGTGCGCGCGCGCGTGTGTGAAGCTGAGCCACCTAGTGACGTGAGGGGATGTGGAGCGCCTAATAAAGTAGGCCATATATTAGAAATAGATGGGCTACGTTTCATAATAGTAATAAAGTAGGTTACATGTGCCTTATTACAACCATTTAGGCATTTTGAGGTTTGTGTTCCTAATATTCTGTAACATATATATGTAACTTAAAAATTGCTATCTAAGTTACTTTTTACCTTTTAATATAAACCTCCAAATATTTCATTTGGATGGTGTTTTTTAGGGACAGGGGCCATCATCCATAGATGATTATACACTCATCTCCCTCCTACTCCCATCCTCCTTTCTCCCTTAGTGTTAACGTGGCCAAACAAACCTTCGCTTTAATTCTTGAGTAATGCTGGACACCATCTTCCGTTATTGATTTGGTCATTTTGAGTTATACAGTAGTTTTTAACTCTCTAAGTAGGCTATTGAACATGTGGTATGTTTGTTTTTTGTTTGTTTGTTTGCTGTGTGTTATTTCTGTTGAGAATGTAATTACACCTGTATTCCCTTTGTGAATATAAATTGCTATAGGATGAGTTGTTTTCAGATTAAATTACTGCAAAAGGTGATTGGCGATAAATACTGTGCAGTGGTGGATTTTAAATATTACCATTTTAAATTATAATCATTATTTGAAATGAATAACCAGCCGGTCATATTACATTTACAAAGCAATGTAAGTGTGTTTGAAGGGATGTGTACATAAAAGCTCTTTTTAATGCAGCTGCCCAAGGTTGCTTGGCATTAATCAGATCGTAATTTTCAATAAATCCCATGAAGATGAAATCCCTTCAAGTGTTTCATCTTACTTTACTGGACAAATATATTGAACTTACGACAGCAGCTCTTTAAACAAATGTATCTAGAAATATCAACTGGCTGACCATAGTGTTTTCCCCCGTTTGTGCTCTGGCTCTACGTCAACTCATCAGGTTGCTCAGTCAAGGTGCTCCATTCGGTTTAATAGAAAAATCAGCGTACCAACATCACAAAAGGTGAATACAAGTAAGACACTATCTATCTCTCTGGTGCAGGCATTCATTGTAGTGTTATTGACCCAAATCAAAGTCCCTACAGCTCAGAGGCACTGCAGTGGCTGTGTGTGTGTGTGTGTGTGTGTGTGTGTGTGTGTGTGGTGATGAACACCATGCTTTAAGACTGATGTGGGGAAAGAAACGGATGCTTTTTACCAAAAAAGAAAAAGGTAATTTGTGTTTGTGCTGGTGTTTGGTGCATATGTGACTTCTAGTGTGTGTGCTTGTATGCATGAATGTGTCAGCGTACCTCCACAAACCTCTCTACAAACCCATGTGTGTGCGAGCAGCCATGCCTGCCTGTTTTTCGCACATTCTTATGGTATTGTGTGACTTTGGCTACACGCACACACACAGACACACACACACACAGTATCGGGGAGCTACTTATTCAGTGATAAAAGGCGAGCCAGAGGGAACCCAGTAATTGAACTCCAGTGAGCGAAGCTTGGAAGCACCGTGCCGTATCCAGGGTAATAAGAAAAAAGTTATTATTCACCTCAAAGACACACACACACACACACACACACACACACACTAACAGCACTGCACATACATGCATACAAAAAGATGCACTTAAGCAAGGACAACATAGCATTGACACAACAGAACTCCCAATTCAGTTGGTTTATACTTTCGTACTGAACCAGGTTTGAAGAATGATGAAGAACAGGGTGTGGAGCCATTGAATAAGCAAATAAACTTTGAAATTATTGACTTTCACACTTTCTATCTCCTGCTGTTCCACTGAATAAATCAGAGCTCTCACTCTCTCTCCCTCTTTTCGGAAATTCAGTACATTGGCAAGGAGGAATCCACTGTGAGTTCAGCTATCAGTAGTCCTGCAGTACACACACACACACACACACACACACACACACACACGCATGCACACAGACTTACAAAAAGACACAAGTGGACATGCAGACATCTGTCCATTCAGTTCAATTGGCATCTCAGGCTGATGCAATACATCAGTGTGACTCATAGTGTGCCATAGAATCAATGTGACATATGACGATATTTAAATGAAAAACTTAATTATCGTCCGTAAAGTCAATGTGTTTTTCTTGACTAATTGTAGCATAACGACTCCTCCTAAAGGTCAGTATGCTGACTGGTGCGAATATCAAAGTAACATATGAGCACAGTTGGATTCTTCTTTTTTTTTTTTTTTTTTAGTTGTTACACTTTTACTGTTCATAGAGTTTGTTGAGCTTTGTTTATTTTTCATCCGTGTTATTACTTGTTTTTTTCAATTTCAGCTTTTACACATCTAAAAACTAGTCTCTGATGCTGCCCATTGATATTTTCGTAGTCACCTACAAAAAAAAGTCAATTTCAATACTAAGTCTGTAACAAGTCATCTCCATTTTACAATGTGAAATATAAATTACCAAGACTTCAGAAATGACAGGAGAGTGGAAAATAGAGAAGGGTAAGTGGAAGAAAAGGAGAAGGGGAGAGTCCTTTTTAAAAGAAGACTAAGTTTTCTCTTTTTTTCTTTCTTTTTAATCTGCAGCATCTCTGCTCCCCTACAATCATTCTTCCCACCCGCCTATATCAAGGGACCCATTGAAGCCCCCCCACCACCACCACCACCACACACACACACACACACATACACACACACACTGACATAGTACACGCCAATCGGAGCAAAAAATAATCTTCCTGAAATGCAGTCGTCCATAGTCCACTTTAATCTTGATTCTCCCCGATGCACCAATACAACCTCGTCATCGTCAGCTGTGATAATCTGCAGACTTATCGACCTCCTGTTACTGACACCCCATCGATCTATTCCCCATGCTTGCTTTTATGTGTGTGTGTGTGTGTGTGTGTGTGTGTGTGTGTGTGTGTGTGTGTGTGTGTGTGTGTGTGTGTGTGTGCAAAATAATAAAAGCCATCCAGTTATCTGTCCTCTCTACCTGCTGTATATGCCGGCTCTCATCGTGGAAGGCATCCCTAACCTTCATCAATGGACTGTGTGCTGTCATTATGAATCAAAGCCTACTGTGTATAAGGGCACTACAAACCACCTCTCTCTCTACCCCTCTCTCTCACACACACACACACACACACACACACACACACACACACGCACACAAACAAATGTACAATCACACATAGTACACACGTAATCACGCACATACCTAAGAATTCAAGTCGGGATGGATCCATAGGGGTTGCTACTGATATATCAATACAATCTGAAGACTGTCTAATTAATTGTGTGCGTGTGTGTTCAAGACTTTGTGGCGTGGAGTGAAAAGCACCCATGATTGGGATTCAAAGGCTTTGCAGGGTTACGAGTTCTCAATCACTGTGCAGTCGGACACTTATCACGGAGGGAGTCGAACGTGTGACATCACATCCAACAATAATTAGTGGATGAGATAATGGTGTTGTGAGGCTCACCATGAGCTGAAGGGTGGTGCGAAGGTATTGATGCTTTACGACTTCAACCATTCCAGATTTCCAAAGAAGACAACCTGTGTCACGGGGAAACAATGTGAAACCGAAAGAGGCCGGACCAGCCTGGAACCGTTTGACTTTGAATAGAATGTAAGCCAATCAGTAACCAGGGATCCATCTCAACACATTTCATATTAGATCACATTAGATGTCAAACAATACAGCATGGGAAGGCCCTATATTTGAAAGTCACAAAACGACCAGTTACTTAAATTGCAGAGTGATAGGTTTCCAGGCATCTGAGTGATGTGTATTTTATTATAAAAGTCCTATGAGATTAATTTTGGGGGTGTTTGCATGGAACACCTTAGGATACTAATGATAATTAGTCCGTATGGGCATCGTTCTGTTTTCCTTCATTAAAAAGGTCAGAGGTCAGCACTCTCAGAGTATTCCTAAAGAACACTACAGATGGGTTGATGTCCTCTAGCAGGGGACCTTGAGCGTGAATCCTTTCAAGACATTCTCTCTAATCACTGGGCCACCCAGCCTCTTGTAACAGCACTGGGGACATCAAACCCAATTTAACACTCAAGATCTAATTTGATTATAGTCAAATTTAATTAAATGTGCTTAAAATCATATTTTCCTCCATTGCAGAGTATCCATCAACCCTTTGTATTTGCCCACCCTCATGAACAAGCCCATGGGGGGGGGGGGTTCCACATCGTTTTGCTCCTGTGACATTTTAGAGCAATTAAAAATTTGGCTTACCTTAGGATTTTACAACTTAGCAGATCGTCACTGCTGTGAGCACATCAAAAAGGTTGATTGCCGTTGTGAATAGTGTGAGTGTGAATACCAACTAAAAGTAGAGAAGCTAAGCAGTTAAGGCTAGATTCAAATGACTGCAGATCAGGTAGGGAGAATGTGTTTGAACAGATGACTCGTATGATTGACTATGAGTTAAAATATGAAACCTTGGCTGTATAGATTTGTAATTTGCTCGGTGACAACACCAGAGAAAGGCCACACGCAGACAAATCCATAGAAGAGAGCTGGGGTAAATGAGACTGCATGCTGACAGTACAAAAATACAGAGACATTAATTGAGCCAAGCATAAAACAGTAGAAATGAAAGGTTTGGATGGGTGGCTAGATGATTTGGACTCATGGTGATAGACAAACTGATTGAAAGATTTAAAAGGACATTTCTGGGGTAGGATCTTTTTTTTAAATCATTGAACTATTTGGAGAAAATGTGTAAAAAAGAAAAAAAAAAGAAATATGTGGACACCAACAGGGATTTGAAAGTATTTGTTCTGTTTGGAACTGACTGCCCAGGAGACCTTCTTTGTTTCTGAAACCCTTCAACTTGCTGTTTCTGTAAACATATTCCACATAAAGAGATAATTATCACCCTGGAGTTGACAGTGTGAAAATATAGATGGTGGGGTATGCCAGGATAGACTACACTGCAGCCACAACGAGTACTGTTGTGGTCTAATATTGTCTGGATTAATGATACAAAAAAAAACAATTAGTTAAAGTATAAAATAACAAAAGAGGAATGTCCGTTTCGAATGACGCATCAAACCAAATAAAAGTCACATGACAAGTGAAAATACTTAATCACGTCGTGGCAAAAAAAAAAATCATATGGAAGTCCAACCATTTTCGAGACACTAATCCCCAGTAAAGAAATCCTAAATGGTCACCCGTGTTCAAGGACTGTGGCTGCACAATGTAGCTCTGAGGTGTTGCTGTCCATGTATTATGATGGAGGGTATAGTCAACCAAACATTTTCCGGATTCTGCGGCCCTTAACGATCCGCTCCACCTTCATCCTTCCGTGTCTCCTCATGTCTGAGAGCTGAGTCAGGGAATGTGTCCAATGAATCTGTAACCACAGCGCGAACACAGTGGAGACACTGTGTCTATCCTGCAGTAGTGCTACAGCAATGTCAAGTACCTACCAACTCAGATATGGGGGAGGGATATAGTAAACTTAGGTTTAGTTGCCAAGTACAGAAAGTGACTTCTGCGATAAGTTAAGTGCTGTCAGCCATGAGAAAGTGTGAAAAAAGGTAGACCATATGGTCAGTTTCAGAAAGCTGTGTGCAATGCAAAATAAAATGGACTATAAAGTCACCTTCAAAAGTACTTCTTAAAGAAGTCAATTGCATAATGTCAAACGTACTGTGTGTGTGTGTGTGTGTGTGTGTGTGTGTGTGTGTGTGTCTGTCTTGACATCTCTTGCTGTGTCAGGGGCCTCTGCTCTGATCCCTCTCCTCCTCTTTCCAGGGAGCAAGGGAATGATCACTCCTTCTTCAAAGTCTCTCTTTCATCTCCACCCCATCTCACCCTCCTCTAGGGGAGGGCGAGGGGGCGCGGCACAAGCAGACAGGACTGGCTTTTTATACATCCATATCCTCCCTTGTTCCTCTCCTCCTTCCCATTCTCCTTTGCTCTGCATGCTTCCGGGGCACCGTTAGCCCTTTTTGACCTTTTTACGTTTTTTTTTTCTAAAAATTTGCTGCAGTTTTCTGTGATTTTCCCACATTTGCGTGAACTTGGCTCTCCTTTCTTCCCTCCCCCTTTTAATGTCCCTATCATTTCATCCACTGGTCTTGTAGAACAGCAGAAGCCCTTATACTGGAGCGAAGAAGGGTACAATGTCTTTAGTTACTGTATGTGCTGTGTGAGTTTCAACACAATTGGTTGCTATAATTACTTTCATTATCACCAACAGCCATTCGGGTTTTCTCTGAATATGCATTACTTTGAATTATTTGGAACTGCAGGAGTGTTTTTTAGGGACAGCGCCTATTTTATGAGAAGCTCATTGGAAGCTGTATGGAAAAGGACAAGCACGCCATCGACAAAAGCCGTAGCGCTGACCTTTGCTCTTTTCCTCTTCAGTTCTGATATTGCTACTGCAGCATCTAAGTTAACCTCTGCAGGAGCATTGTTGTTTTGAACAAACAGGGGCTCCTCGGTGTTGCCAAGCCCCCATAGCTGCCAGTAACCTGGCTTGCCGTACAAGAAACACATTACTTGAAGCCTAAAAGATGGATTTTTGGGTGATACTGTAAGTGATCTGGTGAGTTTCCTGTGATCCGTGATGGCGTGCAAGGTAACCTATTTCATTCTTCGATTTTTAAATCTAGAACCTGTCGTGGGCATCTTGCTGATGAATCCAGAAATAAGCACATCCACCGTATGTTTTCAGCACCGGATCGAGTTTCCCTGTATTTTGCTCCACTTTGGTCTCAGGCTTAAAGGGATGTTCGAGACACCCCGCTCTAAAATGGCACAGCGTGGATAAAGTGTGTGTGGCAGCTATTTTCTAGTGTCTCCTGACTTCACAATTGTATGCTTTTAGAGACACCCGCTCCCCCTCCCTCACCCCTGGGGACAGACTAAATTTACTGCTTTTGGTTCCCAGGAGTTTGAGAAATGCTGTTCAACAACCTCGGGGACGGTTAACACTCAACTCCGGGATTTACACTCTGCATGATCATGATGCCGCTTTCTCCCACACAGACACAGACACAGACACACACACATGGCTGTGTGATGTCGCCAGTCTCATTGCTTTCCAAGGGGATTTTGACTGAGATTAGCATGTAAAAAGCCACTATCCACTTAATAATGGGGTTTGCTTGTTTACGTTTCAGGGAGACAGTGCATTTGCTTTTCTGCCCCTTTCTTATTTTGGTGGTCAAAGAGGGCACTTCATTATCTACAAGCTGCCTTTCATCCCATGGAAATCTCATTGGAATATCTCTTCTCCAATATATTATTGTTTTTTTTTTTTCTTTCCTAGACTAGCAACTGTCCCATTGCTGATTTACATTTGGTCTGTCTATTATAAGCAGAACACATGATGGACTATTAGATTTAGAGGGGGATGAACGCAACAATCTGCTGCACGTTCTTTTAACTAATTAAGCAAGCAAGTTATCATTCAAGCACTTCTGCAGTCATTTCAGTCGATTTTTATTCCAAATTAGCTTTTTTTTAAATACCTTACATCACTTGGAGCACTTGAAATACTTTTCTACAAATCATGTCTGTTTTTAATGGAGCTGAATATAATCAATTAAAGGGAGTAACGTTGAGCTATTGAGGATAATTTCTTAAACATTTGAAATCGTAAAAGAACAATTTCCCTCTTTCACAAGAGTAATTTAGTTTTTAAAAATGTCAATGTGCGCATATCATGAGTTCAGATGGTCCTAACCCAAGACTACCTACAGCCTTACTTGAATCAGAATACAAAATTATACTAATGTAGGTGTTCACATTCTTGCTACTACCATATAAAAAATAGAATCTGGAGTCTTATTTGTGTCGTTAATCTGAATTAACTTCTTTAAAAACATGTACTACGTTACAGGATAAGAAAATGGTTTGACATTTTGGTAAATATGTTTGTTTATTGCAGAGAGTTAGCTTAGAACACTGATACCACTTTTGTATGTTCATTATGAAGCTCGAGCTAGGAAACAGTTAGCTTAGCATAGCATCAAGACTGGAATCAGGAAGAGATGCCGTTTCAGAGTCTACATATTCCTAACCCTATTACATTTATTACAACCACAAATGTGTTTGACTATTAATGCTGAATTCCTATGAGCAATGGTTTGGCTTAATTGTAGCTGAGAAAGTTAGCTTCAATTAGGCCATCCAACGATCCAATCACAGTGCAGGAGGTTACAGGACGAAACCACAAAGACCAATATTACCTAAAAAATTTACCTATATCAAGAAATTAGGTTGTACCCTGCCTTCGCCCAATGACAGCTGGGATTGGCTCCAGCCCCCCCGCGACCCTAAAAAAAATACAGGATAAGCGGTAGAAAATGGATGGATGGATGGAAGAAATTAGGTTCAGTCACCAACCATTCGTTAGTTCCGTTGCCATGAAGTAACAACCACTTAAGTTCCAGTTATTAGATCTTAGGTGAGCCGGGAAAAGCTCTGTGTTGTTAATATTGTATTCTAAGACACAGCTGTTGTTAATAAGCATTTGTTCTCAGTTGACACACTTGGATGAATTACGATTCCGTAAAGTAAAAGAAAAAAAAAAAATCTGCTAACTCAAACACTATGGATAAGTGGTGTGAGATGAGATGCTTTTTTTCAGTAGCCGTGTTATTTGCTTGATTTCAAACATTTAGAAGCAGCCAAATAAGCGTAACAACACAATGATTGAGTCGTAAAGTGGCACACACCTGCACGATGCTGACATAATAAGCAGCAGTGCACCGCTGCCTCATTTTCTAGAAATTGGCCCACAAAGACATCTTTCCATTCTCAAAAAGCAGCACATTTTGATCAATTCATTGCGGTCCATTCCCTCTTCATTGAGATTCTGCTTTGTGAACACGACTCCGTTGCCTGACGAAGCTGTGTGTGGCGTCTACAGTCCCTCAGAGTGTAATTGACAGCCGATTTTGTCTCACATATGAAAAGCTTTCAATCAAAGCAAACACACGGTGGATGGAACAGCCAACCAGATATTGTGTTTTCTAACCGAGCTGTCATTCGAAAGACTCCAGGTTTCCGCAGGACAGCACTGAAAAGCAAATCTCATTCCTTCTTTGGAGCACCTTGCAATGGAGGAAAGCTGCCTCTTATGAAACTTGCCAATTTTTTCCCCTCACCCCGGCACAAGTTATTTTCATTTCCGCTATGATGTCTTGCCAAGGCACATAGTGTCTGTCTGCCTCTTTCATCGTCTGGGATTGTGTTTCTCCACAGGTATGCCGAAGCCAAGGGCCGTGCTTTAAATTCATTATCGGCTGTCTTAAAGATGAGAAGCCAATCTGTCTGAGAGGTGTCTGGAAGGCTCCGCAACGCCGTCATGACAGAATGAGCTGTAGTGAAATGCCAACACACTCCCTGGAGTGTGCCCATGTGTTTTTGTTTGTGTTTGTGTGTGTGTGTGTGTTTATGAGTGCGAGACAGAAACAGCAGTATGAGTAAGAGGGCAAGTGCTGATTGTGTGACAAAGCCTGTGTGTGAGTAAGATGGGTTTTGTCATGCTAATCGTATAGCTTTAACAATGCAGAGAAAAACAATATGTTGTCTGCCAATAAACAATTAAATGGAATGAAATGAGGGAGCTATGAGCCAGATTACAGCTATTGTGTTCTACAACACGCATATACACACGCTCATCAATATAGGAGCTGGATCCAAAAAGAAGGACGATGGCTTCCCGTTTTGAGAAGGTGTTGGACGGTGTTGGACATTTGACATCATCAGCAGAAAGACAAAGTAAGCGATGAACATGCAGAAGACCATGCCTGCAATGATGGTCTGTAGTCGTTCGTCTCTTGCAGGTGGCGACATCATTCGGTTTCCGCTCTGGCCATTCCATTAATTGCACAAACCAATTATTATATCTGCCCATTATTTTGTCTCCTTTCACGGTTTTGCTTCACATCACCAGACATTCATTTCTGGTGGACCTGAACCGGTTATCCTCGCCCGTGCCCTGTTGTACACTACCTTTTCCTTGGTTCGCCGTTTTTTTGTGCTTTTTGTCGATGCAAGATCCATGTTAGATACATGCGGGCCCATTCATTGCTCTATTAGAGGTGTACTAATGACACTGTAGTGCAGCGTGTACGCTGTGTGCGAATTCGCAATAACAAACGCAGCATAAACTGCACGAGTCTTAGTAAATCTACCTTCCATCCCTCTGCATGCAGTCACTCATTAAACTTTCAGCAGTGTTGCAAAAAGAGAAAAGGGTGAGAGAGCAGCAGCAGTCCAAATGACAACTGCCTGACAAAATGACATTCACCTGGGAGAAAGGGAGAGAGTGATGGGGGATTGACAGGGAGGGCACAAAGAGAGGAGGAGAATATTGTGAGTGTTTTCATTCTGCTGTGAGTGCGGAGACAACAGCCTTTTACAGCAGGATAGCTGTGTGTCTGCTTCATACTGAAACACACACCTGCTTGTGTATCTGTGTGCAATCAAGCATCTGTCACCCCCATCACCACTCACTGAATACACACATTAGCACTTTTATGTTTTCAATAGTAGTAGTTGCTACCCTGCAGGATTTTTTTGTGAGTAAAAGTAGGCATATGTCAATTGATCAAATTATGATCCCAATTTATATGTATTTTACCCCCATTGTTTTCAGTTGATTCCAGCAAGTAGCAGTCAATAAACTGCAAAATGTATTCAGGCTTAACAGCCACCTGCAATGTCTGCTATTCTATTGCCAACGGCATTAACAGATGATTTCGCAAACAACCATACAAGCTATTTTTAGGATTATTATGGCCTGATACTTTGTAAAGTAAAATACATTTTCAAAAAAAGTTTTCAATAGGTTATATTATTTCAGCATTTTCAATGATCAAGCTTATCTGAGCTAAATTAGACTTTCACCAAATGTAATTGTTTTTTTCTAAATGGGATTTATGTGCTGCACTCTGCTTCACTAAGCAAGAATTATAAAGACTTGATGTGGCCTTCTCATCAACAGATTACTCAATATTCAAAATATTCTATCAGACTAGAAATGTGGTGCCTGTTGCTGCATCCAAGGTGTTACCGTTCCCTGCTTCTCCTTTACCAGTGAAACGGAGAGGCTGAATAGCTCCAACGTACAAGTTTGAAGAGTTCTTACTTAAAGTGAATTCCTATTGTTCCTTATCACACCTAAAGGTCTCAAAGATGAACATAAGGAGCAGTTCAAACGGAATAGGGACTGACAGTGTCGCATTTTTAAATGATATTGTATGTTTTATTCACTCACTTTTTAATCCTCCTTTCTGCTCTTCCAGAACCTGCAACTTTAACAATGATACAGCATAATGAAGGCCATTATTTAAACGTATTCCACCTCCTCCCCATTATATTATGATACTTTATGGCTCCCTATATGGGGCGCTCTTTTTTTCTCTGCTTTGTCCACACAGAGGTCAGAGGTCATTTCCAAAATAGCACCACTGCAGCTGGCGGCGGTTCAACGTCACACTAAAGGACATTTTGATGGTTGCTGACACGGGGACTTTTGTCTCTCCTTTGGTGGAAAGACAATTTCTGAATCACAACAAAGAGAGAACTTTCATGTCAGGGACCTTTGATTTGTGAAGGAAAACACCAATATCCTCCCATAGCTGCTGCTAATGAAACACCGCTGTGGCTGCATATTCAGCTCTGCAGAACAATTCTCTGCTCTGTTGCATGTGCTACCTTGTATTTATCTTGTCCGACTGATATAAAAGCCCCAGTGCACTGAGCAATTACTAGAATAATGAGGAGATGTTTACAAATGTCTTTTTCGCTCCATTGTTTCAAGGTTACGGTTTTACGTTTGTACAGTAGCGGCCCCTTCTCAGAAACTCCCATGGTTAGGAGGCTTTTTTCCCCCTGGCGAGTCACCTGGAATCCTTGAATTTCAGTGAGCCACCATAGTCATGAGGTCAGACAATCAGACATTGAATCAGATGGAGTGATATGACTACTGATTACACATAATGTACAAATGCACACACACACACACACACACACACACACACACACTCTAACAAAGGACTCACGGACACTAAGTGCAGAGAACATTCTCACGTACCACACACTACTATATCCTCAACCTTTCCTAATGCATGTATGAGGAAGGAGGAAATGTAGAATTTACTCTCTTTCACCTTAAGGTGGAGAGGACACACTTATTTATGCCTCTGCTTAGCTTACACACACACACACACACACACACACACACACACACACGGTCAACTACACTTAGGACTTAAAATGGAGCGAGAGGAGAGTCGAGAGAGACCCTGTAATGTCAGGTTTCTTTGCTGAGAAGATGAAAGAGGGAAGATCAAACAAGCGGTAGTACGTGATACAGGAAATGTCACCCCTCCCCACACACACACACACACACACACACACACACACACACACAGGCGGATGTATAAACACCCACAGGAAAGGAATGATGGAACATGTGCCGGTCCACTTGAGAGCAAACATCTGCATCTGCCAACATGTTTGCATGTGTGTGTGTGTGTGTGTGTGTGTGTATGCGTGTGTGCACATGTTTAAATGTGTATGTAATTTGCACACAGTATAATGCCATCCATGTTGTCTTTGGAGTAATTAATCACCGGCAGCTCAGAGCAGCTAAACAGCACAGCCATTTCCCCCCCTTGTTTCTAAATGTATATATATATACCACCAGTCTGCACTGGGACCTAAAACAAGGTCACAACAATATTGAAATGAGCTCATTAATGACAGTCACAACATTACACCATAATGCATATGAAGTACTGGTTGGTAAAGTTGAACCACTCTCAAGTATAAATATATACCCTGCACTGTGGCCCACTTCGCTTTTCAAATCATGAATCAAAACCAAAAGGTGGCTTTGGTCATCCAGCAGGCGTCACTTTGATGTCATGCAGCAAGTCTCAGCATTATTTTTTTATAATAGCCCTGCAGCTGCTATCAATTTTAGTCGCCACACACAGCTTTGGATTGTTCAATGCGTTAAGGTCCATTGTAGACTCAAAACCCCGATCAGTTGTCCACTACTCTCTGAGGTGAGAGCCGCCTTCTTTATGTTCAGCAGAAAGGAGAAGAAATGACAAGTATGTGCCTGTTAAAGTGAGGGATAGCTGGGTTCTCAACAGTGGGTCACCCTCTGCACTGCACTCATATGGCACTTACACATCCTGACCGATGCCGTTGTCGTGGAAGCGTGGAGCCCACCCTCCAGCTCCCTGTCGGGTAAACACGATTAGCTCTGTCAGCACTTTTGCTGTTGTTAGCACTGTGGCACTGTTAGCACGATTAGCTTGGCCGCCGCCATGTTGAGGTAATGGAAATGTCTTGGATTCAACTTTACAAACGTTGCATATGTTAACCATAAGCCAACCATCCTTTTTAATAAATGAGGCACACCTTATGCATCTTTTCAATGTAACCCGCCCATCCCTTTCCTGAATCTCACCCAAAGGCTTCATTGAGTGAATGTCACCCGCCTACTTTACTTGACGGGTGAATCACATCTGCTTTGTTGCGTCAACATAACCCATCTGCCGTGTTTCGGTTGAATGTCTGGAATGCCGATGACCATGCGGACTCTAATGCGTAATCATACACATCATTCAATCAGGAATCTGTGAGGAATGGCCTGGGTTGGGAGCAGGGATAGGAGGGGTGAGCTCCCATAATCCCCTTTAATCTTACTTTTGAGCATCAACATATGAGGAGGTTAACTGCAATGGTAACACACAAACACACACACACACGCACACACACACACAATGTACAGAGTCCAGGCATGCTCTCAAGGTCACTCTGCGGAGAGATGCACTCACACAGACACTCACTGCTCAATATACGCCTTCTATTTGGTCGGTGTGTATGCGTACGACTTGGTGAGTGTGTGTGTGTGTGTACAAATTGGATTGGCTTGACAGCTCTCCATTTACAGGGTCAAGCAAATGCATTCAGCATATTCAATTTGCTTTCCCTACTGACAGGGAGGGAGAGAGAGAGAAAGTGTTCTCTGGAAAAGGAACCCTTAAAAAAGAAGAACATGCCATTTAAATGTAAGGGCATCGAATACGTAATCCCTTTTGCGTTGACACGCCGGGCTGCCCAGTGTGTAGGTAGGTGATGCTAAGGGGTCTGACCATGCATTAGTATGTCATTTTTTCAACGCTACGAATGACACAAATAAAATCCCTCCAGTGCATTGAGATAAAGGCAGGAATCTGGAAGACAGACAACTAAAAACAAAACTCTGATTACATCCCAGTAGAGGATGTGGATGTTTTTTTAGGTGCCTTGGTTGAGCATACCCTTTGATGTATAATATTAAGTGGATAAGAATTGAGATCAAAAGTCCTACTCGGTCCAAGAGCAGAAGAGTGAGACATCACAAATGTGAAACTCAGCGATACTCTTTCTCAGCCTGATGCTGATCCGTGTCATTTGACAGTAGAGTCAGCAAAGTATGACAAATGAGCATTGGATGGAAGTGGAGTCACAGTGGTTTGAAAAGGTCGCCCCATCTCTTCTACCTCAAGTACAGGGCTGCTCTGCTCATCTGCCTTGTGAATTCATTCTCATTTAAATACCAAAGACTCCCCCGTCTTCTATGTAACGTCTGCTCCATACATACGGATCTGCATTAACGAGGCCAGTTCTTTATGTAACCATGCAAAACGTTGGATGGTTGATTCGCTCAAATCACCAGCGGGTTTTATTGACATTTTGTCTTGGATGTGTGTTGAACATCATCGAAGGTAAGGCGGTGTATGTCCCAAGAAACATACAAATGCTGTGGAGGCACTAAAATGTCAGCTTCAGGGTCGCTTTCTCTTATCCTCTTTGTGCGCGCATGTGTGAGAGATACAGCTTCTAAAATCGAATTACTCCATGGGTTTCACACACACACACACACACACACACATACAGAATCCAATTCCTTTATTACAAGAGTATTAAGTGTCAACTGCTTCTGCTGTACATGACTAATGAGTCGAAGAGCTGGGCAGAGTAGTCATTGTATATGTGTGTGTGTGTGTGTGTGTGTGTTAATATCTGAAAGTGTGCATTTTCCCTTCACTGGTTGTTGTTAAGTGGAAAGTTTTCAAACACACAAAAATACACACGCAATTTATTATATTTGGAAGCTGGTTGAAGGGATTTGGTTTCATCTTGCAGTCGCCACAAATGGTAACCGAATGTTAAGCTTAGGGAAAGATATGTGTCTCTATATCTATTGGCAACAACCAATAAGGATGTGCCTCTTTCACAGCAGACGTGTTGGCAGGTCATCGCAGGAAAAAGCAAAAAAAGGAGTATACTTGATGCCATTAAGTTGAATTACCATCTTGTGATTGTAGGCCTCCACCAAGTTGCAGTGTACATCCATGTCTTTCCAAAATGTCATCACTTTATAATTGTACCCCATTAGACATTTGTGTTATGGCCAAGAAAACGTCTTTACCTTTGAACATAAATGTATAATCAGTTCATTCCTGAAATGTAAAGAGATTCTCCTCCAGGCTTTCCTGAGATCTCAACACATGGCTTCCTGGGACACCTGAAGGAACTGAGTCCAGCCATGTCAAAGTGTCTGTTGTAGAAAAGGTCCGCTGCCTGCAAGTGATGGGACCAAAAAAATCCAGACCACACACTTTCTGTTGCCAAAAATGTCCTCCGCTGACACTGTAATTGGACGCTGTTCCCTTTTTGCTGGTCTGACTCGAGTAGAACATTTTTCAGATTCACTTTTATGGTGTTTGGTGCAGATGCTGCCATGATATGCACAACCACTAATAGCTGGACCTTGTAGAAACAGGTGTAATTATACTATTAAATATAGTCTTTGGAACTACACATTTCTAAATAAGTAATTATCTTTCTTTTATTTAGCTGCACCAGTGATGATTTACACCCGTCCTATTAAAGAGGGTGAACACTGATACAATTTTCTTTATTTGCTTTCCTTGTTATTTGCGCGGTTTGAAGAGCCCCATGTTGACAAATACTCTGATGGAGGCCAGAGTTAAAATAAGGACATATAGCTCTTGTGTCATTATATCACAGCTGGCACCCACTTCTTGCAGCCATCCATCGTTTGACATTGAGAGAGTGGGGTAAGAGAAATAGAGGGTGGAGAAAGGAGGGAGGGAGAGTTTATAGCTGTGTTTTATTAATTCTTCAGGCTGGTGGCTAAAAGGATTGCAGTGGTTGGAAAAAAAAGAAACAACTGAGAAGTGGCTGTGTGATGAGGTAGATTTATTCCAATGTAAATAGGCAGGCTTGGCCCGGTGGCAAGGACTTCTGGTAAGGAGAAAGTGGAGGGGAGGAGGGAGGGAAAGGAAAGGAAGGAAGGGGATGAATGAAGGGAAGACATGCAAAAGAAGAAGAAGAAGAAGAAGAAGAAGAAGAAGAAGAAGAAGAAGAAGAAGAAGAAGAAAGATGTAGGGGTGACACAGAGGGAGACAGAAGGGCTGACATTGAGAGAATGAAGAAATCGATGGAGGGAAGAAGGGACGGGAACAGTGGGAGCAAATGTGAGGGAGGTGAGGAAACAGGTAGGGGGAAGGGAAGGAGAGATACTGACATGGTGGATGATTGTGGCATAGTGCTGGAGAGAGTGAAGGTAATGGAGAGATGGAAGGATGAAGGGATCCTAAATGAGAAAGATGCTTTAAGATTTTCCAGTTAGACAAAATGACATAAAACATGTCTGAAGGAAGGAAGGAAGGAAGGAACAAATAAACTGTAAAGCATCACCTGTCAATTATAATGAGAAGAAAAGAGGGTTGCGGAGAGGAGGGAAAGGAAGGAAGGAGTAATGGAAGGAAGTACAATCCAATGCCTGAATTTACACCTTCAGCATGTAAAGGATGCTAAACTAAACAAAACTGGAGCTCAGTCGGGAGGAGATAATGCAAAAGAAGTAAGAAATCATGGAAGAAGGAGGGGTGGCAGGAAAGAAAGAGAGATCAAAATAAAAAGAGGAGGAGGAGGAGGAGGAGGAGGAGGAGGAGGAGTAAAGGCAGCCATGGAGGAGTCAACACCGACTAAACTGAGTAATGAAACAGAGGGGAGGAAAAGATGGCAACGAATACAGTGAAAACAGCAAACACTGGGGCTGAGAAACAGACATCAGTTTAGCCCTATAGTGGGAAAGCAGGCCTCATGTCCTCAGACACTAAATCCCAGTCTAGTAGAAAAGGGGATTATCATGATCATCATTAATAAGCAAAATGCCAGCAACCCCTAAGCTTGCCTCTATCTGATAAATCCTCTCTGATCCACACAGGAGCATAATTAATACAGACGGCGGGGGGTAGGAGGTTATAGCGCCGACCAAGCACAAGTTAATAAGGGAGTGAAGGAGGTGTGAAAACCTCCCAACTACAAATTGTGCTTTTCATTCGGGGAGATTGGTCGTGGAAATTAATTAACTGTACATACTGCCATTAAAAAAAGAAGACTGAGATAATAAATAAATAAATAAATGCATGTGGGTGGAAAATTGAACTTTTGTAAGCTTAGTTTTAGGTGACGGGAGAATTTAATCTAACACGAGGTTCAGTCCAACGGAATAGCAACTTGTCTCCTGCATAGTTGACTGGCGTGAACCGGAGCGTGGAACAGGGCCATCTCTAAATGCTAATTTCACAAATCCAAAGTGATAAAAAACATTGAAAAAAATAGCACAGCTTGCAAATTATTCCTCTTGGCAACGCCGATGGTGAAATAATTGTATTTTGTGAATGCGTTTGCATATGTTTGGAGGCTTCTACTTGTGTATGCTCAATTGCATGAGAATTAAAAAAAAGTAATTTGTAGTAACTGGGAGTCGATGCCATTCAGCAGACCACGCTGTTGGTTTTTAACTTTCATAGTAGCACCAGAATCCTTTAAGCATGAGTAGTTGAGATAGGTAAATTGATTATTTATGTGTTCATTTAAAGCTTAACTGTTTTTTTTGTAGAAATGAATGTGTGATTACAGAAAGGGCCTTCAAGGAATCTCCAACATCCATCAGTGAAAAGTTGACTGTCCAATTGTGAATGGATAATAAAATCATGAAAGAAAAGTTTTACGTTATATAACGTACATAAAGGCCAGGTCAGGAAACAGATTGAAGCTTCGGTCGTCCTAGTTTATCTTCATGTTTGCATTGGTGCAGCGGGCCTTACTACAGCAGCTGCCTCAGATTTGTGTTCTGATCACAACATGGCAAATGGCCCAGATAGAACTAACTGGAGCTAAACCACTTTGGCCGACAGAAATTGCCTTTGTCTTCTCATATTTTGATATAAACAAAGCTTTCTTCACAAATGTTTCCCATAGTTGGTATAGAAGCGACCATAGTCATTGTGACGCCACCTATTGGTTTGTGGACTGCTCTTTCGAAGCCACGAGTTTGGCATTTTGGCCATGACCATCTTGTTTGTTTGCAACCAGACTTGATGAGAGAGTGGAGCTAAAATCAGATATTTTAAGGTGACCAACAAGGTTACAACTAACTTTCATGAACTGTAAACAAATTGTGAAAGGGATAGAGAAAATTATAAAACGTAAACAGGGTCGACTCCCAGCCTGGACAACAGCATGGTAGTGGCCTGCCAATCAAAAGTATACCCTGCTTTATCGTCTTTTCTACTCCAAATAGAACCATCATTTCCTAAATGAACATCATGCTGAATTAAATGTTTAAAACTAGTGATTGAGACAATAAACTCATGTTTACGATGTTTACTGAGGTCATAAATTGAGGGAGAAGAGGTTGCCATGTAATGTTGCTTAACCAATATTCTTAAATTCATAAATGGCCTGATAATATTTCTGTAAATTAGGGGCTTTTGAAAAAGAAAAGGAGAATCAAACACACACTGGGGGAGAAAATAGAATTTTTTCACTGTACCATGACAGATTTTTTATCACAAGGAAAGTTGTACGGTTAGGGAGGACTTGTGAAATGAAACATTGGATATGATCCACTGTGGTCATTAAGGCAGAAGTCCCTAAACATGCATATGTCTTGTAGCTAGAACTGAACCAGAGCCTATTCTTTATTCTAACAAGAAGTCGCTCTGGGGTCACGCAGGACAATTTCCTTCTTATCATTGGTGGGAGTAGTCTTAATGTTTCATCGCAATACCCCAGACACAATTTCTAATATGCCTTCGCCCACCTGCACACACACACACACACACACACACCACCACCACCACCACCACCAGGCTTGCTGAGAGCCTTGATTAAAATTTCCTCCATGTTCCGTTTGCTTCAGTTGGTGGTATGGTGAATGATGTGTGTCCACACACAGATGGAGTTGTGTCATAGACACACACACATACACACACACACACACACACACACACACACACACACGGACACATGCACACACACTTGTCAGAAATCTCCAGGTGTGTCAAATTCCTCATCTGCATGAGAAAATGGGGGAAACATCTCTCATATACACACCCTTCCTCTTGTCCACTGAACTGTAGAGACTATGGAAATCAGCTCCTGTTCTTCACAGGCCAGCTGAATAGGTAAAAAGAAAAGATGATTTTTGTCTTCTGCATGTACGGATGAGGTCAGGAAGGCATGACTATATGGCCGTGAAGATAAAATATCTTTATATTGCTTCCAAAGTCACTCTGTAGGTACAGGCGTAGCATTATATGAACGCAATAGAAAAAGAAAAAAGACATGACATTGATTAAACGAGACATTTTGTTGTTGCTAGAGAGTCAAACCTCAGCATGTCACTGATAAAAATTACCCTCGGTACGGTAAACATTACTGGGTGAGTGTCATCACTCAACGCACCAGACAGCACCGAGGGCTTCCTGTGCTATACACTGAATATGATCCAGCAGGGCTCAGCCGGTGAGAGCCTTTAACAGATTTAATTCAACAAGGCCTAAAATAATGTCACACCAACTGGTCTGTAGCCACACAAGAGAGGCTTTACTGATGGACTGCCAAAATGGCATCGTCAGAGAGGGAAACTGCTGATCATGAGTTCATTAAATTAACATTTAACAAGTTAAATTTTTGAGAGCCACCAATCTCACGTTTACAGTTAATTATCACTGGAGCCTTTGGTGGGAAACCGAGAGCAGGAGTGAAATCAGCAGATCACACTGAGCCGGAGTTTAATAGAATTAATTGACAATGGGAAAAAAAGAAGAAGAATGATCAGCTGAGAGGGAATACTGTGAGGTTATGAATGAGTTTCTCTTTCTCTCCATCCATCTCTGTCTCTTTCCTCACTGGCGATGTTTCTTTTGAAATCAATGGTCTGCCACTTCACTGCCTATGTTGCATGTGTGTTGTATAACTTTGGGTGGAATCCACTAATTTTCTTACTTCTGCTGGGATCGTTGGGATGTTTAACAGATTGAAGTGATACTGGAATATGCTCAACAGCTAGAGAATGTGCAGTTAGTCAGATAATATTCACTGCAGTAGACTCAATAGCTTGTAATATAAAAATACAGCGCAGGAAGAGAGACTGTCGTTCGATAACATCTCTATTAATGGGTTTCCTCTACTACATTTCCCCTTTCTCTTTCACTGCTCTCTGTCTGTTGTTTCTAAGGGTAAGAGTCCAACTACCCTCATACATCTGTCCCTTCACTCTGCTTTTTGTCTCCGGGATTATTCATATTCGAGTCACACCTAGAAGATTCTGCATGCCTCTTATGGCGGCGATTCCTTTTAGATTTTTGCCGTTTCCAGATTTTCCCCATTTTCCCCGTGTCACATGAAGGGAGAATGATAATGTTTCATGTTTTAAGCTTATTTTGAGGACCAGTGTGTAGGATTTTGAGGCATCAGCAATGAGGTTGCAGATTGAAACCATTTAAATAGAGCGCTGCAGGAATGAGTCCTTAAACCTTTTATGAGTCAAGTCAATGGGGTTTAAGGTTAGATGCCTTCAGCTGGAGAGATTTTAAAGTTTTGTTCAATTATATAAACTTTATTCAAATACGTCGGTACATAGCCCTCTGGTGAGATAATGTCAATCATTCAAACTACAGCCATTACTTTATAAATTTACAATATTCCAAAATCAATGAAAAATTCCCACTGGCTTTTTATTGTCGACTATTCTGGTGATTTGTAATTCAAAGACAAAGACAAAGACAATACACAATAAGACATTATTCTTGCGCAACAAGAAAAGATGCATTGTGCCAGGTTGTAGCCAATTGCTATTTAAACCCAACAAATATGTTTGTCTGTGTATGGAAGAGAGCCTGTCAACTTGGAGGCCGCTTTTCTTGTCCTATGTCAACTTATTTTAATTTATGTTGGTAACATAAGCAACAAACGTAGGCTAATTAATTAGCATAAAGTGCTTATTTGAAATGAAACGGATGGCTTATGAAGCATAACCAAGTAGTTTTGCTTCGTTCCAATTTACAACATTAGGCACATGTACGAGCTGTGACCGTAATCCAGAAGAAAATTAAAACATAATTGAGAATGCAGTATAATGTTAATTTTTCATTTGTCATGTTCCATCCTTTCACCCATCTATTTATTTACCTATCAGGTTTAGGTTTTTTCAGGTTGTGATTATGAGAGAGTTGATTTACTTCACTTCATCGCATCCTCCTCCATTTAATTAATCCTGTCATCTCCCTTTATCTCTCCTCATCTCGTTGGAGGTCAGCTGCTAGCTGCAACAAACCATTGTGTTAGCCACTATCTTTCCTTTCCTCATTCTTTCATCTCTTTCGTCTTTTTCTATGAAGGTGGAGGTCAAGCCTCTTTGCACACATGGTGTATATACAGTATTTGCTGGCACAGTATTTCTTCTTTAAGTGTGATCATAGACAGCCCACGTATAGCATTGTACTAAATGTGCACAATTGTGCCCAATTCCACGATGGAGACGTTAGCTGTTAGTCCACACTGCAACATGCTGCAAACTGTGGGCACAAAGTAGCAAATGGGGGGGTCAGAGATGCACTCAGCTGTGTCAATAACGGCTCCTACCGGTTAAGAGGAGTGAGTGAGGAGTCATCAGGCGGTCGATGGAAGAATAGAAAAGGCAATAAAAGATGTTTTGAGAAAGTATGAGTCACTACAACAGTGATTAGTCCTTGAGCATGCAGCCATAACTGGCCAACCAAAATATGATGCCGTTTGCTGCAGCTGAATGTGAGATTCGCCGTGGACAGACCCAGAGGTGCACACTCACTCACAGACGCACAGAAGCGAGCGGCACGACCCTTCTATCTATCTATGACAGGAGATAATGATGCATCCACGGAACAAAATATACGTCAACTGCGTATTAGGGTCACTGTAGAAAAAAAAATGGAGCTGAGAGAGGTGGGTTTTCTAAGAAAAAAAGTTGTAAATTTGCCACTTGAAAACTTGCGACTTTAAAACTAGCAAATTTGCTAATTTATAGGGTCACATATTTGCTAGTTTTAAAGTAGCAAATTTGGGACCTTTTGTCTTGGAATATTGCCCATCTCTCTCGGCTCCAATTTATTTATTTTTTCCTACGGTGGCCCTAATACGCCGTCGTAGATAAGAGATAACCTGAACACGCTTTTGGTGTTTATCTCACGACACGCACGTTCACATGCAGCGTGAGTCATGGATTACAGCCTTACTGAGGCGTGCTAGAACACATCTCTATCCTCCCACCCAGGCATACTGTTACACATCACAAGAGCCAATGTCAAAACCCCAGAAAGGCCTCCAGCTGCCTCATAGCATGTGAGAGTGTGTGTGTGCGCACGTTTGCTTCCTGCTGATGCTTTAACTGTTTTTCACGGCTAGCACACCAGCTATCAGTGCTGATCGCAGCATGCGACCCGTGCTTTGTGTGTAAGGCGGTATTTTGTACTCAAACAGAACACTGGAGTTGGACCGCCACATCAGGGGCTCCTGTTCTCAAATGGATCAGTTTCAGTTGTTTTGTTTGTGGCATAACGTAGTTCACATTTTATTTTAGCATCAACTCCACTGAGAAACACTTCAGGGAAAAATAGCTGTGAGTGTCTGAGAGTGTGTGTGTGCATCATACAGGTTCAAGAGGATCCAGATTCCAGCTCAAGCATCCACCCTGATAAACTATCCATTAGCAAAACACTGAGCCAGTTCCAGCTCATGGGTGCTGCTCTGTAGTTCATCGTGACCTTTGACCTCTAGGACAAGTAGCACAAGAGAGAGCAGAATATGCCTAAGAAATGACTCCTGGGGTATTATAAAGAATCACATTCATTACATACGCTTAATGCTGGATGGTGTCGGTACTGAATATATCAACCTTCATCATGCCCAGTAGCAAATTAGGTAACAATCAGGTAGACACACGCGTTCCCCTGTCTGTGCACAGATGGTGCTTTTTTACAGAGGCAACTTTTTTCCTGCAGCCACTGCACACAGCAGTACATTTGGGCAAAATCTGAGTAATTTTATTTCATTTTTAATGGCCTCTTTGTACACTTTCCGCCCCAGAAGATGCACGGAACAGTTTAACAATAAAGAGTTTAGAGACATGACATTTTTCCGAAGGAAGCGACTGCGTTGCCCAAAATGTGATTGGCCACAAAAGAGTTGGTAATAACACACAGTATTTGTGAGACTGAGCAGAGGATTTTCAAAATTACCCCAGGCCTCAGAAATGGCTCATCCCATGTTAGCCAACAAGTCACGCCTGCAGATGAAGACTCTAATAGCTCATAGACCTTTCAGCCCACCCTGCTGACAGTCTAGCTACCCTACTGGTTCCATGTTGTCAGTGATTAGCGCTGGCCGTGTTCATTGCCAGCTACGACGGCTGGTTACCGTGGAGTCCAACAGAGACAGACATCTGGAGCTGGGTTGCTGGGGTAGTGGTCAGGATTGCAGGGTCAACGGACTGGAACGCAGACCTCTGAAGGAAGAGTGTGTTTGGCCAGTGCGATGGTGTTTGAGGGGGGTGTCGGTGCGGAAGCAGCGATGCCACCCTCCCACTGCCCACCCGTAGATACCAGTACAGAACATAAGGTGAATGCTCGAGGTTCAGCATGGGGAGAATTCCCATTAGTGTGTTCATCAAAACATCACTTGAGCTGAGTGAAGCAAAAGCTAATTGGCACTCAGGACTTTTAATGGGTGGATAACATCCTTTGGGTGTGTTTTAAGAGTCAGAAAAAAAAGAGAAGTGCTGAGAAGAGACAGACGATGATGATGACAGAACACCTACTGCGGAGAAGAACTGTACATTTACTGCCCACAAATGGCCCATCCGCCAATTACACATCGCCACATAAACTTCAGGCGCTACATTAAGACCTCCAAGCTCGCTTCTGGTAAGCTATATCTGAAGCTCTTTTCCAGTAAGTCTTGATGCATTGAAATAAACAGGAACATTTTCTGGAAGGGGAAACCTGGAGGACAGTCACGGCAATACCCAGCAAATTCCAGTGCAGCCACTGAGGATATGCTCACTGTGAAATCCATAAAAGCTGTTGCACTGCCCATTGCACCGTGTCCGATGGAAGCTTCCAAGCTCAAACGTTGCCAGGTTGGAATTCCCGATGGTTGACACAGATGCTCTTCCTCACGTAGTCTATTTAATTAGTGTGAAATTAGAAGGTGCTTAGAGAAAACAAACCTCAGTAAATAGAAAGGAATAGTTGTTGCTCCAAGTTGCTGTTCTCAAGAAATGTAGATTTTTTTTTAACATGCTTTTAATTATTTCCCCTGCAAAACAAATATCTTAATGATTTAATATGATGTCATTATGTCACTGAATTTGGATCTAATAGTCCCAAAATCCATAATGGTATTTAAATCTCAAATCTGTATGTCCAGCAGACTGCTTGGATTTCCATCCATGCGTCTTTGAGACATCGTACTGACAGATTAAGGTTATGTGAAAACAACTTCTTGATAATTCATTTGATATTGGCTTGATTTCATCTGACAGAGAACATGTATAATTAAAAAAAATAATTACACAGTATTTTCCATAAAATATGTAATTCTAACGGTTAAGTCGGTTTGATGTGGGCATTTTGCTTACATTCGCTCCCACTGAAATATATTGACTTATTAAATTGACTGATTTCAACAACACAAATGGATGCTGATGCACTTTCTCTGTCAGATTCTTTTTCATTTGAGCTTGGCAAGTACAGCATCACAGATTTGAATAAATAGCCCAATGTAAAAAAAACAAAAAATCTTTCAGGGCCTTTAACCAGTAAAAGTATATAAAAAAGGATGCTTTTACTTTATTTATTTTTAGCTGATTGTGCTTATTTTGATCACTGTTGGACACTCTTCATGTGTTTGTTTCTGAAGGAGCCCCTTTCCCATAGAAATCATGTAAGTGCCATCTGATTCGTGTCAGGTCCAAGAGGGGCGCTCCGATGTACAGACAACTTAAAAGGGGTCGATAGGAAAGATGAATTGCAGGGTTATTTTCTTATAAGAGGCCCATAATAGAATACTTCACTGCTGGTCCTGGTGACATCTAGTAGTTCTTAATAAGTTAACCACTTGGGATGTGCATGAATCACCTATCCAGACACTGCAGAGGATACACCTCTCACAACACAGGATAAAAAACCATCTCTGGTACTTTGTATGTGACATCTGCAGGAGGTCAAACCAGGAGCAAAGGTACAAGAGGGGGGAGCCCAGGGAGGAGAGAGAGAAGAGCACCGGGATGGAGGAGGAGGAGATGAGGATGAGGAGAGGAGGAGATTAGGCAGCTTATGGTCTTAAGAGCGGAGTCTGAGGAGGTGAGGTTGTCTCAAGAGTTGCAGGGCGAGAGAGGAGGGACAGAAAAGAAGTGAGAGAGCGATAGAGAGAGAAAGTCTGCAGGGGGAGGGTGTGTGAACAGGAATACCATTATGGCATCCAGGAAGCTTACTCTCTTCCCTCCTGCCTCCTGGACTCAAAACCATGTCTTCTGACACCCAAACACACATGCACGCACGCACACACACACACACACACACACACACACTCTCCCATAATGTAACTTTCCTGAGGATTCTGTAGACCAATTCGCTGTATTGATTTTGATGGAAACCTGAGCAGCTGCTGAGAAAGACTCACTTTAGACCAAGTGGACCTAAGCTTTAACACAGAGACATGTCGAGCCACACTGCTGCTGCTTCTGCTGTGTGTGTGTGTGTGTGTGTGGAGGAAAAAGAAATAAATGAGGCTATCAATGGCTCCTGTCCTATATGTGTGTCAGTCCATCTGAGCGCGTTTGTGTGTGTGTGTGTGTGTGTGTGTGCTTTTCCTCCACACCGACAATTGTATTAAAGTAGAAGTGAGACCCAGCAGTGTCTCTGTGTTAAGTGAAGTCAGTGCCATTTAAACAGGCAGATGTGACATTTGATACAGGGGGGAGCAAGTGGTGTGTGTCTGTAAGCAAACAGACACACGCTTGCAATCTCTTCTCGACACATACAGCAGACAGGAGTTATTTGCACATTTACAAATGTGATATTTGAGCTAAGGTTGAGGGATGAATGGAAATGGAAACGGAGACGTTAACTACACTTGTGATATTCCTCCACAAAGGCAGCATAAAAATAACTGCCACACAACCTGGATTGTTAATAGATTAGCATCTATTTTGGGACTTTTGAAAGAAGAAGAAACAAGAGCATTACTTTAAGCGGCCGAAGGGAGCAGCAAATTCATCCGTCACTTTTCAGAGCTGTAATGTGCTGAGACATGTGAGGTTTTTAAACTAATGGGCTGGTAAATAATGCGAATGTAGGGTATGCTCTTTGGTTTCCACCCAGAATGTTAAGTTGCAGCCCAGTCTCACTCCCAACTTATCATATACCAATGGTTGGTCAGCGGCCCTCGGTGTCTGATACCAACGCATCAGGCTTTTAACAAACTCCAATATAAACACGGCTGCATCATTATTCAGGAAGTAGAGCGGGTCATTCCTTGATCTCAGGGTTGGGTGATTCCATCCAGAGCTGTCCACATGACACCAAACTAATTGCTCTTGACTGGCAACTTAGATGCCATGTCTGCTGATGCGATGACACACGAAACACGACCATCAACGAATAAGTGCATACTTTGTTTCAGTGAAGTTTCTTTTTTTATTATGAGCTGCCGGAGACAGCAGATAAAAATCTACATGGTTTTACTGGCCCGCATACTTTCCTCCTCAGGGCCCAGCTGAGTCACACAGCACTAACCATGAGATTTCAACAAATTTGCTGCTTGACAAAACACTGCAGCTTAGCTTCTCTCTATGGGCAAGGCAGACTCTTTACCTCATATGCCAAAAACGATGGTGTTGGATTCATGTCTGCCTCGACAGATTTCTTCGGACGTAAGCCAACTCCCCTGACCTTTTCCCTAGACTTTACACTGAGCATTGTTTCAACACGGTAAATCAGTTTACAGCCAGTCACGTGGTGGTAAGCACTAAAAGACAAATAAATAAAGACCAAGATGCTTCCTGTTTTCCATCATATGAGTCACACTTATTCATCTGCACGCATTTGCTTTTGGCATAGGTGAAATTTCATTGTGTCGCTTGCACCCACCAGAGTGCCATATGGTGGCATCGCGAAGTCAGTGGTTACATCAGACAGGTGAGCCAAACCAGTGAGCCAGCTGGACCGAAAACAGACCCTGACTTCATATTGTGGGACTCTGCCAAACGATAAACTGAATTATACGACGAGTATTTTCCAGCCCAGGCAGTGGATGAATTAAACCGCCACCATTTAAGAAGCACGGGAGGCATTAAAACTATGCCTGGTCATGTTTGGCCATCTTCATGTCATATCAGAAACAGGCCAACAAGAAGAGGTATCGGTGCAGGACTTAACTTATGGTCCAAGTTGATGTCCTCTATATGACTCAGCCTCGGGGGCATGACAGAAGAAGAAGGTATCTCCTTCCTCTGCATGGTTCCATATTTACCGATATCTATTTTCCACCCCCCAAAAAAACAGAACTTGGCGAATTACCTCAGCACATCAAAACACCCAGCATTCCCATCTCCTCTTCTATTTCTTCCTGGGCGTTGTAAGACATTCTCATATAACCTTTACTCGTCACACTGCAGAGCTTCCGAAAGCGAAAAAGGAAAGAGTGCAGTCATGTCTGTTACCCGACTGGCCTGCCTGACTCCAGCAGTGGCAGTAATCCAGTCCAATAAACCTGCAATATGAGGCCGCTGTTAAACATGACAAATGGTAAGAAGGGAATACGTTCTATTAATATAACATTAAAGACAATATGCTAAACTGAAGTGGAGCTGCCAGCAGCTGGTAGTCATTAGCTATTTAAATCATTCAGAAAGAATGTTTGGTAAAAAGGAATTTTGTGTCAGTTTAAAGTAATAACACACTCACTCACGATCACTTAATAATCCAGCTCAGTGAGCTTAGAATTGATTCAGTAATCAATGTGGTATAAAGTCTGTTTATGCACCGTGTGAGCAGGTGCATACGGTACTGTAGACCTGTGCTTATTTTAAAACATCCCTTTATAAAAGTGCAGCCAGAGGCCGTCTCAGGTTCAATCGGAGTACAATGTGTGTTGTGTTACTATGACAACTGGCAACCATAAGCTGTCGGGGTGTAACTGCATATGTGCATAGGGTTTTAAGAGGGTTGACAGGTTTTAAAGATGTCAGCTGTAGAGATGTCTCCCTTCTCTCCAATATAATGGGACGATATGGCACTTGGCTTGTGGGGCCCGAAGTCAGAAATCATAACCTGGTTAATGAGGATAATCCACAGACCTTTTTCTGTCTGTTCTGTATCTACAAACCTAGCCAACCCACACCAACCTAGACAGATAAATCTACACTATCACTACACTATGTCTACACTGCAGCTAGGAGGAAAAAACATGTCTTTTTTGGGTGACCTGTTCCTGATACATTGTGAATGTGATGTGAACTGTGAATATGATGGAGAGGGAGAGCTGCAGGGGGCGAGTGAGGGAGAAATGTGAGTCAAAGATATTGTAAGAGGTGGAAAGAACAGGTGGATGTCGGTGGTTGAAAATCCAGGCAAAATGATTTGTTGCAGTTTGGACGGATAGGAATTGGCTTGTTTATCAACGCGGTCATCAGTTGCAGCAGCAGCAGTTGTGGCACACAGATCACGGAGGCAGTTAAGGTACTTTAAAACCCTTAGCGCCCAAATGCAGCAATTTGCATCAAAATTGGTACTCTTGTCTGAGTCATAACACATCCTTGAGAGGCTGCGAAACTCGCTGGTCTGATCGTGGCGAGACACAAATGTGCTCCTTGGAGAAATTTAAATATGCGATGATAACCTCCTGAGGAAATGAGTATTATATTAGTAAATGACAATAAAAAATATTATTTTGCTGCCACAAGCACAATTAAAGAACCTTGTAAGGCTACTTTTCATACATACATGTTTAGGTTTGTGCAGCTGATTTGTGTTTGATGTAGATGGGATAGAAACATTTGATGTCAGCTTGTACCAGTGGAACTAAATGCAGCATTAACACAGCTGCAGACCCCACCCAACTGGTACGTTGTCACGTTTCAACCGGGCGCCTTGGAAAAAGTGACTAAGAGTGATTTGACAGGTGAGGGGAGTCATTCATTTTCAGGGGACATCCGGCATTGATCATGATGGCCAATGGATGTCCGCCTTCACCTCTGAGACAACCAATCATATGTTCTCCTCTCAGTCACAAAGCGGGGGGTGGGGGGTGGGGGGGCAGGCATCAATAAAGTCCTGAGGGGGCCTCTGGGTGAATGAGTTTAGCTTTGATGAATGACATGTCCTCCTAATGGGACGCTTGCACGCCATTGGCTGAGCGTCACGCAGGAAATCACCAATCACAGTGCAGGACTCTCTCATCTCCCACAATGAGACACGGGTGAGTGAGTCAGAAAGATAAAGCGGGGTGAGGTGGGGGAGAAAAAAATAACATGCTTTCTGAGAAAAAATAAGGAGAAGAGACAGAAACAATAAGAGTTTGAGCTATGAGTCTGGCACCAAATAATAGCCAGCAATGTTAGAAATAAAACAATTCAAATGTGTGCTAGCTAATGAGAGACGTCCCCTCAGCTGCTTCACTTTGTCTCTCCATAACACACACACACACACACACACACACACACAAGCAGCATTGGCAGCTGGCATGATAGCTCTGAATAAATATGAATATTTCCATTCTTCTGCCTACATTTAAGTCTCAACTCCCACTGTGCTGTATACGTAAATGTGTGTTTGTGTTGTGTGTGTGTGTGTGTGTGTGTGTATTCTCTTCATGTGGACGCTCTATCTTCATTCAAAGAGAACCAGTGAGCTCATATGTGCAGTTTGTTTGTGGAGAGTACATATACAGTACGTGCCTGTAGTCCCAGTGCAACCGGCCGTGGTGTTTTATTCCATTTGAAGATGTTTACGCTGCCTGGTTAAAGTTTGATGAGAACCCTGCTAGTAAATGAACCCGGTTAGGAATTTGGAGAGACGCATTGCGGAAAATACATAAGTCTGTGTTAATGCTGTTGAGCATTGTTTGTTAGCTTTGAGCGAGTGCAGGAGCGTTGCGGCCGTGGCTGTCTGGGATCTGTGTGCAGCGTACGCATGTGCTTCGTCTTTGATCTGCGGCCCATGTTTGTGTGTGTTTGTGTGTGTCGATGGTGGGAATGAGAGTGTGCGTGATTGGCATGTAATTATCAGAGTGTCAGCTCAGTGATACGCTGCTGGGTCATTCATCCTCTGACTGTCATCGCTCCACACCCTCCAGGACTCCACTATCCTGAGAGTGAGTGCAAGTGTGTGTGTGTGTGTGAGAGAGAGACATGCCTCAACTCTAAAATTTGAAGTAAGAAAGGAAAAAGTGCAGAAGTCCTTAAAAAAAACATCATGGGTGAAGTCCAGTATTACTTCAAAGCCGTCTGCTTCCTACACGCTGGGGCGAAAACTAACATTCGCTGTCGCTAATCTTAACTCGTATTAGGACTTAAATTTGACAAAGTCTGTGAAGTCACATCACACTGAATAAGAAATGATGGAAAATCCAAAGGCAAACTTGCACTAGCATAAAATACAGATCAATTACAGTTACGGAAAAGCATAGTGATGCTTCATTTTCATAGAAAGAGGTTTTTTTAATAGAACTTACAGCTGCTGAAAGAGGATGATGTGGAAATTATGACATCCATGAAGGTTTTGAAGCACTCATTTGATTATAAAGAAGAGGGGCAATTTAGTCTTCATAGATTTAATGAATCCATGTGAACTTCTTATAACCTACATCTATTTAACTTTGACTTTATCCCTGACTCTATTTGCGTTTGTTATCATAGAGAAAGTTTTAAAGAAGAGTTTTTGTTTTTGTTTCAAGCCCACAGGATAAAACCATCCCCATGAGTCGTAAAGCTAAGTGGATGAAACTGGATGTAACCCAAAACCCCCAACATTTTAGACAAATGAAACCAAAAATGGCTGCCAGAATGAAACCCACCTTTTAAGTAGTTTGATGCATCACTTCCACTTCCAAGAGCTTCCATTATTCCTACTGCCTTGCTAAAAGCAATCGTTATTGCTGTTAAAATCGGGTCAAATGGAATTGTGGTCAAAGCCACTCAGTAGTCGTGAAGTTTCACTGTTGAGGTTCTGCACTCGGCGGACATGAATGCTGTAACTGCACAACCCTGCCTTTCCGTCTCCTCTCGTTCTCAATCTCGTTGTCATGTTTTCACTGTGGAAGTACCATTCAAGCATTTATGATTTCTGCTTCATTAACTTTACGTCAAGACGCTGGAAAATAAATTGACTAGTATGCCTGATCATGTGAACATGTTAATGCGCTGAGAAAATCCGCACGGCAACAGAAAAAGGGAATATTTACCTGCCAGTCAGAATGAATGAATTTAGTGTTGCTGAAAACCTCAGATCCTGCAGTATTTCTGGTCATATAAAAAACAGTGTTTTTGCTGTTCAGTGCAATTCCTAAAGCAGCCATCAGCAACTAAACTGTCAAAATCAGGAACACGAGAACGTCATAGAGCTGCGTCAATAATCTAAACGCATCGGGAAGAATCGGAGGGAATGAACTGTTCGTTTGCTGACAGATGTGCAATAATGACAAAGCAATCATGACGAGCGTGACTGCTGAATCATGCATTTAACCGTGTAGCTCGCCATCAGCAAAAAAAAAAAAAGCACTTAGGAAGCCGTTTGTTGCTATTTTTTGTCACATTTGCAAATAAATCATTATGGTTTCTGCAAACTAGCCATTAATTGTTGGTGAAGAATGCCACTCGCTTGTTCTGATACGCACCTGTGAAGCAACAGAATGATAAAAAGTGGAAAAACACCACCGTGACTCATTGCTGTGTTACCTTTCATGTACCGAACAATCAACCCGTCTGTGTGCCGCGAGGGTTTGTGAACCATGAAGAAGAAGTAATTACATAAATCTAAATAGAATCAGATCTTTGCTGTTGACTCTGAAGCATCCCCGTGGTCACATTGGAAAGACGGATTTGTTTATCGACGTGTCAAACAAGTGTTATTAGATCAGTGGGCGGCTAATCAGGCGTCGCCAAAGATAAATACCAAGCAGTTAAGAGGAGGTGAAACAAACGTTGACGTCACAGCGACATACCGTCTCTAGGAAGTCACCGCCGCTAGCAGGTGGTGGTCTTTCACAAATCGTTGGCTCCACTGAACGTCTTCATTTGCATATATGAGACGAAAGCATTTCATCAACAAAAGTGCTAGAACAGTAGTGAACAATTACACGGGAATGAAAAGCAATCAGCTTTCTTTCTTGTATGTCATCGTTTTTTGCAGTCGATGAGTTGGTTTCAAACGTCTATTAGTCACACAGGGCGAGATTGCTATCATGCTTGATGAACAGTAAAGCACAGCTAAGCAGAAATGCAGCAAAGGAAGGAGTCGGATGTTTTTACTTTATGCTCTCTGCAGCCTGATTAGCCAATTCGATTGGAATTCTGTATTTCAAAATATTGCAATCAGGATAAACGAAACTCACACAGAGGAAGAGTGAATGCTGCTGGTTGGGAAAGCTTTCTCAAACGCACTTGCGCACAATTCCTTGTAATGCAGCGGGAAACATCTGATTATATAAAGGAAGGGGTCAGTGTGAATTTCCTGAAAAGGTTGTTTTCAAATGTTTTGTCGAAACTAAGTCAAACAGCCAATTTGAGCGGTTTTGGAAGGAACAGCGTCGGACCAGGAAACACCTCTTTGTGATGTCTTGGACTGCATGGTCCATCAAGCATTTTGTCATTTCATTTGGAAGACTTTGTTGGGCAACCTACATTTTTTTTATTCTTCAGTTATATTGTTCTTTAAATGCTTCCAGGTGTAGTATTAAAACAACCACGCTGACCTAAATATGTGTCTATTGGCTGGAAAAGTCTACCTTGGCATGTTTTCCCTCCAGACCCTTCAGTCTTTGAAAGATAAACCCATTAAGTCAGTTCACTGTTGACCTCACCAACTGGGTTTAAAAGAAAGACAAGGTATTTACAAGATGATCTCAGATCTGGTCGATCTCTGATCTTTTAAATACTGTAGATGAACGTACGAAGATGGCGGACATTGATTTTGAATCTGCAATAGGCAAACTTCCCTGTTTGGCTTCATTGCTATTAGAAACGAGATGTTTTCAAAAGCATGATCATTGATCTTGTTGAAGAAAGCACAGGAGGAAGGACACCAGGAGGAGTTCATATTGAGAAACGAGCATTGGCAATACTCTGCTGTAGTAATCGTAATGCTTTGGAAAGAAGCTACAAACTGTCTTCACTGTGATCTCATTTGTTTGGAGTAATTACTCCAAGGTATCACAGTTGATTAGTAAATGCGATGTTCAGAAAATCTGATGAATGCTCCCCGTTGTGCTACATTTCTGGCATCCGCAATACATTACTGCTGATTTGCCTCAGTCTCCCAGGCTGCTGGAACATCCTGCACACATGACAGGTGATGTTGGCGACACGTTACATACAATACACCCCACGTCCCCTCAACAAACACAGACAAAACACATTCATAATGGAGAACAGTAGCGGCATTATGAATTTATACCCTGCGATGTTCTCTGGCAACACGCTCATAATACTGTTATGAAGGCCAGTGAGTGGGAAGGAGTAAATAAGAAATATATACTGTATCTCCTGTATACACACACACACTCATATCCACATAAACCACAAGATACGTGGATATGAGTCAGAAGCGCTGCACGTTCTTTTACTGGCCTTTGAGAACATACTTTACGCAGTGGCCACTTCAGTATAAAGACCTTAGAGAGAAAAGAAGCCAGTAATCCTGGCAAACATTTATAATTTTTTCTTTCTAAATGTTACTTAGTCAGCCTTTAGTACAGTGAAAAAATAGAGCATTTTCTTGTCTCCATTTGAATAGCTTAGTTTAACCCTGGGAGCTGTCATAGCCTGATATCATAGCCTCAGACACAGGCAACATGTAGTTTAAAATCGTTTTTTGCATGTAATTCAGAGTGCTTTGTTGCATTTTCAATATATTTCTTTTCATTTTCACCTTTTTTAATAGTGAAGAGGAAGACTGGAAGAGGGGGTGAGAGAGAGAGAGAGAGAGAGAGAGAGAGAGAGAGAGAGAGAGAGAGACACGGGTATGACATGCACCAAAGGAACTAGGACAGAAACGATTTTGGTTTCTTTGCCAGGTGATTTTGTCAATGTGATTGTGTCACAACTGTGCAAGATGCCCTCACGACACGTCACAGGCGTGTATTTCCAGACTAACAGTCTGGCTGCAAAATAAATCCCTTGTCAGTCTCCCCTCCTCTCTCATGCTCAGCCATCCTTCCTTCTCTCATCTCCCCTCCCGGTCTCTCCTTTCCTCCCATTCTTTCTCCCTCTCCTTCTATAACCTCATCGCCTCCTCCCATCTGCTGTCTCCGTATAGCCTCATCACTCGTTCGCCACTCTCCTCATTTACTTTAATTAAAGGAAGGTGAAAAAGGCAGAAATGCTGGATGGCCTTTGATGTACTTGGCCAGGTCTGTCTTCTCCCCCTCACAAAGTAAAAAAAATGGAAGTGAGGACAGGGAGTGAGCTGGAGGGAGGGGAGTTATTACTTGTCCGCTATACTCTCCTCTGCCAGCCTTACACCCATCTCCTGCCTCTTACGTTCTCTGTCTCCAGCTTCCCTCCATCCTTGCTCTTGTTCAGCAACACTCTCATCAAGGTTGTACAGTCGATAGAGGAGTTCTTACTGGGGATGGCATTGATGTACTGACACTCACTCCGCTCATCGATAGAAACAATGATCACTTGGAGAGAGAGAGAGAGAGAGAGAGAGAGAGAGAGAGAGAGAGAGAGAGAGAGAGTATCTCTTTCCTCAGTACATCCAGTTCTCGGTTTGGAAATATAGCTTCCATATCCTTGCATTCAAACACAACCCGGACTGACAACGACACTGCACCAAGGCCAGGAGGCAAATATAGTTAATTCATTATGTGACACGGGACTAATGGAGATGGTGTAGAAAGATGACGGCCAAAGAGCCAAGCAACATTAAGTCAGTGATAGAAATCAAATGGATAGAAATGTTGTATAATCCTAATTAAGCAGATTGATAGGTCTGCAATTTACATTATAGCCGCCATCCTGGCAGGCTGCGTGAGCCTTTAAGGGACATTACATTAACATTTTCATAGTGACATTTAAAAAAAAGGGATGTCTTGACCTTGCCGAAGCCTAATATATAGGGCTCCTTTGGAGTGCTCAGGGCGGACACTTCTAATGGCAAAGGTGCATTTCAATTGCTCCTCGATCAGTAGTTGCATGAGCTGAATCAGTTCACCGATGAAAACGAGCTGGATTGTCCATTGCTTCATACTTTCCAACATTTCCTAATTTCATTCAGTAGTAATAACATTATGTGACATCCTAACGTCATCGATACCAAGGCAAGCACAATTGCCTAAACGATGGCAGTATGATTGGATGATGGCCAAGTCTGAGATGACATCATCAATCCAGTGAGCCCAAACAAGGTTTTTATTTTTATTTATTTATTTATAGCAAATGCAGCGATTTTAAGGTTCCTTATGACTGTAAGAAGACAGTTTTAAAATGTCGAGCTGTCAATCCTCCAGTTGGGTGTCATGAAATGACCAATGGTTATGCAGCACTCAGTTTTTTGTAAAAAAAAAAAAAAAAAAAAAAAAACTATTTCTATGGTTACTTTGGGTTCATTATATTTTTGTCAAACACAGTACTGATGTGATGTTTGACAGCCGTAAAAAATAAAGCTGGAAACAATCCACAATTAATTAATCATGATCCTTAGTTAATAACCGCTGCGTTGCTGCTGAACAACTCACGAGCCCTGACCGTCTCCCAGTGCAGCTGATTCTGCTTAACGTTGATCCATAGCGTTCTAAACGTTAAACATTTGAAGTAGGTAAAAGAACACACAGAGCTCAAGATGAACAGCAGCGACTGGCTTGGGTATGAGTTTGATCCATAGATGGTTCATCCAATCACCTGCCGGGTATCTTTTTGCCTGCCTGTCCGATGGTTTCTGTTTAACAAACCATTTCGCTGGTCAGGTAAACTTTCCCTCAGTCTCTGGTGTGGAATGAGAAAGAAAGCTTTCATCAACAGTCAGTCAAGGTGCCACATACACACACACACCCTCAAGATCTGTATACAGTGCAGCGAGCTGTCACCAGCAGACTGTAAATAATAGGCTGGAGATGAAACCGTTTCCAAACAAAAACCACATGGCTTTGTGTGTGTGTGTGTGTGTGTCTGTGTGTGTGTACTGTATGTCTGAATACCCTGTAGAGGCTGAGGCATTTGCCCACTCCACTGCTCTTTCTTCCAGTCTGGCAGGCAGACAAGGGGAAGTGAAGAGATAAGTTGAAAGGAGAAGTTCCTGGAGTGGCGTATACGGGCAGGATATGGTCTGATTGAGAAAGACACTGACTGATTGCTATTTGGTCCCTGCTTACATCATCAAGTCGGTCGCAGACTCCACCGGGCTCCGGGGGTCAATTCAATCGATTTAAAATGAAAATCAATTTGAAGTGCAACCAGGAAATGGCTACGTCCGTAAATAATGTGCAATCATACCACATTATTACTGGGTATGAAGTTGTGTATTTGAATGCCGTGAACCTTCACTTCAGACTGATGTACGTACATACACAGGTGTTGGGTCAGATCACTTATAAATGTCGTGTTGGTTTCATCATCTTATTTTCATTGAAAATATAGGTTCGGCTTCAGAACCATCGTTATTAAGCAGCTATCTGGTGTTAGTCCTTGTTTCCATGAATATCAATTTGAGTTTATTTCTTAAATAATGTATGATGGAGATGCCCCTGAGTTTTGAACTTTGGAGGTCAGATGATTCAGATTAGAACACAAAAGACATCCGGGGCCTCTTTAATGCACCTTCACATCACTGTTGTGTTTCCAGCTGTTAGGTTGCGGGCTGGAGTCGGTCTCAATGCAGGATGAGGAAACAGTCTGGATGGTTTTATGATGGAAAATAAAGACAGAAAGTGTGTGTGTGTGTGTGTGATGAGTATTGACAGAACTCGGCAGGTGTGTTACCAGCTAAACTGGAGGAGGGGGACTAGGATGAGCTACTGCACCCATGGGTGCTGTGTGCTCAGAGATGGGTGGAAAACCATATCCTGAGACACAAACAAACACATCCAAATTCAGCAACACTTCCAATTCGTGATTCAAGCACACAAACAATTTCAAACCTAGAAGCACATCATGCAAACATATGCTCCCGGGAAAAGCTGTCAGCCAATAATACCCCATCATTGTTTTACACGACCAGGATAATGTTTTGCCTCACCAATCTCAAGTTGACTTTTTATAAACGTCTCATTCATTGCTTGCACAATTCTTTCAATACTTCCTTAAATCTCAGAAAAGCCCAAACTATAAATATCTTTTCCATTTCATCCCAATGCAACATCTTTCAACAAGGAGCGCTGTTGTCTGAGAGTCGAGTGTGCGGGTCGACGAGTGTTTCTATTCTTTGGAATGAATAAAAGAAGTGACTTTTCACCAGCAAGGATCTTCATGGCTGAACAGACGAAGAAACAAAGGTCACCCTCAGCAACTCGGACATCATATATGGATAAACGCGATACAAAAAAGACACATTTTATTGACGGGGGATTGAAACTGCTGACACGTTAAGCTGCTCCATCTCCTCACAAATTGCCTTTCTTCATTTTCCTTTCTCCTCTCTTCCTCCACCTTTCCTCCTCTCTCTCTCTCTACATGTATGGAAGGGAGCGTGGGAGGAGGGCCTTGCCATTATTTTCACAGGGAAATGACAAGAGGGGACTGTAAACCAGGCCAGAGAGTGGGAGGGATGGCAAGGTGGAAGATGGAGATAGTTAAGGAGGGTCAGAGGGATCTTTACAAGTGGGGGAATTGTAATGCAGGGAGCTACGAAGCAGCAATGGTAGTTTGGTGATTGATTTTAATTCAGCCAAGCTTTACTACATGCTTCCCCCTGATCCCCTATGAAGTGTGCCTACTGTGGAGCAATGACTACGATAGAGAGATGCCGTCTTAACGAGGGGAGGATCCGCTTTATCACTCGAGCCACATCCTTCTTCATTATCCCCGGGATAGCTCTTTGCTGACAGCGTCAATCTGTTTTCACAAACAAATTGATTCCTTTTTTTTTTTTTCATCAAACGCTTGAAATTAGTTTGACAACGTGATGAGGTCGTTGCCTGGCTCCTGCTTCCTGCAACGAAACTGGACGAGGCCTCGGGGGCCACTCCTGCGATAAGTTAAACCCAAATAAAGGCGTGCTGACATGCAGTTTACACTCCTAATTAAAAAGAAAGCATTTCATTATAAATGTACTCACCTCTTCATGAACTAGAGCTAAAGGAGACGGAATTAATGTGTCTTTCAGAAAAGCTTCTCGCAGCCGAAGACCTTAGTCAGCAGCTGACTTACACCGTTCCCTCATGTCCCTTTTTGCACCACGGACTCAGCTGTCTTCATCAGGTGGAGGCCAGAGAGTTTACAACATCTGCCACGTCGACTTACACTCCCCCTAATGAACGTCACGTTGGGACGCAAAGTAGTTCACCACATCAAAATGAATAATATCTTGCCTAGCCTTTGTTGTTAACATGCATGTCCTACTTTGGAATTAGCAGCGAGACACAGATTCTCAGTGTGAGGCCCAGGTTGTTCTAGAAAATCACATCGACTTGAGCTGCGGAAGAAAACTTTTCAAAACCAGCTGCACTAAGTGGCTGTCGTGTAGACCTAAAACCACATCTGTTCCTGGAATAAGAAAACCCCATGGGCCTAAAATCATGTGACTCTCACATGACATAACGTCATTCATAAAAATCACTCAAACTTTTGGTTTCACGAATGCTGGTCGCCTGAGGAAGAGTCCTAAGCATCTGATATTAACACGGTAAGGTTTACGCCCGACTTCGGTATCTTGTGTGTAGGTAAGTATGCAAATAAGTATGCTGCTGTACATTAAATGTGAGCTGTAGTTTTTTTTTTGTATGTTAACAAATGAATTGGTTAAAATCCGGAAGGATTAACCTTATAGCAGCATGGGCTGCAAAAGGCGCTAACTTATCTTAGAACATGTAAAGTCAACACCAGGAAAAGAAGGATGATGCAGAAAAGTTCCAGAAGCTAGCAGTAAAACAGCTAGCCCGGAGACATCAGACAGCAGCTCTCTGTGGGCTGAATGCTGTGCATCCAGCCAGCTCATCCTGTTGGTATTTGTAGCGTCTATACTGCGAGTGGAGGTTGCTCTGTGTGTTTTTACAGCTGAAGTGAGCAGAATATTAATCAGAATGGAGGGCTGGAGACAAGACGTAGATGATGGATAGTCCTGGATTCATTACTTCAATGTTTCTGCTGGATGTTTTCATAGTTTTGTACAAAAACATGCTAAATAACCTCGAGCCCAAAGGCACTGGAAGGCATACCAGACCTGGAGTTGTTTGCATATGAAGTAGAAATATGTTATTTAAAATGCAAACACTTGGCTACATTGACTGCGGTACTAAGTGGTGCATATTTCAATGATTGACTGACTGTCAAAGGAGACATCAGATATTACTGTTTGTTTTTTTTTTCGTTAATTAAAAACAAAATATTGTACATGTGTCGTTAAGGTGGAAATTGTCTGCATGTTTCATATCAGAAAGGGTAATTAATTCGGAAAACATTGCTTGAGGCTTATTGGAATTAAACAGCATAAGCAACTCTGTCCCCGAGGACCAACAGGAGAGAGAGAAGGGGGGAGAAGGTGCAGAGGAGGAAGATGAAAGCCACCCTGGATGGGAGTCTATCCCCGGAGATGCCAGATTCCAGACTGGAGGATCATATGTTGTCATATGACAAACACACATATACTCACACAGGGTGTCATGTGTTTTTGAGCATTGTGTGCATGAGCCACAAATGCACGAGATTGTCGGAGCGCGGAGTTAAATAATCATGATCATAGTCTCAGAGAGAAAGAGAGTGAAGAGGAGAGGCTCGGGGTGTTGAAAGAGAGAAAGTGCCCCGGGCTAATCTTTGAATCTTCCTCTGACAACAATGGAAAAAAGACAGAATGAGAGACGTGAAAGTGTGTTTAAGCGTTTTGCACTTGCATGCACCAGTCATCCACGATTTGGATTGTCACGTCTCATCCAAGATGTTCCTTTGATCAAACATCCTTTCTTTTTCACTCTTTCTTGAAAAGCACTTTAAAATTGAGGAAAGCAACAAAGGGGGGATGGAGGGAGCAAATGAGGTTACAATAACAAAGGGAAGGGTATGTAGGGTTTTCTACATATCATTGTGAACACATCTCAAAATGGCAAATATCAAAACATTCATAATATTGGCATACTAATACAAAAAACAAACATATAAATAACATGTATTAGATTTTAATGTTATGTTTGTATATCATTATGTAATAGTGCCAGTGTCTTTCTCAGTAATTCCCAAAGACTTCAGTTGAGACCCACGGGTGCATTAAAGGAGATTTTCATCAAATAAGAATTTCTTCCATAATCTTTTATTCAACATTAATATCTAGAGTACACCCTTGAGCCACATGGGGGAGCCTGAATGTTCGTATTGTTCTCATTATTGTAGCCTACTTATAAGGTTGCATCTATTATGAAAGGCTAAGATACATATAACATATGCATAAATTCAAGGTCATCAAGGTAATATGAAAATGGCAGTAAAAATGGTCAGGAATGTTCATTTATGCACAAATGTGCTCTTCTCACGATTTATAGAAGAGGCCTATTGAGTTGCGATGGTTAGTGTGAGTCACAGAACAAAAGTTTGGGAAGCGCTGGTCCATCTCACTTTAGGGTTACTTCTTGAAACCATCATTGACACCACATCCTCTCTATTTTCCGCAAACACGGTTTTTGCTTATAATATGAAATATCATGGTCCAAAATAAACTAGTCTACATGTCTAATTAATATTGCCTGTTTCCATGTGCTTATCCTCCTAAATACCGATCTGTCAGTCATAATTCAATTCATAATTCACAGTCTTGTCCAATCTTATCCAAGAAGGCCGGTGTGGGTCCAGGTTTTTGTTTTAGCCCAGCACTACCTCACCTGATCCAACTCATCAAGGTCTTGATTGAAGACCATGGTAAGTCAATTAGTTGAATCAGGTGTCTGAGTGTTGGGCTACAACAGAAGCCTGCACCCACACCCTTTTTGGATAAGAGTGGAAACCCCTGCATGAAGTCAAAACACACTTGAGAACCATAGACTCACCTGAAGTCTCTATAGAAACCTTTTTGGAGCGACTGGCTCCTTTAATGAAGAAAACAGGAGGATGGGAGACAGAACATTCATTGGATTTTCTACTCAGCTAAACAGTCATGCCAGTGTAGAAGAATATGTTTTTTGTTTGCAGGAGGACAACAATGACAGATTGGTTATACACAGAAATAGACTCACACCTTCGAAAGAGAGAGGGAGCAAGGTGGAAAGACAAAGGCTGGCCAGCTCAAAAGAAAGAAAGAGAGATGGAGAGATGGTGAGAGGTGATGAAGACAGTGATTTAAAGTGAGATAAATAGATTTATGGAATGGCAAGTGGCCATGGGAGAGGAATGTGGAATGAGAGGAGCTGGCACTGAAGAAAGATAAGTTAAGGGGATGAAAAAAAGGGAAAGGAAGGAGAGGAAAAAAGGAAGGAGGAGAATGATTTACAGAGGGAGGGTAGGGTTTAGAAAATGAAGGAGAGAAGGAGCAAGGAGAATGAGAGATTTCAAATGAGGCGATAGGAGGGAGGCAGAAAAGGAAAGATGGCGATGGAGAGAGAAAAGGTGGGAAGAGACAGAAATGACGGAAGGAGGGAGAGAGACGGAGAACAACTGTGCGCTGCTGACATATTGATCCCTATAGTGACCACCCTCCCATTCCTTCCTCCAGCCCTCAGCATGGATTACTGCTACAGGCCTCCAACCACATAGGTCACTGTTCACAAGACACTTAAACACACACACATACTAAAAATACCACAACTACCGCAGTGTTGACGGAGAAATATGGTAGATGTACTTGGGAAGTTCAATCCACACACACACACACACACACACACACACACACACGACTAGGAGATTCCTAGGGGCAGTGTGGGACACCATTCTTTGTGTTCATTGATCCAGAGCAAGAAAAGTCAGACCACTCAAGCTCTGACAGAATCTTGGCTCACACACGCTTATAGTTATACACACACACATGCACGCGCTTGGCCTTCTCATCACGTCTGTGTGTGTGCGTGCGCGCGTGTGTGTGCGGAGTGGGGGTGGGATGATAAATGGACGACAGGAAGACAGAAAGGTGGTGGAAGGGAAGAAGAGATTAAATAGAAAAAGAAGGAAGGGCTGGTAGGAGAGGGAAAGAAGGTGAAGACGGCGTGGCTGCAAAGCAGTCAAGGGTGAACCAGGCAAGGGAGAACAGGGAAAAAAAAAAACTGCGAAGGATGGAGGGAGGAAAGGATGCGAGATGGAGAGCAAGTATTCATAGAAAAGTAAATGAAAGAAAGGGAGGAGGGACGCGTTGGATGACATATTTACAGGACAAGACAAAATCGTCTGTCTCGTCTAAATGCATGCTAGATTAAAGAGGGGCCTTCTATGTGTGTGTGTGTGTGTGTGTGTGTGTGTGTGTGTGCGTGCATTTGTACGGTCTAACCAGACAGCAATCCCTGTTCAAGGCCAAACCCATATAGATCATATCCCAATCATAATATCAGTGCCTTCAGCTCAAGATGAAGGAGTGAGGGAGATATGAACACACCAGTTTAACTGCTGTCTCCTCGTCCACACACTTAAAAAAAAAGTTTGTTTTCCTTCTCTTCTCTTAATCAACAACTTTGAATTTCAACTTTTACAATCAGTCTGTTGAAGATTTTGAACTTGTCCACCTCGGACGTTTTGAACAAGGACAATAGCAACAGCTGATGACAGTGGGGCTCTGTAGAAGCAGGAGGTGGAGAGGTGATGCTATCAGGACGGGTGGTGCATGAGAAGACAGGGGAATGACTTAGACATTAGACATGTTTGTGTAATTTCTTGTTAGTTTTGTTATTAAAAAATTACTTCAGGGAGTTGTCCTATAATAATAAACCATTAAATAGCACTATTTCAACAGGTGAATGTATTTGATAGGCTGACGCTGCCAATGCAGTTTGTTAATGCATACTGCCTCCAAATTCATTTTTGTTTCATTTTTCGCCAAAATCCCCCCCAGATATTGAAAGATTTGAGATGGGCAACAAATGGTTTCTTGAACTCATCAATCAAATCTCATCAAGTAAATGATTAAACAGGTGATGTAACAATTATGTTTTGAACCACAAGAAAAGTCAATCTTTTAATTCTCTGTTGACCAGGAAACTGTACTGGGTGAGAGTTCTACTTTATGAAACATAATATATACATACATGTCATAGAGCATGCCAATTGGAATACAAAAATAGGCAGATAGTGACTGTGGCACAATGGAAAAAAGTGGCATATTTGTGTCAAGATGATTGGAATGTGCCTGTTTGTTCTCTATATAACCCAAAGTTGGCCTCAAGAGAAAATTGAGCCGATGGGCTCTACAAGTGCACCGCTGAACCTGCCAAACCTCTCTCCTTGCCATAGTTTCTCTCACTCGCCCCCTCTGGTGAGACCAGCTGTCTCATAGCAACAGGATAATACTGGTTCCTGACTCCCTGACCACCTCCACACACTATGTATACAGAAATGTGTCACTGTTTCATGGTTTGCATACAGTGCTCCCTCGGTACATGCAGTGCTTTCTTGTCTCTCTTTTAAAGGTCCCATATTATGAAAAACATGTTTTCTCTGGTCTCTACAGCTATAAACTGGTCCTCCCTGAGCCTGCCAACTCCCAGGATGAGGAAAACGAGCGACTCATGCATGGTCTCTGCAGCCCACCCACTGGTACAACGGCGCCCCTACAAGCTGTTCAGATTCAGCTCCTGTTGTTACGTAATGAAGGGAGTCATTTGCATAGGCCGAACTCCTCTGCATGATGATGGGAGATATACGAGAGGGGGAGTTTCCTCATGTATGTACGTGTATTGTGTGTTTTAATTTACATGCTAGTTAACTAGTGAGCACACTTTAAAACTGAACAGCCCTATGCATCTTCACGAGTGTGTACGTGTGGTTGTTGCTATGACAAAGACAGATCGATTGACAAAGCAAAAATCACAAGTTCCTTTTCAACCAATACAAACAGGGCAGAGCAATCCAGTATACTGCTTTTTATTTTGTTCTGAGAGGCAACCCCCTCTCCCCCCATTATCCTCCCAGACACATCTAAAGTCGTCAGCACTATTTCGTTTCCAAGACCTCGGCCTCTGAGAGGCGAGGAAAGCACACCGCTGAATGAATGCCCCTTCATGACTGCGAAGGTGAAAAAAAAAGAAAAAGAAAAACCTCTTTAGGCTTTTTTCAAAGAAGCCACTTCCTTTCTTGTGGCATCACTTTCAAATGGAAGGAAGACGGTAAAGACTCCCTCTTCTTGGTCAAATTACAAAGGTTGTATGCATAACGTCTTTGAAAGGAATCTGGCAGAAATATATGCAAGACACAAACGCACCACACACACACACACACACACACACACACACACACTGAAAGTCAAACATACACACATACCTTCAAACCTATCAGATACCAACGCTATCTGCACCCGCTTTCATGTCTGAGGAAAAATCAATACAGACAAAAAGTATGCGAGAGGGGAGAAGGAAAGAAAGACAGGAAGGAAGAATGAATAAAAAAAGCCCCATTTCTGAGGTGGCGCCCCTCAAAAGGAATAGTAGAGTATCTATTACACATCAAAGCAATTTCACTCTCTTTTCTGTCTCTTCGCTCTGTTTGCCTCCAATAAAGAGAATAGGTCTGAAACTGGCAATGAAAGGAATGAAAGGGGTGGAAAATGTGGCGGAGAGTCATAGTGGGTGCAGGGAGAGACACACAGGGGTACACTTACAACTCTGATGGGTTATTTCTCCAGAGTGTTAAGTCTTGCATGGACATGAAGAGGCTAAAACACATGTACTTTGTAGCTACAAAGGCACGCACGCACGCACACACACACACACACACACACACACACACACACACACACACAAACAGGCAGACACTCCATCTGACGTGCTCTCAGCCTTTAAAACAGATATCACAGACTCAAAATTGGGATTCCGATAGGTGGTTTTGTATTGTTTATTCTCCTATTGGTCACCTTTTTTAGCTTGTGAGCTACATGTCACCCTTTACACATAGGCTGACTGAGCTCATGGAAAATATACTGCTTCATGGTGACAGTTTTCTTTTTTTTTTCCAGTCCAGTCTGGTTGAAAATTGTCATCATTAGCCACATTTCGAATGCGACGTGGGACGTAATGAAGAAGATATGGATGGAAACTGACACTTGGCTCATGTGTGTGTGAAATCCATAAGTGCCATCCCACGCTCATGTCTGCGTGATCGCTAATTGGAAGAAAAACCTGAGAGAAATATATATATATATATATATATATATATATATATATTGAGTTAGGTTTTTCCTAAGTGTGTTGTTTGTCAGCACAATTACTGCCCATCTCAAACAGGAAGTGTAGTTGAGCTGTAAATCTTGATGGAAGCTTGTTATTCCAAGTGGTGGTTGTTTGCCGCTGAGAGGGGACAATCCCCTTGTTAAGATACTTTCTTCGTGGAGAACGGGAATTGACTTTGGGACAGAGAGGCAGGCTGCAGCGATGCACAGTCAAAGACGAATGCAGCCTGATTGGAGAAAGCTTCACCCTTTACATGTTAACGTTTGTTTGTTGCATACTGGGAAAGGAGGGAAAGGGTAGAAGGGATAGAAAAAGCTCAACCCCATACAAACAGAACATCAAACTATCCAAATACCAGCATATGCCCACAAAGTATCTCTCTCTCTGTCACACACACACACACACACACACACACACACACACACACACACACTGCACAGGCGAATGTACACAAAGTATCAAAAGCAGGTATAAGGATATCAGCGAAAAGAAGATCAAGAGGATCCCCACATAAAAAAAAAGGAAATCACATCAACAACACAATATCAAAATAAGTGACTTTCATGTCAAGAAGAAAAGGGAATAATTCATTTCCCACAATGCACTTTTCAATTCCAAGCATGAAAGGCACACAAGCTGCCCATCCTCTTTTGAGGCAAAAACTATATATAGAGCTACTTCAGAGCAAACAAGTGCAGACCTAATAGGATGGAGCAACGGCACATGGCTCAAACTCAGATCTCACACCATATAAGTCTGTTACGGCTTTGTTCATTTGTGTTATTGTTTTACATCAAACCCGATTGATCTCTAATGGGAAGATTAACCCTCAAATCCTTGCAACACACACACACACACACACACACACACACACACATCCTTCTGCACGCACACACCGACTACATTAACATGCAGTTATATTCAATTATTATTCTGAATAAGACAATATTCTGAATTTGGATATTTTCTGTTTGACTATTCTGAATTATTATTTTTTAATAATATATATAATATTATATTTTTAAATATTATTATTATTATTATTATTATATATATTATTAAATAGCATTATCCAGTTAAGATCTGTGGGATATGCTGATATTATTCTGGTTTTACGAGCATTCGATGGACATGTAAACATATTCTGGGAATATGCGTCTCAATCATTTTTTCTCCCAATGCTAATGTGAAAAATTACATCCTTTTGCTGAAGTAACATTCTCAATGCAGGACTTTTATTTACAATGTACTTTTTGTGTAGTTTTACTACTTTTACTTAAGTAAAGGATTTGACACTCAGTCATCGAAGGGTTTAAAACAGTCGAAAAAACAAATGTAAGAGGAATTGTCTAAATTCTAAATTCTGATTTCACAGTGACATATGCATGACAATCCATCCATCACTTAAAATGGGATGCGACATTTGTATGTGCTTATCTTAACTAGCAAAGGAGAACATATGTGGTACAAGATGTAATCACACACACACACACAGCTCCGAAGCGACGTGATGCCAGACCACCACGGCGGGCGGTCACATCTCAGCCAGGAGCGTGTGCACTCGGTACTCAGTGTTCTCATTTGCAAGAGAGTCCCGCCTTCTAGATAGAAGCCTCACTCTGAAGTTTGCCAGCCGCTCACTGAGGAGCTTGCACGATCAGTTCCCATCGGTCATTACTGCTTTCCCTTATCCTCGTTGGGAGAGAGCGTCAAAACATGACTCAGCGCGTGAGAATGCAAATGGATGCAAATAAATACCGGCTTTAATTGCAAAGGTAATGATAGGACTGATCATTGTCCAAATGACATGTGGAAACAGATTGTATTTTCATAACAGCCATAAATAGGGCACCAAACTAGATGTGAGACACATGCTTTTGCAAGTTTACAATGTCTCTGTCAACGTGCCTGGTATAATCAGGCTTTAATTTGGGAAGCAACGCAGTCATTTTTTATAGGGATTATGATAGCATTTTTCAGTGTTCTGTTTTAACCAAATGGGACCGCTCTATTCCATTCATTCAGTCACAAACTCCACTCTGTGGTCCTATCTGCATTAACTAAGCCTCTCCATACTCCGTCCTCACCTCTCCCTCTCTCCTTCTCCTCACCCCTCTCTCCTCCTCTCTCCGTCCTCTGTCTATTGCTGCATTATCATCACTCTCCATCTGTGACTCTCTGAGGCGCAACACAGCTCCATCACTCCACCTCTCTCCATCCTTCACTCTCTCACTTCTAAATGACGGGGACAGGCGTCGACAAGGACCTTGTCCCGTGCTCAATTCATTTCCCTTACACATTCACTTTGCATCGTTGTAAGGATTTCATATTTTCGCTTCCTCCACCTGTGCGTTTTGTGTTGGGAATGACATAGCGTGACCTCTGGGTCAAATAATCTGCTTGAAATGCAGATCGGAATGCAGCGTCTGGAGGAAATCACAGGTGCATTTGGCAACGTTGAATACCACCTTTAGACTGTGTGACACAATGCACATACAGTATTCAATCAAATCACTTTTCCAAGTCAGTCAGGCTTCAGGCAGCTCACTTGTCCAAATGGATTGTCAGGGTATCAGTACATGCACGGGCAGAATGTGATGGGTTCATCTTGACTTTGACAGGATGGAAATTTCATGAAGCGGTTGACATCTGCATATTTTCATGTCAGGTGTCAATGTAAGCCAAGTGAATTAAAAGAGAAGCGTGATGTGGAAAGCATGTTAATGTGAGCTAGTAAGACATAGCAACCCATCTCTCTCTTGCTTGCTGTTGGTCACAGTGTGGTTGTCTGGCTCATATAAAATGATTGTGTCCCGTTTTTTATTTGTTACCCTCGTTCTCTCGATTAAAGTCAATTATAGGTTCCCAGCATGAAATCTACTCAAATGACTGCAAAAGCAAAAACAGATGGATGATTAAACCAGATGGTAGGCAACCTTGATCAGTTAGTGTTGACTGAAGGACACATGCATCTTACTTCATTTCACTACGACTCAGCAAATATTTTGGTATGTATTTTCCCTCACGCTTAGAACATTCTTGTATATTTGAGTACATTTTTCTTTAATTGACTAGAATTAATATTAACAAAGACAGGTTTTTACATTCTTCACTTTTTTTTACTACTATTCATCCCCTCCCAGCTCCTTGCTGTCACTTCTCCTCTCCCTCCCTGTCTGTGCCTCCATGTTTCCCTGAGCCCATTTCATGCCCCTGAAATCTGCCGCCCTGTGCCGGTCGCCTCACTGGCATATAGCTCCACTCATCCACCTCCATATTGCTCCGTCGTTCCGCTCCGTCCGTCCCTCCATCTCTCCTCTCCTCCTCCTCCTCCTCCTCTCCTTGCCACTCTTGCTTCATTTGGCTCATGATGAGGTGTCACAGCTCTGCTCTTGAGTGGGCGAGAATCCCCTCTGACGAAAAAAAAAAAAAAAAAGGGTGCATGCGTGTGGATGTAATAAGATTGCCTGTTTCTGTGTGGCACTATATATACGTTCAGTGTATGTGTGTGGCCCGGCCTGGCCTGGGGAAGTGACAGACATCGGGATTGTGCTGTCACAGCAGGAGAAGAGATGATTTACTTGTCAGGGGGCTGAGGGACAGGGAGGCAGATACAGTGTTCAGATAGACGCACCGTGCTGCTGCTGCTGCTGCTGCTGCTGCTGCTGCTGATAATGTAATGATGCTAGGCTACTCTATACTGCTGTATGTACAGTGCAAGGACCACTGATGCAGCAAACTATCTGACGCATGTTTGTTTCATCAGGACTCACATCGTGTCAGCCCCCCGTCTCTCCACTGGAGAGGTATACTTTCAAGCGATGATGCTTGGCTGAAAGTACCCATTGCACAATGCCAAATAAAGTACCATTAAACCAGCCTGGATTATAAGGCTGACCTTAAAATAGCCTGCCCAGAATTAACCTTGCCAGGACTGCATTTAACAGTTCCCAAACAATGCACAGGAGTGAAATAGCGTTCTCTGAATAGAGTGAATTAATGGCACTTTGTATTGTAGTGACGTTCTGTCCTGAGATGAACATAAAGGTACTGGTTTGAAGTAGACTAGACTGGATTGGTCTTCCTTGTGGACAGTGGAAACATGGTTAATTATCATTGAGGCGAGAAAAGAAAGAAAAAAAAGCTCCCGCCCTAATATTTCTTTTGACTGTGATCTTGAGCTGAGTTTATGTCACAGAGGCTGTGGTTTGGAAGGTGACAGACAGGACAAGATGGCGGCTGAATATTATCCTGTCATTCCGGTGTCACTTCCACAGTCTCTGTAAATGATAGCCAGGCTGGGGCGCACGATAGCTGGCTTTGCTGCAGGGAAATGACAAACTAAAACGTTATCGAGTGAATAAAGTGCCACGTGTGTGAGTTGGGGGTCGAGGAACCAGGGAGTGAAAGTGATACGACAAAAAGCTTTTCTGCTTTGAAATACTGTGTGTGTCTCCCTTGCCTTTAACGTAGATTCTGAGTTGTTTTCATGAAGACCTTTACTTTGAAATGATTAAAATACTGGGCATGTACACAACAAAGAAAAATTACCATAATTTGACTTGATTTCTAAAAAGCTCCTAAAAGAATTATTAATTAATTACAAATATTATTATAAATTAGCTTTATTTTTAGGTAATTAATTAAACAGCCTGTGTTTGCAATAAAGGCACAATACAGACTCATTGAGTTGTGTTACTTGACAAAACCAGAGGTGATCATTAGCCTACCATACCAGGATCAGGTAACAATCACCAGATCATGATTACCATGTCATTGTAGCATAATTCTATGTATAATGTTGTTGACAAATTGAGTCATATTGCAATAATCTCCAAATGATCATGGCAATTTGGGGAGAGTTAAATGACTGAGATTAATAATGGATGTAATTCCCTGTTTAGCCCCGGGGCAAAGCAGTCTATTAACTTGTCATTGCTGGACAGGGGGACATAGCCTGAGGCAGTGCACATAATGACAAATGTAAATGTCCCTTCATGGTGGGATACACCTCATATTAAAAGTCTAATGCTCTCATAGTGAACAGGTTTGTGGCGGGGGCAGGGATTTAGGCTCCAAACGAAACAGAGACAAATCATTTCAATTTCTACGGACAGGGAACAATTATTACCTTAGAGGGGAAGCAGAAGAAAAGGTTCATGTAATCAAATGAAAATGGAACCTAAAATACACTTGCAGCCGAACCTGCAGTTGAAATTTATGTACGTTAAGGAAGATTCACGCGGAAGGTATCCACTGATGGGTCTGATCGGAATAGATCGTACTGTTGTTAAATCAGTTGCAAGCATATCAAGGATGAGTATTAATCACTGTGCCCTTTATTGAAATCTCATTAATGCACCATTCCAGCACAGAATGAGGAATCTGGTCTACTGGTCACTATAAAACTATTTCACCATTGTGCATGTTTCGCTTGTGAGCCGCCCCAGTGGTTAGCTCACGGCTCTGCTGTCACAACAGTAACAACGGATAATGATTCCAGTCTGGATGCAGACGAGGAGCAGCCACCCTTTGGTTCCCGTTCATGTAAACACTGTTAGCTCTGTCAGCACTTTTGCTGTGGTATGTAGCAGTGTTGGTGCTGTTAGGAACATTAGCTGCGAAACACTGGCTCGGCAGTTGGGAGGCAATAGAAATGATCCCATATAACACCTTTAACAGCATATCACATATGTGAAATATTAACACATACAAGTATATTAACTATAGCAGATGATGTGAAGGTTTGTTTCTTAGCCACAGACATTCACGGTCCCCATGAATCCTACTTTCAGCAAACTATGGCTAATGGCTATGTATATGTATATATGTATGTCTGATATTTATTTTTACAAGCACTCCCATGCATTCAGCACATACATTACTTAATATCGTAACATGATAAAGTAAGTAAAGTGTTGGAATATTGCCAAGAAGATGACTGTTATAAGTAAGGCACACACCTTCATGAAACTACCCAGAGTGCAGTGGGATCTAGGTCAACTGCACCCAACAAGAAAACCAAAGAATTAAGGAAACAGATCTGTTGTTGCCGAGCCACGCTTTCTTTTTTGTATTCATTGAGCTATTCTCTCTTGTAGCGCTGTTGTGATTTAAGTGTGTAAGGTAAGGTGTAATTGTATATCAAAATCTTGCCTACTGGTGCTGTGACCATCGGCCGGCCCAATCCACATTTCCATCAAATGCCTTATGTAAGATGACAGATCTGGGTAACTGGTTGATTACAGCAACAATACCCCCCAGAGACCCAGAGGGGAACTCATATCCCTCCATGTGTGTATACCGGTTTATTATTGTGAACAAAATTATATTATTGGAAATCAAAACAGGACTGTGGTGCAGATAAGAAGAACAATTATCATGTGGAAATGGAACAGGAAACACTTTAACACCGAAGGCATTCTACAGGCTCCGACGTGCTGCAGAGAGAGGATAATGCTTTATGATTTTCATTTGAATTACCTTATATACAGAAACACTCATGCATTAGCTCTGGGAACACACACACACACACACGTTTCAAAATGACTGCGGCGCAATAGGGACTATGTAGCTGCAACAGAACGTCAGAGTGGACAAAGCATTTCCTCAAGTCAAGGTTAACATGGGAAATGAAAGGCACACATACATAGAAACACACACGGTTGCACACACCCTGAGGCTTACAGAGCAAAGGTTGAGTGGCAGGTGGTGAGCTGAAGCATCAGTCACTGTTAAGACGTGTGTGTGTGTGTGTGTGTGTGTGTGTGTGGTTACTGCCATGAGTGGTGATCATGGGGCCAAGGTGCAAAGTAAATATGCCCAAGGCAAACATATGCTTGTTTCTGTATCTGTATTTCAATGTAGAGGAATATATGTTAACATTTCTCTCCACAAGGTATTATTAGCAATAAGTCTTGGGTCTACAGGGCTGTGTGTGTGTGTGTGTGTGTGTGTGTGTGTATGTGTGTGTGTGTGTGTGTGTGTGTACACTGTACAGCAATGTGGACCCCGGAGCTTCCCCAGGGCCAAGTTCAACACGATCATGTTTTTCTCTCCACTTACAAAACCCCTCTGCAGTCCACTCTGCCTCCACCTCCCCAGGTGCCCATCTACTGTGGACCAGTGCATCCCCGCACACACCTCACCCTGTCTGTAAATTAATAACAAAGGTCTCTATGTCAGTAATTGTGACTCCGAGGATGCTGCCTTTGTCCCTAAAACGCCTTGGAAGCTTGAGTAAATTCCACTTGAATGTAGTTGGTGCTCACCTCTTTATTTGCAATTTGCAAAGTTAGTTTAGCTTCCAACACCATTTACTTGCAGAGCACACAGCCTAACTGGCAGCCTTGACTGGTTGCTGTAAAACATCGGCTTGGCAGTGCCAGCATTACTTGGAAATAATTAAATTTGCCCTATTCAGCCCACAGCTCATTAACCTTCGCTTTGACCCCCAAAGTCTTTTGGACGTTATACTAATAATGGTAATAGATGGCATGTAGCTTAGTGGCGCCCCCCCCCCCCCCCCCAACACACACACACACACGCACACTGCTGCTTTTATGCACCACCTGCCTGAACCCAAAGGATTTTCACAGCACCCATCTGGTCCATAATTCATTCCACCAAGTTAGCTGAGAATCTGGTGCCAGTCGTCATCTAATTTCACCAAATAAATTTTGACTGTCAGAATTTGAAGAGCTCTAAACGCAGTGATATGGGATGATACATGCCATTTTAAAGACTTAACCAGCTGATGACACATTTGGCATCTGTTCTGTGTAGTGAGCTAGTCCACGCAAACTGTAGGTTATCCAGCACCCAATACAAAAAGTGTCAAAATGCTGATCGCCCCTCAACAAAAGCCAGTTTTTTTGTACTAAACATCAGGAAGGAAATAAAATTCAGATTTGCCCTTTTGCAAATGAGTAAATGTGTCTCAAACAAAAGACATCCACAGTCCTTGTCTACACTAATTAAGCAAAACCATAGTACGTTTTGGGAAAAACAAAGAAATAAAATAAATAAACAGAATAAAAATGAAATAAGAAAACATTCATGCACCCCCAACACACACTCAAACACCCATATTTAATATAGTTTGTGGCTGAAGGCAAGATTCAAGAAATTAATTTATGGGTGCAAAGGTCCTAAAAGCAAAAGGAAATCATTTAAAGTGCTCTTTGTCAGTTTGCACTAATTGTTTAATGTATTATCTGATATAAGTTAACACGTCACTCTGAGTATTACTGCTGTACATTTGACTGTCTTTCTGATTTTACACTGCCACGTTTGTTCTGAAAAAGACATATGGCTTTTATGTGTGTGTGTGTGTGTGTGTGTGTGTGTGTGTGTGTGTGCGTGGGCACATGGTCAAAATTGTCTTATTACATGACAATGGTCAATAAATACCAATTCAATACACACAATCACAATAACTGCCTATTAAGGCATTTTATCTAATTGCCGTGTACAACCCATGCATATGACAACATTTTTGTTGTCAGAGGGCTCTTCTGATGGAGCTAGGCTAGCTGTTTCCCTCTGTTTCTACTCTTTATGCTAAGCTAAGTGAGTCACACAGAGAAGAAACTGACCTTTCCATCTAACTCCCAGAATATTGGCGCATAGGTTAAATTCACCTTCACAATTCCAAAATTTAATATATTTTGCACACACAAATACACATACACACACACACAGGCACGCACACACACACACTCACACACACACACACACACACACACACACACACACAAATGTTGTAATGGTGCTGGTCTTTCTGCAAGGAACAGCTAATTACCTGTAAAATGGACTGATGTGGGCAAAGAAGGTGACTGACGACTGGACTTGGCACCTATTTTCATGCTCCAGGCTGCATGCATGCATATGTGTGTGTGTGTGTGTGTGTGTGTGTGTGTGTGTGTGTGTGTGTGTGTGAGTGAGTGCAAGAGACAGAGAGAGAGAGAGAGAGAGAGAGAGAGCAAATCAAATGGTTGAGAGAGTAAGGAATAAGAAAGCCTAGCTCCCCAGTCAACCTTGCTGTTACTATAAGGACATTTTTTTTTCTGTCCATTTCAACTAAAAGTTTCAGGTCGGTCCTTAACTTAGTAATTGCATTCGGCCTGTTCTGCAGCTGTCAAGGGAGTGTGATCAACAAGATCCAAAACGCTCAATGTTTCCTTGAGCTGCTCCTTCATGTATATTTGTTCGGTTCAGAATCAGACAAGGATGCAATTCTGCATTACAAATATCCAACGACCACCTTTCAGAGTTTCAGATCTGGAGGACACCAACCAAAAGGCTAGAAGTTTGAATGATTAACATAGAGGGTGAGGTTATCGGCTGAGAGCTGTTGTGAGAACGGGAAGCATCTGCATCAGTCTGATTGAGATGTTTGTATCCTTGAAGATAAATGGGCGATGAAGGAAACACAATTGTAACAGTCATAATAAACTTTATATGGCAACCATTAGCTAACAGCCCTAGTTGGCTGCTAACAGCTGGTCCACCGCTACATACTTAACTGGCAATAATGTCATCTTGAATGAATATGTAGCTGTAACTCACATATTTGCCAGGGGCCTTCACTAATCATCAGATTGCTCCGGAATGATGTCATATCAGTACATGTCGATGAGTGACATCATCTTGTCGACTTATTTGTTAAATCCCAATCTTTCCATGACCACGACAATGTGAAATTAGTTCTAAAGTTGCCATTAATGTGTGTATGGGACCTCCAAATGACTTCCAACCTCTTCAGTGTATTAATTTTTTTAAACTAACATTGTCATATATCAATCAAATCAGTCTTAAAAGTCTTCTACACTCCATTTCCAAAGCATGTGATCCCATCCCAAAGGTTGAGAAAGGGCCAGCTCATTAAATTCGATATCAATTCAAAGCTGTACCATCATTTGGCACTCCGAAAGGCTCTGTTATTAATGCGACGTCCCCCCTCACCGAACTTAATACATCAAACCTGCTATGGCTTTTTACATGCAGATGTTTGGGAAGGCTCCAGCAGCGAAGTCTGTTTGGCTTGCCCACTTTTCAATTTGTGCAGCTGCCACTCGGGAAAGCTTCGACAAACATAACTGTCACCAAAATGTAATGTATGTCACACTGCGGCAGCACGTTAAGTCGTGAGTTCATGCGTGGTTTATGCTCGCGCTTGTTAGATGGTTTGACTGAACTAGTGGCTTCTAATACACAGATGAGGAATTGTGCTTGCCTGAAGGTTAGAGAGGCAGGCTTGGGGCTGGCTGGCTTAAATGAATGAGTAATGTCCTACCATCCCTCAGCAGCTACTGTTGAAGTGCCCTTGGAAGAGGCACTGAACCCCCAATTGCTCCAATTGAGCTGCGCGGTGGCCAGAAATGCAAAACCGTGGCTGCACTGGGTGGTTACCAAATGGGGTTATGTGAAAGGGTGCAAACAGGGTGGGAAAGCAGCCCACCATAAAATTCTGGTTCATTCTGGCGGAGGCTTGTACCATAAGTCGGTTTCACTTTGCCAGACACTTTGGCAGGTAACTAACCATCAATTAGAAGTTCTGCGCTATTATGAGCTAGCCGGCTTGTGAATGAGTGAAAAATGTCCGAGAAATATGTCTGGGCAAGCAGCCACATCGTCAGCACACTAACTATAATTGAGAGGCCTCATCTTACTAATTCTAGGTCTTTAATTTTAGTTTGAGTAAGACAAATAAAGAAAGGGTTATGGGTTGGTTTGCCAGTCCACACAATATTTTGTGTCCCACTATGCCATTACGTATGAATGTCTTCTGTTTTGCCTTGCCTGGTTCCATTATTGTTATATTATACTTTTGATCCAGCACTACCAAAATTAAACCACTCGTAGCTTTTCCAATACCCGTTCCTGTAACAAATTGAGAGCCTCTGATTGAGAGGGTTAAATTCAGTCTGTCTGCCTTTATTATACAGCATCTAATTTATGGTGCAGCTATTACTAAAGATCAATAGCACTTAAACTGCTCCATTGATATTGAAACCTGCACTGATTTACAAGCAGATAGGTCTTTGGTCAAATTCAAACACACACAAACACACACAAACACCACTTGTATATTTGATATAATGCAGTGACTTCCCAATGCCCCACGATTGTCCTTGTTCGCTGTTCATTTCCTGTGATTGCTTGCAAACACAAACACACACACACACACACACACACACACACACACACACGAGTGACTGAAAAAAAAATCTGGCTTTTTATTAGATTGGATTGCTGTGTTTGTGTGTGGGTCTGTTTGTCTCGAGTTTACTTTCAACATTTGAAAGGCCAGCTGGCCAGCAAACCAGTACACACTCTCACAAACACACACACACATTTTTGCTATTCACGAGAGGCCACTGTATAGATTTAATTAACCCCCAAGTATATTTAAAACCATGGTGGAATGAGTATGGTTTATGAAGGACTTATACTCACAAGTAAGGATATGCAACCTTCACTGCAAATGGAGAACACTGCAGGAGTGTGTGTGTGTTTGTGTGTGTGTGTGTGTGTGTGTGTGTGTGTGTGTGTGCATGTACATTTGAGTGCCAACTACCAATGCACTAGGGCTCAGGGATTGTTAGCACTGCCAAGGATATGACATCAGCTTACAAAAAAAACCTTAGATGGATGGATATATGGACTGGTAGAAATGGATAGAAATCCCTTTAACACAATGGACAGAATGCTGGACTGACAGGCAGGGTTGAGATTTGATTGGTGGCCACCCACTGCTGTCATTCGGGGGGGGGGGGGGGGGGTGAAAGGTGCTCCTTGAGACCCACAGCAGGATTTTTTTTAAGACTCATGTCAGATTTTTACTTCTTAAAAAGAAGTAGCAGTGGGAATAATCTCCGAATCTGGTTATAACATCTATTACTGTGTAATCACTCATCAAACTGTAACATCATTCATTTCTGTTTACTTTTGGTAATCAAGAGTCAAGCGTTATTTGGAAGGCCAAACATTGACTGAATGGCATTTCCTAAATCTCCAAAGCTGAGGTGACGAGAGCAAAGTCAGCCATAATGGGAATGCAGTTGGAAAGGTGCTAAATATGAGATTCAGAGTAGGCTATATCACTGATTGAGGGATTATATTATATATTTTAATGTGGCAGTGGCAGTCAAAGGTACTAATGGCAACGACGCCGCAAACAACGGCAACTGTGCTGACAGAGCGTCTGTGCTGAGCGGAGCGGTGCGATCAGCTTTTACCGCCGTATGAGCAGGGTGCAGAGAAGCGACAATCAGCTAGCCAGTGCACACACACACACACACACACACACACAGACTCATGCACACACACAGAGAACAAGCTTGGATTACACATTTGCAAAACAGAAAATGACAAACCACATTTAACCTGACAAGGTATTTTGCTGTAATTCTTTGAATTACACCACACAAACACGAACCTTTCAAAGATGACAAATAAGTGGATAACTGCTTTGATAATAAAAAAAAATATTCAGATAGAGCTTCACAACAAGATGTCCATTTAAATACAGGTCTGTTGAGTATACTGCAGTAGTTATCACTGAATGAGGCACACCATGATGATTGACTCTACGCCCAAGAGAAAAAAAGCCCCCACATCTGAATTATTATGACCTGGGTGCCCGTGCCCGTGCTCACTGTGTGCTTCTGGGGGAAGTGAGATCCCAAAACACAACTGCAATTACCGCTTATCGTGCCGCCAAAGAGAATGAAACAAGGATTTCTGAGATTGTAACTTTAATCTCACGATATATTCGTCATCTCTGTGAGATGTCCAATGAAAATTTCACCTCAAAGAGAGTGACATCAACAGCCGACATCAATACTCTGATAGTTCTGCAAGTCAAGCCCACTGGCTAACGTTTTTAAATCAGAATGTCAATGTCAATCTTTGCCATTTGCAACCAGCCAGCTGAGGCAAAGTCGTTTTGGAGCACTGCATCAGTGCAGTATCCCAGTCTCCTTCTCAGAAATATGATCACATAATGCTACTTGAAAATGTCAAACCGCACAAGGAATCTCATCAATTTGCTGATTTATCCAATCAATGGTTATCTGTAACAGCAGGGGCACACAGGAAATGGATATTTCTGCCCACATTCCCCGTCTACATTAACGTTCCCTGATAAAAGTGTCACATTCTTATTTATTTAACGTCTATATAATGGTATCACTGAAACACTCATCCAATATATGTTCTTTACTTGTAACAATCATGAGCTTGTATTCCTGTAGGGACTCATAGTTCTGGATGGGTTCAAGTGACAA